>VMRM01000038.1:0-1200000 GCA_010277075.1 Poeciliopsis retropinna | reverse complement strand
CAGGGAGGAATGGGACAAACTGAGCAGCTTAAATACTGAGGGGAAGGTGGAAGTGACAACGAAACCAAAGTAGATGACAAGGGAAAGCAGGAGTCTGAAAACTAATAGGGGCATTCAGGAGATAGGACACAGCTGAGCAGGGCTCAGCAAGTGTCAGGTTGAGGGAAAGCACAAAGATAAAGCAGAGAAAACTGAAGGGAGAAAGGCCTGAAACCGACATAAACCATAAACGGAAAGAGACATGAATATAAGTCAAAATGACAATAAATGAACGAACACATGGGATAAATTAAAATGGCAAATCTAAGTAAATTAACAAGAAATGTTCAAAAACAGAAACATTAATGAAAACCAGAATTCTAACACCTAAGGGTCATACCATAATTGTATTCCTAAGTTATTTTTTATGTAAAAATAATCAAAACATTATTTGACTGCTGGTTCTGCAAGAGCATTGCTGACTGAGCTGTCCTTTCAGAGTGAGGTGAGGCTGGAAAGGAGAAGTTTCTCTGACTGACGTGAAAAATACTTTCAGTTCCCAATGTAGCAGATGTCAAATGAAGTCTTCAAGTGCAAGAAACATAAAACCAAACAGTTTGGTTTTTGTTAATATTATAACCCTCTTTAAAGATACATACACATTTATGTAAATCATAAAAAAATGTAAAGAATGGCATCTGATTAGTTTTCAAGGAAAAATAACCAAATGTACAAAATTCTCATGTCAGCTACCATGGCCCTGTTTGACCCAAGCCCCCCTGCTGTCAAATTTAACCCTGTGTGCTTTGGTTATTCAGCTAATGCTGAAAGGCCTTGCAGTTGACCAGCCCCAAATAGTCTACAATCATACAAGAAGGTCATTAATCCCAAACAAGCTATTCTAACGATTTTTGGCCCTTTAAAATTAGAAGGAGAGTTAAAATCTCAGAACATGCTCTTTATTATTGACTCAGTCGTGAACCAGGAAACACGTGTTATAAACTGAAGGACACTTAAAACACTAAAACTCTCAGATGCAAGGATTTGTGACTATAAAAAGATTTATTAAAAGTAAAAAGCAACTACAGGATCAAATTTTCAAAGCAAAATCCATCCAATAAAAACCTCCAGAGGACAGAAGTCTCCCATCCCCAGCCCCAAATCACTCTCTGGCATGACAGGCCGTGATCTATTGTCTGGTAAAGTGTCTTGAGATGATATTTGCTTCAATATGTTGAACTGAACTGAAATATACTGCTCAAAAAAATAAAGGGAACACTTAAACAACACAATATAACTCCAAGTAAATCAAACTTCTGTGAAATCAAACTGTCCATCTAGGATGTGTTATTTGAGTGTTCCCTTTATTTTTTTGAGCAGTGTATTTTCTTTGCTAACATTTTAAATTCGCACTATCGACGCATAGCTAGAAGGGAAGTGTGTGTTAGTAGAAGTTGTCAGCAGGGCCGTGCAGAGACCTTTGGAGGGGCAGGGGCTCAAAGTTAAAAGGGGCACATTGAACAACAACACAGCATCAACCCATATTAATCAAGAATCTAGAATTGGATCATACTATATTATTGCCATCATGCAGGACAATGCAAAACAAATGTAGTCTATATTTTTCCCAACAGGTATAAAGTTTCTGTTTCTGCTGACAGTCCTGGAGGGCTGAGTTGATCTGAGACTGTAGCTGTTAAACAGACCAGAGGAGACAAGGTCAAAGGTTATGAAGTTATGAAATAAGCAAATTTGCTGCTAATTAAGCCCTAATAATATCTATTTAACCTCTACAACAACTTGGCTGCAGACTGATTTATAGATGAAAAAAGCTCAAAGGGGTTGAACTCTATATACTCTGAGATCTAGAATTATAAGACTGGGATATCAAGGCAAAGAAAACTCAGTCGCTGCTGGTAGGGGCCATTCAGGGGCCATTCAGACATTCAGGGGCCCCTAGAAATGGTTTAATTATAACATAGACCATAGATCTAAACCTGTAGCATCATTTATAGAGAGTTACAATGTTATTACATTTTATTTAATGGATTCAGCTTAGAAAAAAAAAGTACATTTAGGATTTAATCAGGAAGTTTTCTTTGTAAAAGTTTAAAGAATCATCTTGATAGTTTGATTGTTGTTACCATGGCTACAATAAGGTGTAATCTCTGTGTTTGAATTGGGTTTGTTCACAAATACATCACAGCAAATAACCAATAATCAGTGATTGATTTTAAACTTGGCCAATAGAATGGTAGGTAGAATGAGGCTTGAGAGAGGGCAAAGGTCAGATCTAAATCTGATAGAGAAAGTGTGACTGGACTTGTTAACAGCTGATCCACCCCAACCCGACAGAGTTGAAAAAGTTTAACAGGAAGAAAGGAGGAAAAGTGCAGCGTCCAGACGACTCACTGCTGGGACTGGAGTCAAAGGTGCATCTGTTAAATAATTGACTTGAATACATATGTAGAAAGGGGCACAGGTGGTAGCACTGTTGCCTTGCAGCAAGAAGGCCCAGGGTCTTTCTGCATGGAGTTTGCATGTTCTCCCTGTGCATGGTGGGTTCTCTGCGGGTTCTCCGGTTTCCTCCCACAGTCCAAAAACATGACTGTTAGGTTAATTGGTCTTTTCAAATTCTCCCGAGGTGTGAGTGTGTGTGTGTATGGTTGTTTGTCCTGTTTGTTTCTGTGTTGCCCTGCGACAGACTGGCGGCCTGTCCAGGGTGACCCCGCTTCTCACCCGGAACGTAGCTGGAGATAGACACCAGCAACTCCTGACCCCATTAGGGACAAGGGTGACAGAAAATGGATGGATGGATGGATGAATATATGTAAAAATTTATGTTACATATTTTTATTTGTCATTATTTTATGTAAAAAATTCTTTCTTAATTTGACATTAATGTGTGTGTGTATGTGTGTGTGTGTTGGGGTGTGTGTGTGCGTGCGTGTGTGTGTCTTTTTTTGGTGAAAAAAGCCAACTTTTGTTGATTATAATTGATCTGTAAAAATAATAAAAGGAGGAGAACATTCTGGGGGGGGTGAATACTTTTCATAGGCTCTGTCGGTATCTGGAGTATTTCATAATAGCTTCTGCGTAAAGTGAAGAGTGTAAGCAGTGTGACCGGAAGCGATCAGATGTCAGTTAGGAACTTGGACAGGCTGTGGAGTCGAACCGTCAGAAAGCGGAAGTCTCGGTTCCCGGCTGAGAGAGTGGGCCCTTCTCCCCTCTCCCCCCGCTGTGGGGCGGAGGGGGCGTGGATTCCTCAGCCGCAGCCAAGGATTGCAAAACCTTTGGCTGGAAGCGAAGATCAGCGCAGAAAAACACCAGCAGCTTTTCCATCTAAACAGGAGACATAAAGCGACCTGGACGAATTCCAGCTCCGTGATCATGGCAGGTAAAAGGGAGAATTCACGCTTGCTTAGTTACAGATAACAGTGAGGGAAACTTTTTTTATTTATTTTCTACTTTTTGCACTTTTAGTTTAAACAGGAGAAACTGAGTCGCTTAGTTTCCTCTGTTTTCCAGAGTCCCATCTCTGTCGCTGTTGTGATGAACTGCTTCCTGTTTCAGATAACGGTTCATGTTGGATCATCGCGGTGTGATAATGGACTTATTAGGCCGTCATAAGACCCGCTACTATTAATATAATGCAATTACTAAGTCTGTAAGGTTGTGTATTATGTTGAAATATTAGGCGACTGACCAGAAAAGTACATGGCTGTCAAGTTTGTGTTTTTGTTTTTTTCCCCATTGGCTTACCAATGGAGAAAAAAAAAGTCAAATTTTCTTTTTACCTCTTTGTTTTGGTCTTTCACATAAAATTCCAATAAAATAGATTTATGTTTGTAAGGTGACAAAATGTGGAATAAGGGTATGGATACTTTTGCGAGCCTGTATCTGTATCATCTGAGTTTGTTTTGTAACAGATGATCAGTTTTACACCATATCGCTACTGATGTAGTAATATCGGTTCCGTGGCCACAGTTGGATAAAATGGCCCTCCTGCTTCAGGTCAGTGAAGTCCAGCTGCTGTAATAGGACACCAATGGTGAATTAAATTTAACCGCTAAATAATCCTCTGTGAGCGGTTTTTGTTGTGGAAGTGGAGGCAGTTCCAGCCATGTAAAGTCACAGATTATTGTGTAGAGGCCACCAGCTTTTGTAAGTCAGTCGCTTCAGTCCTTCAAACTTCATACGGCCTTTTAGATTGGAGAAAAGAAGAGAGCCTCATGGAGCAGGTTTCCTTGGCCAGGCTGATGCATTTCAGCCTTGGATTACCAAGGTAATGCAAAGTCTCAAATGCAATTATTCAATTCAAATTCAAAAAAACTTTAGTGATTCTAAATGGAAATTAAATGTTGATGTAAAGTATATAATCACCACAATCAATAGCAGTAGAGATATGTTCTTTGGAATGATGCATCGTGCCTCCTGTCCACTAATCCAGTCAACAAACCCGGAGTTTGACAGTTATCATGAAATCGCCTCTTGCCTGACTGAAATTGTGTGAAGGATAAAGTTTGATGGAGGGATGATCCTGCTAGGCTTTTTTTTTCTTCAGGATTTGGGATCAGCCACTTTCTTGTATTAAGAGATCTAAATATTTCTGCATACCAATACAGTTTAAAAAAAACATTATACTCTCAAATTTTTGGGCCCAGTTGGAGGTGGCCCCTTCCTTCCATTGGCACACAAAGCAAGGGCAGGATATGAATGAGTGAGTTGATGTTTGAGAACCTGACTTTCTTGTGCAACATCAGAGTGGGACCGTAGAAATACACTTCAGGGTTCTGTGCCTTAGTCCTCGATGCAGAGGTCACAGGTTTGAGTCCCGAACTGGTGACCTGTGCTGCATGTCTTCCGTCTCATTACCCACTTTTCGGTCTGACCACTCTCAAAATAAATCCACTAAGGCCAATAAAAATTTTTTTTAAATACACTTCAAGAAGAATGGTTTTTTTTTTTTGTTGGTTTTTTTTGTTTTTTTTTTGACAAACTAAGCCTTTCCAGAAGGCTGAAGTTGTTACAGAAGAAATTAATACACTAACATCTCATAAAAACAGAATGCAACTCAAGTTGCGAAGATGGACAAGACAGTGCAGATTGCTGTGTGTGTTGCTGCCTTTGTGCCCAAGAGCTTCTCCAGAAATACTTTTTCATCTCAATGAAACATTTTTCAACCTGGATGAAAAAAATGACACTTATTTTCCAGTGACATCACAACTGCATGTTATAACATCTTATTTTGATCAATATTTGTTGCATGTTGTTGTTAAACCATCAGTGAAAGTGTCCAACACTGCAATTAAGGCTGTTGACTGACCGTGGCAGTGTTGGTTGCAGATGAGGCAGTTGCTGTGGAGCAAGGGGCCAGCCCGGCTGAGAGCCCGCTGGTTGCAGTCACGTTTCAGAGGAATGCCAAGAGGAAGGAGAAATTTCTGGAAGCTGAGCCGAAACTTCTCGGGGTATACCGCATGAGGGTCTATGTGTGTCTAAGTCTTTGCTTTTCAACTATTTTGCAGCCATAACTGAACGGCTCTTTCTTTGTTTCACAGATAACTCAAATCTGCTTCAGTGTGTACATGATCATCAGTCTCAGTTTGTTTAGGGCGAAAGGTCTGAGTTCTTATCAACCGGATATTCCTTTACTCGTCTTTTCCCTGCTGGTAAGTGCCCAGTAGAATCAAGATGGAGGTTCACCTAAAGCCTCTACCGTTCCTCACTGATGCACCTGCAGCCACATTTTCATTGGAGAAACCTCACACATGCAGATATGACAGCTGCAGAAGAACTGTTTATTACTCTGATATTTATAGGTACGAGTCAGACAGTCGGTGCTTTTCATCTCGGACATGATGTCCCTCAGATACTAGCAAAAGGTATTTATTGGTAATGGTACAGTGGATACAGTGCCTTACAATGGTGGCCATATAGTTGACCCATGTAGGAGATGTAGGGAATATGATGGTGAACGTTCTGGAGACCAAAATACATGCCAAACTAACGCTGCACGTTTCCATGGGGATGTTGTTACTGAGCAAGGACATGGAAACAGGTCACAGTTTAAAGGGGGCATGATATAAAATGTACTTTTCTTACCTTTGTATCATGTTATAATATTATTCCCTCATAAAAACACAGATGGAGTGTTGCTTTGGTTCATCCCTGCATGTTTGTGGAGTTCTTGAATATTCCATGGCAACCACTGGGGTGCCTGAACACTTGCTCTCACAAAGCGCCACCTAAAACTCCTCCTACAGACTAGCGGCAGCAACAATTAACACCTGGTTTCGACTATAAGCGCTGTTAAGTTAGGTGCTTATATATGCTTTGGTGTGGGATGCACCTTGGAGTTCTCCCAAAACTCCAGAAAAATAAGCTCTCAGTTTGAAATTCTGAAATCCACAAGTTTATTTAACAAGAAATATTATTTTGACAGTATATTGAGCAAAAACACCAAAGTGAATGTTTTAATTTCCTCAACCAGAGGATGACGGTGCCCCACTACACTGAGAATAACGAACACTTTTCCCAACAATTATGCTTCTATCTCCTCAAAAGCATGCAACAGTTTACTGTGCTCCTCTGCTTCATGCTAAGACGATGGGTTAACTAGGAAAATTGAAAATTTGTCTATGATCATGATTTGTCATTGCAGGTAATTATAGCTGGGAGTGTAACTGTCGCAGCAAAGAACCTACATCTGCCAACAGTGAGTCACTTGCTAAACAGATGAAATACTGCGAAGCTTGATGTTCTTCTTCTTGCTTCTTTTCATGTGAATAACTTCATCAATCATCAAAATCCTCACAGTTTCTCCTTAAAATTTCTTTGTCTTTCTGTTAAGTTTTTGACAATTTCCTTCCTTAAAGCAGAGCTAAAATGTCATCATATCTGTTATTAAATAAGCATCCAAACTCTATGGCTGTTTGCTGGCCTGGATCCAATGGTTGACCATGTTTTGGAGGAATAATAAATTTTACCAAAACAATTTAGAAACTCACCAAAACTTTTTTTTTTTTAATGTTAAATTCTAACTTCACGTTTCAGATTGCTTTACTCCTACCACTGCTTCCACATTTCTTTATTTAATGGTAAATGTTGTAAACTTTGTGTACAATTTACCTCCCACTTCAGATCTTCTTTCTTTTGAAACAAAGAAGGAAAGTCAGCTAAAGATTTTTCAAATAGCAGAAGTGAATTTTCTTTTCTGTGTGTTGCAACACAAAACCAGATTTGTGTTCCGTAGATGTTTCACACAGTGCATTCAGCAAAAGCGGCATAAAAAAAAGCCAGATTACACTTTGAAAATGCTGTCAGGGGCAAAGACCTTGTCCTCTTCTGCTGGGTAACTGAACTAAAATGGACTACAAAGGTGGAGGCTTCCGAGGCTGAGAGGAACATCTCAAATGTAAAAGATCTTGTTTTTGACAGGTTTTACAGGTAAAACTTGTCAGCCCTTTGGGTATTCCCCCAAATTGGAACTGAGTACCAAAGTATTTAAACTCTAAGAAAATGTGTATTGTATCTTATTTTTCCTTCATTCAGTAAATGGAACAAATTTCGATGAGGCCCTTCCTGTTCTAGCCTTAGATTTACATATGAAAATATCAACAAATGAACAATAAGAAGCCAAGCTACAGATACAACCTGTTGTTTGGCTTTTAGAAAGACTCTGCAGTCATCTTCCTTTGTCTGACAGTACTGGCACTGGTAATCTTGTGCAACCACAGATGATGGGAACAGGACGCAAAACTGCTGCAAAATCTTAGAACTGTGAAAAACTCACGAACTGACATTAGCAGCTTCCAGCAACCAGCTGGTGAGGAGAAACAGAAGTGAAACTTATGGTGACTCTGACTCTTGTTATATGATGGCTTTGGTGTTTTTTGCTGTTTAACATGTGAATGAGTTCAAAGCGATCTATCTTTACATATAAAACCTTTCTTTTGTGACAGCTCACGGCCTGTTTGGTGATGCAGATCTTGGCATGTTTTGCCTCTTTCTTGAACATGAGCTTCACCGTAGTAATGCTGGGAGACCCGTCCGCCAACTGCTGGTATTACCCTTTTGAGAGAGACATCAGCAACAGTACATATAATTACCATACAATCTGTCAGCAGATTGAGGTAAAGACTGAATACTCTTCCTAACAACCACAACTTCAAGTTCTGATGAGAAGTTAACGTCCAGTTTCAGGAACTGAAGAACGAATGTCGGATGCTAGCTGATATTGTGTAACATATCAGGAGTTTAGCTGTAATTCAAAGCTTGCTCATTCTATCCAACTTTCAGAGCATCCATTCCCATTTCTTTGCTGGAGGGATTCTAATCCAGGCCTGTCTGCTGGCCATCTCTGCCACTCTGGCTGCCTACTGCTGCAAGGTGGTCAACTGTTGCGGAGCAGCCAGCAAAATGGTGAGTTCACGAACCAACTGACTTAGTAAGCCGATAAGATTCCCAATGTGTTTTGTTTCTATTCAGTGTTACTATTTGTTCTTCAGGAGGAAAGATAGGAAAAAAAAATAAATCTCCATTAAAATGTAAGGGCAGAAAAAAAAAAGCTCTGAAATCAGTTATTTCAGAGCTGTTTTTCCTCCTGTGATGATATTTGTTCTGTAAATTCCAACTTAAAACTAATATTTTATGACATATATATATTTTAAAATATTAAGAAAATAGATTTAAAAAAAAAAGAAAAAAACGTTGTAGTGTTCACATTTTCAGCAATCGGTGGTTTTTGTAGGAGCATCCATCAGTCTGGTCCATTTCATGTTCTGGTCCAGTCACTTTGGTAATTGTTGATCACAGAATAACAAACAAACTGATTCACCAACTGCTTTTTTTCAGCAAGCAAAACACAAATATATCATTAACAAACACAGTCCCACCTGTATTGACCTCTTGCATTGCCATATTCAGATCCTTTCAACACTTTTTGTCCTGATTTCGTTGAACGTTTGAATTCTGCAGATACAATGAAATGTTGCTACTCTGAAACAACACTCATGCTTATGTCCATGTTTCCTGGCAGATTTGATGCATCTTCCAGAAATATTCATAGTCTTTAATTTTTTTCTTTCATATTTTATTACATTGCCACACACTTAACTGGATTATTTTGTGTCAGAGCAAAAGTGTACTCCAATGCACTCCAACATTGTTGGAAGGAAAATTACTGCATGGTTTTAAAAATTTTACTACAAATAAAAATCTAAAAATTGGTGTTTGGCATTTAAGTCTATATAATGCTTTATTCCTAATACTCTTAAATTAAAATCCAATGCAACCAATTCACTTCAGAAGTGGCGTAATTGAATAAGAGTCTCTGACTGAGGGTTATTTTAATTTCAGTATAAAATATATAAAATGATTATTATTTATTGAAAAAAAAAAAAGTGAAATTACAATTATTTACTGCTTTGTCTAACATAAAATGTAATACTCTAAGTATTCAATGTATTTTGTAGATGTATAAAACATCTTAAAGTTATTGTATGTTAATTTTCAGAAATAAAAACAAAATTAAGCTAACATTTTTATAAGACTTAAACATTCTTTTTTTTTTCTTTTTGCCTCCACAGCCAGTGATCACGATCCAATCACCAGCTGACCAGCAGAAAGAAGGATGACCAGACTACGAGCAGCTGCAGATTTAAAGCTTAACTAATCCTTATTTTATGCCAACTATAGTTCTGATCATTTTGCTTGAAGTCAAACCACTAATGAATATTATAAATATAGAACTTATAGTTTTTACTCCACATATAGCTTTGCCTTTTTTGCTCTTTTCAGAATTGTGCCCATTTTCAGTCTTTTAAAAAGTCGACACACAGTGCATAACATTTGAACACTGAAGATGCTTTTGAAAAGTGTTAGAATTGTAAATATCTTTTATTTCATATTTACTCATCATTATCTTCAAGGACTATTCGATTCTTTGTTTGCTTCTAGAATGTGTGCAGCTATGTCTGCAGGAAGCAGATACCAGCCTCTCTGGTAAATGAACCTGACAAAGAGGCCTGATGGAAAGCAGCTTCCAGAGCAGGAAATGTTCCTTTGTAAGATGATTGTAAACAGGTCTGAATTCAGTGCTGAGAGCGCTGACAGGATCAGGTGTAAAACATGAGAAGCTGTTGGTGTCCAAGACACTGTTAACCACAATCAGCTGAAAGAATAACGAGTCTCTCTGCACACACAGTTCCCAATAACTCTTGCAACTTTATTTTCATTCACCTTGCCTCGTTTACCATTCTGACCTGAGATTTGTATCAATCTAAATAAATATCATGTTTGTTTTTGGGCCTGTAATGATTTCCTGAGCTGTGTGATGGACTGGCATCCTGTGCAGGGTGAGCCCTGCCTCTCGCCCAATGAGGCCATCAGCCTGCAGAACTGTCTCTGTCTGATTGGACTGACAATAAAACAGCTTCAATGCTTTTTAAATAAGAACTGGCTATACAAAGTTGAATTTAATGTGGACGTTCTCTGATCCACTTGGGTTAGAACTGTACATTAACGGTCTAATTTGAGCAAAGTGTCGGATCAGCATTCACATACAATACATCCTCTAAATACTACTCTTGGTCATCATCTGGTCCACTTGTTTCTCTGTCCAGACCCCGCTAGTCTGACATTTATCAGGTTAATGGAGAGTGGTACAAATGAATGTTTCAAACGGTTATATTTGCACAGGGGAACTCTGAACCTTATCCCAGAGTTCATAAGAACATATTCTGATGAGAGCACATGTGACCCATCAGACAAGATATTCTGAGCTTGCCTGATGGCAGCCTGCTCAGACAGGTGCCGTGGAGACAATAGATCCGGAGAGTTGATCATCTTACTTGCCATCTTCACCAGACTTTGAATTTGAGTTTTTAATTTAACAGTAAGATTTCCAAACCAACCAGTAATGCTGTACCTAAGAACAGACTCGATGGTTGCCCTATAAAACCCAGTAGGGTTGTGAGAGGTGGGGTCCCCCTGGACAGGTCGCCAAGGCAACACAGAGACAGACAGAACAAGCAACCACACACACCCACACACCTAAGGAAAAGTTAGAGAAATCAACCAACCTGACAGTCAAGTTTCTGGATTGTAGGAGGAGGGTCTTAGCGCTGTCTATCAAGCTCATGTACACACTGCTCACACTCTCCTCCTTCCTCTTTGCTACCCTACAGCTTCTCCTTGTTAGCAGAAAGACTAACCATTCTAGGAATGCACAGGCTAACTAGCATGTCCACCAATGACAGCAGGTAAACAGTTTTCCTGGAACGGAAGTCGTTTCTGCCATGAACACACTGAGCAGCGGGTAAACAAGGTTGACTGACAGCGCTAAGACTTTTCTCCTGACTGGCTGTTTGAAGTGGTGCGTTTCTTCAGACAGCCACTGTAGCACTGGGAGGAGCTCAAGCTGTTCACAGGTTATCTGGCTCATTACACTGCCAGAACGTGACAGTTTAAGAAATATTTCTTAAACTTTTTTAAAAAATAAAAGTTACATACATACATTTAAATAGTGAAGCAGACAAAACAAAGAACATTTTCAATTATTCTTTTCATGTCCTGAAAACAAAAACATAAAAAAACACACATTTCACATTAGTTCTAGATGTTCTTCAGAAGAGTTTTACAGAAATGAAGCGGTAAAATGATCTCCATAATCTTTTAATTATTGTTAATAATACAAAATTAAGAAAAAATGAAAAACTTCATGATGAAATACTAAAATGTATATACACTCTTCAGTACCAATGGCAGGCGTTCACTAACTGCAACCTCCTTTTCTTCACATCTGCAGTTCATCTGCCCAGTGGCTCTGCAGGAGCAACAAACACAAGTTAGTGAGTAAACTCATGACCTTTAGGGGTTTAACTGAAGCGCCGATCTGACCTGTGATGTGGAGGAAACGATGTCCTCCAGGTCTCCGAGGCAGCCGTGTCTGTGGCGAATGAGGCTCCCCCACAGCACAGAGCTGTGGCAGGAAGGACACTGTCCCTCGACAGGCAGGAGGTGGGACGGCTCGGACCTCAGGAAATATCTGGCCAGGCAGACGACATGACTGACCATCCCACAGGATGGGAGGAAACAGCTCAGCTTCTCTGACATCTGAGGAGGAGGAGAGGATGGAGCAAACAGGCCAGACGTGGATCGATGGCTTATTGAGGAAACGCTTCTTACCTTTACCATCGCCTTGCAAAGGAAACACACAGACATCACATCTTCATCTTCACCTGCAGATGGCAGCAACTGCTTCTTCTTGGCCCTCACGCTGCCGAAGGCGACGGGGATGTGCAGTGGGGGCTGCAGGCCGGGGTCAAAGTCCATCCTGTACTCCTGTCTGAGCCAGCGGGCAGTCAGAGGCAGTCTGCTCCATGGCGCCACCCGCAGCATGTTGGAGACGACTCGCCAGTGGAACTGCAGGCTCGTTTCTCTTTTGGAACGTCGGGAGACGTGGGAAAGTCGTCTGGAAGAGTGAGGGTGCTGCCACGCCCACTCAAACTGCCAGGGAAACACACCATGAGCTAATCTCGCAAATTTTAGTTGTGAGCGAGTTTCTCCACACTCGCTCAATATCACACATACAAGTTAAACTACATTTACACGTCACCCTAACATTTGTCTTTTAACAAACTGCAGATAAAACATATCCTCCAACTTCCTGACATAATTCTGTAAGAATATTTGACCGCTGTTCTCATCAGAAATGTTACAGCTCATATGATTCTGTTTCGCCTCCTTGAACAGAGCTGAATTTTGTTAAGTCCATAAAGTCTCAAGAGGATTATGATCCAGGTAATCCCAGAAGAGTTTTTTCTGACTTATCCATTTCAAAGTCAGACACCAGTGTTCCTCTCAATCAGTGAAGCAAGTTTCAACTCACTGTGAACTGAAAGGAAGCAAACCAAGATAAAAAATACAAATCAAACTGAACTACACAGGATGATACAGGATCTGCTCCATCAGGGTTCTCCAGGTTGTGCAAATGGACATTTAACCTGTTTGCATAATTTGATCCTGAGTGGATTAGAGATCAGTACAACACACAATAACTGTGTTCAATGACACAAAAGTTCATCTTCAGTTTTAACACATTCCCTTGTTGACTTAAGGAAGATGGATGATTATTTTGTGTCATGCTAAAAAGTAAAGGTATGAAGTAAACTTTTTTAAAAACAGTTTGTACAAACTTGCAGAAAAATTACACATGCAGATGTTCAATACATTGTCATGAACAACAACAAAAATCAAGACATCTTATCTACTACCTTCTTGATTAATGAGGCACAGTGACTCAAGAGTTTTGCAGGTTTTGGGGGCAAGGCAGATTTTGATCATATGTGGGGAAATTATATGCACATTTCATATCCAATAATATTCCAAGTATATGATTAAATTTCTAAGTTTGGGTTAAAAACATAAGAAAAGTCGACATTTGAAAAGTTTTTGTGTTGGAAATAGAGATGCTGTTTTATTACAACATTGGATCTTACAGGGAGTCTTACAGGGAGACAGGGATGGATGGATGGATGGAGATGGATGGATGGATGGATGGATGGATGGATGGATGGATGGATGGATGGATGGATGGATGGATGGATGGATGGGACAATTTGAAAAAAGAAAAAAAAGAACGGCTTTTCCACAATATGTAGAGCAAATTTTATAGAACACAGTAGAGTCACTGTGATGACATTTGGGAACATATGCTGGAACTGATAGATAGTGGACGGATGAACAAGCTGCTTTTCTCCGGCATAGTGAAAATTCCTGCAGAGATTGTTGGGTTGTAAAAGATGCGATCGGAGCAACAGTATGTGTCTCCGACTGGACACCAAACTATGATATGATGCAGACCTGAACTCATCCTGGACACTGTCCTGATGCTGGGTTTTAATACTCACCCTCAGAGCAGCTATATCCGAAGGGAAGCCGTGGATAATGAGTACCATCTCCCTAAGCAACACAGAGGAACAGGTGCGTATTAGAGTTATGGTCCTTCTTAAACACAGTTAAGCAGAAAAACAGCATGTTTACCACGGCCCCCTGCCACTGGTTCTTTTGGCCCCCCCTCTGTGCCTCCCGGCGTTGTGTTGTCCAATCCGCCGCTCAGGGTTGACCGTGAAGCCGATGTAGATCCGGCCTTTAAATTTCGGGTTAGTGCAGTAAAGCATGTACACACCGAAGAAGCTCTCCACCTCCACTACCATCATGAAAACCTTAATAACTTCCGTATGAGACGGTGGCAACCGTTAACTGAAATGACCCATGGCTATCGTTGATGAACGAGTGAAATAATGTTCACAAAGTTAGGGGAAATTTTGAAAGCTAATAACATGTTATGGTAATGTTATAATGTTTTGCTTCTGTATCAGTTCTGTCACTACTAGTTCCTGTATCGCTGTCAGCCTTTAGTTTAGTGGACCGTTACTGTGCCTGATCAAAAAAGTTGGAAATATCCCCCTCTATGTACAGAAGGAAAAAAATCCCATTATTTTTAAAAATGTCTAAAGTATAATCTCACGTGGCTGTCAATATACTTAATTATAATTATTTTTACAACAACCACTAAAAAGAATGTTGTTGTTTTTTTCTCTGTGGACTCCTATTTCGATGATCATTTGTTGTTTTGAAAATAGCGTCACAGGTTAGAAGGCCACTGATTGGCTAATAATTGTCATCGCCATGAGTTTTTTTGGGGGGGCCATAATAACGTAACCGGTTGTCCGGTGACCACTTCATGAAATCAGCAGATCTCAGGTAGCATTTAGTTATTGTATACTTCTACTGTGCTATGAGAGTCACACACGGACTCTCATGTGAATAGTTTAATACCGGAAGTCTTTTGACGTTAACTTTCAAAATTTTTTTGTTTGTTTGTTTCTTGAATAAAACCGTATTAAAGATATTTAAGCTGATCCAGACCCCACAGTTAGTATTTCTGTATGTATCGTTTCAGATCATTATGGCAGTGTCAGCAGATCACATCCGGGACAAGCTCATTAGGGAGCTCGAGGCGGTGCATGTGGTAGGTCTTTGTCATTTCTTTGATTGTTGTGAGGTTTAAAGCTGCTTCAGTCACGACCATCTGACTCAGTAGCCATCACAGTCTAGCCAATCAGATTGCGTTGTGGCTTTAACTGGGCCTCAACAGCCCTTTGGTTCTAGTCTTTTTCCGGCTTGCTGTTCAGGGTTTTGGATCAACTTTTCACCTGGCTTTCCCATGCATCTAGGCACACAAATTCACTCATACTTTGACTATCCCACTGAGAAATGGGCTGCTCCCTTCAGAACCTGATACATCATCAGTTCTCAGTGAGTTGTTGTATGTAAACATCTCAGACTTGTTCTGGCCTATATCGGTTGGGTAGTCGATCACCAGTCCTCTAAGTGAGGACAGCATGCGGTGTTCTATGTCCATTCCATCTGGACAGTTTTTGCTTTGGGGACATTCAAACCTGATTACGTGTAAAACAGAGCAGTTCTCCACATTCCCTCAGTCAGCAGCACTCAACAACAGCAAACTCCTTTACGGGAACCATTATAAGCTCCGAATGGAAGGAAAAGATCCTTAGATGACAAGAGCTACAGCTTTTCCTTTGGAAAAAATAAAGTATGAATGAATTGAAGGAATTAATATACAAAGTAGTGAAAAGTGGTGAGTGGGAGATGCAGAGCTGCAGCATTACTTGCATTCTGCAAATGCATAGTTGACTTTGGGGAGTAACCCAGTGAGAAGACAACCTGACAACTGATTGTCTCGCTGTCTGCTTCTCTGCAGCCTCTTCCTTCATTCTCTGTTATGGACATGGCAGCTTTATTGTGTGGAATTACTTGCTAAATAAAAAGATTTAAAAAACAAAAATAGATTTTTTTAATCTCCTAAACACAAAGATTGTTCAGTAACTATTGTTTTTCTAAAGGGAACATTTCCACGGACAGTTTGTCTAATCGGTGTTCTGATCAGAATGTCTGTTTTTCTGATGCTGGTCGGTGAAGTCGGTGTCGATGTTGTGCTTTTCAGGACGTAGAGGATACCTCTCCGGAAAGATGTGCAGCCAGCTTCAAAATCCTGGTGGTGTCGGCGCAGTTTGAGGGGAAACCGTTGTTACAGAGACACAGGTGGGATTCAGCGGAGCTGCTGGTGCTGGAACATTTTATTAGTTTCTGATACCCAATGTTTTCCTCCACTTGAAGCAAATTTAAAGAAGACCCTGAGGTCCACCCAGCCTCATTATTACATTATAGTTTATTTACAGCTACGATCTACTGCTTCTCTCTGTCTGCTTCTGAAGGAAATGCTGTGATCTAATACACTAAAACCATCAAGCTTAGTAAGCATGTGCTCTGCAGCTTTTGTTCACCAGGTTACAGAATCCTGCAGAATAACCAGAGTATGAGGACGACTATAGAAAAGTATGTCAGACAGAAGAAAAGAGTCAAAGTTTGACTAAAAGCTGTAGGTGTTTGTTGCTGAGCTCTGCTGTAAACACACATATCTCACTTTGAGCCGTTTCCCCTTGGGAACATTAACCCGGTGTGCTGTCTGTGTTTGCAGGATGGTCAACATGTGTCTTGCAGAAGAGCTGAAGGCAATCCATGCGTTTGAACAGAAGACCCTCACACCAGAACACTGGGACAAGATGAAGCAACAGTGACACATTTTCCACCCGCTTCCTGTTTTTGGATTATGTGAAAAGGTTCAACTGGTCCAACTGTCTTATTGCTCTGTCTGTCCCACTGATACAAATCTACTGCAAATGAAAATAAAGCACTTTCCTTCCCTTTTCTGCATTTGGGTAAATCCTTAGATTCATTTTCTAGCAAAGGAAGAACCAACCCACTCAGTAAATCTTTCATAACGGATTGATGGAATGATTGGATGTCTACCTTAAAGCAGAGGAAGTACAGCAGCAGTTTGCACAGACTCACTAAAACTGGACAATAAGACATCATTCAGATCTCTGTGTCCCAGTTCAGCATAAAATCAAATACATGCATCCATCTTGATTCTTCAGGTGCTGTTGGCCATTGCAGCATCACTTAAACAGCCGACCTGATGTCCTAAGTATCGTTGTTAACCCTGTTCATCTCTTCCTGATCAGTCCAATAGAGAATCTGTGGGAAATGATGAAACGGGACATTCACATCTCGGATGTACAGCCATATTTTGTCTTCAGAAAACTGTAAAAGGCTTTTATATTCAGTGAGTCGCATGATAAAAGGGTCATAAATATTAATGTCAGATTACCCTGCAATATAAATCCCATCTGTTTATTCACTGGTAGATATGAGGGCAGAGAAATATGAATAAATGGAGGTAGACGCTCTGCCTGTGGAATATGAACACCACATTTTTAAGCTATTTCTAAAGTTTTGTTATGTTTTCTTGCACAATGACAATAAAGGAATCCTGATTTTGATTCTAAGTGCAGAGAAACTCCGGACCAAGACCTGAACCCAGACAGCAACTGACTCACCATCCAACCCATGGCTCATATGTTAACATAGGTCACTGTTATCTTACCAAGCATCACTGGAGAGATTCTGGATGCAGAAGTATTTATTCATACTACTAAAACATACTTGCTGTTTGCTGTGATACTGCCAGCAGACGATAAGCTGGACTGAAAGCAGTAAGTGCAGCTCTATGGATGACTCAATGTCAGGAAGGCCGAATGCTTAAAGCTCTTGAACAAAGTGGGACTTGTTCATCCCATGTCCCAGCTGATGGCAGATCTTCCACTGTGAATGTGATGAACATCAGTGATCCCTGCCAGAAGCTAAATAACCACATGAGGCAAACCCCCTGCTGAGACTCAGGGGGGGGGGCTCAGAAAGCCAGACTGGTTGCTCAGTGAGATCAGTTGGTGGTGGCTGAGCTAATGGAACTTAACTGGTTCAGTCAATTCACTGATTTTCACTTCAGTGCTGATGTGGCTGTTTGTGTTGGATTATTGCAACCAGCAGCTCCTGCAGAGCCCAAGCATTTTTTTATTTTTTTTTAAATATCTGAGACAACGGCAAGGCTGCTTTATTGATTTATTGCCCTCTGACACATAATACAGCAGGAGTTCATGTCTCTGCCTGTGGATTCTGTGCCTCATTTTGCTCCTGAAAACTCTTGATAAAATAATCTTGATATTACCTGTGATGTTGGACTAGAGTAGAGTAGCCTGCAGATAAAACATTTGACCAATGTTGGATATAGTGCTTTTTTTTTTTTTTTTTCTTACAGTGTCACTCATGCCATCAGTTTGTTGCATAGTTCCAAACAGGAAATACATCAGTTGGAGATGCAGTTGTAGTTACAGGGTCAGAGTTAGTAATCATTAACTTTAACAGGTTCCAACTGCTGTGTCCATCATCTGACCCAATCGGACCCCAAAACCAGTCGGGTTGTTTTGGGTCTTACTCTGTCCCAGCTGTCTTGGACAGACTGATACAGCCAGTGACTATTTAAGCTGCTATATTAGCTCCTGTTGTGTTTGCAGAGACGTTATACGTCTTCGTGGTTTTAGATAACATAGATATCAGATGTAGATCATCTGTGATCTTTACTGTCTTACCACAAATTACAGGTTTAATCTGGATTCAGACGACATTATTTGAACACGTTAATCTGCTTTGATCTAAACTGTTCCTGTATGTTTGGGGTCGAAGGTGACTCTTCACCATAACATTAGCTCCTCTCTGTGGTTGCCCTCCTTTTGCTACTGTGACTCAGAGACCCCTGACCCCCTCCTCAGGTGTAAATGACATGGATGATGTGATTGTTCAGCTCTGATCTGTTCCCAGTGGCAGCGATGCTGACCACCAGACACCCGGCTCTTCCATTAGCAGCTCTTGGCGGGGTGAGTGGTGGAAGTAATCCCCCCTCAGCCTGTTTCAGTTCTCCTGCTCTGTGATGGAGAAAATCACATCACAAGTCAGCTGGTACTTTAAAATAAGACAGTCTGAGCTCTCCATGCGGCTGTGTAAACACTGAATAAACACAATAAAGGATTCATTTATCATAAATGACTGTATTCAGACATTTTCCTTTCTCTTGAGTTGTGATCCACCCTCATGCAGAACTCTTCCATCATACTGGGTGGATGTACAAAAGTCTTTAAGTTTAGGAACAAACGTTTACACTGGAGAACAAACAGAAAATTATGAACATTTATTCAGAGGGAACAACATAATATCAAGTTAGAACTATTACTAAAACTCGTATTTAGCAGCAGCCCCGTTTTGCTAAGCCACACAACCCAGAAATATTCACACATCACCTTTATTCCTCTTAGTTTAGTTTGTACTCCACTGTTTCTGTTTTAAATCAGCTACGACTCCCAAAAGTTTTATTTCTGTTTTCTAAATGCCAAAAATAATGAGAGAGGTCTATAATATTTACCTAAATGTATTTTAATGCCGCTTATACTGAGCCAGGTTCTGGTTCTGCTTCTGCTGTTAAAGAGGAGTTTTTCCTCTCCACTGTCACTGTATGCATGCTCTGTATGAGGGATTGCTGTAAAGTCAAGTGATTGTCTCTACGTTCTCATCCTGGGTTTCCTATAAATTATTGAATCAACTTGGAATAATTAAATAAGCTCACTGTATGATAACTAGGATCAATTGGAATGACGTCTCAAGCCAGAAAAGTTGAAAAATAAAAAAAAATTAGCCATTCCAACACGAAGAACTGTTTTAATTCCCTTGTGACAGAAACCCTCAATATTTTACCTGCCATACACTTTAAAAGCCACAGTCCAACATATAGTGAAAATTCAGACAAACTCTGATTTGAAGTGTCGTTCCTTATTTTAGCCCTTATTTAATCAAAAATAATTTTCATAATTGTAGCTGGTCAGTCAAAATAATGATAAAAGGCGACATAGATGCTGCCTGCATCTCTTCTCCAGAACATTTCAGTCAAATGACCAAACCTCTGCATAACCTGACCTCATGCTGACGAGACGTTTCAGCCATTTGTTTTGTGTTGGAGCAGGGATCCCTCTACATAGGAGCATAGGAACTCCTGCAATATATTTATTTATTTATTATTATTTTTTTTTTTTTTACATTAACTTCACCCCCAAAATAATGCCACATGAATATAAATCTTTTTATTTCTTTGGACATTTTTGCAGTGAGAGACAGAGTATGTATTGAGCATGCTGATCCACCACTTCTGCTGCCAACAATCATATAAAAAATAAGGAAACATTATTAGAAAAAGAGCTGCCGGTCCGGTCTCTGGTCATTGGCTTCCTGAGCTCGTCGTACCGCTGACGTCCAACATGGCTTGCAGCTCTGCAGGCTCGTATCCCAGCAGGCCCTGCAGGTTGCACACAAAGCGGTAGACGTAGCGCTTGCCGGCGGTCTTGCGGATGATGTTCTTGTCGTAGTAGTAGCGCAGGCCCCGACTGAGTTTCTCATAATTCATTTTTGGTTTGTTTTTCCTCTTTCCCCAAAGCAGAGCCACCTGGGAAACAAATACTCATCAGAGAACGTCCGCAACGTGACAAACACAATCTGTGTTCAAGAGAGATGCAATTAGACTACGTTTTTTTTTATTTTTTTTATTTGTTTTAACAATTTTTAAATTGTTGTGACTGTTTTAGATTATGGTTTGGTCACTTCAACAAAGTGTGAAGCTTTGCAGGTCGGTGGTGAGAATCTAATCAAAAAGTCTTAAAGAAATATCTCAACTGTCACTGTTGAGTTCATTGCTCTCTGTATTTGTGTGAAGCTGTTCAGTCCCTCTGATAGGTGTCTGTGTTTTACATTCACCTGAGTCACCTTGCTGTTACTGATCAGCAGAGACAGTTTAGATGAACCGACAGGAAGATCAGCAGGTTCTTACCTCATCCGGGTCGGTCAGTTTGAATTCCCACTCATCTCCAGTCCATCTGATGCAGGACTGACAGCTGCTGTCTGTTAGGAGCTCCAGCAGAAACTGCCACAGCTGGATTGGTCCACTTCCTGTGGGAGGAAGGCTCGGCTGATCAATGCATAAACCTGGAAAGACAAAATGAGTGTCTCTGTCCCCACAGCTGTACTAACCGGTGTGACCAGCTAAAATGGCTGCTGGTATCACAGCTTTGCCCACATGTGTTTTGCTGCCTATGTAGTATGTGAAGCTCCTGTCTTTCTGCTGCAGCACGAAGGCGCCATCGGGCTCTCTGTCGTCCAAAGGCTGTAAATCGGTGAGTGGAGCAGTCAAAGCCCGTGGGCTGACGGTGGGGGAGTGTCTGCTGGCAGTAGCTCTCTCCTCCAAGTCTGTTTCTGCAAGAAAGCAGGGACAGAAACACAAGATGTGGTCAGAGTTCACTGTTTTATAAAGTATATGGGTTCAAAGGATAAAACTTGAAAAATGCCACTTTTATTTCTGTAAAGTTCTGTTAATGTGATGTTTCTTTTCTCCAGCTGAGAAACTCCATCTGAGGCACTTAGCTGTTAACCTGAGGGAGACAACGTTTGGTTAATTCCTCTCAGTTTGCACGTTTTTCCACAGATTTTCAGTAGTATTAATGTCTGAACTTTGACTGGGCCATTCTAACACATCCTTTGCTGTGACCTAACATCTCAGGTTGTGTGTTCAGGGTTTCTCTCCTGCTGAACCTGATCATCTAACAGGTTTTCTACCAGGACTGTTCTTTACTTAAAATTATGGATGATGTCCATGATGTTCCCAACTGTGCTTTTGCACATGGAGTTGTTCACATGCCATGTGAACAACGACAAAGCCTTTTTGAGGTAATTCACATGGCAAGTACAAGTACAAGGTTTCTTACAAACTTCTAGGTAACATTACATTTGTAATTGGCTGGGTCGGGAAGTTTTACCTATAAAGGCAACATTTAGAAAACATTGGATATATTAATAAAAAGTCACATGGTAGTTCAGAGTTATTGATAAATTAAACTTTGTGTGCTGCATTTGTAAATTGTTACATTTTAAATAGTATTTTCACAGACAAACATTCAGAACATTTATGTTTTAATAACCAATATGGAAATATTTTTATTAAAAAAAAACAAACAAAAAAAACAGTTTTCATCAAATGTTCTTACCTCATGACAAACTGAGTTGAGTGGGTTTTATGTGAGAAGTGAGGCAGACTGCAGGGAGGGAAATGTGAGCTAAATTAAATTACATTTTATTTTTATTACTTTGGTAGCTGTTAACTTGGAGGTTTTCAAAAGCCAATTCAGCCGCTGAAGGTTATTAACTTTGTTTTTAAATCTGCTGAAAGAAAGGCTTGCAAAAAAGTCTTGTAATTTTCAACGTAGCACACAAATGGCAAATGCTAAGAGGCTGGAAGGAGAACGTTAAAAAAAGATGTCTGCCAGCATAAAATATAATAAAGATCTTCTGCATGTCGGTGAAGTAAATGTTAAGCGTGCATCTATTCTGCTTTGTGTTGAAATCTTATCTCACAGTTCTCAGACATGCAACAGTAGCAAAGTTCTCCGAGTCGACAGTGAGCAGCCTCTGAACTGTAGAAAATGATGTCACCCTTCTGTAATGACAACAATGAAATAATAATGAGGTTTTTTATGAACAATTTTTTTTTATTTTTTTACCTCGGTGTATTTCTGGTATCAGAAGAGCAGAACTGATGATCCTTCTGGATTCCTCTGCGTTCATCAGACTGTGACCTTCATGTGGGGCAGGAACTGGATCCAGAGCGTAGAGGTCTGAGGTGTCAGCTGAATGATAGTGAAGTGTCTCATTCTGTTGCTCCAGGACGTAGTCTGAGTCGTTCTCTGAGGGGGGAAAAAAATGCTGAACTGTAACACCAGTCAGAGCCCAGCTACTGAGTTGCTGACAACCAAAAGAAAAGAGAAATCTGGAGCTACCTGTGTACTGAATCTGGAAGGAACATGATGCTTTGCTGCTGCTTAATAAAGAGCTGAAGTCATGGTCGTTCTCTGGAGAAGTTATTTTGAAAACAGTAACAGCTGCACTGCGATCCGCAAAGCTTTCACAGCAACATCAGAAATTTTAAACAGAATTTTTAAAAAATTTAGAGTTTAATTCAAAAAATGATTAAATAAAATGTCCAGTACGAGCTCATTCCAAGCTCTATCTATCTATCTATCTATCTATCTATCTATCTATCTATCTATCTATCTATCTATCTATCTATCTATCTATCTATCTATCTATCTATCTATCTATCTATCTATCTATCTATCTATCTATCTATCTATCTATCTATCTATCTATCTATCTATCTATCTATCTATCTATCTTTCTCTTTGTCTCTCTTACTCTCTCTATGGAGTGAGAACATGAGTTTTCAGTATTTAACTTAATTTCCCGAGGCACTGAATTTGGGTTTTTTGATTTCTATAAGCCACGATCATAAAAACAACTAGAAACATTTTCAAAATATTTCACTCTGTGTGTATGGAGTCTTTGAATAGATGTGGATTGGGGGGGTCTGAGGTCAGCTACATGTTATCAAGATAGCAGAAGGGAAAACATCATCATCATGTGCTTGTTGTGACAAATCTTGTCATTTCAATGACAAGATTGCAGTCCTGTCATTGCAGTGGGACTCAGCAGTAGCAGTCATTTCTAATTGTATGAACATGCAGCCCAGTTGTTGGTGAACAGCTGGGTGTGTTGAGTTGAGAACTGTTTACCCCTCCTCAGGGTCTCCAGGTGCTCCCACAGGATCTCTCCTGCAGTGCAGTCGGCCATCAGGCCCAGGAAGGCCTCCCTGTCCAGCTCACACAGCCAGCTGCCCTGCAGACCTCTCAGCTCTGAGCAGTGGAGGCCGAACTCAGCCTGGCACCAGTCTAACCAGTGGCTCACCTCCCGTTCTGACCACAAGCTTGGATCTCGACATGTAGATACAAGAGGTGCATAATTCAGAGGTCTTAATACAAATAATTTAAATAGAAAAACTAAAAAATAAACCAGGTTGAGGTTGTAGAAAGTTTACCCTGTGGAAAGTGGTGGTTGATAATCTCCTGGGCAAAACCAGAGAAACTGGCCTGAACAGCCTGGCTCAGGATTTCCTTACTGGTTGGGGTGAGAGGAGGGACGTCTATGGAGTCTAGCTCTAGGATACAAGTAGAAAAAGCAAGCAGACAGGATACCAGGCAGCTGAGTGTATCAGCCATTATACATTCATCCATCAATTATCATTAATGAATTGCTAAATAAATAAATATATTTATTTATAACATCTGAATTATGAATTTTGAATATGTAAATATCCGATTTTTCAGTGCAAATAAATGATCTATGATCCCTGGCCGGTGCAGAACGTCATGAAGCCATGAAGAACAGTGACGGATGGAAAGATGATCAACATGATCATAAGGTCATATGTGAGGGTAAAGTTAATAGATAAATGTTACCACAAAGCCGCAACATTTCAAATCTGATTTCGGTGGTGACCAAGCTGACAAGATGAGAAAAGAGTTTAAGATGATCAGGCCAGTGTTGCTATGCGTCATGTTTTTAATTTCTGTTTTCATATTTTGCCTTTTGGGTGTTCAGACCGGGATGAAAGGAAACCTGTAAGTTCACATTTCCATTAAAATGCAATGTCTGTAATGACTGTGCCATTATTACAAAATAATATTTTCTTATAGTTGGGGGATTTAGAGAAATATGAAGAGTAAAACTGCAATTTTGCTTATGATACACATTTTCATTATAGCTACATCTGTTAGGAGCCATATATACGTTGTTTAGAACTTAATAGAAAATGTTATTTTGTGTTTATGTGAGTTTAATTTTTTTTACTGTTTTATTTGAAAAAGATAAGCATCTGTAATTGTATTGTGCTTAAGCTTGTTACGTGGTGCCTTTTGATTGGTTCTTGTCTAATTAGTTTATAAAGATAATTTGCACATTGTAGAAGTCTGGCACCTTGAGAGTAACACAGTCTTTTGACCGTCACTTTCTATTTGTTTTGAATCTGTTTGTTATTTTTATTCTCTTTTTGCTCCGTAAAGACTTAAAGATGACCCTGGGATTCAAGACCTCTTTATTTTTTTAGAAGAAATGTGTCGCGTACGAAAGAGCTTTTTTAAGGGGCCGGACTAGTGAGAGCTTGCAGCACTTACATGTTTGTTGAAGTTTGGGCAAACAAAACCACAAATTCCACTTAATTAATTTATTGATTCAACAGTGGAACAAAATTAAACTGAATTTAAATAGCTATTATTTGAGTGTGATGAATTGTGATTCTTTACATCCAAAGCCTGCAATTATTTACTTCAATTAATTACATCTAGAGACATTTTTGTTCACCGAGTCCCAACGTAAAAACATGCCACTGTCTTTTTGTTGTCAATGTAAAACACATAGAAATTGTGCAGCAATTAAGGAAAGTCAGTGAATAACAAGCAAATTCTAACTTAACAGTGTGAGTTATGTTCATTTCTTGATTACAGGCTGAAAGAGCAGATTTGTTCTCACATCATCGGCATTAAAGCTTCCAATGAAATTAGTTTTATTGTCAGTGTGTGACACACGCCTGGTCAACACTGCAAAACACTGCTGATGTTACGATATTAATCATCATTCAATATTTGCAGATGAACATTCCTGTCATGCAATTACAAGTCAAACTGGTAACAATAATTCTGAAACAGTTTGGAAATACACCTGTTATTTATTATTATACTAAGAATAAGTTGACATGAAGTTAAATCCTGTGTTTATGATCCGTAAGTGGTCTGTTGCTCAACATTTCGTAGACTATGAATAATGTGACATTTCTCTTAAATGCATGATCCTATAGAAATTAAATGAAAAAGATAAGTCTTACCATAGGCATGGCAGTCCATCTCCAAGGAGATCAGGTGGAGTGAAGCAGGAAGTCCTGCAGGGCGGAATGAGCCTTTAATCTGAGTGCAGGGTCTGAAGGTGGGGACAAGGCTGTGACTCTCAGTCATGCACATGTGGGTAGGACTAAAGACATAAATTTAAAGCAAAGTGAAGATCCTGGAAACCAAAGAGGGAATATGATGACGTCATGATTTCATTAAGACCTTTTTCCACAGAATGATGGGAAAATTTGTTAAAAATCATTAATGATCTGTATTCTGATGGTTAATCAGCTATTTTATCCTCAAGTCCACATTGTAAAGAGTTTTAGGGGTAATTTTTAAGTTATTTTTGATATAATTATTATTTAGGAGATACATATATTGTAGGAGTCCAATTTGTTTTTTTTACCTGCCAAGTGTCTTCTGGTGATTTTTGTGTTACTGTCTTTACCAATGTATATGTTGGTTTAGGTTTATGCTGTCAAGAAACTGAATTGAGGAAAATTCTATTTAAAAATCCACAATTATTTTTGTGAGGCTCCTTCATTTTACAATGGTTAATGTTCTGATCAGTAAAAAAGTGCATCTTAACTGTTTTAATTAACCCAAAATGCTGTATAATAGAAAGAAAGCAATATATATATATATATATATATAAAAATTCCCTTCTCACCCACCGTGGGTGGTTCTTATCCTCTGAGCTCGGGTCCTCTACCAGAGGCCTGGGAGCTTGAGGGTTCTGCAGTATCTTTGCTGTGCCTAGAACTGCACATTTCTGGACTGAGATGTCTGATGTTGTTCCTGGGATCTGTTGTAGCCACTGCTCCAGTTTGGGGGTGACTGCCCTGAGGGCCCCGATGACCACAGGCACCACTGTGGTCTTCACCTTCCAGGCCCTCTCCAGTTCCTCCCTGAGGCCCTGGTATTTCTCCAGTTTCTCCTTTTTCCTGATGTTGCAGTCACTCGGTATTGCTACATCCACCACAACGGCTTTCCTCTGTTGTTTATCCACTATGACAATGTCCGGTTGGTTCGACCTTACCATTTTGTCTGTCTGGATCTGGAAGTCCCACAGGATCTTAGCTCGGCCATTCTCCACCACCTTTGGGGGTGTTCCCCCTTTGATCTCGGGCTTCCAGTCCATATTCTGCACAGATGTTTCTGTACACTATGCCTGCCACTTGGTTATGTCGTTCCATGTACTCTTTCCCTGCCAGTATCTTGCACCCTGTTGTTATGTGCTGGACTGTCTCAGGGGCCTCCTTGCACAACCTACACCTTGGGTCTTGTCTGGTGTGGTAGATCTGGGCCTCTATTGCTCTGGTGTTTATGGCCTGTTCCTGGGCGGCCAGGATGAGGGCCTCTGTGCTGTCCTTGAGTCCAGCTTTTTCCAGCCATTGGTAGGACTTTCTGATATCAGCCACTTCAGTTATTTGCCGGTGGTACATCCCATGTAGGGGTTTGTCCTCCCATGATGGTACCTCCGGCACCTCAACTTCTGTTCTCCATTGTCTGAGACATTCACTGAGCAGATTGTCTGATGATGCTTTGTCCCTGATGTATCTATGGATCTTGGATGTTTCATCCTGGCAGTGGTTCTCACACTCACTAGTCCTCTGCCTCCTTCCTTGTGGCTCGTGTACAGTCTCAGGTGCTGGATTTGGGGTGGAACCCTCCATGCATTGTTAGTAATTTTGGTGTCTTAACATCTGTGGCCTGTATCTCCTCCTTTGGCCAGCTAATTATTCCTGCAGGGTATCTGATTACTGGCAAGGCGTAGCTGTTTATTGCCTGGGTCTTGTTCTTGCCATTGAGCTGACTTCTCAGGACTTGCCTTATTCGTTGGAGGTATTTGGCTGTGGCTGTTTTCCTTGTGACCTCATCAAGGTTGTCATTTGCTTGTGGTATTCCCAGGTACTTGTAACTGTCCTCTATGTCTGCTATTGTTCCTTCTGGGAGTGAGACCCCTTCCGTGCGAATGACCTTCCCTCTCTTTGTGACCATCCGACCACACATCCCAATGTCTGTGCTGTAGATCCTGGTGGTGTGGATCAGGGAGTCGATGTCTTGCTCACTCTTGGCGTACAGCTTGATGTCATCCATGTAGAGGAGGTGACTGACTCCATTCTTTAGTCGGTATCCGTAGCCAGTCTTGTTGATGATTTGGCTGAGGGGGTTCAGGCCTATGCAGAACAGCAGCGGGGACAGAGCATCTCCTTGGTATATGCCACATTTGATGGACACTTGTGCAAGTGGTTTGCAGTTGGCTTCAAGGGTGGTTTTTCACAGCCCCATCGAGTTTGCAATGAAGGTTCTCAGAGTCCTGTTGATGTTGTACATCTCTAAGCATTCAATGACCCAGGTGTGTGGCATTGATTACAAGAAAGCCTAAGCCTATGACTCAATGACATATATATATATATATTAATGGTCTTTACTGTTTTCTTTAAAGGCTTGTTCTAGACCAAATTTACCACAGGGGCCCGGGTAGTCAGGAGACACTAAAAAAAAGGGTTAAACACAAACAGAGCAATATTTCATCATTTAATATGTGAACCAAAGAGCCACTTGTGTCTCCAGAGATTCAGGTTGCAGATCCCTGATCTAGCAGATGGAAAGTTGATCCTATCTCAGTACAGCAGCTAAAAGTGCAGCGCTATCATTTTTAATTCATTGTTAAAATAAAATTGTGAAGGTTTAAAAAAAATATCAGCCACTAAATATTTTAAAAAGACATTTATTTAGTATAATTTCTTCAGAACCCCTATTGGGCCCCATCTAGAACCACCCCTGGCCTGCAGGTCTGGGTCTGGTGCATTTCAATTTGAATCAATCAGAGCAAAATGTTCTGTACCATATCAGCCTCAGGAGATGATTGAGGATGAAGAGACGCTGATTTCTGGTTCTTTAGGTTCTGACGGGTCTGCGGTTCCGCTCCTGATCCATTCTGTCATTAGAATGGACAAACATTCTAATGTAAAGAAAAAGGCCAACAGCCACATAACGTTCAGATAAAAATAATGGTAATGCAAATTCTAAGTATGATTTTCAAATAAAGTTCAGGTTAATAACTAGTCTTGATGAGTCATTTACCTGAACTTCTACCTTGATAATAAACTGGTTTTAGTCAAATGTTCTTTAAATGACTGGAAATACATAGTTTTGAGTAGATTTTATTTTACCTTCTGGGGCAGCAGACCAAACTAGGACTGTGTGACTCCACAGCTGCATGTGTCTCATTAATGTTAGCAGATGTTGGCAGATATGATGTAGTCTTGAGATTCTGTTTCAGACTGAGTTTATACAACCCTGGAAAAAATGATGGTTCTCTGATTTTACTCTTTATAAGTATATGTTTGAGAAAAATGAACATTGTTCTTTTATTCTATGAATTACTGACATGTCTCCTAATTTTGTTTGTGAATGTATGTAAATAAGAAGTTAGATTTAGAAAACGCACAAACAAATATCTTCTCATGGGTCTTAGCCCTGCTGGAGGCTAAGACCCCATAAAGATCAAATCCTAGAATCGCCCCTGGTTCAAACTACAGGATTTTTTACCCCAATTTTCCTAGGATTTCTGTCAGCTAATGTGTCTCTCAGGTTTTGAAAATGGGCCAACAATCAGCCGACAGCTCTAGCATCATGTAGTGCTTTGGGCATTACACTAAGGAAATGAGCAAGGTAGGGTCAGTGGAGAGCACCGGAGTTGAGCCTTTTTTTTATTCAGTGTCATCAACAGAAAGAGAAAAAGGCCGGAAGAAACGATAAAGCCGATAATTAAAATGAGGTCGATAACTCTTCTTGAAGCTGCATGGAGATGGGGAAAGTTAAAAAGTATTTTGTGGATTCAAAATGACAAAAAAAAAAAATTAGATTTCAAATAAAAAAATTAAGTTATTAAAAAATGTTAAATTCTTTTAAAAATCCACATTTATTTTTAATTAGTAAAATAGCAAAAAAATATATTTTTGGGGGCTGAAATTCTTTTATGGGGCCAAAATATTTTTGGGGGCCAGAATAAAGTAATACCTTAATTTGTTGTGAGTTTTGTTCTTTGAGCAAGGTGATGTTCATGCATGGCTCATTTTATGCTCCAATAAAAAAAAACATATACCTCTGTCTTGAATTTGGAAAAAAAAAATCATATTTTATTTATCACTAAAGAAGGGTTCAGTGAATGCGCATATGAAACTGGTGGGTTCAGTACCTCAAAAAAGGTTAAGAACCACTGCTCTAAAGTAAAACCACTGCTCTAAAGTAAAACCACTGCTCTAAAGTAAAACCACTGCTCTAAATGCTTGTATGAAAGGCGAAGTCCACTGAAGATATTTAATGTCAGTCAAAATGGCTGCTAGCTGAGCTGCAGTCAAGCCAAGGTCAATGCCGGAAAGGTAAATTCAGACTTCAACTTGCACTTAGATGTTGTAAATTGTTTTTTCCAAGTTATTTTAAGTCTATTGTCCTGGTCTTTATTTGATCAAATACTGTACCTTCTAAGGGTTTGTTTCAAACCAGGTTATGTATGAATACCATTAAGGGACTTCCATATGAGGTGAATGGAGAAAACATAATCAATATAAAGAGTGATTTTGAATGTTTTCTACACTGTGTAAAATAAAATAAAATAAAAGCACAATAAGTAAATATTCCAGATCAGATTAATGTTATCAAGAATAAGATGAACCTTTTAATTATCTCATCTTTTCAAAGCAGCTTTACTGGTTGGATTTTACTTTAGATTCTAAATATTCTAATATAATGTTATATATTCTTCAATTTGCTGTACTATTTTGTGAAGCTGTTATATATGACTGGAAATAATCATCAAACTTTACACGTTCCATGCATGTAACTCAGAGATCATGCGATGGAACAACCCGTGTGATTCTGATCGGTTCTGTCTCATTTGGACTCCTCAAAGAAACAAATGTCTCAGATTAGATGAAAACGCCTCAGAACCAACTCAGGTTTCCGTTGAGTGCAGCTCATCTTGCACAAACAAAGCCAACAACGAATCCCAACTCCTGCACTGGAAGTTCATTAGTATTATTTTTTTAATTCTGTATTTTTGTTGAAAAGAAAAAGTTGCTGGGGTTAGTATTCAACGTTTTAATGTTTTTTTTCTTTTTTTGGTGGATGTTTATTGTTGATTTAAATCCCTTAATGTTTTCAAATATGACTGATTGCAACCAGACAGCTGCTATCTGATGACAATCAAATTTTTGACAAGTTGAAGCAGAACAAAAACATGTTGAACTCTAATAGAGGAAGCCCTGGGGCTGAAAGGTAAATCTCAACTGAAATGTGTGATCCTTTTTTTTCCTCCTTTCTTTTTTTGTTGCTTTAAAGTTTTAAAGACGTGAGAAACTCCAAGGCATTTTCCCCCAGTATTGTGTTTCTTTTTACAAAAGTCCCATTTTAATTAATATAGATTTCTGTAATAACCCACTGCTTAATGCAATTTCATAAGGTGTGATTAGACTGGGATCATGCATCCACGTAACTTGTCCCCCAACAAACAGCAGTTATGTGCTGACCTTATATATGAATATGTACTTAGAGATTAAAGCAGTTCCCACAGAGGCTTAGCGCCTGTTTTTCCAGCTGACACCTTATGAAGCTAGTGGAAAGAAAGATAAACAGGGCAAAGCTTGAAGCAAACAAGCGCCACAGTGATGATCTAGTATTTATTTAAACTTTGACGTCCTCTGCAGTGGTTCACATGTTCAAAGTAAAAAAAAAAATTAAAATAAAAATCCCTCGAGTAACTGGATGATGCCGTGCGCATTGATGCTATTTTACCCTCCCATATTTATCCTCAATGTCATACCGCCCTGCAAGAGAAAAACAAAAATCTAGATCACAAACACAACAATATTTGGAATAAAAAAAAAAAAAACAATTCATAGCTCAGTGAATTCTACCAGCCACCTGCAGTTCCCAGCTATGCACAGCAGGGAGAGCTTTTCCTCAACAAATGGACAGCGAGCCGTTCAACGGCTGTCGCCTTTTGAGGTGTTTGGGATCAGTGCTTTGTTTGTCACAAACTGCTTAAACATTCGACCCAAAGATCTCCAACTCGGGGAAGCAGCCATATATGCAGCAGGAAGTCTGTGTTAACATGGAGGAAAATAATACTTAAATTTCCACAAAGAAAAAAGCAAAACACATTTTCATATTCCCTTTGGCACGCCCCTATGAGGGAAGTAACAGAACCCAACACTTAAAACATAGAGCAACCAAACGTTAAAACCAACAGTCCACAGATAATAAAAATAAAGGAAAATACATATTTGGTTCTGTCAGAGTATCGAAATAGCAAAGATAACGTCACATTCCTCTCGCAAAGGCATAATTCTGTTGCTGCTATTGAAAGATCCACATTGGCAGGGAACGCTCCCAGAACAGCTTTTAGGCAAAAACGTTAGTGTTTACATTCATTATTGTGTGGAGTATACACATGTAACAGACTTTAGTGGACCTTTTGCTTCTTTGTAATCGCATACTTAATTTTGTCCAATATCAGAAGGAGTCGACTGCCATGTTTCGAACTGACCGAGCGTCGATTCGTACCCACCAGGGGGACGTTACCTGCTCCAAAACCGACGGTTTTCAGAATCTGCTCACGGCTTTTTGAAAGGAAATGAGGCTATGTGCTATCGGTGAAGACTTTCTAACCACAGGATAGAAACATGTCACAGCTGGTTGATACAGGAATCAGAACACCAGTCGGTGACAGTGGGGGGTAAAGTAAAGTCTTCTAAAAATAAGACTTTACTTAAATGTAATGTAATTCAATTAGTGTAATTGAATTACATTATAAGTACCATTCAAGAGTTTTTGTGACTTTATACTTTATCATTTAAAAACCAACAGAATTACAAAAGGAAGTAAACTAAATTTCATTGGGTATAAATCTTCTGACAAGTTGGCAAAGGTGTGAACTGACTTGGAGCTCATTGTGTTTCATGCGTTTTTATGCTTTCACTATATACAATGTTGATTTTCATTAAAAACATGTAGAAGTCGGGTGTACTAAACATCTTTTCACAGTATCCGTGAGTGAAAAAGCATGACATGCGGAGTGTTTAAATTTGCAAAGTTACGGGACACGACCGACCTTGCATGCGGAAACATCTGAACTTTAAAAGGAAAAAAAACTTTTTGACTGTCACTTTCATAAAACACAGTCTAACGGATGTGAACCAGTCCGTATGTGCTGAAAATGAACATCGAGACATATTTTCTTGTCTTAATGCCTGAGATGAATGCAGACTGAGAACGACTCAGAGACAATACAGAGGTATGCATGTTTCAGGTGTGGCCAGACACTCACACAACTTCTGGATCAGCTCCCAAACAGTTGTGCGTACGCGAATTTGTCACATGCACAGTTACTCTTCCACTGAACACCACCAGCTCAGCAATACGCCCTCGTTTTGCTGGTGTTGCAACAGACTCCTGTGATTTACATACTTTCCCACACAGTTGTTCTTTTTGATGCTCCTCCCGCATTTCCTGGTTTCCACTGGTATGAAATGCTTCAGGTGTATACGCACAAGGTTTCTCAGCTGTGTTCACCTGTCAGCTGAACCCACTTAAAACAACAAGCAAAAGCTGACGCGGCTGCAACGACTGGGAAATTAATCATATGTTCTGTTTTCAATGTGACTGATCTCTAAATGTCCGAGCAGAGATCAGGAGTCGTCCTTCTTGAGTGAGGTCACTTTCCATCCTGAGCAGAAATTAAAAGATGCTTTTTCTGAGTGACTTTGCGTCCAAAAGTACAACTGCCCAGTTTTGGGGTTTCACCTAATGTTCTGCTGCCACCAGCTAAACGATCTGGGCCTTGTGCACATATGAAGTGTGGGGGTTATGATTGTGAGGCTGAGGGCTCATCCTGTTCTTTGAGAAATTCGAGCTGGAAGCAACGCTATCCTGATCGTCAGGATGCTCCTGACTGGCAGGGCCACCCAGCCCTTCGTCGATCTCGTCCTCGTCGTATGTCACTTGTGGGTACGTGCAGCTTATGGGAGGGGGCTGGTAGTTCCTGGTGACACTTCCTGAATGGGAACCCCCGTCTGTTGGGATGACGGCATTGCCGTTCGTCTGTCTTATGATCTCCGTTGAGCGGACCACGGGATATTTCGGCTGCAGCAGAGGAGGAAGCAACCGAGGGTCCTGCTGCAATGGCAGAAAAGAGACGGTCACTAGTCCCATTGTCATCAGGCAAATATGTAAGGGATTAGTAAGCTGGGTGAGAAGTTTTCCATAACTTGGTTGAAGCAAGCTTGGACGTGCCGCAAGCAGCAAGAGACTCTTACCAAGGACATGTTGCTGTTTCTCACATATTGCTCTACTCTAAGCCGGGTTTCGTTGTCCCGATCCATAGGCCTGTCCCGTCCCCTCCGGGAGCTGTTGTAGATGGACGGTCTGCCCAGAGAGTCGTAGGCGGGAGCCCCTCCTCCTCCGCGCCCACCTGAGACAGTTGATCTGCTGTCACGGCAACGGGCCTGCTCCTGTTAAAGCAGAAAAACATGCTCTTTTTAAACATAAACAGATGAACTTATCAGCTGCACAGATAGTAACGTTTCCTGGTTGTGTGATAAGGCGAGTTTGCTCAGAGCTGTGAAAATGCGGAGCTAAATTTCTGTCCTAACCAGGATGTTTTACAATTATATTGTGTTGATCTGTTTCAGGGTCCTGCAAATGCATTCATGCCCTTGATATTTTTCACGTTCTGGATTGCTAAAGTCAATAAAACAACAAGGTTTATTTCAATAAAATACATTCAAGTAAATATTAAAAAGGAAGCAAAAACAAACAGGATAGAGGATGCAGTCTTCTAATTAACTGTCTGAAACACACAGAAGAGCCCACACCGAAAAATCCTTCAATATTATCCTTCTGCTATAACTCATCTAAACAGCAGTGCTTCTATTCTTCCTTTCAGAGAGGATGTTAGCATGCTATCAAGCTAATGGACAATATCATACTCTTTTTAGCATACTATTAAGCTTATGAGTGATGTCACTCATTTGTTAGCATGCTATGAAACTAATGGGTCATATCGTACTCTTGTTAGCATGATTGGAAGCTTGCGGGTGATAGCATTTATTTGTCAACATGCTACGAAGCTAGTTGGTCTGACGTCTTGTTTTTTGTTTTTTTCTCTTATACCAAATCAAATCTAGCTATCATCCACCTTATACCTGTGGGTTAGCTAAAACATAGCGGTTTGTTTCGTTAGTTTAACAAAGCCTCTTGTGTTTACTGTATTGGTCAAGACATTTGTCTGCAGTTTGCAGAGACAAAGTGAGTTTGCCATTTAAATTTTAAACTTCTCCATTCACTGATGGATGGGTCTCTGCATCACCAGAAGCACAGAACTCAGAAAAAAATTTCAAAATCCAATCCTCCAGCACAGACTGCAGGATTCTCCATTTTTCTGAAGTGTGTGGTCCTTGCTAGTTTGCAACCGCTGCATCTTATTTATTGCAGACATACATAGTGTCAACATCTGACCAAGTCATACTAAGTGTAGGTTGAGTTGCAACAAACCAGTAGATGGAAACAAGCCCACTTCCCATTTTGTTTTATTTTTGTGATGTTTTAAAAGTTTGAACAAAATTTTTATCATAATTTTACTTACACACAGCTACTAATTGGCGAGAAATTAGAGCTAAGTTATATCTTTGACATTTTCATAGTAACCAGCAACTTTTTGAATCTATTAGGCTGACATTATCAGACAGTGTTTTCATATTTCATCAAATCAACAGCCAAATGACTTGTCTACAAGTAGTTTAGAGAGGAGTGAGGATGTAAAGCCAAACGTCCCAAAAAAATCTCCGCCTGAAAGGTCTTTGGTTATACATTGTGTTACTGTTGATGTCAAAGTCTGAGACGCACTACATTCAGATTGGAAATGCCGAACTTCAGAACTTAGCCGCGCGGCATCTGGACAGTAAAGCCTCAGTCCCAGGCCCCGGCCTTGCATGCAGATTTACATTGATCTGTAGACTGACCCCCAGGGACGACAGGCTGTTCCTCAGGGTTCCCTCCACCCTCAGAGGGTGGTGTTCCTCAAGCTGCAGTAAAAAGAAATGCAAGTTTACGCGTTAAAACGGGTGGGGGCGGGGGGAACCCCACAAAAATGACAACTAATAATAAGAGGATTGCTGAAAATGTAGTGATTTCAGCACATTAAAGACTAACTTCTAGTAGCACCTCTCTGGCATCAGTGCTGACAGAGTTCACCCTCCTGATCGAAGCTTGTCTGGACAGAGTGCTTATTTCCTCTCTGGAAAGATAAGAGATGGGAAAACAACCTTTAGCTGAGGTTTTAACACTGCATCACACATAGATAATGCATGTAACTATATTCTAATTTTTTCTTCTTTCTTCTCATTGACTCTGACATCTGCTCTATTTTCTGTCAAAACTGCTTTTTGACTTTTAACTTGTTTTCACTCATGCATATTTTGTCAATTCGCACTCCGGAAGTGATAATAATCCGAATGATTTGATCTAATCTTCATTAAAAAAAGAAAGAAAAAAAAAGACCACATCAGTCTTATCTTGTACTTTTTCTGAGTCAGCTCCTTCTTCAGCTTCTTGTTCTTGCGTTGGTGGTGACAAGTGAGGACGAAGAAGGTGACAAGCATGAGGATCAGCAGGCCGGCCACCCCGCCTCCCACAATGATGAACATCATCAACTTATCAGGACCGATGTCGGGCTCAGAGGGCGCTGTGGAAGCAGAACGCTTAGATTAAAGCCATTCGCACGCATATTCATCATGGATTCTCACAGCCTGCGTTAGAGTGACGGGTCACTCTGTCAGCTACCTCCTAAAGTGATGGTCACAGGAGCCATGTTTTCACCCTCTGAGTTCTTCACCGAGCACTGATAGGTGCCGGAGTCGTTGGTGTTAAGGGGTCGCTCAAAGACGAGTCGTCCATCAGGGTGAGGAACTGCACCGCTAGGAAGCTGTCCACCTAATCTGGAGGCAAAATAAAAATAAAAAAAGTCAGCTGCATCATGTACCTTTTATAAAGAATATGTTGGGGTTTTTTTTTTACATATTTGTTACATATTTGTTTGTTGCGACAAACAGTCGCAACAAACATGTTGCGACTGTTTGTTATGAGACCGATAATCTGTGAAATGATCGATCTCCCTGAGCTCCTATTCCCCACTGATGAAAAACACAGCTCCCGGTCAAAAACAACCAATCACGGCTCGGAGGAGGGGCTTCATTTTGTCACTCAGTCTCATGCACTAATGGCAGAAGAGCTTTTCGCCGGTCATCTGCCGTCGTCAGGAGCAACGCTAACTAGACTGAACACTTACAACAGGATCTGCCTACATGGAAAAACTGTAGCGGTAGCAGAGAGACAGGGGAGAGCAGCACCATACGAGATTGTGATTAACAGCACTAAGACCCGCCTCTGATTGGTTGTTTCTAGTCAGCATTCAGAGAAGACAGAGGAGCTCGAGTTTTTTTCACAGATTATCTGTCTCATACCATACTGTCACGACATGGTGAGAGTTAAAACAAATATGTAAAACAAATGTTTTCAAGAACATTAAGTGCAGTCTACAAATCAAAAAAGAAAATATGAATGAGATAAAATCCCAGTTCCAACTGCAGAAATGTTGAGCAGATGAGAGCAAAATTATTCAACAGTTCTTTCTGTGGATTGCTTATTTTGTTTTGTTTTTTTGTTTTTTTTAAATGACCATGATGAAACACAGTGGAGGTGCATCATGTTATGGCAATGCTTTTCTTTACAAGGGCCTGGGAAGCTGATCACACATGTTCGGAGGATGGATAAGCACAATCCCAGAAAAGAAGTTCAGAGGCTTTTAAAGGCAGAAATGCAACATTGGGGCACACACTACACACTGTTTAAAAAAAAAAAAGAAAGAAATGCAAAACAACAAGCGATTTCAGAAGAGCTTTTTTTTTTTTCGTCCAGAGGAAAAATGACGCCCAACCTACAGTCCCTGTTTGGCAACAAGCAAACAGGAAAGCTCAGCACATAAAGATGAACGATCATGACGTTTGATTGTTCTAACTGACGGCTTCGCACCCAATCTTAACAGTATTCTTATTTTTTTAGAAGAGAGGGTGTGAGGCAAAATAGGCATTTGTTCAGCTCAACACCCAGACCAGCTGGGTGACTCATGAGTTCAGCATCTATGAAGGGTGTCGCCCCACTGTAGCTGTTGTTTTGAATGCATTTCATTCACTTTACATAGATTAGAGTTTCATCATAACTTGTCAACTTATCATCTCTCAAAACACACATGTTCACATGTGTCCCTCACAAAGCTTGCTGGGCTACAAAACACTCTTTGAACTACCTGATAAGACTTAGGCAAGAAATGATACGATGATAGAAATATACTTTAGGAGTAGAAATGTTGAAGTCAGATTCTGTTAAAACGTAATAAGTGGACAATACAGGTACATTTAAAAAAATATTATCATTGGACACAAAACTCTGTGAACAAACAGCTTCTTCAGCCATGACATTTAGTGGTTATACTGCTTGTCTTCTGGACATCTGTCCAATCAGCAGCTATCGGCTATTCACAACAACCAATGACTGATGGGCAGCCATGAACGTTCATACTCTAAATCATAGGAATGTAATGAGGCATAATATTAACAGAATGATTCCAATAACCAACCTAAACATATCCTTAATAAACCAGACTGAGTTCAGTCAATCCGGGCCTGAACCGGACCACATCAGAGCCAACAGTAAGCTAACAAAACAGCCCAAACTGGGTTGTTTTTAGCCCAGACGTTTCCAGTTAGCCGCCATTTAAAGCTCATTTGTTTCACAGTGCTCCGTGTCGCGAGTCAGAAGGAGGAACTTGTTGTTTTTACATTTGCATCTCACATGTCAAGAGTGATAGTATCGTTCTCATATCTTATCAGATATATCCGCCAACTTAATTTCCTCTTCACCCCCCCCTCCCCCCCACTAATGGCTGACTCTACCCCTCTTCTCTGCTCCTGGTTCACCTCTCTCGTTTCTGCTCGTCCCTTTCCCTTTTTCATTTGAGCCCTCCTCCTGCTGTCTTCTACGTTCCGACTTCTTTGTGTGAAACTGTCTCATCTGTCTGCTTTTGGCACAAGCCACAACATGACACTGTGACACAAGCTATTACTTCACCTGCTGCCACTTACTCCCGACAGGTTTGCCTGCCGCTGCGGCTGTTGTGTGAGTAAGAAGAGGCTGAATGTAACAACAGATTTTGGGTGCAAATTCACTTCCCAGTGTGTCTGTGAGTGATCGGTATGCGTACGGTAAGCATTACTCACAAAAACACCTTTACAATAGGTGTTTCCATGACTAACATATCAATTAATAAGCATGTCATCATCATCATCATTAAGTCTGCAGCAGCTCACTGAAACACCTAGCTGTCCTTATTGTACTTCTGAAGCAGATAAATCCATTCTTTCTGTATTTTTTGTCTTGCAGGCCCAGCTGTCAGCTCTCATTATTTAATAGGAGCTGTGACTCTTTCTGTTTGCAAAACACATTTTTCCAGTTGCGCCACACCCTGAGAATATTTAATGCACCAGGCGGTGGATCTGGCAAGTACTTCTCGAATGAAACCCAAAGTTGGCTTTAGTTTTGGCCTGAGGAGTTCACCATGCGTACTGATCATTGATTAGTATTTGGCCAGCACAAACTCTCACAGTTGGTTTCGAACAATTCAAGAAGGAAACGGTGAAGCTCACTGAGCAGATCTCTTCCTGCTCTGGAGCGTCAGGGTGCAGCGTGTTGCAGAAGTATTCACAACTCTTTAGAACTTTCTCAGCTTAAAAGCTCAAATTTAAATGTATTACTTAGGTTTTATATGGCAGATCAACAAGCAAAGCACAACTGCATAACATTTTCTGGACTTAAAAGCCTACACTACGACTCTCTCAACATTTCTGTAATGTTCCCCGACAAGACTGATTGTAATAATAATAAATTTTGGTGCCCCCAAAATGTCTGTGCACACCACTAACCCCAAACACAGAGTAACATTGTAGTATGATTGAACAACCTATAGGAAAAATTCAACTGTACAGAGAACTAATGCTGGGGCAGATGAAGAACACCCCACTTCTAATGAGTATTTTACATCTAAAATAACCGGGTAGTATCAGTAAATACATCCTGGGAATAACCTAATTGCAACTTCAACAGACGTCCCAATTAAATTCACAACATAACAGGCGGAAAATAATTTGCACGTTTGCTCTGTGAGTATTAACAGAAGCACCAGCGACCAGACACATCAGACGGTTAGTCATGCAGTCCCTAGACAACCAGAGGGGTAGGTGAGCATTGTTGTACCTGGTCCAAGTGAGGGTTGGTTCAGGGCTTCCTTCATGTTTGCACGTCAGGGCAGCGTTCTCCATACCGACGGACCATTGTTTACTGTAGCCAGACACTTCAGCGTTTGGAGGAACTGAAAGACAGAGAAACCATTTTCAGGCTTTAAAAATGCCTTTTAAGGCAAGATGAGAGTAACGCAGGTTGCGCCTCCCTTTCTCTCTACTAGTGTTGGTGCAACCTGAAATGATGTAAATAGCAACAGCTGATTCGCTGAATGTATACTCACAGTGCACCACCAGTCGATTTTCGATCCTGCGCGGTTTGTCATATTCTGGATGCTGAACCAGGCAGTCCAGCTTCTTTCCATTCATACTCCTCAGAGGGTGCAGAGAGAAGTGTGTGGAGACAACTCCCTTGTCAGAGATCTGTTTGACAGCATGACCATTCAGTTCTGTGTCCCAGGAGAGCTCAGGAGGTGGGACAGCCACAGAGCGACAGGAGGCCACCACCTTATAGGAGTCACCCTCCTTTACAACCACAGGATCCAAGGAGCTGATGGGAATGGCTGGAAGGAGGATTGTTTATCAGAAAGAGGTCAGCTAGTGCAGGTTCAAGACTATATATTGCAATTAATCTATTCCACAAAAAATGAAAAAACTCAGACCCATAGATCTGACCTTATGTTTCTGTCCTACTTTTAGTTAGTTGACCATGTACAAATAAACTGGCTTGAATTGAACTGAGTCAAGATTAACTGGATTTGAACTTAGGTTAAATGGATTGAGTTCAATTTAATGAATTCAATTAATCATTAATTTAATTAATGAATCATTTAATTCAAATGAATTAAATTCAAGTTTAATTCCATTTGAATCAAATGGAATCAAATTTAACTGAACTGAATAAACATGAACTGAGTTTAACTCAATTCAGATCAATTTAACTTAATTGACCTGAATTGAATTGGGTTGAAAACCCAACCAGTTTTTGTTCTGTTCTGATGCCCATGTCTACAGAAATTTTGAATGTATCTATAAAAACTCTGTGGCAGCCTGATCTAGCTGGAGATCAAATTGCAATAATATGCAAAACTAAAGGATGTGTAGGTAGGCAAAATTAGGTTAGCTTTAGGGTAATTTAATTTAACCTGCCTTAGGTTAAGTTAACCTAAGGCAGAGTGACTTCCTACACCACTGAAACACAAGACAAATATGCAATAGTGGGATTGAGCCAATCAGTATCACTGGAGTACCCTAGCTAGGTCATAACATATAGGAAAGAGAGCAATAGAAGTATGCAGTTTCTCTTTTGACACATACAAAAGATTTATGTATCTAAACCAAAGCGAACAATTAGGTTGCATTTGTTATCACTTATATTGGGTTAGTTTTTACCCACATTACATCACATTTATGAGAGATAACTCACTCCGCACGGTGAGATGCATCTGTATGTCAATGTTGCCAGTTGGGTAAGTAGTGATGTGACAGAGGTAATCGCCTTCATCGGAGGGCTTTGTGCTGGTGATGACCAGAGTCGAGGTCACTATGGGTTCATTGCTCTTAAAGTACACACGGCCTTTCCACTTCTCGGGCACTGCGCAGAGAGTGGCCAGTAAAAGAAGTCAGAGAGTTTCAGAGACATTTCAGAAAGTGACTGAACAAAGTCCAGCGAGTTCAAAACAGACCTCGACGGTCTGGTGATACGTTTCATCTAAAGCATTTTGGTAGTTAAAATGTTAAGGGAATAACAGCAACAATCTTTTAGTCGACTTTATTTAAACATAGAGTCACAGTTGGAAGCCATCTTGTTTGCTTAGTCAAGCAAACAAGAGAGCAAGATAAGCTATAGAAATAATGTTAATGTGAAAGAGGGGAAGTAAATCAATGGCATCTGTGAAACTGTAAGTTAGCAAATAAAGTAGAAAAACAACATAAATAATCACAGTGCAATTCAACCTACCATACTGGCCATCGGTCATGTGTACAGTAATCAACTGCTCCTTCTTCTCATCGGGGCCTATCTTATACCAGGTGACCTGCACCACCTTCTCTCCATTGAGCTCATACGGGCAGGGCAGGACGGTCTCTTTCTCCTCCAAAGTCGTTAAGGAAACCTTTGATGGCGCGTCCTCAGACTGTCCCTGTATCCCCATCACTGGAAAAACACAAGGGTTGGGAAAAGATTAAGATAATCATTGCCGTGCCACACAAGAGGACACAGACCCCCTTCAGCTTATCCAGATTTTGTCGTGTTATAAATAGAAACTCCCATCTATCATAGTGTGATCTTTTGTGAGAGACCAAGACAAAGAAGTGTATAATTATGAAGTGGAAGGATCATTGTTTTTTCAAATAAAAATCTGAAAAGTGAAGCACATTGCTTGTATTCAGCACCTCCCTACTCTGAGTATCCTAAATAAAACCTGCATCTTCATAATTGGGGAATCTTTCCATCTTTCTGGATGGAGTTTCCATGTTTTCCCCATTGATGAATTGGTTCTCTCCAGGTAATCTGGCATCTTCCCACAGTCCAAAATCAAGACTGTTAATTGGTCTCAAATGATCCTGAAGCATGAATGCTTGTCCATGTTGTGAGGGGCCAGCCAAGGTGGTCTGGTTAGGATGCCTCCTTGTTACCTCAATGGTGAGGTGTTCCTGGCATATCCCACCGAGAGGAAGACCCAGGATGCGCTGAAGGGACTATACTTCTTGGATGACCTTGGAACACCTTGGAATTCCCCCAGAGGAACTGGCCTGAGTGGCAGAGGAGAGGGAAGTCTGGGTCCCCCTACTTAGGCTGCTGCCCCTGCAATATGACCCACGATAAGCGGGAGAAAAAGCATGAAATGTGGAGTACATCCTGTCGATCTGTGCAGGATGTACTCCACCTCAAGGTGTCTCAATCTCTCTACAGCCCTTCAAGGACAAGTGGGTATTATCAATGGATGCATGGATAGATGAAGTCCACCTACGTATATAAGCCTAGCTGTGGACCCGTACCCAGGTCAGTATAAATCTAGCTGGTCTGTAAAGGCCCCCAAAAATTTCTTAAATAACTTTAGTGAACAAGTAACAACATGAAGATCAAGGAACAACTCTACTGCAAACCCATCGAGATCGGACAAGGAGAGTATTACTCAGAGAAGCAGCCAAGAGGACCATGGTACCTCTGAAAGAGCTGTAGGACACAATCCTCATTGGAGAAGATGGCAGTGGTAGTCTTATGCTGGGCTGAAACTCGTCAGACTTAGTAGGAGTCTAATGAGTGCTGTAAACAATGAACCTAAAAACAACCAGAGGTACGATAAAATTGATGTAGATCAATGGCCCAGTATAAATCCAACTGAGAATCTATAGCAAAACATAACTTAACTTCTAATCTTAAGCTATTTTGCAAAGAAGAATGGGCAGACATTTCAGTCTCTAGATGTCCAAAATTGAAGATATACTTCAATGGGCTTGCAGCTCTAATTGCACAAATGGCAACATTTTAAATTTTCCCCATAGACGTTGTGCCCCCCCTTTGCTTTTTATCCCATTGACCTGACAGGTAAAGGTCAGCTCTGGTTAGGTATGCAGCAAACACCTGAGACCCTTGTGTTTAACCTTGGTGCTGAGTGTAGGAATCATGATCTTTTACCAAAACCACGGATCTGTCTTCACTAGTATACACTAATAGTGTTAGCCTATGCCATGAAATCCTAATCAAATGCAGCGAAGGCTGTGAATACTTTCTCAAGGCCTTGTGGAATCATATAGATGGTCTCAAAGTTCCTCCAATAGGCTAAGGTTGATGTGTATGAGTTCAGGAAATAACTTCCTGATTTTGGTGTCAAGAAAGATCAGAATCTGTTTGTAGAAGCTTGCTAGAAAAATGAAAAAGGAGATGCTTTCATTTCATTTAAAACCTTCCTTATTCTCTTGAGCATAGCAGGTTATGTCAAAGCAAATTTTGCTTTTGTTTTAAATTGAAATTGAAAGCTTTTGATCTTGAGGCAACTTCTTCATCAGGTTTGCCTTTAGATGTAGTCCTCCATCTCATTGGGTATTCATAAAAAATGCCAAAATGGTCAAAGATACTCTCTCAGTGGACGTTTTGATCTCTTTGTCATTCGTGGGATTGAGAGGAAGCTCAGTCCTTCTGGTGAGAAGCATAGAGCCTTCATCACGGTGCTTCCATGTTGGCACAGAACTTACACCTAATCAAATGACTCGACATACACCAATTGCAGTTTTCTGGTCAATCAGGCCTATTCCAATTTTGGTTAATATTGATTTTTTTCTCATCTAAACATTTGCTAAGTTGACAACAGTTGGGTGACTATTGTTAACTGCACATGTGCAGACATGACCTGGTGGGCGGGGTCTCTCAGTCAGTCCTCTATAATTTCAGAGTAAAAGGCAACAGTGGCTGTTTTTCAGACCTTTGTGGAGGTGGACCAGGTCGTGGGTAAGATCAGTTTCTAGCAGAAGTTTTGGCCGATTTCCCAAAATTACGGAACTCAGGACTGATTTTTCAGTGGACTCTTGACAAATGAAGGTTTACTAGCAGGACTCTGCAGATCTTAGACATGCTTAGGAGGAAGTTGGACCATTGCAGTCAACTGTTGGTCGGTAACCAGCTGTGTTTCCAACCATCAATTAAGAACTAGATGTTCATCGTATACAGAACATTTATGCATTAGTATAAAACAGTTCACCAGTGGCTCTTTGGAGCCTCAATGGTTTCAAATAACCTTCAGTAAAACATCATAAAGAACTACCAGATTTTGTGAAAATAATTATAAAATCTAATTGCAGGTATTAGCAGTTTTCTGTTTTTCTGACATAAATTCCTTCGATTTCCACAACCAAACGACACTAAAAGTACTAGCAGACTATTTTTTTGCAGTTGGTCTGGGCGTTGTGTGGCTCAGTGGGTACAGTGCGCATTATGTGTAGAGATTATAGCCCTCAATGCGGTTGTCCTAGGTTCGATTCCTGGTCTCAAGCCAGTTGTTGCATGTGTTGCCTTCCTCTCTTCTCCATATTTAATGAAAAAGATCAACCTCCACCTCCATTTAACTTCTTTACAGAAACGACGTTTTACACACATCTGCCGTTATATTTCAACTGAACCACCAGCGCTAGCACAGCTAAACCAGAAAGTTCTTTCACCTCATAAACAAACAGCTCTGCTATGTTTTATGATTTTCAGATCTGCAAATAGAAGCAAATGATGCTGCCTTAAAATGAAACATCTTCTTTAGCAGATATGTATCTAAAATTATAAGTTGTCTATTGTTAGAAGGTAGTACAACATTAAATGAGTTTCATTAAATGAACCAACAATGTCTCTAACCCTTAAATAAAATCCTGTTCATACAATTGCCTCAGATATGTTCCTCTGTTTCTGACATGTTTTATGTGATGTTTCTAAGATCAACAATACAGATAAAACACCATCAGGCTTTGCAAGTGAAATGAACGACTGAGGAAAGAAAAACAAAGGAGAATGAAAACAGGATGTCTACCCAGCATGCTGAATACCAGCAAAGATATGTCACTTTACTAGTTGCTCAGGAAGGGCTGTCAAAGCAAATTCTCTAAGGTTACCGCAGCGTCTGGACACCACAGTCACAGTGGCCTCTGACCAAAGACTATACACAATGGCCTTGTGTATTAGATGGCACACAACCCACACACCGAGAGTCAGAGCTATGATGTTGAGCTCTGCAACCTGAATTTAATAGTTAAGGTGCACCTGCCTGTCTGCACCTGTCAGCAGGGTTGTTTGTTTTTTTTCTGGCACGCTGCAGAAGTGGAGCTGAATTTGCGGACGTTCGCCTGATTCAGGAAAAGCTCATTGTTTGCTTTGTGACATCTGTAATTCCAGAGGTGATGCTGACAACCTGCTCACTCATTCTGTGTGTCTGATAAGGCACGTGGCAAAACAAAAAGACAAAAGCAACACACAAAAGATGCCATTACAATTATGTTATTTGAACATGACAAACTGATGAGCGGATCAGAGCTGAATTACAAACTTGCTGTTTGTATTTTTAGACTACCCACTTCTATCTCTAATTTCACTTCTAACATTTTCCCCTCCTCCAATGTAGAAATGCACACACTTCTACATAAAACCAGCTGAAAATCCAGACCCCCCTCGAATAAGGCGGTACAATCTGATCCTGACTCTGGTTCAACAGCCAGTGTGCAGCTGAAGGCCGCTGGCGCCGACCCTGAGGCAAACGCAACTGCTAAATTGCTTTCCGCAATCCAGACCATGAGAGAGAGAGCTGTACTAGAAACAGCTCAGCTTGAAGGTTCAGACTGAACCTCGACAGGTAATAATTAGGAGAAAGTTAATACGACTTGTTCAATCTTGGCGGGGTGGAGGGGTGGGGCAGTTAAGTGTGTTCTCTCTATAATGCAGAGAACTTTAAGCAGGAGGAAGGACAACAAAGTAAGTCTGTTTTTTTTTTTTGGCTAGATTAGATGATTTTATGACTAATGTTTTACCTGCAGGTTAGCTAAGGCCCAGCACATTGCTGTTTGTATCCCAGCATATCAGCCTCTGTAATGTAGCCTGACGTGCTAGCAGTGGTAGCTAGCTAGCAGTGCTGTTCATTTGAAAACCCGCAGCTCCTAACTTTGTCCAATAAAACAATATGACAGCCACCACTAATCGATCGCCAACAATAAGCTAACATCCACACTCTTCCTGGTGTTGGTGTAGGAGTGTTTCTGTGCACAGCTGCGGTAAAGCAGCTAGCCTTGGTAGCTAACTGTGTGGAGGGTGTGGTAATTTTTTAAGTAACTGGTTTGCACTGTAGTTGTTTTGCTACAACTGGCCACCAGAAACATAGTTTGGATTTTGAAAAGGATTAGCATCAATGCTAAGAGCATTTTCTCCATTCATCTTTCAAATATTCCACAGTAACATGTCCTGGATGACTCCATCAGCTGTTAGCAAGAACTGCTAATCCGCCTCATTTGCTTTTGCCACTTTTTAAGTCTGTTTGGCCATTGGGTTAGAAAGCCAGGAGTATGAGATGGCTTGAACTTCCTCCTTCTCTCTCTGCATCCATAAAACCTCCTTCTCAACTCCTCTGGGGCGTAAGGTCGTAGTTCAGGTGTCAGTTTGAGCTTTTTTGAAATGCTAAACCAAAACTCAGTCTTGTAGGCATGGTTGCACATCATGGCAACTGCCAGAAAGTAAAATAATAAGAGCAAAAATCCTACCAGCTGCACAGAATCCAAAACCAGAGGGATTTTAAAAGGTAACGTTTTAACCAAAGAAAGGTTTATTCAAGACAAAAGTCTTGGAAAAAAGAAAGAACTAATCAGAACTTATGCAACAAAGACACCATTGTAAAATTGGGATCTCAACTTACAACAGAAAACTTTTGACAAAAAACAGATTATTTTCTTTTTTTGGCAACAGTTTTTTGGCAACACAACGTGGTTGATTAAAATAATGTGAAATGTCACATTGATATCCGGGTAAATGCTGCTTTTGCCTCCATAATATTGCGGCCACAATATTATGGAGGCAATATTTACAGTGAGCTAAGAATCCAATCCCATTGATCAGTGTGATTAAGGCTGGGACTGGGCTTGACGTCTGCTGCAAGGTAAGTAGAGGGTGCAGCCCGACTTCTTCCAACAGATGATCCACCTTGTAAACAATAACACGTCAGAACATTTTAGATCTGTAGCAATAGAGTTAATAAAGCAGCGAAACAGACTGATATACTATATCAGAGGCCATTTCTGAGGTCATCAAGGTGCAGCACTAATTATATTATTAAAGGTGTAAAAGTTGACATTATTAATGTAGGAATGTTTGTCCTCCACTCACATGCACAAGTCATGCAAATCATCAAGACATATGAATCAGGTGATCACTGTAGTAGTCAGTTGCATGAAAAAATCCTTTTAAAATACTGACGCTCATCCAAATACAGATATATTTTAGGTATGTTTTCACTGTAGTGGTTTTGTTCATTTTTATTAAACACCAATCAAATTGAGTGCTGCAGTTTTATCTCAACACAGAGTAGCAGGTATAGAGAGAACTACTGCAGGGACATGTCAGTGTAACACCATTACGGACAATATTTTAATAATTTATAGCCCTTACCGAACTGATCTACTGACTGCTGAGTGCTTGCAGAGGATAGTTTGAGGAGAACCTATGATTATGACGTTATTATACACAAAGCTGCTCCTAGCATGCTAGGACAATGATAGGAAACACTTTGGCAGGTTGGTTTGTAAGTGGATGACAATACCTGCTTTGTGATTCAAAAATATTTTTATTAATGGCCACAAACTTGTTGATTCCTCATCAACTGTCCTGGAAGTGTGGCAGACTTTGGTTAATCTGCTAATGTGCTAACAGCTGAGCTAATTTATCAGTTAGGGTTTCACTTCAATGAAGTGAGCACCATATCACTTGGCTGTTTTGTTATCTTTCTGTTGAATAAATTTTGACATTCAGGTTTTTGTCATTGACTGTTAAGAAACCTTTTAGCAGTTACATGTTTATGTTCATGCTCATGCGTGCTTTCTGACTAAAATCAATCAATTAGGCAAAATCATCAGTAACGTTAGCAACACTCTCTAATCATAAAACTGGAACCATGAGTGAAAGATGTGTTCCAATCACTTCCTGAAACTCAATCGTCCAATAACAAATTTGACCCTATTGAGGTCGATTTACAATGTTGCAACACATGTTGTGCCATTAATACACAATAAGTATCAACATGGCTGAAATTAAGACTTTAACTTCAGCTAAATACCATGTTGGTGTGATGCTTCAATGTTAGCAAAACTAGTTAGCAAAACTAATGTAAATGGTAAGTGCTTTAGGGTTAGTGCAAATAACTAGCAGCTAGCAGAGCCCACCACTGATTTCTACTACAGAAGACGCTAGCTGTCAGTGCTTTGCTTCATCAAAGGTAACTAGAGGATCTCCAGATTAAGCAGAATTATCATTAGCCTTTCAAGAAGTGGCAAGAGAACAGATGTTGTTAAGAAGGACATAAAAAGTCCTGCCCACAGAATCCCAGGAGTCTCATCAGACATGCAGCAACATAAGGAGCCGTTAAAGCTGTAACGTTGAAACATTTGCCTAAAATACAAGAGGCGGAAAACTGCTGTTGGTCCACCACATCACTAACCAAACAAAACACAATAAAGTTTGTGGTTCCAGATGCTAGAACTAGCTTTAATTAAGTCTTGTGCAACAGTTGGTTCTAACACTGTGTGTGGGACAGTGTAATGAGTTGGGAAGGATGTGATTCATGCGTTTACCATCAGAGCAGGTGAGTGTATTGAGAGACTAAGGTGTGTGTGTGTGTGTGTGTGTGTGTGTGTGTGTGTGTGTGTGGTGTGTGTGTGTGTGTATGTGTGTGTGTGTGTGTGGTTTGAATGTCTGTGACCCTGGATGAGGTATGGGCCTTACTGTGGAATCTGCCTGCACTGCATTACTGGAATAACCCTCAACCTATCCTGGCTTCAAGGATGGAAAACAGATCTTTGTTTTTCCCATTGGTGTCACAATCATATCTATCACCACAAGGATTGTTGTTGACTTCATTAGGTTGCCAAACAACCGCCTGTTGACAGATCATGGTGTGACAAGACATTTCACACTGTATAAAGAGAGCGGGTCGCTGGGGGCTATAACGACCTTTTGACCTGTGGCATTTTAAGACTTAACACATACAAAGAAGAAGGATTCATGCAGTTCCTAAGCTTCGGTAGGCAGATTGGTCAACAACAACCTGTTTTTCCTGATCTGTCAGTGATCACTACCAGTGTTTTCAAAAAGGCCTGCTCTGACTGGCATCAAACCAAATTTCCTCTACGCTGGAAATCCAGAATTTGCATATCACTTCGGCTGAAAACGACCTTACTCTGTAATCAACACAAACGTTTCCGACTTTATGAGGAGCCTTCAAATCACTTTCATACCATCCAGGCTTAGTTTATCATTATAATATTCAGTCACATTCCTGTGTTGTAAAAAATAATAATAATAATCTTACCAAAGATCTGGAGCCCAAGGAGACCCAATGAGAATCTGTAGAGCAGAGATGTCATCCTCCTTTGGCGTTACTGCTAACTGTGCACAAGCCGGGACGCCGTCAGCACAGCTGCGAATCTCATGGGTCCAGGTATAGGATCCGAAATTAGTGGGTAGCCGTCATGCCTCCCGGTGAGTGATCATCCTGAAGAATGGTCTACTCTGGGGAGATCCTGGTCCTGTCCAAAGAGCCGTGGTCCTCGGGGTAGAGTGTGGTAGGGATTCTGTCCAGGAGTGAAGTTAAGCCATCAGGTCGGTCGTGTGGTGAAAGAAGGTGCAGCCTATGCCTGATCGGATACACCTGTTTGCGCTCTGTCTCTCCCTCCCTCCCTCTGCTTCTCATACACACACACTGAAAAACTCACTTTTCTGGTTCAGTGAATGCATCATGACAGTTATTTTCTCGTCTTTACTTGCTCGGCTCAGAGGAGAGGCAGGTGAATAAGCATGCCCGAGAAAACCTGTTTGAACCTCGTCCCAATGACACAGAGCGCGGATCATAACAGCCAGGCTGAGACCGAAACTTGGAGGGGCCTCCTCCCTCTGGAGGAAACTAATGACCCCTTTAAGTCGGAGAGGTATAATCCTAAACGTAAAGGCCACAATGGCCTGTAACCGAGAAGAAAGACATAAACTAATCTGCCCACATTAAGTGTTTTTATTCTCATGGTAATGGTTGAAAGCTGAAAGAATGTAAACTCCCTGTTCACTTTCTGAATAAGTAGGGCAGTACTCTGCTGAGTTTGACAGAACCACAAACTCAGCGGATGTCTATTTATGTCACTGTGGTGATATTAAACATTAAATAGTAATAATGTTTAGTGTCATAAAATTCTGGCTTTCCTTTTTAGGTGAGATATCCTCTAAAGTTGCTGAAATTTGAATATTCTGCTCTGTACATGGAGTTCCTCAGGGTTTGGTGCTCGGGCCAGTCCCTTTTCGTTACGCATTTTACTTTTAGGGGGCTGGTGCTCTAGCGACAACTTACTAACTGTCAGCTGCCTTTACTGGTGTGAGATTTTTTTTTTTTTATAGGCACAGCTTGAGCATTATGAATATATACATATTTTAAATCAATAAGCACATGCCACCTGATCCAGATGTTTAACGCTCTACAGGCCAGTTTCTCTCACAGTCAACAGAACCAAGTGCAGCACTGCAACAGCACAAAATACGACCATGAGAAAAATCCTCTCTACTTCTGCATGTAGTCACTGATAGATGACAGAAATTGTTTTAAGACAGTCTATGTGTACAACATCATTTTTTTTTTAAATGTTCTTCTTTTTCGTTACGTCATTGACACAGTTGTTCCACATAAAGGCTGTCGATTAAAACTGAAGGTGTTAACTTCTGCTTATGTGACACTGAAAAATAAAACTCATTGGGTGATGTACCTTAGAAGTCTGAACTCGGAATGACAGTAAATGTCACAAAAAGATTTGCAAATGAGATATTTTGAAAGTTTTCGCCATATTCTACTTGTAATGTGTTGATTTTTAAGGACGGGGTAAATCAGAAGCATCTTTCTGTACAAGAAATGTCGATTAGAGTCTATTTGTAGGGTTGTAGATATTTATCCAAGCACTCGTAAATTGTAAGGGAATAATTATCATGACTAAGCTTAAAACCGTTTAATTCTCAAATTGTAAATTTAATATATATATTTTAGATGAATCAACTATTCTAAACTACAAATGAACCAGTAAAGCATAGTTGTTTGTGTTAGTTAAATACAAAGTCAACTCCTTAAATCTGTACTCAGATCCTAATTTCCAGCTTTGATTTTGAAATGGGCTTTTATTTTGAAAGCAGTCGCCAGGTGTTTTTCAGGTGGTTCAGGGTGAAGCTGACACTTCCTCCTTAAAGTTCAAGACAGGCTGAGCACTTCAGAAATCTCACTGAAAAAGAATCTGTTAAAAAAAAAAAAAAAAAAAGTTGCAAATAACACTTCCTTTTCCTTGGGTTTTAAATCTGGGTTGCCATGACAACTTGGATTTTGAGGCGTTCTAGTTGACATTTCCAACTTTGAACTCCAGATATTTTAACATCACATCTGGATATCTGACCAAAGCTAAAGCTATGTCCATATTTAATCTTATTTGTATGAAAAGCCCCTGGCAGGAAACGATTGTTTTCAGAAACTTGTGGTAAAGACAGATTTAAAGATGAAAAAGTTCTGGTTGAGGGTTAAAATAAAGAGACAACGGCACCATGTTTCTAAAAGAGAAGTTATTTAATATGAACGTGCATGCAAAACAAGTCTGGTGGGTACATGTATCAGCTTCAGAAAGGTGAGGACGATGCCATCACTGCCACCCTGAGGTGGAATGGAAATACTGCTCAGTAACATCTTACATAAGGTTCTCTTACCCCCAAATTATGGTGTACAAAAATGAAACAATAATAGTATAAATACAAGAAAAGCTTACGCAATTTGTCAAATTTACAAAAATAGAAAAGGATGAAATTTCCATCAGCATGTTTTGCTCATGAAATCTTCACCAAATATAAAACTTCTCATTGCAATCCTTTTTTTTTTTTTTTTTTCCCACCCAATACTTAAGCGTTTAAATGCATATTCAGGGTATCAGTAGTCAAAACAAAACTACTAAATATGTGCTAAAGGACAGGAAGAGTATCTCATACAGAGAGCTGCTTCACTTCTTGTTTTCTATCTCTTCCTCCTCAAACGTCTGCTCGATTCAACAAAAGCAAAATGGGGAAACGAGCGCTGGTATGAAAAAGCAAAGTGTGACATGTGTTATGTTTAAATACATAAAAAAAAAAAAAAAAACTCAAGACAGAACGCTGCGGCCGGTGACATCACTTCTTCATGCCGATGGTTTCGTATGTGTCCTGCTTGTGAGGAGTCAGACCCTGAAGGAGGGAGAGAGGAGGAAATATATTTATATACACGTGAATAATGCGAAGCTTCAGCGAAACGCGGCGCGGTTCACTGAAACTCACCGTGTAGATGCCCTCTTCCACATTCTGACAGGGAAACAGACGAGAAAGAGATTAGACACAAAATAGTCATTGCGACACAGACACACACACAAAAATAGAGAAATAAACGGGAACTGGAACAGTGGCTCAAACCAACAATTCAAGTTTTTGAGCTCAAAGCAAACAGAAACAGGAGCTGCGTCCTAAAACGACACGCAGCTTTTGCTCTGAGTGGGCTGAGCTGACAGGGGGACAGGATGTGGACTTTATTCTCCTCTAACCAGAATAAAGCCTGCTGCTCACCGGTCACAGCCACTGCAGAGTGGAGACTCAGTATTAGCTCAACTCACCACGAAAACAAACATTCACACACATACACACACGGTATGCAGACATGCTGTGTGCTCATTTCCTTCTTCAGGTCCAAAACCTCAGCCTCAGCATGTGTCCACTGAGGTTAGCCTCGACAGAAACTCGGCTTCTTTTTCGTCAACTCAAAACGCCGCTTTGTGCTGCGTTCAGTCGCGATGTGTCCCACACACACACGGTTCGAGTCGAGCGGTCTCTGTCACCTGCTTTGACTTTCCTTTTCCACCGCTGGCCTCTCTGGCGTTGTAGATCTGTCAACAATATACGGAGAAAAACATAAACCTGTGAAGCAGCAGGTAGAATCATTTGCAGTAAATATATGTCATCGAGATAAATTAGGCTATATCTACACTGACGTGCAAAAGCGTATAGTTCCAACTAAGCTTTTATTGAGATTTTATGTGTTAGACAAAACACAAAGTACAGCCCAATTATGGGGTGGCAAAAAAAAATAAAATAAAAAATTGTCACAAATAAAAATGGGGAAAACTGTGTTTTATATAAATGATGCTGCCACCACTTTGGGAATGGTATGTTCAGGTAATGTGGATTTTCAGCCATGCAGGGAATAGCCTATTGCATTTAGGCAAAACAATCCCACTCCTACATGTGTCACACTGTAAACACAACTCTTTTTTATGGATTTATTTGAATAATCGTCTGGTCTGCCCTCCATCTAGACATATTGCTATAAAACTGTCTAGAAAATTATTTAAAAAATTTTTTTTAAATCTTCACTTTGTTCATTAATATTCTCCTTTAGGTGTTACTTTTCTTCAATGGCGACAACTTTTCTGCTAATGTGCTAATAGCGGAGCTCATTTTTCTCACTAACTTTCTGCTTTTTAAAAAAAATTCAAACATAAAGGAACAACCCTTTTTAAAAACATAAATAAGATATAAACATAAACACAATGTCTAAGAGTATCATAGAACATGTAAATGTTGGGTTGTTGTCCTTCAAGGCTAAACATAGTTTGAATTTAAGTTTAGCATTAGCTTCTGCGTCATATGTTGGTGTAGCATTTAGTGTTATCTTCTGCTAAACACCATGTTGGTGTCGTGCTTTAGCATTAGCAGCGCTAATGTTTATGATTGCTGTTAACTTTAGCTAGTGGCTCTCTTCCCTGAATTTCATGTTATTGACACAGGCATGAAAAATATATCTGTGTATAAATGGGATTTTTCTTGCATACTTGACTTGGTAGCGTTTTGTTACATTAAGGGTTTGTTTAACATGAATGAGGAAGACAGATTTGTGGGTGAACCTTGATCCTGCAGTAGAGAGCGGTCAGGATGATGCCGTACAGGAAGAGAATCCCATCCAGAACGTAGCAGATCTGTGGCTCCGAGAGAGCAGCTGGAGGACGAGACGACAGCAGCACATTAGAGGAAGAAAAGTCTGCTGCGCACACACAGGCCTTCTACTTTTACACACCGTGTGTGACAGTAACTTGATCTCTGTGATAATGACGGGTGTCGCCAGGAATCTTGGGCCCATGACAAAAAATGAAATTGTCCCCCCATCCGCCCACCCACAGCTGCTGTTACAAATGTTTTGAGTCTTTCTGACCATTAAAAGTGTAACAATTTCAAGGGTTGCAACAGCCTTGTTTTCTTTGGTCCAATACTGATACTAGCACAATATTTACTGCTCATGAATTTTACTTCCAATAGTCCACATACAGTATGAAAGTAGGTTGCTGAAATTGTTTCTGTTAGTTTTAGATTACTGGAGTGTCTCCCCCCATGAGCAACAGTCAAAAGCAACTTGCAAAATACACATGAAGCAATCCAGACTTTTCAAGAAATGCTACGTAGTTGCATTTTATTCAAGCTGCAGTGTAGAACTTTAATAAAAAATATGTTTTCTTTATATTTGTTATGAGACAGAAAATCTGTTAAGTGATAAAAGATACAGGGACAAGTTCAATATATGAATATCTTGGTGATTTCTTTCCTAAATTCATTAAATGCTAGAGAAATGGAGGCAAACAGTATTCTGTAGCTAAGCTAACTATGCTAAATGGTTGATAATCTCACACAGTCTACCCACCTCTTGGAGAAAAACTGGGTTTACTTTTTAACTGGGTTAAAAGGTAAAATTGACACTTTTACCTTTTCCTCTCTCTCTATTTCTCTTTTTTTTTTTTTTTTTTGAAAAAAAACTAACTTTATTATTTTTCTTGGCGGCATAGTAACAGCCACAGTTGTTCTGGTCTTCCAGTGACTGCTGCTGAACACAGTCATCGTCAAACTCCAAGCAGGAACAAACCATTTAAAGCAGATCCATGGAGGTTTAGTGCAAATATGCATGTGTGGTTTTTGGTCTGGGAGTGGTAACATTTAATATTTACTGATAAAAACTATTTTCAAAAACACAATATGATTCATTTTTTATAGGAATTTTTTTCATTCCTATAAAAAAAAAAATAAATAAATAAATTGCAGAGGGCCCCCTGTCAGTCAGGGGCCCTTGGAATTGTCATAACTTTTCCCCCCTTTACGACACCCCTGGATTATGATGATGATTTTAGTGTGGAGTCATTTACAAAACTACCTTATTAGGCAACAGTCTAAATGTTTGTACCATTGTGGGTTGTGAAAGGTCCACAATGGTTCAATGGTGGCCATGACAACGTCACAAACAGCGCGAGGCTGTTAGGAATATCTGAACTTGATAGGAACACAGAGATTATAAATGAACTGCTAGATTTATGCCATATTGACTTTTCAAACAACATACAGAAGACTGTATATTTACGCACATTTAATCAAAATACCTCTTTTTTTTGCCAGTCCTTTTTTTTTTTTTTTTTTTGAGATTAATTGGGTTTTACCAGGATTATTTGTATTCCCTATTTACCTAGATTAGTTTAGTGTTTGTCAGGACAGGTTTTAAACTGTGACTTGAGTCAAATATTTTCCGAAGCTTTAGACTTCAATTTGTTGTAGCTTTATCTCTGAACAGAAGTTGTGTCAGGGTTTCAGGCGGCTTCGCTCACACACCGAGATGTTTTGCGAAGTTGATTTCACAACTTTTTCACACTACAGAACATGGTGTCATCTGCCTTGAACTGCACAGTTCGAATCGTGTTCTCAAGCTTCTCCTTTCCAGTCTAAATGTAGCGATGACGCTCATTAAGGTTAAATGCTAACATGGTTTCAGCAGCCCTCGGGGCGCGTCTTTAAAAATGAAGCTTTTTGTTCGTTAGATCAGTTCCAAACTGTAATCTGTCTTTTGGAGCAGCGGCTTCTTCCTCTCTGAGCGGCGTTTCGATGATGATGCGAACCAGTTTCAGTTTTATTGCTCTATATCACACCATATTTATATTTCGCATGAAATTATGTTTTTCTCTGTAACACAGAAACTTTTTACTTCCTGACTGGTTCGATGGCTGGCCAATCCTGTGCCATTTTATACTTTCGTAGACTCGTTTGAACAGGTTAACGTCCCAGCCAAGGTCATCTTGAAAAGGCACCAATTGTAGAAAACAAACATCTACAAGATAGCTAATTAGCTAACAGAAATAACCTTCATTGTCGTAACTGACCTGGAAAATAAAAGTTTATCATGATGAACATTTTTTTTTTTTTTTTTTTTTTACAGTAAAGTCCCAACTGGAATTCAGATCCTGGCAGATTTGTTTGAAAGGAGAGAGAAGAGTCGAAACAATCTGCCCTGACGCTGTAGGGCAGCCAAACCCACCGTGTTATTTGCCTTTGCTGTCAGGACCAGATATGTAAAATACTAAATAAATAAACCAAACAAAAGACTAGTACTAATGAACAGTATCTGAAAGGTGCGTCAGATGCTCTGTAGGATTCAACATGACAGTTGGTGGTAGATTGAATTGCTCCTCAGGCTCCGTGTCAGAGACAGGAAGTGTACGATACAAGAACTGTTGAAAGTTAGGATGAGAACATGACTTTAGATATATTCTCCTGAATATTTGTTTTTGCATTAAGTCTATAACAACCATGTCTAACTGTGAGTTTTCTATGCAGACAATAAAAAAGCAACAAAAAATTGCTTTTAATTCTACTAAACTTTTAGATTTACCTTTTGACAACAACTTGGTTGAGTTTCTAAATAATTATGAAGTATAAAACAAGAATGCGGAGGACTTATACTGGAAAACGATGTAATGTTAGAGATGAACTGATCTGGCCGACTGGCCCACAACTTCTGGTTTTTGGTTTTCTTTGCGGGGCGATTTTCTGATCAACAACCAGAACAGCTGCTGGGAAAACCGGTCTATTTCAATCACCGGCTGATTGATTCTATTTACTGTGGTCTGAGCCATTTTTATATACATGTATATTGATTCTGAACACACTCTTCTGTTGACAATAACTTTGCAATGTATAGAGTCATATTTCAACCATTGTGATTTGCTTTCCAGTGAGGCTTGATTGTCAGTAGCTTCTAAAAAGAACTTTAAGCAGATATTGGACATAAACTTTTCATTAAGCTCATGTTTCCATATCGAAAATGTTTTTTATTGGTATGAAGTAATATTTTAGTATTAAATTTGTTTTCGTCAGCTGTATGCAGAATGAACAGAACTTAAGGCCGTAAACCATCAATCTAGTCCTGGAAATAAACAAACTTCTCCATAATATTCTAATTTATTGAATGGGCCTGCATGTAGACAAGTGACATTTTGCTGTGGAAATAGTTAGAAATCCTTCAGGGGATCTCAGCAATTTATTGTTTTTTAATGCTTGTTAAAGATAAAGAAAAAAAAAAAAACACCAACAAAACCCAAGTAAAAAATAAATGTTCAAATATATGTTGAATTCCCAAAATAGCAATAAGATGTGCTACGCAGCCTACTGGCAATGTAGCAGAATGTACCGTTTAAATATACATAAAGCACAACAATGATTAGCGGGACTGAAAATTTGTCAAAATATCTGAACTGAGCAAAATTGATCAGATTGGATTGATCTGATAAAGAAGATATCGTCCATCTAAAACAGACGATATCTGCGTTTTCGATATCGTCCTGTGACGATACCTGTGACATATCATCACAGATAATATCTAAAACATTTGATATGTTTTAGATCTTCCTAAAACATATATCAATAATTTAATGTAATTTATTAGAGGACAATGCACATTAATGAACAATCAATACAGACTGTAAATGAGCCAGATTATAGCATAATTGCTCATTTCCATCTGTAGTCCCAAAACAAAAAAGACCCAACAACAAAAAAAAAACATTATAAACATACAAGCACATTAACAAACAATCACTAAAAACACAATAAAACATTAATTTAATGAGAACATGTCTGCGAAGTCTTAATGAACTCTTTCAAATGTTCTTTAAAAGCAGTAGAGGTAGAACAATCTCTAATCCTAACCGGCACTCCATTCCAAACATTTCCCCCTCTGATTAATAAAACCATTTGCCCAAATGATGTTTTTCTATAAGCAATCTCCAGGTCTCCTCTGGAAGATGCCCTAGTGCCAATACCTCGTTCCACTCTTTGTTTGAAATAATTAGCTAGTACAGGTGGAGCGAGACCATGGAGGATTCTATAGATTAAACAGCAATTTTTAAAATTAATAAAATTTTTAAAATTAAGCATATTGTACTTTTCCAATATATGACACTGATGATATGTCAGTGGCTTTTGATCAAGAATTTTAATCGACTTTTTAAATAACATTTCTATTGGTTTTAATAATGTATCTCCTGTGAGTGACCATGTTGTAATACAATATATATAGATGTCTATATATCTGTATAGATATATCTAACATATATTTTAGATATTTGTAACAATATCTAAAACACAGATATAATTTTAGATATTGTTAAAATATTTTAAATGGAAAAAATTATTTTCGCAATTACTAACAGTAATATTAACCATATCAGAACACTTTGCAGGAGTTGTGTTGTTTGACGTTATGAATTTCAGCTGAAATCGTAGCAAGTTTTTACATCCATCCGCCATTTTCTCATTTAACTCGCTGGCAGAGAGAATGTCACCTCTTTCCACAGAATGTTTACTTTAAGTAGACCTTCTGCTTCCTTCATATATTCAGTGTGAGATGAGTTTCTGAAGTTCTGATGGGCCAAATAAAACCTCACAGTTCTGAGCCTAATATCATCAGTTTAACACTTCATAAATGCTAAAATAACAGAAAACTAGACATCCCTCCTGACTGAACTAAAGCGGCAGCTCCTCCACCTCAGAGCTGCAGTCTGGGTGTTTTTTTTTTTTTAAATCAATCCAGAAGCTGCAGTATGAGAAGACGCTCTGCCGTTTCCTTCCCACTTTCTTTCTTCCCTATTCCTGCGGCGGCAGGAAGTGGAGCACTTCCCTACAGCCGTAGGTCACATGACGGATGTCCAGGAGTGACTCACTTCCAGTCACTTCTCTTGCTTTCAGTCACAGCTCCAGCCATCAGGATGGAGCTGCATTTGATGCAGATAAAACATCACGAAGCCGCTAATATCGGCCTTCCTTTTCTAATGCTGCTGCCTTCAGAGGAAACAAGCAGCACCTAAAATAATTAATGTGTGACTAACACCTGAACACGCATCCCAACAAATTCACAACTTTTACCACGAAGCAGATTGTTGGCGTTTTGGTTTTGATCAGACCGGAAAGATGGGTAAATGACATTTTTAAACATTTATTTTAAAAAAATAAATAACTCAACACCTGATTTCAATTTTGAAAAGATTTTAGAATGCGTCAGAGAGGAGTTCGTCTGTCGTCGTGGCGTAGAGCAATTAAAAAAAAAAAATTTTGAATAGGCCAAGAGCTGTGGTTTGGAATAAGAATTAAAAAAAAAAAAAATTCAGTTCTGACAGGTTCGGGGCCCTTTCATGTACTTTTTAATTCTTTTCAATGTGATCTGGACTCCAAGTGTGCAATAAAATCTAAACACGTCTAATGTACAGATTACTTACTGCGTGTGAGGAACCATTTTATAACTACAGAACTAATCTTATCTGACATTTTACTTCACTATCATGAGGAAACATGCCGGAAGGGTAGAAATATGAAAATCTGATAAGATAATTGATGTTTCAAACTAAACTTACTTGATATGCAATGGTTTTACTGGTTTTAATTAAAATCACCGCATTTCATGTTTTCTTCTAGTGTTTGTGGCTGACTGTAAAACATGTTGAAACATAAAATACTGATCAGTTTTTTTTTGGGTCTGGGTTTATTGCTTTTACTTCTCAAAATCTGACTCAAACAGAAGCTGAGGTTTTTGAGCCCAATAAATGACAAATGTGGAAATAAATTATTAATCTGTCGGGATGTGGATAAAATGAATGAGTTGAGCTCTGATGGGGTTTTTTTTCTGCTGGTTTACAGTCAGCACCATTAGTTTCCTTTTTCACAGGAACTGTGAGTCCGCTGCGTCCACCGAGCGCAACAGGTCTGAGTGTCACCAGAACCTACCAGATCATCTACCAGCCTAAACTAAACAGACACGCTTAAAAAACAACAACAAAAAACAACTAAAATATGTGATCTGCTTCTAGAGTTTGTTTCTGTCTGATGTGTTTTTCTCTGTCTGGTTAACCAGAGCTCAGTCTAACACACACACACACACACACATCAAAGAGCCCAGCACTCCAAACTCACCAGCTCTGCCGAAACACATTAAGAGAGGGACGGTGGCCAGCAGCTGACTCCCGGCCTTCGCTCCCATGGTGACGGGCTGAAACGTGGCTGAAACACGAACTGGAGAAGCAGCAGTGGCGGCAGCAGACGCAGGACGATGCTTTCCTCTGTCTGTCTCGGTGCTCGGGTGTTGCGTACCTCACAGCTACGAGGGGAAGTTGTGGTCTGAGCACGAAGTCCATTTCTCTGAGATCTCGTCAGACCACACCCCCCCCCCACTTCTGTTAGAAAACACCAACCCAGAGGAAAAGAAGCACCAGCTGAGGCTGTTGGGTTTGACACAATCTAAACTCTGAAGTGTGAGGAAACGAAACGACGTTCAGACAGGAAGAACGAGGAGATAAAGGTTTATTAAGTTGATTTAAGTATTATACATGTGTGATTGGAGGGCAACTGGATCCAACAGAAAGCAAGAAGCACAATGTTCATCAGCAGCGCTAACGGTCAACCTCCCCGAACACAATGTCCTGAGTTCCTGAGGAGAGAAAAGAGAGAGAGAGAGAGACGGGGCTGAGCGAGGCGAAACTTTATGACCACTTCTGCTTTTCTAATGATGAAAACAACCCGGTTCTCACCGATAATGGCTACCACATCTGCCAACATGTGACCTTGGGACATTTTATCCAGACCGGCCTAGACAGAAGCACACATTAATATCTGCACCAACAGCGCCCTCTACGCCTCCAGAGCAGCTTTTTATTTTTCTCTTATTATTATTCATGACTAAACAGCCTGAAGTCTCTCCACTAATTGCACTAATAGTTTGTTTATGCAGTGAAAAAAAGACAACTTTGCCCTAAAAGCCACAAGTTAAAGAGCTGCTTCATGTAACCGTCAGCTAAACGTGATTCAAAAACATTTGAGGAAAAGTCAGGAGTTAAAACAGTCTGGAGTACAAGCAGTTAAATATTCTAAATTATTGATCAGCATAATGTTGTACGCACCAAGTGAGCGAATCCCGGAGCTTTGATCTTACAGCGGTACGGCCTGCTGGAACCGTCTGATACCAGATACACACCAAACTCCCCCTGCAACACACACACAAACACAGACAGTTAATACACCGCACAGGTTGGAAATAAACTGTGGTTAGTGTTGTCTGTACTGAGTTCCTGACTCAGTACAGACAACACTGTTGTCTGTACTGAGACAACAGTGTTGTATTGTTGTACAACACTGTTCCTCAGTGTTGTACTGAGGAACAGTGTTGTCTCAGTACAACACTGTTATACAGTTAAATTTAGTAATTTAGAAAAAACAGAAAAGGAGGAGTCATTTATTACGTATAATGTGGTTTTTATGGAAATTCAACCAGATCTACAATACAATGGTTCAGACCAAACCAGTGGAGCACTGATTGCCTTCTGATCTCTAGAAGGCCTGATTTGGGATAAGATCAGTTTCGCATGCAGGTATTTTTTTCTCAGCAATCAAACCATTTTGGGAAATTGGCCGATCTCAGGTTTTCCAAATTTTAAAAAACTTTGTTCCAATTTATCAGAGCACATTGAGATCAGACCACATTTGTGCGTTAGAATGGCTCAGTCAAAGTCCAAACCTGAAACCATTTGAAAAATCCTCTTCACATAATGTCTTCATCTAATCTAGCGCTATTTTTGTATGCATGGCTGGTATTCACATAACTAGGGTTAAAAAGATGCTGATTCAGGGTTGAATATACAGGCACACCACACTTTTCAGATTTTTAACAGTTTTTAAAACCATTCATTTACTTTTGCATCATAATAATCCCATGCCATCTATTGCTTTATCACATAAAATATGTGTTTTGTGGCGTTAACTTGAGAAGAGCTGAAAGTCAAAGCGATGATGGACAGTAACAGCAACACAAACTTTAAAGTTAAACACACAGAGACTGAGTATTTTAGCAGTTCCATTACCAACTAGAGACCAATTACTAATAGTTATAAGTCATGTGTGAGGCTATTTAAAAATAATTGAAGACACTACGATTAATGAAGACTGAAGACTGTCTAAAAACAGAAATGCTGACTAATATTATTGCTTTATTGGGTTTTTGCTACTAAACAAAGTGAAGAGTAAATTGGTACACAGTAAACCACTATTCACTCTATTCATGGTTCAGTATTCAGGAATTTTTCTGAGGAATGCAACTTCCAGGAATATTTTGAAATATTCTCTGAAATATTCCAAAGGACAAAAGCAGTCATTGGGAAGGTGAAACCTGTTCCTATGGTGACCATGTGAGGCTTTAGCCACCATAGTCTATTAGCATCATAATTAGTACGGAGGATGTTGGTTTAAAACTGAGAAAATCAAGAAAAAGTGAAATAAAACACAACTTAAACATGACCCAGCAGGAAGGGCCTCACCTTTGGAGCCTCTACAGCCGTGTATGTGGCCCCTGGGGGCACCTGGTAGCCCTCAGTGTAGAGCTTGAAATGATGGATCAGAGACTCCATGGACGTCTGAGAGGAACAGAGGGAGGAACAGAGTTACATCCCTGAAGCTTCGTTCTGCTTCTCAAAGAGAGTTTAACAGCAAAACTGATCAAAACTCTAATCAGGAATCCAAACGGATCCAAATGGATCCATCCGCTCCGCCTACCTTCATCTCAGACCTCTTAGGTGGAGCCACCTTGGCATCATCCACCTTTATCTCCCCCTCTGGCATCTTGTTGAGGGCCTGCAGCATGATTCTGAGGGACTGCCTCATCTCCTCCACCCGGCAGAGATACCTGCACACACACACACACACACACACACACACACACACCCCACACACACACACACACGAAAACGCATAGAAAAAATTACATTAAAAAAAATCAGGAGCTTATTACGAGTAATATTTCTCTCCACATCAATTTATCCTCCCAATTACTGAAGGGAATTTAAGATTTCTATTTTACGACATGACTAATTCAAGCAGAAACAGAAAAGAAGAAAGTTCTAGAATGGTGTTCTTTTTCTTTTTCTAGACTTTAGTTCATCATTTTTCTGGTTTTTGGATGATTAGTTTTGGATGCTGTGCAGCTTGAAGATGTTTCGCGTCCACTATTTTTTTTCAATGTGTGATTATAATGCATAACCATGACAACAAGATGTTGTTTTACAACTGGGAGTGTCTGATAAACACCTAAAAAGCTCACATAATATCTGAACTACGAGCTCAAAACTCCAAAGAAAAGGAGGAAGTTCAAAATATTGATCAGAATGGATAAAGGATCAGATCCCCTACTCCAACATCTCTATGCCTGTCCTTCTAATCACAGGAAGGAGCAGCAAAAGCAAACAAGATGGATTAGCAGTGATGGCGCTGCATGGGAAGTCTTCATCTTTAGATTCCTTGTGTCAAAATACACTATGAGGATCTGAGTTTCAACAACATTTCATTTCCATTTGGGATAAATCAAATGTTTTTGAATTAAACTGAAAGCAAGCCGGCATAAACCAGCATCAAGTCGTTCTTTACCTGTCGTAGCAATCTCCGTTGGTTCCGATCGGAACGTCAAACTCCACTTCGTCGTATTTGTCGTACGGCTGGGACTTCCTCAGGTCCCACTTGATTCCCGACCCACGCAGCATCACGCCGCTGGTAAAGACACCACACAAAGACGTCAACCACCCATAAAGCTGCAAAGTCCTGACTTTAATCAGAGGCTTACCTGAAGCCGTAGTTGAGGGCGTCCTCATGGTTGACCACCCCGATGTTCATAGTACGGTTCTTCCAGATCCGATTGTTGGTTAACATCTGGGCAGACAGAAGCCGACATGGCCCTGCTGTCAGCTCCCTCTGCTTTACAGCTGATGATCAACATTTACTTGTCAGATTTTGGTTACCTCTTCCACTTCATCAATCCTCAGGGAGAAATTCTTGCACCACTCATAGATGTCATCCATGAGGCCAAGGGGCAAATCCTGCAACACATGAACCCCATGAGCCCGGCTTCGTTATGGTGCATCACTGACTCTAGAGAAGGAAACGAGGGTCCTGTCCGCACCTGATGAACGCCGCCTGGTCTGACGTACGCTGCATGCATCCTGGCTCCGGACACTCGCTCGTAAAACTCAAACATCTGGGAGACGACAAGCATGTTTTCAGGTTCATTACCAACCCAGATGAGGCTGTCTTGTTGCATTAACACAGAGCTACAGAGCCACGCATGTTGCTGACCTTCTCCCTCTCCTCAAACATCCAGAAGAAGGGTGTCATGGCGCCGATGTCCAGCGCATGCGTGGTGATGGCCATGATGTGGTTCAGGATCCGAGTCAGCTCTCCGTACAGAACTGCAAACGCAACAGATGGGAACGAATCCGTTCGATTAATTTACACCGGAACAAAGTTATCAACACATTAAACGTTAGCCAAGTTGCCACTGACTGTATAGTAGTGCAATTTGACATTCATGTGTTTTGCGTGAACTCATAAAAAGAGCACCTCTGATCCATTGGGCCCGAGGCGGAGCCTGGATGTTCAACAGCTTTTCCACAGCCAGAGAGTAGCACTGCTCGTTGCACATCATGGACACATAATCCAGACGGTCAAAGTACGGCAGAGCCTGAAGGACAAGGGAAGAAATCACTAGGAAATATTGATCTAAATGGGAAAGAAATAACCCCTTGTTTGCATTTTTCTTACATCCCTATGTCAGAAACAAAACCACTAAAACGTTGTGCCTGTTGGCCCGTACCTGCAGATAGGTTTTATACTCGATGAGCTTTTCGGTGCCACGATGAAGCAGACCAATGTGTGGGTCGCACTTCTTCACCGACTCTCCGCTGAGCTCCATCACCAGGCGCAGCACACCGTGAGCGGCCGGGTGCTGGGGCCCGAAGTTGATGGTCAGGTTGGACACGTCCTTCTCTGCAGGGGGATCTTTGTCTGGAAGGAGACGAGGGAAACGGTTCAGGACTGATGTAGAGGAGGAGAAGAGAAGGATGGCTGCTTCGTACCGTTCCACGGGGGAACTTTCCAGTTCTTGTTGAATTCGGTGGGATACATCACCACCCCCACATACTGATCCATCCACTCCACATCTGGCTGCCACTGCTTCTGTCTGAATCCCAAATGGAACAAGTTTTGTACAGGTGTGAAACCCCCAAATATAATATTTAACCACAATATTTAATTAAACCAGAGCTGTTTTCACTTTACGTGACATAAGATGTTAAGTCCTGAGTAATGAGTTTATCTCGCCTTGACTATATACTCAAACCAAAGCAAGCGAGGGCCATTCTTATGGCTAAAACTGACTAATATTAACAGAGAGGGGACAGTTCCAGGATTACAGAAGCTAAAAAGAAACACTTTGAAAGAAAATGCAGTTTGTCTGAGATAAACAGCAGAACATTCCGACAGCTAAGCTTTAATTCCACCGTGTATGTATGTATGTGTTATAGCACCTCGCTTAAAAGCGTACTTATCGTTCAGAGTGAGTGTGGATTTGTGGTGTTTTTTTTGTTTTGTTTTTTTTACAGAGAAATCTTGTTAGCATAATGTTAGCATTACCCTTCCAGTCTGTGCATAGAAGCAGCGGAACAAAGCTCACATATCCCAGTGTTTCCTTCTCATCATACCTGTTCTGCAGTAGCGAACAGCCAGGGCTCAGTAAGCTCTTGTTCAGTAATATATTATTTGAAGGACGTCCTCCCAGCCTGGAGAGCGACCTCAACATCGTCGCCGCCATCTTGGCTGTTAAACAACCAGCCAGCACTCTTCTTTAGTTGTTTCCGAGGCTTTCAGCAAGGGGTTCAGGAGCGTTACCGCCCCCTGTCGGCGTAAATAATACTTTGCTACTTCAACATAATTTAAGACAGTGGTGTCCACATTTTTTGCGGTAAGGGCCAAAATTGTGATATATATATTTTATTTTACCTGCTCAACAATGACCTACAAATTTGAATATTTTATTGAAAATAATAAAACTGTCAGAAGATTTTTAAAAACAAAATTGTAAATCATAAAGATATATATTATTCAATTCAGTCCAAAAATATTTTATTGATCCCAGGAAAATTAAATGTTGTTGTAACTAATTTTAATTCGAAATTCTGTAAAGTCTCTGACAAAAGCCACTGTCATTGTATAAACACATGTATTTGTTCATCACAAAAGTGTTTGCACATCAGTTTTGTGTAACTGATGTGCAATGTGAGAACTGGCTAATAGCAGACAAAAACATAACTAAACTAAAAAACATTGCAGTGGTATTATAAACCACAACACCACATTGTTCTGACCATCAGTTTCTAGCTGTAATAACTGAAGTTGTGTGCTGACTCTTGATGGTTCTCCTTTATGTCCAAAAATTCTTACTTTCTTAGTTTTGTTTCTACTTAGTGGAGAGATATGGCACATCCATGAATCAATTTCTTCTATGCATCTGCTCAGTGTTTGAGCTGATTTAGTCATGAGTGACATTGTAGCGTAGAGTTGTCTATCATGCTAACTTATCTTATTATTTTTCGTTATAATCTCAGCTAGTGGGGGCATTTAAATATTAAAAAAAGAGGAGCCCCAGGTTTAAACCTCTGGGTATCCCGCATGTGATCTTGGCCAACTACAATGAAAAGTATTGACACTCACACACATCATAATCTTGTACCTGGATTTGTATAGAATGACATATTCAGCTTCATCACTCCATAACAAAACCACTAATCTATTAAAAATATTAATGGTTACATGCCACTTTCAGAAATTAAATATATATGTATAAATGTTTGTTGTAAACATGTTGAACATTTTAATATATATAAAAAAAGCAAGCCACTACTCAAATGTTTTATTCATACACTGCAGATTTATAACAGTCTTTTTGACTCTTTTTTTTTCTCCTTTTTGGAAACGAAAGGAGACAAAACACACACACACACAAGACTTTCTTAAAAAACAGTGCTTTTATTTATGTAATACTGTGGAAAAATAATTACATACCATTTTTAAAAAATATTGAGGATAATGAAATTAAAAAATGAGAGTTTGATAATGTTTGTCGTACATCTTTTTGAACGGCTGACTTCTGCTACCAACAGTACGATAAGATAAACATTGGATTCTCCTAAATTCAAAGACACGATAATACAGGTTACAGTCCTACCAGAGGTATAAAAGTACTGGAACGGCTTGGTGAGAAATGATATGGACGTATACTGAAACGCACACACGCACGCGCATTCACGCTTCTATACAAACACACTGTACAGATGGAAGTGTGCAACCCCAACCACACACACACTCTCTCGCGCTCACACGCTTTAATACATGTCAATACTGCGGACAAGCCTTCATTAAAACCTCTCTACTTTGGCCAGATTTGGCAAACAATGAGGTTTGATTAAAAAATGGAAAATGTATGACACGCTCCCTCATAACGTCACTCCAGACCCCGTCATCCCCCTGTCCGTGCCAGGCTTTGTGGTTAAAAAAAAACAGAGATGTCTCCACCGACAGGAGGAGCGTCTACTGCATACGCGTGGTCCGGAGGAACACGAAAGTTTGGCACAAGGTTTTCCTTTTTTTTCTTTTTTTTCTTTTTTTTAACAACAGGAGAGGAGGTGGGGGATTCAGGTTCCAGCCGCTGGGGCAGCTCTTCCCTCGGGTTCCGCCATTTGGTCCGTAACATCGTACACGATTAACATATATGTTTTATGTTGACAAAAATAATTCTGTAATGTTTAAAAAATAGAATACAAAGCTCTAGTCAGGTGTGCAAATAAACAGAAGACGCAACAGAGATATAGTTGAGAGGATGAATACAGTGGACGAAGTGCAACATGATGGACGACCACCCTCCCTCCCCACACTACCCTCCGACAGGGCCCGACTGCACTGTACACACGGGCTCTCTGGGATACTACTGTTTATGTGCTCTATGATCACTGAATAAGACAACCAGCTAAAAGAAAATTAAAAATGGCGGCCAGACGTGGCTCCCACTGGCCGAGGTTTCTCCCCCTCAGCTTTACAACGTCAGTTCGGAACAAAGGCCGGGTGGGGTGGGGGCTCCTTGGATCTGCAAGTTCTCGTCTTCTCTCGGCCTGATTGTGACTTGCGCTGTCCGCTCTCACAGAGCTAGCGTCTACGTACGTTGGGAGTGAAGGAAATCAGAGTTTCCCGTCCCTGTCTCTTTAAAACATCCTTCATTTTCACCCTGTGTTCTCTCCCTCTCTCTCTTCGGCATGATTTCAGGATTTGTGCCTGTGTGTGTAGGTGTGTGTGTGGGGGGGTGTCTGTGTGTGTTTGTGTCCAGTAGGACATGTACATTTATGGGTGTATGTGTGTGTTTTTCGGTGCGACTCTATTTATAAGATGCCACTTTATGCTCCGCTAACACTGTGAGGGTGGGAGGGGGGAGGAGGGATCCGGTGTCTCGCTCTCACACGTGAGTCTGCATCCGTTGTGTGTGTCGGCTGTGAGAGTAGTCAGAGTGCTGCGAGGTGTACGAGAAGCGGGTGGAGCTGCCGTACTTGCCTAATCCGGTCTCTGATCCGGAGGGAGCCGGGCCACCGGGGCTGACCCCGACCCCTGGGCTTGGCACCCCGGACCCTACCCCGTACATCTCGTAGGAGGGGCCGGCCTCCAGAGGGGCCAGGCTGGAAGGTGCAAAGCCCATGCGGTAGGTCTGGTAGTGTGAAGGGTAGCCGTAGTTGTCGTAAGCCAGCTGGGAAGTGGAGTCCAGGAGGCTACAGTCGCCAGGGAAGTCAGTGGCTGCTGGGGCGGGGTTGGCGGGGGGCTGCTGGCTTTGGCCCCCGCGGGTGAACGTGTTGAACTGGGCGTAGCTGATGTGAGACAGTCTGGAAGGCGGCCGGGGGTCGTAACAGGCTTGCGGGCGTCCGGGGGAGGTGAGAGGTCCCGGGGGGACGGGGGCTCCTCCGCTGGCGGTGGCTCCAGAGCCCCCAGTGCTGCTACTGATGGAGGCCGCACCCCCTGGGGTTCCTGCAGGGGAGCGGTAGTCGGAGTAGTGCAAGGTGGAACGGGACCCAGGGTGGACCTCGTCCTGGGTGGAAGCTCGCACGTTGTAGTATCCGTTAGTGGGGTCCTGCAGAGGCAGGTGGAAACAGATAGGAGAAGAATTACAATGATTTCAAATAAATGCTGAGTATAAGTGTTTTTACTCAGTAAAGTGTGTAGAAAAGTATCAGGTGTGAAAACCTGGAGTGGAGTGCAGAACAGAAACATTTGTTACAATTCCAGCTGCTGTGGTTCTCTGTCTCTGCTCTGAGTCAAATCAACCAAACCCTTTAAGAAACCTGTTCCACTCTTCACCTGTGGTGGCGCTGCAGCAAGAACCACTGAAGTAAACAACACAAAACCAGAGTGCCCTGTAGCCTGGACTTTAGAATCTAACTGGAAAAATAATTTAGGGGGCTCTAACTGTGCTAAAACACTTTCAAAGTTAGCGAAAGAAAAAACAAAACAATTTGCTCTTTTATTAGCGAATTAGCAGAAGTTAAAATGAAGACTTTTCAATACTCGTCTAAATATGTAGAAGTTTGTTTTATTAACTGGACAAAATGTCACGTCTGAGGTGTGTGAACACTTTTGCAACCTGAAATTAGTAAAAACTCCAAATACATAAGAATATGACATATTTAAACAATATATTAAACATATTAAAAATGCAGAAGGTTTCTCAAATAATTTCTATTGTAAATACATATTAAGTTGTGCCATTAAGTCCCTCCAACTACATAATGTGCATATTACTTCCATCAACACTACCAGATATTCTCAGAAGAGGAATACCAAAAGAAAAAGAGTTCAGTTTATCTTGTTTTATGCTTTTACTTGCCACACATTCTCTGTGGAGGACAGCCCGGATATCAGTGCTTTTTTTTTTTTTTGGAATTTGGCTTTATGTTGCTTTGTAGAGATCACAATATCCTTGACAGCTTTTCCCATACAAGTAATTGTATGAGAAAACAGGTGGACCTCCCAGTTGCTGTGAAAGTTATCCTCAGCTTTAAGGCAGGAAATAAGCCTTTCAATAAATCTTGAAATGCTTATGCCAAGATTCTGTGGAATATTTTCGAGGCCTGCGGATACAACTCGGTAATTTGCTTATCTGTTGTATTATTCTGGCAGCATTGTGCCAATCTATTTCAGGCATCTTCCCTCCCTCAAACTTTGTTTCACTCTATAGTGCTTCAGGCAGTGGATGGGAAAAAGAAGAAAAGAAGCACGTCAGGATGATCTGGGGTGGATTCCGGTCTGCGTTTCTTCCCTATGATCTGAGGCAACACTTCAGCTTCAGGGGTCTGCCTTCCTTTGCCCTCAGATTATTCTTAGAATGGGAAAGGGGGTTTGTGAGAAGCATTTTGGCAGCTTGGTGGTTCGAAATGCTTTATCACAAACCGAAGTGGAAGAGTATTACATTCTGGTCACGCACAAATGTTTCAATTCATCCAACAAAGTTGCATATCAGATAAAGATAAGTTGAGTAAATGTAACAACCAGATTTCAACTGATGACTGCATTTCTGAAGAAGTTGCATAATCTGAACTGATTGTGCCAATCAGCTGAGCTGGCTCTATGTGAAAAAGCAAAAAGCCTCCAAAGTTAACGGTAAACACATGAAACCCAGAAATGGTGAACATGGACTGAGTCGATCTTCTGCATGCCACGCTAACGAGAGGTTCTGCAGCAGCTGCAGCGCGACAGCGAGCAGGTAACCCGCCACTGTCAGGGTGCGAGAGCACCTGGCCTTTATCCTCCAGACGAAAATGTGACTTTCTGATTTATATGTTTTTTTTTTTTACAGTGGTCCATTTCTGAATTCAAAAAAAGCCTGTAGACATGTTGAATGTTAGTGTTTATATCCAGAAATGTTGCGCATACGCTCAACGCAGGAGGACAAAAAGACAATTCTTTTAGGTGCCATTCAGAGAAGAACAATTCCAAAATGAAACCTGGAGGTGTGGGCTGATTAATGAAGCGCAGTGCCCCACAGCAGAGCCAAAATAACAAAGGAACTAAAATCCACTCGTATTCTTCTTTCTTCTCGCTCTCTGTGTTGCTATTTTATTAAACACAACTGACTGACAACAGCTCCTCTAGTTGACAAAGTAGATATTACTTTAAGTGCATCAGGATTTAACAACAAGACACAAACATTTCCCACACAAAGAACAGAACATTCAGTTTGTTACAGTTTTATTTTCATTTTGTGATTATTAATGAATGATTATCTGGACACAGTGGTTTTAAAGTTCATGTCGCCTTATTTTTTTAAATGAATTGAAACACATTGACAATCTTAACACGTAGATGTGGTAGTAGTTTTGCTCCCATGCTCTAATAATTTAAATAATAATTAGAAAAATGCAACAAATGAAATATGTCAACTCCATATGAACTTCAGTCCGAATAAAAAGCTGCAGTGTTTTACAGAAAGGCTCACCTTTAGGTCGTACTCCTGGCGGGTGTCCAGGGTGTCGCTGCGCAGGTCCGACTTGAGCTCTATGTCATCTTTAAAAGGCTGATTAGAGGGAGAGAAGGACACAGAAGGGAGAAACTAAACCGTCAAACAACAGAACGAACAAAAAGGAGAGGAGCCAGAACAGAAAACAGGAGCGGGAAGGAGGAAACAGAGTATGAGAGAAAAAGACAAAGAGGAGTTAAAAAGGAGTGAATGAAGAGTAGGTTGGTGTTTGTTTTCAGTTTAAAAAGGTACAGCGTGGTTAGACCACAGGGAGTCAGGGAGTTATTCTACAGCTATGGGCTGTGGAAACAGATCCCAACCCAAACACAGACGCCCCGCTGCCTGCTGCTCACCGAGTACATGGCCTTGACCATGCGCGAGGCCGTGGACACGCTGCCGGAGTCCTCCTCCAGGCTGTGGGTCTCCTTGGTGATCGTCTCCACCTTGATGTCGGGTTTACCCAGCGTGACCCCGCGCCGGCCTGCGAGCGCAAACACACCGAGAGTGAAAAACAGGCCGGACACACCCCTGTGGAGTCGGGGTATTTTCACGAGCTGTGGGAACTCAAAGAGAGCCATCATCCCCACGCCGGAGGAGGAGCGGACGCCCTTTGACCCTACAGAGAGCTTGACTCACTGCCTTTTCTCTGCCGGTAGAAGACGAGAATGAGGATGAGCAGGAAGATGAGGAGGACAATGGTGGAGCACACTGTGCTGCCAGCTACTATCCCCACTGGAAACTCCTCTGTGTGACAGGGGGGAAACACACACACACACACACACACACACCACAGGTTAGGAGTACAATCAGGGTGTAACTACTCACTCAAACAACACAGAGTGTGTGTTTCTAGCTCACCGTTCTCCTCCAGCGTAATGATCATGGTGCCCGGGCCAAACGCGTTCCAGGCCGTGCAGTTGTAGGTGGACAGGAAATCCGACTCCATCACGTTGTTGATGGTGAGGGTGGAGAGGACGCCGCCGCCCTCAGCGGCTGGCTTGCTCTGCTCTACCGTGTATCTCTCCAGCAGAGTGCCCTTCTCCTTCTCCCACACGTTCTCCTTCCACGCCCACACCTGCAGCGTACACACAGAACGACGGTCTGATGAGACTCAATCAAAGAGAGGCATTCAGATTCAGTTGGAGCGAATTCATGTCATATGCAACTCAAACCCCTTCGAGGTACTTTGTAAGAGTATTCTTAAGCCTTTTTCCTGCCTGCAATTCATTGGTTGAGTCTGGATTTGGCTTGTGCCAGAAAAAATTGGCATCAGCACTGTACCGATCTTAAAGTGTGAGGCTATTTCTGAGGACTCGGGCGCTTTATGAATGAAGGCGCTACTTGCTGAAGAATGTATACAACGTCAACTGGATAAGGCAACCTACAACAAGTAAATGTATCGAGGGATTTCAGAGAAACTGACCTCCCAATGGGAAACATGCAAAATTGGGCCTCTGTCTCTAAAAACTCCTGCTCTTTCTGAAACTCCGCCTTCAGAAAGTCATCACAGCACGGCTTCTGTATTAACCCTTAAATAAAGTTTTTACCAGCGTTTCACTTAGACGTAGCTCAAATAATGAGCTCAGCCGATGTGCAGTTCCACCAGGTGTTTGCTAATTGCTGCTGGCTAGTCTGAAGGAGCACAGGGGAGAGCTGACGCTCTGAGGAAGAGCTGTGTCTCCAAGGCGTACCAAGGTCCACCCAGGTGTTTCGCACATTGGTTGCCATGGGAGATCTGAGGATTATTCTAAGATGAATGAAAGAATCAAGACATTTTTTGGCTGTAAAGTTCGAAAAAAATGATACTGTCCCTCTAACGTTCATGTGTGTGTAACGGAAAGCAACCTGATCTAGTGCAGCTAGCATTTAAAGTTGAATTGGAAGGAAAAACCTTAAATCCTTCTTCTGTTGTGTCGTTTGCCCATCTGCATGTTGTAATCAGCGGCGCATGCATCCGTCTCCCTCCAAAAGCAACTTGAACAGTCTCTCATGCGAGCGGCAGCAGTGTTCATGTTTCTGCGAGCTGAAGCGCAGCATCACAGTGGGTGACTGAGCTGGTGAGAACATTGCTCATTCTCCACCTTTAGAGCCACTAAAAGCAGCTGTATTATTCAGCACTCAAGTACTGTACTAGGCTCAGTTAATTATGCATAAGCCCACATGTTTCTATAATGTGCCCACTTATTGGAGAGGGGCAGAGAACGGGGGGAAGTGGAACCTCCTGGCTGCGGCGTTTACAGGGACAACTGCTCCTCTCCAGTCCTTCATCTTTTATAAATGTCTTTCTGTCCCCCAACTTCCCCGGTCGCATTAGGGAGCACAGCGCCACGAGTCAGGACAAATCAGTCATGGAGCCGAGGCGGCCGCGCTGCGTCCGGCCTGTGCACTGACGCAGAGCTAAAAGCGGACTGACTTAGAGTTGCTTTGTTTGTGTGCTGGGATGGAGGAATGCTCTGAGAGAGGATTCCAGGCTGAGTCACCACTCAGAAAAGAGGAGAGGAAAAAAAACAAAAAACAGAGACAGTGTCTAACAGCAGCCAGAGAGCAGGGAGCGAGTCATTTAGGAAGGGACAGGAAGCAGTCTAATCCCAACTGCTGTGAGCCTAAAAGCTACAACCATGTGCTCTTTGTGGCCAAAGCCTTTCCTTGTCTGTCGTTGTTCCCAGCTCAATAATTGATGTGTCGCTGAGATTTGAAAGTTTCCACTGAAGGTGCTCCATACTGTTTGCTAAAGCATCTCGCAAAAGTCTTGAACCCTTTCACACGTAGTCACCTTACAAAGATAAAGTTCAGGGTCATTTATTGAGAGTTTATGGGACAGACCAAAAGCAGCGCACAACTAACTAACTAACTAACTAACTAACTAACTAACTAACTAACTAACTAACTAACTAACTAACTAACTAACTAACTAACTAACTAACTAACTAACTAACTAACTAACTCTAAACCACTATAGAAGTATGATATTTAGAAGAATCCCACACAAAAGCATTACACCAAAACAACATTTAGCAGAAGCTAATGCTAAAGCACTAAGGCACTAATATCAATTCAAATTATGCCTTCCCTTCATATATCTGCAGATATAATCAACCATGGAGCTGATTTTTTTTATTTCTGTATGATTCTTGTTTATTGGGGTAAAAACATCGAGAAAGGGAACAGAACTGCTGCTTAAACAGTCTTCACCCAGTCAGAATAAGAGCATCAATATAAACGTCTAACCACATGATGAATAGTTAATAACCAACACTTCACTACAGATATCAAACTTTATTTGACTGAAAGTTTACAAAACAGACATTTTAAACTAACAATGTAGAATTCATATGGAAAAACTGACCTGGGGGAAGCTAAGCGCACTAAACTCTTTCACAAGTTAGCCAAAGCATTGAAGTGCTAAACAAAAAATTAGCTCTGCTATTAGAGCGTCAGCAGAAGTGTGCCCACTTCTGAACAAAGCCATAAAAAGCCTGTTTATAGCCAAAGTCATGGAGGAGACACAGCAGACACGTGAAAGAAGGTCATCTGGTCAGATGAGGCCAAATCTGTCTTCCCTGGTCTACATACAAAATGCTATGTGTGTCAGAAAGCTAATGCTGCACCCTGAGCACACCACCGCCATGGTGGAACACAATGTTGCTAGCATCATGCTGTGGGAATGCTCTTTCTCAGCACGGACAGGGAAGCTGGTTAGGAAGGATGAATGAAGCTCAATGAAGAACAATGATGGAAGAAAACCAGAAAGAGGCGGCAGAGGAGTTGAGGTTAGGGCAGAGGTTAAGATCAAAGCCTCAGTCTAAGTCCAACTCAGAATCTCAATAGATAGATTATGTATCAGGTCCCTTTCACATAATAATGAACTACTTTGTTTAGGCCTGTATGCAATGTCAAAATGTTGAAATGGTGTAAACAATTCTGCAAGGTGCTTTTTACTTACGATCTTATCTGGAGGGGGGGTGCTAGCTATGTAGCATTTCACGCCTCCTCTCTCCCCCCTCACAGCGTACTGCACAGGCTCACTGGAGATGATGGGTGGACCTGTGAACACACACAAACTCATCAAGTTCAGGGGGTGATTCCATCTCATTTTTACTCTCCAGTAACTGGAAAGAATATCAGCTTTTAAAGCCACAGTATGTAACTTTTATAAAAGATGTGTTTTTTAAATATTTGTGAGAACTGTCACCATGTCGTGACAGTGTGTTATGAGACAGATAATCAGGGAAAAGAATGATCTCCTCCATCTCCTACCTGCACTACTATTGCTGTTTGAAGAAAACATCCAGGAGGAGGGTCTTAGCGCTGTCAATCAACTTTATAAGTGCTACTAAGTGTGCTAAAGCTGTAGAAGCAACTTTACCGTCCCGGTAAAACGTCACAATATGATAAAATTTTCCAAATATTGTTTTACATTTATGTTTTACATATTTGGTTTAATAAAGGTTGCATACTGCAGCTTTAAGGTGTGAACTAAAAAGTTTTATTCTGACCGTTGACCGTGAGCGTGACCTCGGTCTCTCCTACGCCGATCCGCGGAACGATGGCCTTGCACACGTACTGGCCCGCGTCCGCCTGGGTCACTGACTTCAGATACAGTTGGTTGCTGTTGCTCAGAACCTGTGGGGGAGGCAACAAATGTAAACAGAGCAAACAGCAGCGCGAAGGAACAGTCCACACCGCGCTCTCTGCATGCTTTACTCACTTAAAAGAGTCGCCGTGATCTCCTACTCTGACCTAATCTAACTGACGACGTAAACTCCCGCTGCAGTTCTTAACCCATCACAAGGATTTTATAGTTGCCTAGCAACCACATCCATCAGAAAATGAAGCGAGGAAAATGTTGGTTACATAGGAAACCACCCAGAGAGAGAAACACCTGATTATACAGGCGTGGGTACGAGCCGAGTCGGGACATATTTAGTGGCTCTGATGTGAGGAGGGTTTTCTGGCTTTTATCCAGTCCTGGTCCTGGATGCAGGCACAATTAAAACCAGAAGATGAAACGCTTCAATCTAATAAACCAACATAAAACTATCTGATATATGTTATATATGGAATAATATGACACATCTACATTTTTTCCCACAAAAATTCCTTATTTTGCTGTTGGAGTTGATAAGACAGAGTCATTATCCAGAGTGAGATGTGTTCTGAGCTGAAAGGCCACTCAGTGAAGAAGCCATTAATCCAATTGAAACATTGGAGCCAAATTGCAGTTTGCAGACGTCCAGAGGGACAAAGATCTTCACTGTTGGGGACATATCTTGTGGTCTGAAAGAACTAAAATGAAACTGTTCATCCAGTTTTATTTTATGACCATTTAGAGGAAAAGCAGGAATGCTTGTAAGCCTTGAATAGCATCTGCAGAAGTATGTGGGTCTAAAATCAATAAAATCAAACTGGCAGTCAATCATTTGAAATGTTTTTGTTTTAAAGGAACTTGAGAAAACTTGGTTATCCCAAGTACACGTCATGAATATTAATGTGTCTGTCGGGGACAGACTAAGAATTCAAAAAGCTTGAGTTTAGTTTTTACCATGTTGGATCCTTTCTTGAACCAGGTGAGGGTGAGTGGAGGGTTTCCGGCCCATTTGCAGTTGAGGGTGACATCAGAGTCCACGTCGACTGTTTTGGGCTGCGGCTCCACCAGCAAGATGGGACCGACTGGAGGAAGAAATGTGGACAATTGTCATGTCTGTGAGTTCCTGCAGCCGTCATGGCGAGGTGAGTGCGGCGTGACTCACAGTGAACGTCCACCAGGATGCTGACGTTGGTCTTCCCCACCGCATTGAAGACCAGGCAGGAGACGGGTTCGGTGAAGAAGGAGTGGTCGGCCTTGGTGGTGAACACACTCTCCCTGGCGCCCTGCAGCACCACGCCGCCTTTAGCCCACCTGCCGTTCACACAAGTACACACTGGTTTTACATCAAGATAACAGTTTACAGGCAACGTTTCCAAAAAAACCTCACAAATTTTCTAAACAAACAAAAACAACATAATTCCAGTTCACTGTTTTCCTGAGGCATTTTATCTTCACTTCAATAGCAGAGTTCTGATCATTTTCCAGTGAAAAATGTCCTTTAATTTTATTCCTGCATATTACATACAGAGGAATCGCTGTCCATTTTCACTGATCTCATCTGTCCAGTAGTTGGTCGCTATAGTACAGTTGAAGCCAGAGGTTTACATAAACTCAATAAAAAGACACATACGCCTTCTTTTCTCATTGTCTGAAATTACACCAGACAAAACTTATCAAAAATGATTTATTCTTGCCAGATGCTGCAATAATAAGTCAGATTTATTTGTTAATGTCTTCAACACCAGAAGTTTACATACATTTCCTCAGTATTTAGTAGCATTGTCTTTGAGTTGCATGACTTGGGTCAAACGTATTGAGTTTCCTTCCAAAAGCTTCTCACAGCCTTACAATACAGCCACAGGTGAGTATCTAATTAGCGTAAGTGTGTTAGTTAGGCTATAAGATATTTCTGGGTTTTCCACTCATTACTTCTGAACGTAAACTTCTCATTTAGAAAACATTTATAAATAGACCTAACATATTATTTCTCTCATTGTTGTAGGATTTAGCAAGCAGAAATCATTTTGGTAATTCCAACTAACCTGAAACAAGAGGAGCTTGGTCAGACTGAAATTCAGACTGTGAGAAAAAAATAAGCTGTCTCAGTGTATGTAAATTTCTGGTTTCAACTGTTTTTCTTTTAAATGACATTCTTGTTTACACACAAGGTAAAAAAAAAAGCTTCTCAGTGGTTACAGGCACAATTCGATTGTCGTGATGCCAAAAAGTTAATTGCTGACATAAGAAACCAACTTCTTGGTTCAAACAAAGTAGGTTCAAATGGAAATCTTCCATGTGTATGAATAATTATGGGCTCAGCTGCACCAGCTTGTGTTCCAAAGGAAAGAGGCTGAAGCAGACCTGTAGCCCATAATAGGAGGGTTGGCGTGAGCCTGGCAGGTGAAGGTGACTCGGTCCCCTTCTAGGACGGAGCGCGGTTCGATGGACAGGGTCACAGTTGGTGGATCTGGAACGAAGAACAGAGACTTTTGGAACATGGAGTCCACAGCTGCATGGCAGTTCAGAGGAATATCTGATGCAAGATGCTTGTTCATGTATTAGTTACTAACATCCCTAAAGCCCTTCATCTGGTGGCAGATATTACACACTCTATTTAACGCTATGCTGCTTGATCCATTCTGCTTGGCCTGGTTGCCATGGTGGCAGCATTTGGACTAGTTAGTCCTAATTTGTTCCAATTCTGGATTTTTCATCATTTTTTTAGTTGAGGCATTACACATTTGGGCAATCGTGACCTCTGTTACTGGATACAGCTGGAGGAATTTTTGTTTGTACTTTTGTCAAAATTTCAGACGGTAATTATGATGTGTCACCATGTCAACAAGGAATAGTCTTTACAACTGGAATTGGCTGATCAGACAGCATCTTAGAAGCTAAAACCTGAAATCCCAGATGACTTCCAACAATATGTCCAGGCAGAGATTTAAGGTGGAAAAGCAAAAGTAAACGAGGTGGGTTAGCAGTGATGATGTCACAAAGAAACAGTCTTTGCTCAAAGTAATGAAATTAGTGGCTAAGATGTGTGAAGATGTGAGAAAATTCAAGAAGTATGAACTGGATCTCAATTTGATGCCTTACTTACGGTGCACATTAAGGGTGACGGTTGTGCTCTTGCCAGACGGAGCGGCCTGGTTGGTGGCCACACAGCTGTAGTTCCTCCCGGTGTCTGTGTCTATGGGGTGAATTGGAAGGTAGCTCCGCGTGGTCACCCTCTTCCTGTCTGAAAGCACCTCCTGGAGAGCAGACACCCAGTGAAAACACCTAGAGAATGCTTGACCACATTCCTGAGTCCAACTGAGCACTCACACCAGACCTGTTTAATCCACTTTAATCAAACTCTAATTCATTTACCAAGAATGTCTGCCTGGTTTAGGGGGTTGTGAATGCACAAACGAACTCGCATACACTCTGGTGAGCCTACAAACCTCGGACTGAGTTTGGTTGAAGTGAACCGTGGTGTGGTTCGAATACGTGTCGTCAAACAAACCGGATAACACTCCAAAAACAGGAAATGCACTACAACGCTGGACATTCTGAGTAAATACAATCAAAATATACACGTGAGTGTCGTGCTATCAGGAGAACTGTCCCAATTTCTCTTTTGCCACAAAGACAAAAGAGACAAAGGAGGTATCCTCCAAATGCTGAAATCTGATGCCACTCCATTTTTGTTTGCATTTAGCAAAGAATTAAGTTGCGCTCATGTCTTGTTTAGAGGGTTTTGTCTTGTTTCTTTCAGTGGTTCTTGGTGCAGTGCTGCCACAGGCGAGGAGGGGAACTGGTTACTCAAAGAGCTTGGTTTGTTTGACAAAGTGCAGAGTGAAAGAGAACACAGGACTATGAGGTGTGGAAACACCTTTAAAGTCCCAAGTTGGCGCTACACTATGAACCCCTAAAGCAAATGGCAAAATACCCACAAAGAAGACACTGAGCACAACTTCCTTCTTCACATAAACAAAAAAGGAGTGGAGATTTTAGTGATTGTAGGATTTCTCTTGTCCCTGGTAAAAGGTCACGAGCCATTTCTCCTGCTAGGACTAGACTCCTGCTTTTGCTTTGGCTGTATTTACCCAGAATAGTTGGCTTCCTAATTTTGGAGCATCTCCGATGCACTTACTATTCTCGTATGCATTCAAACCGTGCCAGAGTTCACTTCAGCCTAACCAAGATTCAGTTTTTCAGAGTGCACATCGGTTTGATTGCGTATTCAAACAAACCAGACTTTCCAGCCAACAAACTACAGATCTACTAAAGTGGACTAAACAAGGCTGATGTGAATGCACCCTTTAAGAGCGTGGTGAAACTCACAGTGGTACTGACAGCGCCCTCTATCGGCAGCCCGTCTTTCATCCACTCAACCATCGAAGGCGGTTTAGCTCCGCGAGACACGCACGTAAGGTTGTAGGACTCCCCTGCGTTCAGCAGCACCTCTGGTCCTCCGTCAATCACCGGGTCATCTGGAGGGACTGAAACGGACGGAAAGACATTAGAAACAAAAACCATGTGTGGAACGTCGTCTCCAGAAGATGCCAGAAGCGGAGACGCACTCAGGACGGTGAGTTTGGCCCTTCTGGACCTCAGAGCGGCGTCAGGGGCCTGGCACTCGTACAGGGCGTCGTCGGACAGGTCGGCCGACAGGATCTCCAGGTTGTACTGACCCAGCTCCTGGACCCGTAGCACGCGGTACCGGGGCCAAGCTGTAGCACACACAAACACACAGGCACCAAGACTTTAACGAGAGACAACTTGTTCAAAGAAAATTCAGAGGTTAATGGTATATCCAGTTTATATCCAGTCTACTTTGCCTTCTTAATGAAATGATTATGTAAAACCAAACTACCAATGGGTTACATCCCTAAGGCTCCTATGGTTATGAGTGGAGACGCACTGATCCAATATAAATATCTGTATTGGTACCATTGTTGAAAAAAATAAAAATCAACATCTTCATTATTTATTTTCCGTTGGTTGTTATACTATAACAGCCAAGTATAACAGCCGAAAAAGAACAAATTGAAGTTGTTCTTTTTACATGTCTGGTGAAGCTTGTGAAGCTATTGGTGTATTAAAGTGTGTTGTACTGGTGGAGGGTTATCAAATAAATTTGTAATTCAGTATTTTCTGTATCGGACAATACCAAACCTCAGATATTCATATCAGAAGTGAAAAAGTGCATTGGTGCATCGCCAGAGCGTCATGGCATGACGAAATACATGTGACCCCATGAGATACCCTCCTCCAGATCTGGATCTGGAAGAGGGGAGGGATGGAGGGGCTTCCTATACCTGCAAGATGGATGGTTTACAACTTCAGCTCATCACGTCATATAAATACCTACATATAAGCACTCTCTATGTTGACAGTCATATAAATAAATTACTTCACAATGTCAAATAAAGACTTGGTTTTCTATGTCAGAACAAATCACCAGTCACTCATTCTGCACAGCAGTTTGGTCAAAATGACCAAATCCTCTATATCCTTTACTCTGATGATATCATCTACAAATCTGTAACTAAAACTCCATAACTTAGATGTCATCAGTCACTCTGCAATATGTTTTTGAAACTTTAGTGTGTTGCTTCACTAGCCCGTGTGTTCCCATTTACGTCTCTGAGCTCAAAATTTCCCATGCATGACTTACGCCAGTCGATTGGGTGGATGAATGTTGCCTCATCGCACAAGTTCCATAGGAAATGAATGGAGAGGGACATTTCTAAATTAACGTTTAAAACAACGTAACTTCCTCCAAATAAAAACTTTGAAGACTATGAATCTTGAGACATGCTTGGTTTGAGGCAATAAAACATTTTCCTAAGCATGTTTTGAAAATGTGCACTCAGTACCAGTTTCTGAGATGGGCGACATTTATATTTCAAACTTACAGAGTTAGGCATATTGATAATCTGATTAAATTTGTTAATTGATTGACAGCACTAACCTTTATTTTTATTCTGCTGTACAATTTTCTATCAAAGGATCTTTCAGTGTTTTCTTAACAGGTTGTTGTTAAAAATGAGAATTTGTTCTCAAGGAACTTACCTTGATTAAATAAAGGTTAAATACATTTTAAAAAATTAAATTTGATAAAAATCTGTCTTTTGTATCCTCAGCCTAAAGGCCACCAGAGTTTCACTCAGACAGATACCTACCCAGATCTTCCCTTCCCCCAACCCAGCTCCAGCTGTGCAGCCGGTGTGCATTCTCGCCATTAGGTGGCGTCCCTGCACTCCTCTGGCATCGAGTAGAACGGGTCGGGGCTGGGGGGGCAGGGTAAATGCATGATGACAGGAGCGTTTTAGAGGACCTAAATCGACTTCATTCTATGGTGCAGGATGTGTTTGTTTGCATCGCAGCACGAAGCTCGCCGTTGCAGTTTCGCCCGCCTGACCTCCCTTCTCCTCGACTCTGGCCACCTTTCTCCTGCTCGCATTTGCATGCAGGGTGTCGCAGGCGTAGGAGCGTGTGGAAGGGACAGAGGGCATGTGTTCGTTCACATGTTTCCGCAAAGCTGTGCCTCGCAGCCTTCAGCAGCTACAGTAATGACGAGACGAAGTGATGGAAACAGAGAAAAGGAGGGAGAAGCAGGAGGAGGGCAGGAATTAGGAGCAAGGCTGATGAGTGACGGGACGGACGAGTTAAAAGAAGAATCAGAGTGGGCTCAGCGCAACAAAGGCAGATGAGTGAAGGAGAGCAGCGGGGACAGAGAGGAACAGGGGATCTGAGAGGAGGAGGTCACACAGGAATAGCCTGACAGTTAGAGGAGAAAGTCCCAAATAGTCGCCTTGCGGTGTTCCACTGCGCTGAGGTGATGTGGAGAAGGAAAAACTGCAGCGGACATGGAGACAACACCAACAAATACACAGCAACCGCGTATCACTAACAGTGGGATAATCAGTTACACATCTGGCCACATGTTTTGATCTGTAACTGCGCAACTCCCCCCTCCCCCCTCCTCTTTCAGTTGGAACCAGTGTTGTAACTCAGATGAATCACTCTGCTGGAGTTTGGTCCAAGTCCTTCAGAAATCAAAGTGGAAAATCACCGGAGAGAGAGAGAAACAGCTGCGGTGTTCATGAGTTAGCCGACATACGCCGCCCTGAACGCATACCGGACATTATCAGCCAGCTCCCCCTCGGTGGGCAGCGGCAGCGGCAGCGGAGGCGACCTGCTTTGACAGAGGCGATGACAGCATGATGCTGCTCAGCCGAGCTGACGGACTGAGAATGGCGCTGGAGGCAGCGGCGAAAATTCCCATCCAGCGTTAACGCTGAGGCTGGGTAAATTTAGCATCCAGCTAAGGATGTGCACATTTTAGAACAATAGGATGTGACAGGGGGTATCATCTGGTGTGGGAGGGAAAAAAACGTGTCACACCATCCTAACCTAACGTTAATGTGGTCTCTCTTATATCTGGCAGGACTTCCAATGCTTCACATGCTTAACACCATAATGTTGAAGATGCTACAATAACTGATCTATCATAAAACAACTCAGATCCACTGGCTTCATTGTTTTGAAATGGAATAGATACTATTTGCTTTCTTTAGTGTATAAAAGGTGTAGCACATCTTTGAGTCACTGCTGTAACGGTCTTCAAGGCCAATAGTAGTCCTTTGGGTTGTGTCTCTACTGGCTTTGAACAGAATAACTGAAAGTTTTAGACATTCTTCTTTGCAAAAATAATTGAACCACAATCAGCTTGGATGGAGAATCTTTTGCCAGATTGTCAGTTATACCATTTCCATTGAGCAATACAATATTGCACCGATGCGGTTAGGTACACTATTTTCTGTTTCAATTGTACCATTCACCATTCCAGGCCCCTCTTCAGTTGCAAGTAAATAAAATAATGGTTTGGTTAGGGTACAGCTAACATCGTCCATTGATTAGGGGACAGAAAACATTGCTGCTTGGGTCGAACACGAAACTTACTAGACTGTTTGTGCTGAAGTTTGTCCTGTAACCAGTGGGTTCATCTTTCGAACTCCCGCTTTGTTAGTCTCAGTCATTGTGTTCTTGGGCAAGACATTTCACCCCTCCTTGCCTATCGGTGGAGATAAGACAACCTGGTGGCAAACAGTTTTCTGTGCTATAGCACGTATGAGGTCATAAGAATTTACCAAAGCACGGATGTGTATGGCGGGTGTCTGTTTTCAGTTCACCTAAAATTCACGCAGACCTCTGAGGAGTACAGTATGCATAAGTTTATGAGGACCTTTAGTTGCAGCAAGAGACTCAAATGATTCAGTTTGAATTGCCTCCTGGCCATTTTCTTCAACATTTTCTGTGTGCCCCATGTGATTCGTAGCAAACTACAATCGGGAGAATTTATGCCGTCTGTTCAATACTGGCTTTTTCTTGCTGCTCTTCCTTATAGACCACATTATGGAGCATATGCCTAATAACTGCTCTGTTAACAGATTATTTCCTCTACAGTTCAACAGAGTTACAGTGGTCATCTGGTCTGTTTCTTGGATCAAGAATCTATTGGATGACCAAGTTTAGGTAGACACCCATGCTTTGGTTGGCTTGCAGCTGTGTCTTATTCTTTCCATTTTCCAAAGATGAGCTAACCTACAAAAGAAAACCTCTGAGACTTCACAGGACACCTGGATTTACAATCATTTATTAGTAAGATGACTTCTGACAGTATTTGTTTTCACTGCATTTTACTCTGGAGTACCAGAGTAAAGGATTGTATAAGATTTTCATCTGTAAATAAATCCCTCATAAAACCCAGATGTTTGTGGTTTGAACATGACTAGGAACTGTGATTGGAGGACACACTGACAGGCAACCTTGAAAACTTGGATTGTAAAAAAGCCCAAAGTAAAAAGATTTCAGCTGTTCCACCTAATGAAACCAAAGTGGAAAACTGCACTTTGCAACTAAAGTTATTATAATTTTAAACATTGGTGATTTTGTATCTGTACAAAATTAGATTTCAGTTTCATATTTGAAAACTGAACCGATGGGGATCTCTCATATAAAAGAACTTAGGGTAACATCAGTTAATTAAAGTTAGTTCATAATCTCTTGCATTTCTTTAGTTTTGGCAAGGAATCTTTTCACAAAATGAAGCTAGTTCATCCCTGAAACCACAGGCTTGGAAAACGTAAGCCTAGTAGGATTTTTTTTATTTTTATTTTTTAAAGCAATTCATCAGTTGTAGAAAAGGCTTGCTCTTTCTTTTTTGGAATTGACATGTCAGCTCCGCCCCCATGCTGACATTCCAGGGCACTCGTCAGCAACTTACCAATCAGCGTTCCAAGTACAGTCCTCTGACAATATTGACAGTATCCATCATAGAAAACACGCTGCAGTCAGATATATTTTGAGGAAAATAATAGATAATCACGGCCCCAGTTGTCAGTGGGTAATGTGCAATCCCGACAGCCGTCACCCAGAACACACAGAGGGCGGAATACAATTTATCACATTTCCAAAATCAAAAAGGAGTCTGGAATAACGCAAGAAATGGATCATGGGCTGCAGCCGACCTCGCGTCCAGCTGAATGAAACTGATGGATGGAAACTACCATGTTAGTTAGCACTACGAAGGTAAGCGGTAGTAAACATCGCATTTTTGTCATAACGATACTGATAGCTCAGTGCTAACGGCTCACAGCCCCGTCTCGTAGATTCACGCTTATATCCAATCAAACTTTTTTGTCCCTCACTTGTCCCTCTTGGGCTTTATCGTTTATTTATTTCCCGCTAATAACCTTACAGACTTGACATAGGACCAGTTACAGAATTTTCTTGCCCGCCGTCTTTGCCTCAGTGTTGGTTTATAAGGCAAAATGATAAAAAAAAAATGTATAGGATAACGCATTGAGGTCCGTCAGTCTGCCTTAATAACAATGTGGTTGTTGGAGGACAGCTCTACTTCCTCATGGGGGCGGAGTCGGTGTTACATCGATCAGTGTTTCCCCATCAGATGTGGTTCCACCTGCGTCTTCTCGCCGCTCTGCACGGCCCAGGCGGCAAAATAGAAAGCACACGCTTATTCAGCGAGCTTATATGGAGAACTACAGACACTGTGAAAGTTCAAACGTGTTTCGGCAAAGTTGTCACAATTTCTTCACGTTTTTGCGTGATAATAATAATAATAATAATAATAATAATAATAATAATAATAATCTGTTTATAAATAAATAAATATATATATTTGTGTGTGTGTGTGTGTGTGTGTGTGTGTGTGCGTTTGTTTCTAATACCTTGTGGGGACCATTTTCCTGACACATGCTACGTTGTGGGGACCCACTGCTCCTTGTGGGGACTGAGGCCTGGTCCCCACAAGGAGAAACGCTGTTTTTGGATCAGGGGTCAGATTTAGAACTGAGGTGTGAATTGAGTTTTGGTTAGGGTTAGGTATGTAATGGTTAGAGTTAGGGTAAGGCAAGGTTTAGGCTGTAGAAATGAATGGAAGTCAATGGAAAGTCCCTGCAAAGATAGCTGCGCAAACATGTGTGTGTGTGTGTGTTTGGGGGGGGGGGAAGGGGGGGGGGTGTGACAGCTTCCTACACTTGTCCCGTCATGCACACGAGGAGGTCAGTTGGTTGGATTTTATGCCATTTACTGAAATGAGTGGTCAATAACATACAAGTCACAAATAGTGCAGTGAGCTTCCCTACTGGTCCACTAGTCTCTCTGTGTAAACAGCAGAGCACTGAACAGACTGTGTAATTTACAAATACTTATTATAGTGAGTTTCGACAACATATTTTTTCTGAAATGTACTCAAATAGTGGTTTTGATAATACATCTTTAAAATGATTTTAATAAATTTTGGTCTTTCTTTAATAAATGAAATAAATTAGAAAAACAAATAAAGACAATAGTCAAAATTAATGATTAAATTACTCAACAGCACCCTCTGGTGGTTTGCAGAAAATAAAGCTGGCCTCATCATGTCGTCATGGAAACAACTAACAAACTGCCAGACTGGCAATCATAACTGACAAACTGACAAATACAACAGACAAACTGAAGACGAGTAAAACCTGACATCTGTCAGAAAACTAAAGCCATGAAACAAAAAAACCCACAACACAGACATCGTGACACAAACATCCACAGAAAGAAGTGCTGTCTGGTCCTCTAAAACATGGCTTGCTTCTCTCACTGAAAATGACTTTTTTTTGTTTCTCCAGTCTGACTTGTTTGCAAATTAAATGTTCTAGAAATTAATACCACCTTTCTTGAGGACAATTTGCATTGGTCAATCACCCTAATTTACATGATTTTTGAAATTTGAGGGGAACCGGAGCACCCGGAGAAAACCCATAAGACATTTTTTTGGTCCAAAATATGAGATGTAATTTCAAATGGTTCTGAGCTGGACACTTTTTGCTAGTTGCTTGTTTTGGAAGTTTTCTTGCTTCCCTTTCTTTTTTGGTGTTTCTTGAGTTTCAAAGTGTGTCGTATCATTTTCCACAGGAGACTGCCTCCACTGGTTCAGGTTCTCCTGGCTCTTCTCTTCAGCTCCTCAGGAGATACATCATGTACCTCAATCTTCTCTGACATATCCACGGATGCAGGGCCAGAGATGTTATTTTCAGAGTTAGTGTCTTTTTTCCCATTTCTTTCTTAACTCCTGGCCACTTTCCTTCTTGGAGCTCATAGTTCTTCTCTCTCTTGGAGCTCCGTCTTCAGATTTTCCAGCTCCGTATTGTAATTGACCTCACAGGCGGAGTACATTTGTTGGAAGGCAGTGAGTTGTTTTTGGAGAGCAGAAACATCTCCTTCATATCTAGTTTTAAGTTCCTGATAACAAACTTTGGTCTGCTCCAGTTCACTTTGCAGATGTTGTATTGTCTCTTCGGATTGCTGCTGCAGGAAGGTGAACTCTTGTGCTACTGTCTGACGCAGATTGTTCCTTTCTGATCTGAGTGTATCGATGAGTTGACAGTCATACTTTGCTCTTTCCAAATTAACTTCTTTTTCACAGTTCACCTCATACTGATGACGTTCTGCTTTCTGTCTCAGTAAAGAAACATCTGCTTCATACTTGCTGTTTAGTTCCTTATATGAAATCTCAGACAGCTCTAGATGACTCTCCAGGTGTTTCTCCGTTTCCTGCAGGTAGACGATCTCCTTGGACATTTGTTCTTGGAGGTTGTCCTTCTCTGCTCTCAGGTTTTTATTGAGCGTTTGCTCGTGCCTGATTTTTTTTCCTCATAGAATAGCTGCATGTCTACCTGCAGCTTCATATTTTGATTGAAGCTCCTCGTAGCGAGTCTTCACTTGGTCCAGCTCTTGTTGAAGGGCGTCATTTTTTTTCTTTTTCTGTCCGGATTTGTGACATAAATGCTTCCTTGCTGGCAATGTGAGCTGCCTTCAGTTGCTCCAAGTCCTGCTGCAGCAGCATTTTCTGCTTCTGTTTTATGTCACTGTGCACCTGGGCAGCGATAACAACAGGGCTGAGAGACTCTGAGTTGGAAAACTCTTCAGCTGTTGGTAGTTGTCTCTTCATCTCCTTGAGTCTTATCTGCCTTTGTAATTCGGCTTTTGACTGTCCAGTTCTCTTTGGACGTAGGCGACCTTTTGGTTCTCCTCGAACCATCTTGCTCTCTGAATTTCTAAAAGAGAGCCAAGTCTCTGGAGCTCAACGGGAGGTTGATGTTGTCCAGCTCTCCAATCCCACAGCTGGGGTCTCATCCCACCGTTGAAGTAATGTGGCCTTTGAAATGACATGTTTGACAAAGCAATACTTGTTCAAATCAGTCTTGAAAAACGATCTCACCGTTCGAATCTGAAAGCACTTTGCGTACATCTGAACTTTTCAGTAGTGTAGCAAGCAATGACAAGAATGTAGAAGTTTGCTACATACATACAGTGCCAATGACATCAAAAGCTTCACTCTAGTTGTGACATTACAGAGTTTTCCTTCATCTTTGGAATGATGATGTGAGTGTTTGAGAACTCTGCCACACTCACCCATCAACCTAGTATCACCTGTTCTACAACCGCAAACCTCATTAGACTTGAAAAGAAGGCTTTGTATAAACAGAGCAGAGAAAATTTCTTCATAGTTTGTAATGAGCAAGAATCATATCCCCAAATCCGACATCTTTCTGCCCAGCTTTCAAACTAAACAGCCAGAGACATTTACAAGTGAACAGCAGGCTTGGCAGAGGAGATTGATTTACCAGTTCATTACAACAACTTCTGGTGTCGTCCAAGACTTGGGATTGAGGAATATTGGAACATTTAGGTCAGTGATTCTCAACCTTTTTTGGTCCAGGGGCCCCCTATCCATTATCCAGATCCCTCACTGCCCTCCATCAAAGAATTTGTAGGCCACTTTTCACTGAATATTATTTTATTAATAATATTACTATCACTATTGTAGATGTTTTGATTCTTATGGTTGTTTGTGGAGTTATTGACAAAAATAATTTCCCAGAGAACAAAAAAAGCAATGTGAATAGAAATCATTTTTTACAGGCCTCTAAGAAAATGGACATTCAACTTAAAATAATGCAGGCCATCAGCAGCCAATCAGAGTGGAAAATATTCTTGTTCTGTGCCATTTTCTAGTTGTTAAATATGACACAAAATGACCAGATAACAGATGTACAACAATACCAGTTTAAACTTTGAACTATTTGCTAAAAGACTGAGCTCTGCAACATTAAAACATGGATAGAACTGCAACTACATCAATCATAACTCTTCTTCTCTCCAATGTTTCTGTGAGTTACTGTGTAAACCAGAGATTTCATTGGAAAAACTAAAGTTCCAGATCCTTTTAATGCCATAGAAATATGGGACAGGAACATGGATTATATCTTTGTATAGACCTGTCTGTTGATTTATAGATTAATAGTTTTAGTGGACAGAAATTACACAGAACAAAGCTGGTTCTTAGTCAAATCCTAATAAGTCAGACTGAAAGTATCATGGACTCACTGAAATCCGAGTGAGCCTCGTGATATTAACACTGAAATGAAAAATAATATTGAAGAAATAAATATATAAAATAAAGTCACATTAAAAGCATAAATAAGTGACAAGTTCCTTACTGTTATTGTCTGTAAAATATATTTCTTCTTAGTATTAGCTGTGGTCCCAACAAACCCACGGCACTTCAACATTATTATTGATTATTATTTAGTCATTGTTTTCGTGTGAAAACAATGACTAAATAAAGTTTGAAAAAGTTTTGAGAATTCAATCCAGGAACTAAAACCCACAACATCCGCGTAGAATCCGCTAACAGAGGCAAATACCTAAACTCCAGTTAATCTTGTCCAGCAGTAGCTAATGCAGTACTAGAAATCAATTCAATCTATGTATTTCCTACTTTCAGTGTGCATTCATTAAGACCAGTAGGTTGCAAGTATAATTCAAAACAATATTTTCTCTAACAAGTATGGTTAGCCAATCTTGTGCTGAAGTGACCATTTAAAAAATGTCTGCCAAGATACTGGGAGATCTTTGTATTTACTTAAGTTTTTCTTGTCTTTGAAAAACTTGGGACCCACTGAAACCCCTCTCTGCCAAAGACTTTTAGAGTTCTTTGTCATAGAGCTAAAATTCCCACTGATAGGTGAATGTCCAATGTCCTAGGTGTTGCCATGAACTTTACAACAAGGTGGCAAGTTTAGTAAGCTTCATTTTCAGTAAAATCTTGGCAGAAGAAAAATGTTTAGTCTTCTTTGTGTGTGATGTGAGTTTAAAAGAGAGTTACTGACTTAATGCAGTCTCAGCAGATTCAGTAAAAAAAAAAATCAGAAGTAGTTTGAAAACAGAAATTGTCTTTGTGTTATGAAGACAAGACCTAAGGACCGAGTGTGATGTCTCACCCCGAAGGTCCTCTCCGATGCCCAGAGCCAGACCATCTTTGGTCCACTGAACAATCCCAGAGTAGTTGAAGACAACACAGGACAGGATCACCCTCTGGCCCCGCACCACCGACTGGTCTGCCGGCTCCTGAGAGAATCTCGCCGTCCTCACTGCTGGTTGGGAGGAAAATGTAGAAAGAAAGAAAAGTTAGAGACTTTACAGACGGCCACCCCGGTGTTGTTATTGGATGTGTCTCCTATCGGACGATTGTTTCATTCAAATCTACATTCCCCCCATAGCAATGAATTGACATCATTACCACATTTGATCACTCTGTGGCTTGCGGCTACCACCCAAGCACCATGGTAACAAACCAAGACAAAAGACAAAGGTATGAAGGGAAAGACAATCAGAAAAGAGTTGAAGAAGAAGTAGTATAAAGTTGGGTTCAAGGCTTTTTCAAGTTCACTGAAAGGAGATCAAACAATGATCTTCCACCATCGGGGTGGGTCCCGACTTCTCGCTCCCAACTTTTATGCCCCCCCACCCCCAGTCAAAACTCGCTGGCCCTCCCTCTCGTCTCTCCCCTCTTCATTCCTCTCGATGAGTCATCTCTCTGGCTTCCACTCTACCAACACGAACTACAGTGGCTGTCATTGTCTTTTGGACCCTCTGCCTTCCAGTCTATAGACCGCAAACCACAGCAGATGGCCCGGTGCCGCCATTGCTCCCAACAACCACCTAATACGAGCACAAAACAAGAAAACGCCCACCCTCCGACATCACACAGCTACCGTTCCATGCTGTGTGATGACAAGGCGTAATTAGCTGTCCTTTAAAGGCAGGGCACACGTAAAACATTCAGGCATGGGGGGGGGGGTTTCTATACATTTTCCTTCCTTCCTTCCACTTTGCCGTTCATTTCTCTCCCTCTGCCGCTTGTTATTTTTAAGAAACTCGGAGAGTAGATGATTAACCCACTGCTGCATTGCCTCCTTTCCCCTCCTTCCTCTGCATTTCTCCTTCTCTTCCCTCTCCATGATGTTGTGTGTCCTTTACCCAAATTGCTTTGCCTCACTCGCTGCTTCTACAGGCTATAAGCATGCATCCCCACTCGCCTCCTTCCCTTTCTCCATCTATAATGCTGCCGATGAATGTCCTTCTGCTGGCACTGATTTCCCTCCGAACTCTCCATTCCTACAGTACCATTTTTCTTTCTATATACATATATAATGGCGTATATGCCCTTTTACCCATAATGCTTTCTATTTCTGTGGTCCTCCTTCTTGCTGGTTGGAAGGGGGTTAGAGGCGGACTGTCACAACTCATTTATCACATTAAATATCACCCCTCTAGCACTTTCTCCTCCCTCCCTCATTCACCCATCTCTCTTCTCACTTTTTCCCTTCTCTCCCTTTTTTTTCTCCACTTCTTACCATTTACATTTGTCACTTGTCCTCTTTACTTTTTTGTCACTTCTGGTTCCCTCTCACTCTACATCTCTCATGCCCTCAGAAGTCTCCCTCAGAGCTCTAAAGCACTTCGCCAAAGGTTCCCATTGCGGTCTTTTTTTAACAACTGCCATATGCCCGTGTACTATATACCTCCCCATGTCCCTGTCTTTTACATTTACTCTTTTTTTTTTACTTGTTCAAACCCCTAACCCCCTCCACATCATGTCATATTTAACACAATTTGTAAAGGTAGACTAAGCCTGATGAAACAAAAGAAAGCAGTCATGCAAAAAGATTTCAGGAGCAATCCTTACAATGGCTTCTGACAGTGCAGCACATTAATATTCTGAAGATAAAGGGGATGTGCGAGGATATGCGGTGAAAAAGGAATCAGATGCAGATGGAGCCTGGCAGTGTGCATACCTAGAATAACTCAGTACTCGCCCCCAACCCCTCTCCTAACCCCCACCCCCACCAAAAAAAAACAAAAAAAAAACAAGCCTCTGTTTGTTCCCTGAGGAATGCCCAATTTAACTGGATTAACTAATGAATTCAAAAACAAAAGCATATGACTCTCAGACTGCAATTTAAAAAGAAACTTCAACTCCAAACATTTTATCTCTTGTTACACATCAGTTTAAAGTCTCCAAAATTGATACTTAGGTGCAATATATTTATAAAAATACATTTTATATATTATTTTTATGATTATGCTTAAAAATCTATTGTTGAGATTCCTACTTTTGCTGTTCAAACTACTTTTCCCATCTTGTCTCTGGGTAGGTTATACTTTTAGAGTAGTTTTTGTTTGACTGAATGGTTTGATAGTTGTGTAGCAAACCAGAGGTGAGGAATTGTGAAACACTTTCTCCAGCGTACATGTAAGTAGCAAAAATTCATATTTAGCCATTTAGGGGTGCCGCCAGGAATCTTGGGTCCCCTGACAAAAAATTAGATTGGGCCCCCCTGCGCAGCTGCTGTTACAAATGTTTTGAGTCTTTCTGACCATTAAAAGTGTAACAATTTCAAGGGTTGCAACAGCCTTGTTTTCTTTGGTCCAATACTGATACTAGCACAATATTTACTGCTCATGAATTTTACTTCCAATAGTCCACATACAGTATGAAAGTAGGTTGCTGAAATTGTTTCTGTTAGTTTTAGATTACTGGAGTGTCTCCCCCCATGAGCAACAGTCAAAAGCAACGTGAAAAATACACATGAAGTTTTAACAAATATGACTTTTTTTTTTTTAATAAAAGTTACACACTGCAGTTTTAATTTCACTTTAAAGGATGGGTCAGGAGGGATATGGGTTAGAGCTGCTGCTGACTGACTCATCTGTTGTTAAGTGATAAAAGATACAGGACAAGTTCAATATATGAATATCTTGGTGATTTCTTTCCTAAATTCATTAAATGCTAGAGAAATGGAGGCAAATAGTATTCTGTAGCTAAGCTAACTATGCTAAATGGTTGATAATCTCACACAGTCTACCCACCTCTTGGAGAAAAACTGGGTTACAAATTGACACTTTTACCTTTTCCTCTCTCCCGCTCTCTATTTTTATTTTTTATTCTTTGAAAACCTGACTTTATAATTTTTCCTAGCAGCATAATAAGCACCACGGTCGTTCTTGTCTTCCACTGACTGCTGCTGAACACCGTGACCATTTCATGCAGATCCAGGAGAGGGAGTTCAGGGCAAATATGTGGTTTTTGGTCTGGGAGTGGTAACATTAAATGTTTACTGCTAAAAACAATCTTAGAAAACACAATATGATTAGTTTTGTAATTGACAGGGTCCCAATTTTTTATTTTTTAAAAATTTCTATTAACAAAAAATAAATAAATTCTGGAGGGCCCCCTGTCGGTCAGGGGCCCTTAGAATTGCCTTAACTTTTCCCACCTATACGGCACCCCTGATAAGGAGTAGTATACTTTGTGCAAATAATTAGTTTAAATTATTAGCATCAGCATTTTTTAAACTTATTTTGATGTTTTGCATTAGCAAAGGTTGATGAAAATGAAGATTAAAAAAAACTTAATTTCGCAAATGTTTTAATAGCATCACTGGAAAAAGCTATGACTAAAGATAATTAGGAGTAGAAAATAATTTTTGTCAAATATTCAAACTATCAGATGTTTGCTATAACTAAATTACACAAGACCATTCTATATAACTGAACACAAGTGGTATTACAAGTTAGTAACTCCCTTGGATAAATTGGTCTTGCTAACTTTAAGCATAAAGTTACTCTGGATGGTTTATCAAGCTTTAAGCAACCGTTGGACGTACTGTTGCAGTATCAGGGGTTAAAAATAGAGTACATGAGGTAATCTTGTATTAAGGACATTATTCTTAAGTTTGTTATTATATATTTTTAATAATTGTTTTTATCTTTGGGTGAACCTACATGGTTTAGTGCTGCTGGTCTAAGATGAGACAAAACCTTTTTTAAGAATTTTTTTTTACTTGTTGGAAGTTTTTTTCTTCAAATTTCAACATAAAGGTGGGCAGTGTCTACTTAAGACTCCAAAATACAGACTAGGTCCCCCAGGGGGAAAAGTCTTTCCAAGAAATATTTAAATATGCTGACACAGCACAGTGCTCGCCATTATGCAGGGACTTTAAGTCACGCATGAAAGGCAATTGCAGAACCGTTGGTTTCAAAAGTACAAAAGAAACCAATCTGTACATTTCCTGCTAATAGAACTTTTCCCTTTCCAAGGATCTTTAGGAGAAGTTGATTTTGAGAAAAATAATTAGCAAGATTCAGAAATACAGATTTCTTTATAAAACCTTTTTCCAGCAGAAGTGTACTGACTATCCAGCTCACACAATGAGAAGATACACAATAATGAGTTCACAAGATTTTACAGCATACAGCAAATCATAAATGAGTAAAAAAAAAAAAAAAACACGAGTGGTCTAATTTCAATTAATATCGGACTGCAAAAAATGGTAAAGCTGAGAGTTGGTAGAAACAGTTGCAAGGACGCACAGCAACTAGAGCTAGCTGGTTCATAAGAAACAGGGTGAGGCGACCAACTGGCTCATCAAACATGATGGTCCCCATTCGGTTTGTAGCAAATGAAGAAATTCATCATGAGAAATTTACGCAATTGCTACGTTCGACTATGTGTTTAAGAAGTTCACATGGTTCACAGAATACGCACAGTCCGCTTGACTAAATGGTAATCTTAAACATTAGTTGCTAACTACGCTACCTGCTTCATGACACTGTAAAAACAGAAATTGGCCTTAATGTCAAATAAATAACTGATACAAACAGTAGCAGCACAATAAAAAGGCTCAGTTGAGTACAAATTAAAGTAAACCAAACATTTCTAAATGACAAAATGAACTGACTGCCAGCTTCTCAGTTCTTATTAACAGTTATAAAAAAGAACAAAAAAAAAACAGTTGTCTTCTGCACGGTTTAGTCAACATTTAAGTACTACGATTTTTTTAATCTCAAAACCATGTCGAGCAAACAAGTGATCGGTTGATCACGTTAGAAGTTTTCAGAATGCTGGAAACTTCATTCTCGTTCATCAAGCGGCAGCAATCGTATCGCACTCATCGTCTGCTCTGATAACATATTTGTTTCGTTTGACATTGAAATGAATTGAGACTGTAATTGTGAACCTCAGCTTCTGCTTTTTGTGGGTTTTTGATGATTTTAGATATACAGTTTTGGTCCCAGTAAACTTGGCTTACTCTGTTGTTGTACACCAGTCATATAGAGTTTCTATTTTATAGGTAAAATTTGCTTTCTAGGACATAAAAGATATTGCCTACAGCAGACTGCTGTTTATAACGGCAATGTTGACCTAATATTACCACAATGTAATTGCCAAGTAAGGCATAGATCTCCTAAGCCTTAGAAATATGTTAGCTTTGTGTATCTTTCTTGCAGACTAAGCCATGATGTCCTTATAAAAAACTTCCATAAATGACAGTGTCCTCATGTTTTACAAATAATAGGTTAAATGTCCCACCCCAAATTAATTTAATTTTCTTATACACTTTAGAAGCATGGAATGTCCCTTATTTTAATACTTACATATTTTTTATGCATTCTCCTTGGACTGCTCTTTATTTCATAATAAATCTGCCTAGAGTAGCTATTTACCTACATAAAAAGCTTTAAAAGTCTTTCCTCAGATGTCTAGCATGCAGGGGGTTTAGCTGGGTTTAAACTACCTTGCAACCTCTACAGCAGCCTAAGGGCAAGCAAATCCTTTCTTCCACTGTCTCGGATGTGTTAGCTGGAGGTATTCCCTCAACTGCCTCCATAAACCGTAACAACATAATCCAGACCGAGCTCTTCTGAGCAGAGGCTACACAATCTGCAAAGGAAAACACTCATGCAAAGGCTTGATGATTGAAAACATTGACTCATTTGAACATCTGCTCTTCGCCTTCTGATTTCCATATTACCCAGTTAACACTTGTCAACATGGGTGCATGTGCCTGTGTGTTTAAAGAAGGAAAAATACGCAGACACACACACCGAGCAGTCAGAGGGAGATTGCATGAGAGGGAGCTTGTATTCTTTCATTAAGTGGGTTATGCTGCAGTGACAAATTTAGAGTGCCCTGATTTCCTTGAGTTGCTCGTCCCCGTGATGCCACTGAGGGACTCTGATCACCCTGTCCACGCAAAGATGGCCACAAAGGGCCGAGACCACGACCACATGCACATGCACACACACACTAAACTGGCAGCAGGGACGGCTTAACGTTCACCACGCCGGCTAACCATTTCCTGTCAACACGCACACAAACACGACCGCGCCGATCCCGAAGCATGCAATCAACACGCGCAGGCGGTTTCCTGAGTGAAACACCAAGACAGCGGAGAGCACGCCCGGCTCTGCAGGGAACGCGTCTCAGTTTCGTCAAGGATTAAGTACAACCCGAGTCAAAAGTTTTGAAAGGGATTAAGATTAATCTGGGAGTGAGGACCCTGAGAGACAAACCTCTGATTGTGGAAACGGACCCAAATACCAAAGGCGAGTGACTCACTAAAAGCTCTGCCGCCACAGTTGCTGGAGGCAGTTCAGGCCTCCAGCAACTCGCACACTGTGTGATGATGTGTTAATGGCAAAGTAATGAAGCTTTAATTTGTTTAGATATATTGCGGGTAAATGCGAAATGTGGTTTTCTAATGATTACTTCTTTTATAACTCAGGAACTCATTTAGATCATGAAGTACTCTTAAAGACATCCACACATCCTGCCCCGATCTAAACAAATCCAACTAACTCACCAACGTCTACCAGTCTGGAAACAATTACAAAGAAAGGTTTTGGGGCATCCACCAAACATCAATGAGAGCTGTCATTCACAAACGGAGAAAACATGGAATATTCTTCATCTTGGAGATTCACAGAAGAAGTCAGAGTAATATCTAAACCACTGCAGGCCTCGCTTGCATCATTAGGTTAGTGTTCATGACTCACTACTAAGCTAGAGACAGGCATCAATGGCCTGGAGAGTTCAACGGCCACAACCAATTAAAGGAGCAGTATAATATAAAATTAACTTTTTGATCTTCATATGATTTACAATGTTATTCCCTCATCAAAAACAAACCTGGAGTGTTTGCATGACGCTTTCATGCATGTTTTACAAATCCTTTAATCTCCATGGCAACCATTCAGCTGTTCAAAGCACCCGTTTGGGCCTGGCTCCGCCTTCAAGGCGGAGGTGCCCTCTGCAATTCCCAAGCTTCTGCCTCACAGTGCAGCCCTCCCCCACAATTCTCCACTTTGCTCCTTCAGACTAGCCAGCAGCAATTAGCAAACATCTGTGCGTTTGCTGAGCTAATTATAGAATTGAGGACTTCCTGAAGGCGGAATTTGAGAAAGAACAGAGGCCCAATATCAAGCTGTTAAATTAGGAAGTCACATTTTTTCTAAGTTACCTTTTAGTAGCATTTTTATTTCAACTGAAGTTAACAAGTTAATTGATTGTGCTATAACATTGCACTATGTTCCTGGAAAACACATAATGCTGTCTCTTTAAAAAAATCACAAAAATCCATTTCACATTGTAAATTGGCTCCAATATCCTCATTATAGGTAGATTGTGGGTCGGCTGATACGTGTGAAATTGATCTTATCCACCGATCTGATCTACCTACACAAAAGCCCTGTTCATCTGGCATTGGGCTGACTGACAGACCCGCCCAGCAGGTGACATCTATAGATGCGCACGTTAACAATAATCACCCCACTGTTGGCAATTTCTCAGACAAAAGAAAGTTGGCATCGACCAAAATAGGAATTGGCTTATCAAAGATTGGTGACTGGCCAGAAAACTGCAATCAGTGTACCCTAATTTTATGCATCACAAAGTAAGTTGAAAATCCATAAGGAAAATACTAATCCATCCGTCAGGTAAGAAATGTTACTGAAATAAAACAAAAATAATATCTTAAAAACAATTTCTACCTGCGCAAAGGTCTTTAGCAAAGGTCAGCTTTTTGTATTTACTCCTGTACAAAACTAGAATCAGAGGACATCTAGAGGGAGGCAAACACTTTTCCAGGCTGCTGTGTGTGTGTGTGTGTGTGTGTGTGTGTGTGTGCAGATGTGTGAAGCTATTTTCAGCCGCGGGTCTCTCTGCCTTATTATCATCTTTTTCACCTCATCCTGCAATATGGGAAAGGGTGATGCCACAGTTCACACTTCAACTTTCTGTCATTAAATCACATCCTAAATAATAAAATGCTGTTTGTGTGGCTCGTTATGCATCCATCTAATTATCTTTGTGTCTGGTCCCCTCCCCGTATCTTACTGTACCCGCCTTCCCCTCCCCTCGCTCCTCTCCAGCCAATCCCCGGGCCCGGCTGGATCGCCGACTTACGTCACCATAGCAACAGCTGACGTGTAAAGTAACTGCCCGAAAAAAAGAAAAAAAAGTTTTCTGTCCAAGCGTGTCTGTGAGCACATCCGCGACGTTCATCTGTGTGTCTGATGAAACACTCCCCCGTGTTCAGTACATCCATTTTTCGAATAGAAAAAAAAGAAAAAGAAAATCAATGACCTCATCGTCCCTCCACCTATTCAATTAATACTCTGAGCCAGAGCTCATGTCTCAGAGTTCGTCCCTCCCTGCTCTTTTTCACACTAATACTCTATCTGCTTCCAATAAATGTGCAGCCTATTGGCCATGGTGGACAAACTGGCTGAGGTGGCGATGAGGGGACACAAAGAGGCGGGGAAGGTGTGCGATGGATGATGACATCATTGTTTCAGGACAAAGTTGCAGCCACAGGAATCACGGGGCCCAGGTTTGGCTGCGTGTGACATGCGGGTGCTGCAGCTGTCGACGCGTCAGCCGGAGCGCAGAGACAAAGGTTTAGGGAGAGGAGGACGGGGATTTCGGAAGTTTGGGTTTGGACAAAAAAAACAAAACAACAAAACAAAAAAAATTTCAAGTAAGTAAAACCAGTCATTTAGAGTGTTTAGCATAAGTATTCACATCTTCACATGCTGATCTCTCAATGTCTACGATTTGATTTGATTCCAAAACAATTTTCGATTCACAAACAATTTTTCTATTCAAACAGTCCAGATGTGTTTAAATTGTTTAAAGACAAACAGAAAATTTCTAAAAAAAAAAACCATTTTTATGTTTCAAATCCAAGTGATGGAATAATGAATATTTTAGTAATTGATTATTCTATTGAATATTTTGATGATTAATTGGATTAAATCAGAGTAGTCATGTCTCTTCCTTGTGTGACAGAAGGAAGCTGGAATCGAACCTACAACCTTCCGATTGCAAGACAACTACTCTGCCATACAGCCACAGTCGCTCTCAATGTGCTGAGTGACCTTTGACCTCATTTGGTCATTTCATCAATGAGTCAACGACAGGTGAAAATATTGGTATGAACAAATCTGCATCTTGGAGGAAATTCTCCCTGTTCCACCAGACCAAGCCGTACACCTTGACCCTGTCCTGAGCTAGTTTCAGCGTGGCGTCGTCTTGTAACAGTCATGCAGTTCATAGGCCACACTTTGTGGAAAGGATCACCTTTTGGGGGAGGGAGTAAAACAGGGGAGGGTTTCAACTGTGGGATGTAGGAGACATCTTTTTGAGGTTCCTTCGGGTCTAGAAGATCTAAAATATCTGATAGTTTTAAGCTGTGTGGAAACAGCAAGGCATATAGAATAAACAGCAAAGTTATGGACACATAGCATAGTGCTGTCTATGTATAATGTTAACTGCAACAATTGTTGCCATGCATACATCCACTCTTCTTATGAACAAAAGGTGAATGAAGGGATACAATTTTCTTTACATATCTGTAGAAGACACTTGAAAGAAAATATGTTCAAAATATTTTATTTATATTTCTTTATTTAAATATTTTACTGTACAAAACTTCCTCTTGTACAGGTTTGTGACTGACATTTGCCTCCAGCATTATAGGCAGGCAGTAAAGAGGTCTGGTCATGTGACCTTTCACACTGGATACATGAAATTGATCTTGCTTGGAGTAATATCAATAATAAATCATTTTATTTTAAAACTTCAATTAGCTGCCAAAAGTCAAAACAATTCTTCTAGAGCTTCCAGAAGTTAGAAAAAAAGTCTGTCAACAATTGTTGCCGGTGGGATTAAATAGGTTGATGTCCCAGCAGCAGACCAGATGATTTATTGCCTACAGGTATAGATATAGACACAACAGGAGTGTCTGCTCATCTTCCTATCCTGCTGTGGGAACTACCACCTGTGCCTGTCTCCCCTCAACAACATGGCGGCCTGACAGGATGGTCATAGCAACCCATCACCTTGGTAACACTGCTATAGGGACAAGCAGTGAGCATAGGGAGGTGACCCGCTGAGCATCAGCCCAACACAAAGGTGTCTCCTGGAGGTTGGGGGGCCAAGCAGGAGGTGACACTGGGGCAGAGAGGAGACTCAAAGACTCCCTCCTTTGTGTGGCTGCTCACTCCCTTCCTCTGTCATCTTACCTTACAATCCTCCCCCTAAGCTTGCAGTTAGGAACCTCTCATTCTTCTTCTCCTTTGTGGCCCCTCGTTCCCCATTCCCCACTATTTGCTTGACTAGCATCTTACGCTACATTCCTACTCTTTCTTGCCCATCTTCTTCCATCTCTGCCTCCTTCCTTTGTTACTTTTCCACCTCCGAGGTATCGGGCTTATTTAGGACGGGGTGCAACACAAATAATTGCAACCATTTCAATGCCCTGCCTGTGCTGCTGTGGAGTTTTCTATGAATGCGTGAGTGTGCCGCCCCTCTGTTCTCTGTGGCGCCTCTCATGCAAGCATTTCACATCTGAAGAGCTTTATTTGTGTGGAACCTCTGTTATAGACATTGTTACCATGGCTACAGCCCGGTAAGGACCGCTGACATAATGATAGACACTGTGACTATGGCAACCGCCGGGATCAGTAGTGGGTAATATGATAATTCACAAACGAGGCATCTGACACGTTACAGCTGCATGAATATGCTGGATCTGCAGAAAGCCACTCCACCAATCGGTCGGCGGTAATCTACAATCCTCAGAGCGATTGACAAAGAATACGCTCCTGTAACCAAGGGTGACCAAATCTAACAATAGCTGTCCTCTGGATAAGCCTGAACAAGAGGATACAATACCTATCCTGCTGCCTCTCTGCAGCAGGGAACCGTGAAGCTCACAGCACCTCACAGCACATGAGTCGCTACCAAATTCAACTGGAACAATCGATATCATAATGAATCTATAATTCCCAGCAGCCGCTCCCCATTGATTGTGGCAGGCAACCTCATTCCAAAAGTCCAACCTTCTAACTCCCCCCCACCCCTTTCCATCGCCACCACAAACACTTCCATTGCCACCACAAACACCTCCAGAGAGCATGTGAGTGACCACATCATGAGTTGATTCAGCGTTCACATGCCCCCTCCATCCACAACAAGACCCGAGGTGCGGAGCAGCGACGGAACGAAGCGGGGCTGTTTTACAAGCAGTGTCCCCCTCCATAAATCACCTCCGTTCAAGGTCTGCTTTAATTCAATCCAGTGCAATCTAATTTTATTGGTATGTGCTGTAGCTTCTCGCAATGTCATCCGTCACAGAAAACCCATCCCATAAAAGCTTGGGGGCCTTGACCTCCTGAAGCAGAGGAACGTCCACGCGAAGCCTCTTGGAAAGGTTACCAGCTGTCCGGTTGTTGCAAGATTGTACATTCTGAAAAATGAGCTCTGTGTCCTGTAAGTCTGGTACTGACTGGAAGTTGGTACCACATAAATACTTCTTCACATCACTTGAAGACAACATGTGATACAGAAATACTGCCTGCTTTTATATGGTTGTAAGATTAAACCCCAGAGGCAAAAAAAAAAGAAAAAGTCAATATTAGGGATGCGCCATTCAGTAATGGAAATGTTCCAATTTTCCCCTGGTGACTGGCAGGGTAAATACTGTAAAATCCATTTTGTGTCTTTTGTGCAGCATTACCTCAAAAACAAAAACTCACACTACTTTCATTTTGAAAAATCTGGGTTTTCAAAATATCTGAGAGATGTTAGGAACTTATCCTCTGATGGATAAATACAGATGAACTTATTTTCTCCTCTCCTCACCTCTTGAACACTATCTCTATCATGGATCTTGCCAAACATCTTCCTTTTATTTTGAGCAAAGATTGTTCCTTTTAATTCGTTGAGCGAGTAAATAAGAAAAATATGAATCAGCCCAAACCAGACCTAAAAATAAAATCTGAAATGAATATGTGGTGCATTTCTAGTCCTCATGGGTCCTTTAAAAAGGCCTTCCCCCACCCGTTGCTGAAAACTGCTGGTCTGAAATATTGCTTCTTATTTCAGGCTTCTTCACTTTACCCCGCCCTACAAAAAAGTCAGATTTAGTAAATTTGAATTATTTCTGATTGAGAAATACATGGAAAAAAATGGTGTGGAAATGAGGCTAGCACCGATTGGCTCCAATTTCCTTCATTTTGGGAAACCGTCATAGGAATGATAGATGACAAACTGATCATGTTTTCAGCACAGGTATGAAAATTAGCCACTGATGCCAACTTAGCGACTTTTGCGTTTTCTGTTACAAGAGTTAATTTCATCAAACAGAACCGTCACAGCACCCCATTTATGTTCAAATGCTAGACAAAATCTTAACAAAAAATTAAAGGACAATAAGTTTTATGAAAATGAAACACTGATTAATGTTAATCAGCAAGTGTAAAAAGATTTTCCTTTTACGTCGCAAAGGGCTTAAACAGACATTGTTGCATAATTTTATGTTCAATTAAGACTTAAACAAATTTAGACAACTAAAACTACGATGACCACAGACAGCACTAAATTATATTTATTCAAGAGACTGTGACAAAAAATTAAAAGGGGTTTTCAAAATGAACAATGTTAGCTGATGTATTATTTTACAGTTATTTACTTTAAGCCTTGGGTTTAAAGTACCTGACCCACCTGAGGTGCTGGGTCAAACTCATAATCCAATCCTTTTGTGTCCATTGAACATGGGCTGGATCAGTTCATATTTCACCCTGAACAAGTGTTTAGAAAATAACCACTTGTTTTCTAATCCAACATGCTTTTGGAGTGTAAGAGCCTGAGTTAAGTCTTTCATCTTATTCTTAGGGGTACTCCAATTGCAGTTTTCTGGCTGATCGCATATTACCAATCTTTAACCTGCCAATTCTGATTTCAGCCAATGCTGATTTTTTTGTCTGAAATGTTGTTAAATATAGTAAGAATTATAGGATAGTAAATATAGTCACAGTGGAGTAGGCCTGTAACGATAAACAATAAATCAATTAATCGCACAATAAATTAAAACTATCGACCTCATTTTAATTATCGGCTTTATCGTTTCTTCCGGCCTTTTTCTCTTTCTGTTGATGACACTGAATGAAAAAAAGGCTCAACTCTGGTGCTCTCCACTGACCCTCCCTTGCTCATTTCCTTAGTGTAATGCCCAACGCACTACATGATGCTAGAGCTGTCGGCTGATTGTTGGTCCATTTTCAAAACTTGAGAGACACATTAGCTGACAGAAATCCTAGGTATAACAGTTTGATCGGGTTCGTGCCGTGTGGTGTCCAACAATGGGCACAAAATAATGGCTACAAGTCCAGTTAACTAATTTTAAAACCAGGCATTAATCAATATTTTACTACAATCTACCTGTAATGCATGTGGCTAGTGTCAGTCCTGACTGAATGAAAATCATTATAACATATTTATGTCACGTTAACGAAGAACAGCTGAAAAGTTACCGGGTTTATCAACTGCGGTAGTGATTTCGCTCCAACTCCTCCTCTTGTCATTTCTATTTTCTTTGCACGAAATGTTGAATAAACATTAATATTGTTTCATCTCCGATGTCCGCTGGACTTCCGGTTGCTCCGTGTCAGCTGTTTGGGATTCTCTCCGTAATTTCCCCTCAGAAAGCTTGAGGGGAATTCGTGCTTTCTGATTGGCTACCTGTCACATTCAACAGGTTCCGTTAACAGTCGGGGAAAACCCCAGATTTCAATCAGAGCGGCAACAATGATCTACAGTAACACACCACACACAGGTTGATCGGTAATGAAATCACAAGCGATAATCTTAGAAAGTCCAATGTTCTAAGATTGTCCTAAGGGGAAAATCGGTGCAAAAACTCCTGTAGTGTGAACTACTGCATCAGGTAGTCGATGTGCCCATCTTCTCTATTTAAATCTAATGATTACTGAAGGGCAATATAGTATACAGACTTCATAATTTGCACTCTTTTGGTTGAATGCAGTATTTATTTCCACTTTGGCTTTATGTTGTTTAGTTTTTATTAATGTATATTTTTTGTCAATGGAGACTCATAATCCATTTTATTTTAGTTTTTGATTGTTATGTTTATTTTGTTTATCAATTCAAGTGCTAAGTGTTCTTTTGAAAATAAAGTGTATCTGTCATTTCCATTAAATCAGTGTAAAAAGGTCTTCAAACAATACTATTGTTGATTGCAATAATTTGAGACAATAAATCGCTCCGCAAATTTTGTTATCGTGAGAGGCCTACAGTGGAGTGACTATTGTTTTCTGCAAATGTGCAGACATGAGCTGGTGGGCAGGTCCGCAGAGTAACGGAGTGGTTGATTTTGGCGAGGTAGACAAAATCAGTGGATAAGATCGGCTTCACATGTAAATATTGGCCGATCAGCCAAATCCCAAAATTATGCGAATAGTTATTAAGTTACCGGTTCACCTGTAGTAGTAGTACAAAACACAGACAGTGGTAATGTAAAAACCAAAGCCATTCATCCCCTCTATTAAGGAAATGCTGTTTTTAAAATACAGTTGGCCAGTTATGACGATGTGCAAATCTTTGTATGTATGAAGATCAAAAGAACGGTAAGTACAGAGGACCCCTTCCTATTAACGGTCCGGGCTCCAGTAGGTAATCAGTTCAATCGCAAATTATAGGCAGAACTTTGTGCCATCAGAAACTGAAATAGAAGAAGCTTCAATTGCAGTTTGAATGTGAAATTAGATTAAATTGAATAAATGTTTTAAAAACTGATTCCAAATTAGTGTAATTTGAAATCCAATGAACAGGTTGAAAAAAAAAAACGAACCTGAATTTGATATTTTTTTCATTTAGGTCCTCCAAAAAAGTCGCAGAGTAATTGAGTGGTAGTTGGCATTTGAACTACGGGGTGGATCAATTGCACTTTCTCGCTGATCACCGATCTTTAAAAAGTCTGATCTGCTGATTCAGATAATTTGTCTTTTTTTTTTGTAAGTTGCTAAATGTAGCAGCTGAAATTGGTAAGTTGGTAAAAGTGTAGTGACATTTGTTAATATCAATTTTACATGCAAGTATTGCACCGATCTCCCAAAATGAAGGAAATCAGGACTGATTTATCAACTGGTTGATTTATCAGGGCGCTCCTAGTTTGAACTGCTAAAATAGGCAGTTTTAAGCATCTTTAGATGGGATCTCCCACAAATACTTGTAGGTGGCTGGTGACTGTCTCTATAAATAACCAACTGAAATTTTAAAAAAAAAATTGTATTTTTTGGCTGCTTTAGTTAAAAATAAAGGGTAGTTGATCATGTTAAGAGTATTCTGTGTAAATATCGCGATATTGTGGTCTTTTTACTACTGGTTATCTCACTGTGAAAATCCCATAAAGGCCGATGCAGAGTCAATTACTGCTGCTGGACAGGAGCCAGTCGGCCCACAGTCAGGTTCTGAAGTCTTCAATAAGACTGGATTCCCAATGTTTTGTGGCCTTGCAGAACTACTTCCATCAACTCGAGATGACTTGCAAAAATGGAAATTAGACCAAGTCTGATCTGCATCTCCGACCGTGAGCACACGGCATTGAAATAAGCTCTGCCTCGAGGTTTCGGCATTAAGTTGACAGCTGTGAACCTTGAGCGGGGCCACGCATCTGCGCCGCATTGTTTTAATGAAAGGACTTCAAAGACATTGATGACTTTTCGCTGCTACGGGATGGCTCGGTCATTAGTTGGCAGCGGTTTCCCGCCCACGGGCACGAGGTGGAAGACGGCGAGCGCAGCGATGCTCCGGTCGGACGCTGTCCCTGATGTTGTTACAGTTAAAGAAGAGAGGTGGGGAAGACGGATGGAGCGAGTCTGATCTGCCTCAGAGGCCCCTGTCCTGCTGAGGAGCACTAACTGCGAGAGTGACATCAGCGTCGGCAACATTCCTGGAGAAGGAGGGGGCGAGGAGGAGGAGGAGGGGAAGGAGGAAGAGTACATCTCAGAAAGTTTCCAAATTACGGGACGAACACCCACCCGCCCAAACGAAGAAACACACATGCTGCGTGTTAGCCAGCACATTTCATTTAGAGTGTGTTTGGCAGTACATGGGCTCCTCTTGCTCATCATGTGCTCCCAGTTTTAATTCATGTGCTTCTCCTCCTGTCCCCTCCCCCAACCTACTCCCCCCACCCACACACCCTCTTCTTTCTCTCTCCGCCGACCAGAGGAATGCACATCTGGAACTTATTAGAGTCAGAGAGAGAGAGGAAGGGGGAGATGGAAAGAGAAGCAGTAATAGTTTTGATGGTGGTGGGAAGGGGAGGGGGGTAAAAAAAAAGTCCAGGAGGGGACAGGGGGGAGAGAAAGAATGTACTTTGGTAAGCAGAAAAAAAAGGGATCATGTTGGGAGAGAGCTGAAGAAAGTTTAAGAGCGATTAAAGGTGATTAACCACAGCGAGGACGATACGGAGGAGGGAAGGCGGGGAGGGGGCAGTTCAGTGAGCCCCTCCAACGACAGTTTAACCCCGCCTGAAAGTTCCCCCCCCCGACCACATTCTGTCCCCACCGAGGGGGCAGTCAGGCCTGAGTAATGGACCCTTTCTCCATCCAGTCCTCCTCTCTCCCCTGGGTTGCTTGTCTTTTCATCCACCACAACCTACACCCCCTCGTCTCTTCCCCCCTCAGCACTGCAATCTCTAAAACAAACAAAATAAAGTCTAATCACTCTCGATCGGGCTGCACCCACCTGCCCAACATGTTGCCCCCCCCCACCCCCATTAAAAATAACAACTGAAACAGCTCCTGGCTGCAGAACACGACCCAGCCCAGACATCCAGTTGTTTGAGATAAAACCTTCCTTTCTACCTCAGGGCAGGCTTTTTGTTATTCTCATCTCTTTTTATAACTCAAATTGCTGCCACCCCCCACAAGCCCAGAACCCCCAGGCCTTCAAACACAATCACATTACAGGAGGCTTTTAAAACCTGGTGAAACATTCACTTAACAGCTGAGGATGCACACTTCTGATTTAATTTATCTACAAGCACCAGTCAGATAATGAAACATCTTCCTCTGTGCCTTTCCCTCTTCTTAGCAACACTTTCCAGAAGTATTATGGGAAGTTGCTTTGAAGCAAACGCAAGGGCCACAACAAGGCCGAAGCTTCCCAAACTCGCTGATTAACTTGCAAGGATTCCTCTCACTGGGTTTGAAACAAAGATCAAATATCTGTTCACGCATCTTAGACTCCAAACTGGTGAGAGGGTTCGACATGACGACATGAGGTGGTTTGTTAGCCTCAACAAACTACCTCAAAGAGCGCAGCGTTGAGCTTTTAAAAAGCTAGACACAGACATAGGAACCGGTGATCCACCTGGGGAATCAAGACAAGTTTGACATTCTGGAGGTCAGACTGCTTGTTTCCATGACTTTTCTGCTGCTCTCAATGTCTTCCTTTTCGAAGAATCAAGTTTCGTCTTAATAAAACACTCGCCAATTCCTCCAAAGTAGAAACCCACCCACATTTCACTCTCCAGAAACTATTCGGAACTTGTGTCTGTCAGTAATGTAAGATTTAGAGTTTTCAGTTCAACTCTGTTTCTTTATATATATTCACCACAAATATCATTTCAAGGCAATTCGTGAAAAAGATTTTACAATCAGAATCAGAAATATATAATGAAGTCACGAGAGAGAGACCAATGTGAAAGGGCCAATATTCCCCTCTTCAATATTTTTGCTGTTATGGCTTGATAACCAGGGATGCAGCGATCAGGTTATTTGCTGCCGATTCCGATACCGATCATCCATGAGGCCGCTCTCTGCCGATCACCGATCTCTGCTGATCGCCTGCAATGGCTGTTCATTTTTCGGTTTAGGTATAAATTACACTATGTTACATCGCAAAATAGAAAAATTATCTGGCAATAAAATCAACAAATTTAGACATAATAGACATATTTTAATACATATCTAAATTTTTGGGGTTTTTTTAAGATAAGTTCTGTGAAATATTACTACCAATAGCAGCGGTCCAAGAGTGAGAGCAGAACCAGCGTCTTACACCGCTAGTTTGAAGACTTAAATTGTTTTTCAGATTATTTGTTTAGCTTTCTGACTGTGATGCTAATCCAGGTGAGTGTTGGTAGTTGTGCGCTGCTACCAGCTGCTGTGGATGTCCTTTTTTTACCTGCATTGAGCCTCGATAAACTCTCTGAAGTGCCTGTTTTTTAAACGCCATATTAGATTTGTTGTGCTGGTGCATTTTGACATGCTTCACCTCCGAGGTAATTTTCCGCCATAACATGCAAACGTCCCCAATCACTCAGAGCACTACACACGACAGGATTTGTTGCTGCGCGCTTGCGCAGTGTGAAGGAGAGAAGACAAGAGACAGTGATCGGTGATCACCAATCATGCGCTTTTTAATGAAAATCGGTAAATTATGATCGGTGGCCAATCGATCGGCACACCTCTACTGATAACTGATATTTACCACTATCAGAGTTTCATCCAGTGAATTACCAGTCTAGTAATGCACTGCCCACCCACACAAAAACACAGTGGCTCACTGCTGGAGGAACACTTCTGAGCCCCATCACTGGGCTTAGAAGGTGCCATACGTCAACATCATTTAAAAAAGCCCTACTCATACTGAAATTAGTTAACTTTTATCCACCATTCAAAGCCAGCATCCATACAGAAGAGTGATACCAGTCTCTGGTAGGTCTTGGCACGGCAATGTTCCCTAAAGAAATAATCAGATTTTTCAATTTCCTACCATCTGATCACCGCTCAGGGACAATCTCTAATAAAAATCAGGAAGAAGAAGAAAAAAAAAAAGAGTTCATTAGAGCTAAATGCAAATGTCAAATCAGCTGATTCCAAACTGATGTGTCACAATGCACTAGATTGTTTATGAGGTTTCTGTAATTTTCTTTTTCATTGGAGCTATCACTGCCCCTGTTGGACTCGTTAACATTGCGCAACAAAACCATTAAATCTGATCAACCAACCAACCAGAATAACGCAGTACTGTCAGCAGCAGATCATTCTGGGGTCTGCTCCAGAACACACAGGGTGCCAAATGGCCTACCTGTACGGAGCGGGCCTCTGTCCGACTCAGCACTAGGTGCAACTCTGCCCGGAGGCCAGCCCTGGAGTCCTGAGGCTCATCAGTAAGTTAAGGCAGAGAGTTTGCCAAAGATTGATTATGCAGTAACATTTAACAGCTGTGTTAATGGCGGCACTTGCTTGAGAGTTACCACCGAGGGTGGCTTCTGGATGCAAGGACGGGATACCGAGTCAGTCTCTCCTGGAACAGAGACACGCTGGAAGTAGGCATGGCTGCAGCTCTGCTCCTGACTTTAAACAAAGCATTCTGAAGCTTTAATTAGCGCCTCTGTTAATAACCACCCAATCATTGGGGGACAATTACGTACGTGCAAATTATAGTGTTTTACTGGTCTAATGAAGACGAACGCTTGGAGAAAAAGATGCTCCTGAACTAAAAACACTGGGACGTGTGTGTGGGACTTCACAGACGGAACAGAATCAGCCTGCCGATAATCTGGTCTGGAGGAAAACCGGCGTGGGTAAACACCTCTGTATGTGACAGGAGTAATAACCAGATTATGGAGTCGTGGCATCGCATTGAGACAGAGACAAAAGGAAACACATGTACCGAGGCTGAGCCACTGGCAGACAAAGTGAGGGAGCGGCTGCCAGAGTGTCACACGTAACGCCACCGACAACCTTATTTTGTCAATGAAAACCGTCTCCATTCCTCAAAGCTGCTTCTTATGTGAGTCTTTATCCAAAACCACGGCGGCCGTCTGGGTGCTGAGCAGAGCCAAGCAGATAGAGCCTGGCAGACACGGTGACATCATCTCTTTCTATACCTTGCCTTCCCTGAACACGCCCCCCCCACTCCCTCCACCATACCTATGATGGCGGTCGGCGTGCACGCTCCTGGCTGCCTGAGGTACACACAATGAGGCGGAATTAAAAAAATAATAATAAAAGGCAAAAAATATGCAGATGTGGCTCAATCAAACAGGTAGCTAAAGGGGAAATGACAAGCATCCTCTCCTCTTCTCTCAGCCTCCTGTCTCCTAGCAACTGGGCTCCAGCTGTGATTGTCATAAGCCAATAAATAGCCTACCTGGCCCCCATTGTGTGCAGACGGTACAAGAGGCAGGGGAGGGGAGGGTGAGCGAGGCAGATGCACTGGTGCACACAGGCAGCCCCTTTGTGCACAAAGTGAAATGAAGGCCCACAGGTAGGAGCCCACGGGAGGAGGGTGTGTGTGTGTGGGGGGGGGGTGATGTGGGAGGGGGCAGATTGGTTAGCAGGGGCCTCTCTCTCTGTCTCTGGTCAATCACTGTCATTCCCGTCACGTCCTCATCGCCTCACTATACCCCTTTGCCCGTTTGGGAAAACGGCACGCGGACGCCTTCGCTCACGTGCACAAAGGTCATTTAGGCCGGTGCCGCGCGCCGACATATAAGTTCCGTTTAACGCACACGTACGCACGCAGCCACGTCGACCGCAAATTGAGACACCCCGCGAGACATTTGTTGGAAAAATAATAATAATAAAGAAAAAAATAAAGTTTAACATCCTCGCTCAGGGGTGGCCCGCGCGAGCGCGCGCGGAGTCACGCGCAGAAGGTGATCCATCGCTGCGACGCCTACATGGGAATGCTGTGAAACCATAGAACATGCCCCCCAACACCTCCTCATCCTCCAGCCCCTCAGGACGGAACAGGTCGGTCGAGCCTTCAGAATGTTACAGTAAATTATTAAACCGGCACATTCCGTTATCGCCATGACCACAAAGAGCCATTCTAAAAACAGCCTTACCGGTGTGGAGATTGAACGCCAAACTCAGGAGCAGCAGCCTCTGCATGGTTCAGCCGACCAATAAGTCCGTTATTGGCTCAGACCTCCGTGAGGACAGCATCAAAAAGCGGGAGTTTTCGGACTTCAAACAGTGACTCCGGAGCCAACTCGAGCCTCCAGCGGCGCTCCTCCTCAGCTGTCCCCTCCAGACTCGACTCGGACCGGTTTGCGTTTACACCATTGTTCGCCCTGGTTTGCTCCTCTTTCTTTCCTGGTTTCTTTTCACCTCTCTCCTCTGCTCTCCGCCGACGGTCCGTTTTCTACTTCGCTCCGGCGCGGCAAGCGAGCGGCAATGAGTTCTCTTCTCAAACTTCCGTTCCTGACTTTCAAAATAAAACTCAAATGAAAGCGGCTGCTTTTAGGCGTTATTTTTCGACAGCGCGCATATTATAAGAATAAAAGGCACAGAATAAAATAGTAATACATAAAATAGGGGGCGGACTCCCCCCACGCCCCCTTGGGATTTACGCCTATGATTCCTGACGTAAATCAGGAATCAAAGCATAACAAAAAAAATCGGTTGTTCCGAAAATGTTGATTCTACCTGAAGGAAGAATGTCTGAACAATGTTAGCGAGACTTTCGCAAAAATCAAACCAGCTTTTCAAAGTGTTGTTTTTCCTTGTATATTAATCGAAAGTTTAGTGGAAGGAAAAGCTGTGGTTAAAAAAAAAGATGTACAAGTAACACAGATAAGGTTATAAAGCAAATTCTAGTAATTTAACAGAACCTTTCAGAGTGTTTTATCCTGATTATGTTTTTTTTATTATTGTTTTTACAATACATTGACATGCTTTTCAGCAGGAAAACATTTCGGTGTTAACAACGGATATTTTTATTGGGCTTATTTAATATTCTACATTCATCAGAAACTTAGTTGTTGTTTTTTGTTAGCTGCAACAATAACAGGAAAAAACATAAATAAATTAAATTAAATATACAATTTGACCATGTTCTCTTTAAATTGAATTCCTGCTGCATTTTCATAGTATTATAGTATAATAACATGTATAAGTACACATCCATCCCTTATCCCTAGTGGGGTCAGCAGGGGTGCTGGTGTCTATCTCCAATGAAAGTTCCGGGCGAGAGGCGGGGTCAACCTGGACAGGTCCCAGTATGTCACAGGGTAAACCACCATACACACACACACACACACACACACGCACCTACGGAGAATTTAGAGAGACCAATTACCTGACAGTCATGTTTGTATGTTGTTCCTAACTTTCTTGTACAAGCACTTTGAATTGTCTTTGGCTGAAAGGTGCTATATAAATAAAGCTGCCTTGCCTTTTGGACTGTGGGAGGAAACCAGAGAACACAGGGAGAACATGCAAACTCCATGCAGAAAGACCCCGGCTGGGAATCAAACCCAGGACTTTCTTGCTGCAAGGCAACAGTGCTACCAACTTAATACAAAAATATAAATAAAAAAGTATACTAAAATAGTATAGTTGATGTAGATTTTTTTTTTTTTTTTCAAATGTAAACCTTATTTTGTGGGATTATTTAAATTCAACAGCCTGGCTATTTTTCTTTCTTCAGTATTTTTTTTTTTTTCTCGTCAGTCAAAAATAAAACATAAATATTGAAATGTTTTTATTGTTATTTGTATTTTATCTATTCATTTTTTTAAATTTATTAAGATGAGTGCAATAAAGTTCACTGAACGACGTGACCACGTTCTGCTTCCTGTGTCGTATTCGTTTTTTCTGACTTGACGTCATATTCTCATTAGCGGCGCATTCCTTTTCTCCCACACACTATAGCTTCCCCCCCCCCCCCCTCTTGACTCCTTAAAGTAACGTGTGTACACTTTAAAAATGTTAACTGCGTTCATAAACTATGTGTGTGCTTTAACATCTCGCTGTTCAGTGTCCAGTGTAACCTTTGGCCATGACATCATCATGGATTAAGATTAACCGGATTAAAATACGTAGAAATGCTCTGTTGTAGGTGAGCTGAAGTGAGAGTTGAACGCCGGTAGCAGGCGGAGAAACAAAAAGAAATGCACCTGTCTCATTCAAACTGACGTTGACTATTTAGCACGGTGACGTCAATGTGATGAAACGGCGCGAGCACACGACGGACAGACAGGCCTTGTCCTCATTCCTGTCATATAATGTAGGCTGTCCTGATGGAGTCCCCTGAAAGAGGAGCTGCCACGGATCAGCGGGTCTCCGAGATGAGGCTCTCTCTCTCTCTCTCTCTCTCTCTCTCTCTCTCTCTCGGACACTGGTGCTGGAGCGCCCTCTAGTGCTGAAGCGCCCTCTACTGCTGAAGCGCCCTCTAGAGCTGAAGCGCCCTCTAGCGTCGCTGCTGCCATCCGAAAAAACGCTCCTTTAACGGCCGGATCCACAGGCTGCGCAAACCCACGGTCACATGAAGAGCTGACAAGAGAGTAAACCTGCTTTAAAACGTGAGCCCTTCAATTAAAGAGAACTACTATTTCCATCCACCTTTCAAGCCTTTAAAGGATGGAGTAAAAATGTAAAATGAATTAAAACATGCTTCTTGTGACCTGACTACATTTTATTGGGAACATGTTATTTCTCACAGCAGGATGTTGTGTGTTTTTTTTAGTAGATCACAAAATGATGCGGGCTTAAAACCAACAGACAGGAAACCAGACAGACATAAATTCCGTACACACTATCAGAAAGATTGTGTGTATATGTGTGAATGACATACACACAAATCTTTCTTTTTTTTTCAGAGACGAGAAGAAATAGACAGAACTAGTTCATTGCAGAAAAAAACTGAGTTTTGTGTGTTTATTCATACCGAGGCATTACGTGTGTCCCTTCCACTGCAGATCAAATACCATGAAAAGGATCACTACAAGGTGTAATTTTTGTCAAAGAGTAGATGTGATTGAAAAACAATCGCAGACCTGCCATGTTGGCATACAGAGTGACCCATCTCTGCCGGGACTCGAACCCGGAGCCTCTGGATTAGAAGTCCAGCGCGCTATTCCATTGCGCCACAGAGACTGCGCCAGCCGATCACGCATCCAACGCGAGTTAGATTCATAGCATCCTCACCGATTTCTGCATCCCCGCAGCATCAGGACCATTTTTAGCCGACATATTTGCACTGCTCGGGTTGGCCACCAGAGGGAGCTGCCGCTCTATTTGTCGATGATCAAGGTAGTCAATGTGCAACAGGAAGTTAGGCGTTTGAGTCAAGAAAGTAAAATTCTAAATCTATTTAACACGAGCAAAGCTTTTGTTTTGAACGTCTCTTGACAGGAAGCTTTGGATCAAAGTGTCTGAATTCAAAGTATTTTGAAAACCTCACACTGCCACAACGGGCATTTCGGTGCATTGTATTTATCTGAGGGAATTTCGGTGGTTTCCAGGCAAAAAACCTGGGAGAAACATGTAAACGGTAACTCTATGAAGCACAGCAATGACTGGTGAGAAATTTTCTTCAGAAGCCAAATATTTTGCAAACAAGTAAAACAATTTTCGGTGCATTTTATTTCCGACTTGTCACAGAAAGGAGGCGCTGATTGCTCCAGCATTGCATCAGAACCACCTTCTTGACCTCTCATATTATTTCTGTTCCTGGCAGAGATGTACAGTTGCTGATCTATATCTGGACTGGACGTACAGCAGAGTTATATAGTGCAGATTGCAGCTGCTAATTTTGGGCTTTTAATGAGATGCTTATACAACATGAAACTTAATAAAAGGGTTTTGCCCTCTTTTATTAAGAAATGAATTTGAAATGCAAACTACAAACTGTTGTTAGTTTACAAATCACTGAACGGTTTAGCACCACAATACATTAAAGATCTGCTGTTGTTGTATCAACCTTCCAGACCTCTCAGGTCTTCTGGTTCTGGTCTGCTCTGCATCCCCAGAACCAGAACCAAGCGAGGAGAAGCAGCATTCAGCATCTATGCACCAAAAATTTGGAACAAACTTCCAGAAAACTGTAAAACAGCTGAAACACTGAGTTCCTTTAAATCTGGACTAAAATCCCACCTGTTTAGAGTTGGATTTGAAACATAATCAATTAAAATTTTAATGACTTAATGTCGATTGTTGATTCTATGTTGCATGACTTTGTGTTTTTGTGTTTGTTATGATATAAAGCACTTTGAAATGCCTTGCTGCTAAAATGTGCTATACAAATAAAATTTGATTTGATTTGATTTTACACTGTATCAACACAGACGCATGAGGATGGCAGCATCATAGTTGGGAAATACCTACATTAACACAACACCGGTTCAACCCAAATTGAAGGTTAGTTTTGAAAGACTACATTAAAACTTTTAAGCCAACTCCAAGCATACCGCGACGTTTAAAACTCAAGCAGCTTTCGGTCTCGGCCTCGGCTTTGAGCTTGCTTTTCTAAAAACTGTGCTTCTGTCACTCTAAAACACATTACAGTCAAACCACAGATGATCAAAGACTGCTGCACTTAAACATCACCAGCTCAAACTCAAAGAGCTGAAGCTGTTCTGTTGTGCAGACTGAGCACCGATGAAGCAGTCATAGAAAGTTTCTCATAACTAATTCAAGATACAGGTTAGCTTCTGATATTTTCCCAAGTCAAAATGTATTTTTGTCCTCCTTTTAATCTCGCAGTACTCTAATTCAACGTTCTGACAAAATAAGGAACAAAATAAGTTGTCCTTCTGTGGAAATATGCTACTTTTAGTCATGTCATTTCTCTCAGAAATGTTGTTCTTTTCCTACTGGGAAGTCCCTTGAATGTCAAAAAATGCTGACATTTTGTATACTTCCTTTATTTTAAAGCATTCAGAAGTCTCTGACACAATCCGCTTTTATTTTGTAATACTTTCCCTTGAGAAGAACAGAAACGGCTCCTGGGTAGCTTTTACCTTCCCGTGAGACCAACACTCAAATACTGAAGACCTGATTCACCTTCAGACCAAAGAGTTAATGTGCTTATGGCACAACTTGCAGAAATGAGACTGCTAAGTAGTTTCAGTGGAATTTAATGGTTGGAACGGTTTCCTTTTTGCTTCTTTATAATTTTCAGCTAAAGCAGAAGACGGTGACGGGTCGGTGCGGAAAACCTCCAACTGCGAACCTCAAGGTTCTGACGATCAGCTGACATGTTTAGTGTCCACCAACATTTACACACATAAACAACATTATTGGTAACCTTCAGTTGATGACCAGAAGCCCATGATGGTCACTGAAATAACCTGAAACTGATTTTAAAAAAATTATGATCATAATAATAGTAATCATGTTTCTCCAGACCTGATCTTTTTTTAAAAAATAAATAAATAAAACTGTAGAAACACAATTCAGAAACTAGGTCTAATTTTCATTAGTTCATTTTCTGTACTTTTCTTTTTTGTCTCAAGTCATTTTAATGCTCCTCATTAACAAAGGGGGACCAACAACATGTGCATATGCTTTCTTCATGTTTGTAACTCAGTCTATTCAACTGTGGTCAATTTTTCTTAAAAAAAAAAAAAATTAGCAAGAGGTTTACCAGTAAAAATGATTTATAAAATGAGACACTAGAGATGAACTAAATACAGCTTCATACAAACCACATTTATTTTGGTTTTTTTTGTTTTAAAAATATATATTTTATTCAACTTTTTCTAAAGAAAAAAAAAAAAAAAATCACATTCTTGCCAAGATATGGAAGCATACTTTTAAATTGGTGTGTAACATAGTATCATACAGCTAGCAGCTACTTAATTAGCATAGCTAAAAAGAAAGAAGAACAACAAAAAACAACAACTGTAAACTAAAGTTTTCTTGCTGTGACTACATTGCTGGGTTTGCACACCAGAGGGTGCAGGAATATGCAAGGTTGTTACTGCTACTAATGCATAGTCACAATGTAATTAATGGGAGCTGCGTTTCTTCAAAGCACTCAAAAAACAAATACAATCATTCCTCTGTTGAGATCAGCTTGATCATCAAAAAAAAAAAAATGATATAAGAATACATATAAGGCTTTACTTTAAAAACAAACACACACACAGTTTTTTTTGTGTGTGTGTGTGCACAAATATACAGATTCCAATTCTGAAAGAAACCCAACTGAGTTTTAAGGCAGTTACAAACAGCTCCACTGACCAATCATACGAAGTGCGTCATCAAAATACACAGAAAATGTCTCCAAACTAGAAAGCTGCCAGAACAGAAAAACAAGGAACGTAACAGTTTCAGACATCGGGGGAGGGGAAGAGGGCTGGTCCATGATGAAAATCTTTGGAATCTGTATATACAATAGAGGTATTGTATCATCAGCTCATTTACACACTGATTATAGCAATCAATCTAGCATCAGGCGAGGTGGGGAAGTGTCTTGCCCAGGTACACAAACAACAAGGGCAGACACACTGGGAATCGAACCAGCGACCCACTGATTGCTGGGTGAACTATTGCTGTTGCCCAAATAATTTAGTGTGTAAAAGTTCCGATTTTGGGAAAAAGTTAAACGAACACTTTAACAAAATATTTTTTTTTTTAAAGATTTCAGTTATGTTATTATACTTTTGGTAAGAAGTAGTTGAAAAAAAATTTAAATATTGAAATATTTGGTAATTTGGCAGTAACTTGAACATTTAAAGGTTGATTCTTGCAGCTTTAAGTGAACACAGGTGATGAGGTCACTGCTGGAAAAAACAAAGGAACCGCCTGGATGCCAAAATCATGAGAAAAATACCAATAAGCTGGCACTAACACTCTTTGGTAGTACTAACTCATCAAATTAATATCTTCTGAAAAGGAACGTCTGCCGGAAGATGTTCTGCGAGTCGGTGGTGGCCAGTGCTGCCGTGTTTGTTGTGTCGTAAGAGAGGAACTAGAATCTCTGGGTGTTGGAGAGGAGAACGTTGTCCAAAGTTAGGACCACGTTAACCTTTTCTCTACATCTGCTCTGCCATTTAAAGAGCTCGTTCGACAGTAGACTCAGACTTCCATGATGTAATAAAGCAAAAAAGGGAATCAGTTCTGCTTTTCGCAGCGAAACCCCCGTCTATTAATGGATTCGCCTTAACGTGAAATTATCTGCGGAAAACCTTCCTGTCCATGCATCTTTTCGTAGAGCTAAACTAAAATATTCGTAAGAAAATGCTGTTTGTACTGTTACATGATGTAAAAATGATTGAATGAACTTAGCAGCTTCTTGTATGTAATGGAATACAACTAATCTTTTTATGCAACCGTCGAAAAAGGGTGTAGCATTTTCCAACCGTTTCCAGGATAACTACCCTTACCAATAAAAATGCTTCTCTTCACATTTTATACGTGCAAATCAAAAGGAAAAAATCTTTACACAAAGATGGCGTACAGTACTGCGTCCCTCTGGTTTCATGACATAAAAACAGACAAGAGGAAGTAGAAATAACAGGAGAATCTGTGGCACATTGTTGGCTTCTGATTTGGGAACACTTAAAAAAAGAAAAAGAAATCCCATCTACAAATGTTCATGACGTGACTCAGTTGCACATGTAAACCAGAGGTGTTATAAAATATAAAAAAGAAGTGATCAGCTGGTTAAATAGAGACTCTCTTTCAGTCTGCATCTCATACAGCTGTGGCTGAGTAGGAACAGCTGCACGTGTCAGTAGAAACTCCCAGAAAAGGTCCTGACTCACAGTTCAGTGACTGTTTAGTGCAAAGCGGCAGAATCTCAGGCATTTCCGTGAAAACAAGCGGCTGCTGAGCGGATCCGCTCAGAAACAGCAGTCGACTTTCTTCTGCTGCATCAACGTCGCAAAGTCTGGCCTTTTAATCTGCGGTCACCTGAGATCACTTTTTGCAAAGTTTCATAAAAACAAAAAGGACTCAGAATCAGGGTTCATGTTAATGCCAATATGATTTCTTGCTTCAGAGGATGTGTGCGCCGACAGCGGAGGAGTTTCAACAGTCTGGTTTGATGGTCTGCGCGTCTTTCACCACCGTGACGGTACAGTTCTCTTGTTCCTCTGGCGGGACGTACAACTTGCGAAAAAAACTCTGAGAGAAGGAAGAGGCACCCAAAAGAGGAAAGTGTTAGACCAAATGCTTCCTGAAATAGTGCTGTTAGGGGCAACGGTGTCCCAAACACACAGAACAACACTAGAATTAGTAACACTTCCCACACTAGTGAAATACCCACTTGCCCTTTCTTCTTTTTACCTCATTGTTGTTTTCGAGCACATCTTTGAAGAAGTTGGAAGGGACTGGTATTTTGGGGAAAATATGCTTCTTATTCCTGTACAAGAAAGAACTTTGTTTCAAAGGGAAGAATAGAGTCAACCATGATATCAAAAGTATAACATTTCTTCAATTTTTCCACATTAAACTCACAAACTTCAATGTAGTTCATTGGGATTTTATGGAATGGACCAAGATATAAGAAAAAAAAAAAAAAAAGTGTGGTGTGCATTTGAAATCAGCCTGCTTTGACATGATACCCTGAACATCCTTCCTGCCCACCATCTACAGTGACTCTCTGAGGACACTTGGATGGACTTGAGTTGAATAGAACAGAGTTCAATTTAATTACTATATTGTAAAGCAGAATAAGCCAAAATGTCCAAGACTTACATCTTTAACTACAGTTAAAAAAAAAAAACTAAAGGTTCTACAAATGCAAACTCAACACACACATCTATGCTTTCCTTTGCGTTGGACGGTCAAACAAAATCCCACTGAAGTACATTGAAGCCAATGGTTGACATGTGACATTTTTAACAATCCAATGGGTGTGATTAGTTTTGCGAGGCACTGTGAAATAATAATAAAAAAAAGAAAAAGTCTGACCTCAGCAAACACACAACGAGGATAGCTGCCAGAGTAACTAACAGGGCAACAATGACGACGTACACCAAGAACGAACCCCGATCAGGATCTGGAAATAAATGCATCAGGACGATCAGTCAGAAAACATAATAAAGGGATATCTGATGATTACTGGCAAATTTTGAGTACATTTGATTTTGTGAGAAAGTTTAAACACAACCTATAAAGAAAAAGAGGTGGTACTATCCTAATAACAAGCTCATTATAAAAGCTAATGATTTGAGTTTGCAGAGGTGACAGAAGATCCCTTTAGATTAATAAAGGAAAACAAAATGATAAAAAAAAAATAAGAAAAAAAAAATACAACTGTACCAAAGCACTTCTCATCAGTTGGAGGAGAGTTGCCAAAGTCGCTCTTGGCTTGCATCTTTATGCAGGACCGACAGGAAGGATTCCTCTGCACCACGTGGTAATATCCTTTTACAGAGAACGGTTCCCGCTAAAAGTAGACGCATAAACGTCAATTTGATCCAATTGTAGTGTCAGATAAAGTCCCTGGAGGCTCCAACGTTCTTTAAAAAGAATGTTCTCATAGTACTTCAACAGTTTGATTCAGTTTCATGGCAAGCTGCGCAACAGAAGCTGAGATATCAGTCCAAGAATTTTATGGTAACTGATAAACAGGGAATCCAACAGAAGGAAGTTCACGTTTTTTTTTTGTTGTTTTTTTTTTAGGAAATTGTATGTATGCACATTGAAACAAACAACACTAGAAACACTAAAAGAAGAACACTTTAACACAGAGGTCCTTGGCTTTTCAACCATTGGACCACTGAGAACAGTACTGATGGATTCATACCGACACTAAATGACTTAAAGTCAGCAGCTGGCCCCACTTGTTTTTTTTCCCCCATTTGAAAAAAAATAAATGTGATACTATGTATCATTTTCTTGTATGTAATACAAGAAAATGTGCTATATACAAGAGTCAAAGGAGAAACAAGCCATCGCTCCTTTGACTCAAGAATTTAATTTCAGTACAACATGTAAGTGTTTAATGTCTTACCTCTTTTTCACATACGGTGTAATTTATTTCGAATATCCACGATTCTAATTCTAGCATGCCTGGAGGAGTCCAGCTGATGTTGAAATTGGTCTTATTTTCTTTGACTGTCCATTCAGGGGCAGCTGGTTTTACTTTGCAAGCAAAAAAATTAAAAAATTAAAAAAAAATAAAAAAAATAAATCACATGGAAGGGATTAACATAGTAAAGCTTTTCAGGTTTTTCACAGAATTTTTTTTTTTTTTTACATCACACATTCTGGCATAATTAGAATATAATGGCCAAAACAGAGGGAACAAAATGGAACAACAAGTTTCACTAACCTTTTATTTTATCCCAATTGAAAGTGTTCCGAACAACTTTGTTGTCCACTGTTGCATTAAACAGCATCCTAATGCTCATCCCTGGAGTTACGTTCAAATCACAGCCAGACTTCACGCCGTCAGTGTAAGTGTACGATGAGCATTCCTGTAGTATCTCTGGGGGTTCGTCAGAGTATTGATAGTTCAATCTTGAAACAAAAGGCAGGGAGAAATAAACAATTACTTTCCTGCGTCAAAGAACGACAAGAATCACATCATATGAAATGACATTGTACAAATGTGAGAATAAAGTCATAGCATTCCCAGAATGAAGTTGTGCTAGAATAAAGTCACAATATTATAAAAATAAAGTCAAAATAATGAGTATATAGTATAAAGTTGAAATAATAAGAGGACAACTGTACTTTATTATCGTATTATTTTTCTCTTATGACTTCATTCTCATAAAACTATGACTTTATTCTCGTAATTTAATTGTTGTTGTTTTTTTTGCTAGTATTGCTCTAGTACTCTGTCGTGTCCTTATGGCTGCTGCACTAGAAATTCCAAGAGAAACACACGTGTGAGACTGTAATGTGAGAAAACAAGGGGACGTGTGAGCTAAAACAGACGATGCAGCCAGAACCGTCTCATCCTCCAATCCAAAACATTTAGGCTCTTTAAATCTGGCCAACTCAATTAGTGACAAAAGTCTTACGATGGCAATTTACCACTCGGTTGTGAAGGCTGGAAAAAAAACTCAGAATCTGAAACGAGGGATGGGTTATACAGAAAACGTTTTAATCAGCGACACAACAAACCGCAGAAACTTCTTCAGAAGGAATGAGAAAGACTCCAAGCAGATGGAATGGATAAATCTGATCTCGTGGAGCAACGCCCTATCTCAATCAAATGCCAAATATAACTTCAAATGTTTTAAGATGCACAGCAGAAAACGCAGCGGCACTAGAAACTAATGCAGTCTTCCTTATTTCTGCTTTTACAGATGCAGCCAATAGCCACAAATTAAAATAAATGGTTCCTTTGCAAAAACCAGCCAGTAGTGTCTGAAAACTGCACTATGTACCTTTTATGAAAAAATAAATATATATTATATATATATATATATATATTACATATTACATATTTGTTGAAACTGTTACTATGTTGTAACAGTCTAGCATAAGACTGATAATCTGTGAGAAAAAAAAAAAATAGTGCTCCTCTGTTTTCTCCCAGTGAAACAACAAATCAAAGCAGGTTGTGAATGCTAATGCTAGTTAGCACGGCCATCCATGACGGTGGATAAACAGTTTTCCTGTAACAGCGAGTCGTTTCTTCACCGTGAGCACATTTACCAGGTCGTTAACAACGTTGGTTGACAGCGCTAAGATCCGCCTCCCAACCAGTTGTTTTTGGTCAGGAGCGCTTTGTTTGTTCAGAAGACAATAGTAGCTCAGGGAGGAACTTCATCTTTTCACTGTCACAGCATGATGACAGTTTAAAGAGATATTAAAAGTCATGTTTGTTGTTAATGTTACATATTGGAGCTTTGAGTAGCATGACGGCTGAATGTTTCAGCTTCTCAAGCTCCATTTTCTTTGGAATATTTTAGAATACATTGTCAAATTGGTAAAATTCTTACAAATAGTTTGGAGCCAACATTCCATAAAAATACCTGCCAACAGATGACTCTACGAACACGGAGCACACCTTTTAAATTCTAATAAATTTGACAATAACCAATTGCACTAATTAAATAGAACAAATGAATCATACAGGAATTCACATTGGCTCAGCTGTCCTAATCAGACAGGAGAGGTGTGCCGCAGGATTCCTAAGAAGCTATCGCATCTGGATTCCTGCTTCCCTGAGGCAAATCTCAGGGAACTGCAACCATAAAGTTTGAGACAACCAACAGCCATTCTGGCTAAACCAGCAGAAGGGTCAGGTTCAACACAAGTCAACCTTATCTTGGTAAAGGTAACGCAGACTGTGTATTCACTCAACATTACTCAGAATGTGAAAAGCACTTCGGGGTAAGCAGTGTATTTTCCTCAAAGTCTTATTCACTGAACTTGAGCAATGCCCAGTAAGCTGCAACTTCCGCTTTTGACAAAAGCTTCTTTTAGATGAAAATAAACTCAAAATATAATCAGCAATTAAAGGGTAGTATGAGCTTCTCATTGTACACATGGTTTAACTAATCAGCTTATCTGCTTTGGGTTTTTTGTGCACATCGACTCCGCTGATCAGCCTTCGTGTGCGTTTCATTTTGAACTGTCCTACGAACAGCATCAAAAACAGAATAATTTTACATTAGGAAGAAGGATTTTTTTTTTTTTTTTTTTTTCTGAAAAGTTTATTTTTAGAGATTCAAGCTTCTTGCATTCCATTAGGCCACATAACTGAACTCTCCACCTGAAGATTTTGCAGTGGTACAGAAACAACACCAGACCCAGGTGTCCAGATGTCACTCGACAGAAGCCTGAGCTTTTCGGTTGCCTTTCTATTTGCATGGAGAGCAGACATCTGATCCTTCAGGACTGATCTGAACGCGAGGTGTTGTCACTGCTAAATGTAACCAGCAGGGAATTAAGGAGCCTGACAAGCAAATGTAAAGGGTTGTCCCCCCCCCTTCAACTGCTCTTGGTGATATCGGTGCAGCTGTCAGCTTATAGAGGGACCAACGTCCACAGCCGCATCGTAGAACCACCACTTGGAACAAAAGTCTTAAAAATGAGGGTCCTATTAAATGTCCTCAACTTCAGAGAAAGGAAAAATACTCAGGTTATTTGGTGTGGGGAATTGAATCCTATTATCGGATCAGACTCTATCATCCAACATGCTTGTTTTTCTGCGCCTTGTAATTATAGTAGCACGTGAAAACGAGCACTTACCAATTACTGAAGGAATCTCCACTATTATCTCTTTATTAGTTTACACATCATCAGTCCGAGACGTGGACTGTAGCTCAGAACAAACAGACTCTCTGGTCTTGATGCTACAGACGTTTGATTAATTTAGATGTTTCTGACATATTGGAACCAGCTCTGAAATACCGAAAGCCGTTTAGTCAACCACTCAGGTTTTCTTCAAAGATCAAAATTTAAACATCATATATATATATATATATATATATATATATATATATATATATATGACCTTGACCTCCTTTAAGTTATTGCCAAGCAGATTTTGCAACAATAACGATGAATATTTATGGGAAAGCAAACACAGATAGACACCTGTTTTTCTCTGTCTAGGCTCATAAAGGGGAACCATTCTAAATGGCATTCCCCCTCACCACACCCCCCCACCTGATCAAGGAAGAATATTAGCTTTTTTCCACATTAAAAGGAAGTCATCACTTATGCTATTTGAACAAAACATGCTGGAATTTTTTGTGAAGCACATAACTCTTGAATTGGTGTGGATTGTGGCCTTTAGTTTACAGCCCTGGCTGATATTTCGAACTGCTCTTTCAGTTCACCGTGACGGTTACATTTGCATAATGTTTTTTTCCTTTATGTGTGTGTTTTCCAGCTGCAGCGTTACAGGCAACTGAAGGAGTTTTCTGGGGGGTTGCTTTGTAGATTTGCATGATGCCAGGTGGGCAGCACACGCCTGGAACGTGGGATGCACCCCACACCAAACTGATGTGGGACAGCATGGTATTGTTTGGATGATTGGCATGCAGTTACCAGAAATGGTAAACTTTAAACCGCTTTATTCTGATATGATGGATTCATGGTGTTAAAATTTTTTACCGGTAGAAAATGCTTCCCCCTCTCCCTGCACAGAACTCCAATCACGTATGGTGGAGGATGTATGATGCTGTGTACCCGCTTCTCTTCTAAAGGCCCGGAAAACCTCAGACTGAACTCACTGAAATCAACCTTTAGCGAGACAACAATACTTTTTTATTTTTCATTTCAACTTTACTAGTAGAATATCCTTGTGTTCACATGTAAAAACACACAATCTTACCAAGTATTTCTGATAGTATTCTAGTACATTTAAAGAAATAATAATAATAACAATCATAATAAAAAGACTTGCAAGTAATGTTTCAGCAAGAAATCAGTTTAAGTTAATAATGATGAAAATGAACTAGTTTCACAGGAAAACTAATTTGTAATATGGGGAAAATGTCTTGTTATAATGTTATATAGACTTAAAATCAATTCCTATTTCCTGATGAAAAGTTACTTGCCAGACAGTTTGGTCTTATTTCAAGTGTACAAAGACATTTGCAGTAGAAACTAGACCAAAAATACTTGGAGATCTTGTGTTTTTGCAGCGCTGATTTTTACTGAACAACAAAAGTTGTTGCTCTTTGCAGAGCCACCAGATTAGCCTCTGCAAAAGTTTATCATCTCACATTTTTGTGAGGGTGAGGCACAGTCTGGCTGTGATGCAACCAAAGCAGCTCAGTATGAATGAGGAAGTGTTGCAAGCCTACACTTTGCAAAAGGTTTCATCAAAAAATATTCATTGAACACACAGACGTACTGATAGAAGAAGCGCAGCTCTGGGGTTGTGCTGACGGGGGACCAGGAGCAGTGGCCTCGTTCGGCAGTAGTTCTGTAGAAATCCAGCGACTTCACCAGATCTGAGACACATTTTGCACAGATTGCTATAAACCAATGCATTTACCCTCTGTAGTGATGCGTTGTATTGAGTATAAATGTCTTACCTGGGTAAGATATATTCAAAACTGCTGGTTCACTTCGGTTACCGTGACAAACTGTTTGCAAAGAGTAACGTAGAAGTCCTCCCTTCATGTACAGCGTGTCATAATGAAAAGATGTAGATGTGCCTTCGATAGGCTCCTATCAAAAGGGAGACAAATGCCTTAAATGCAGCCGCAGACAGAAACAGGCGTCTATCCAGAAGGAATAATCCAAGTTAGATAAACTGTGATCCACAGAAACAAAGAGCCTGGTCACAGTCACTAGAGAGTTTGGGCAGTGGAAACACACCATACAGGTCAGGGGTAAAGATGTGGAAATGTTTAAAGCAGATTAGCAGGTAAAATAACAACATTAGCTTTGAAAATCTCACAATGGAATGTATGTTTATTACAGTTGTCCATTAGGTGACTCAAACAACTTGTGGCCAGAGCAAAGGTTCCCTTTCCAGTAGGACTACTCCTCCCTCTGCACTCTTCCAAACACAAATCCCTAACACACCACCAATAGTGGCACTCGTCCAATGTCTGGTTGAATGGTGTGCACACAATAACCGGGTTTTAAATAACATGTAAAAAAAAACAAAAAAACAAGAGGCTACTGTGGGCTAGTAGGAGTACAATGATTTTGTTGGTTGCAAAGATACGAAATGGAAAAGGTCGGTTCTATTAAGTTCCTGGGTCTTCACATTAGTGAAGACTTGACATCTTCAAATCTTCACTGATTTGAAGATGTCACTAACCTCTTAAGAGAAGAAGGTTTAGCAAAAACTCTTCTTCCTCAGATGATTCAAAAAGCCCCGTTGCACCATCTTACCCACTCGCTGCGTTTCCATCAACCACAAAATTGTAGAAACTGGAATTACGAAAATTAATTTACTTCAAGGAAACATGACAATTACACAATTTTTTTTTTTTTTTGATAAAGTTTTTACGCAAGGATGAGGGGACTTGCCACATTGAAATCTGTGTGAACCACATGAAAACACTGTTTTGACATAATACAAGTCATGTCAGTTTTCCTGTAGCAATAGCAACACACACACACACAAGAGCAATGGATTCAACAGTGTCAAATGATAAACTTTACGATGCTGTGGAGTCACCCGCACTTTATCCAAAGAAGCCAAGATATACGAACGTGCGCTTTGCTGCTGCATACAAACTGAAGTGACATTTGTGATGCAAAAAAAGTGCTTCCATTGCAGTTTTGTGAGACACACACATTTTAATGTGGCCTAAAAGCCACCTCATCTTGGTGCAAACATCTTTTTAAAAAAAAAAAAAACATGAACTTTTTCAAAGTTGCAGTTTCCATTAAGCAAGTTTAATTCTGTAATTTCAGTCTGGGCAATTTTGCAGCCAATAGAAATGAATCTATTGATTTGCTTGGAATGGAAACTGGAGTACAAACTTTTTTTTTTTTTTTAAGTGTCTTTGTAAGCACTTTCATTGCTTTATCATTTTTATTTTGAATCTTAAATTGAATACAAGAACTGATTTTTATGTCATTTTAGTCCAAGTTGACTTAAACAAAATGAGCCATTATTGTCACAGGCTAATTGTCAAAGCTACAGAAAAGTAATTGTTAGAGATACACAGATAAGAAAACTTTGGCCAGTATTGATATCCGATATTAATACTACTGTACTGGCAGTATTTACCAAGATCTTATTTGATCAAAATTTTTATTGGAGTACTTGATTAGTCATCAGAATAATTGATAGAATATTTGATTACTACAGCCCTGGTATTCTTCTTCTGCTTTAAGCAAAGAGCCAGGACTCCAATGACTGAAACACGTTCTTGCATTAAAATAGCCGAGCACACAAACCAGCATAAAGATTTAAAGACAAATTTACAAAAATATGAGTGTGTAGATGTGTGTGTGAAATAAAACGTATTGGGGAAAAAAAGCAAAAGCTGTCAAGACAAAACTACGCTTCATTTCAGATAAACTGGGTCGGTCGCATACAATCCCTATGAAGCACATTCAATTTTGCACAACCCTGAAAGAATTACTGGGTTTAGACAATGGACGGGATCGGTAAAGGTCCAAAAATTAGAATGCAACAGAACGGCATTGTAAATAAAGAAAAATAAAAAAAGTTTTTTTGATGTTCACATAACCTAAAAAATGTGTTTTCTCTCTGCTAATATGTTTACAGATTTGTGTTTACATTGCAGCACCACAACCCCTAATGTTTGGTTGTACAGTTTAAGGCATGGAACTGCAATTGTCATTTCTCAAAAGATGTTTTCTTGTAAACAGTTTTGCCGACTTACAAATATTTCTGCCTCTTCGTGGTTCTTTTCTACCTTCCCATCATAGTGGCAGTTTGCCATGGAGTGCGGCGGCGGTTCCCAGGTGAGCTCTGGGGTGAACTCATTTATCCAACGCAGGGACAAGTTTTGGGGAGGCAAAGTCTGCTCTGAAAGTGAAAACAGACACAAATGTGGTTATAGAAGATTTATCAATCGTCTTCACATCATTTTATTTTTCCTAATGAATTTTGGAGGGGAAAAAAAAAAAAAAAAAAAAAAAACTTCCAGGAAGCTACATCTAAAGCATTCCCTCACAGTCCCAGGATACAACATCCTGGTAAACATCACGGCTAAGTTGAGCCAATGATGGGAGGGGAGAGCAAAATTCCTGCCTCACAAAACTCACAATACATAGACTGTCATACTCTTTTTTATTATTATTATTATTATTTAATTTTTTAGGAAGTAAGATATTCTACTCTGAAGTGACCACTTCAGCTTTTTAAAACCATGTAACGAGGTCTAAAACGTTTTTTTTTTTTTATTACGGTTGTTGGTGTCGGTTCCCTTTAAACACAATAAACCTGTGATCCATTTCCTATTTCCCCCCCCCAAGTTCATCCGGGAATTAACGCCGGAGCTGACATGACGTCACTTTAGGGAAAACAGAAAACTGAGAAAAATAGTAAAAAGACTCAACAGAATAAAACTATAACATCACCAGACATTAGCCCCACATTATGGCGTATGTAAGACTCCTTACCTGTTGTGGTTTTGGCCGCAAGAAACAGACAAATGAAAAAAGCGACGAACTCCCAGCTCTGAACCATCCTGTTGATACAGTTTAACGCGGTTTGTCTTCTTCGTTCTTATTCCCGCCTCGTGCCTGTCAGTGTCAATCAAAACCTGGACTTTCTCGCGACAGACTGACTTTCGGTTTCCAAGCTGCCCGTTTAAATAAAGAGTAAAACAAAAAGAGAGAGAGAGAGTCGCAACTTCGCGTTCTCCTCCACCTTCTTTTAAGGGGGAAGGCGTAAGAAGTTCTGGAGGCTGGAAGTTGGAGGTGGGCGGCGACGTTCTTTTTGTTTTTTGTTTTTTTGGAGTAGAAATGCGAGCAGCCTGCGGGTCAGAACATCAGTTGTGCATCCAGCTGGTAAGTAATGAAGGCCTAGGCGTTCACTAACTTGAGAATTACGGTATTTTAATCCATAATGGCGTATAGCGTGTTACTATAGTAACACTTTGAGACTTCGGTCCCACCTCTTGACCAGGTCCTGCTGCAGTTCTGCAGTTCTGGGCCGGTCCCTCACCTGTCCCATAATCATTAATAATTCAAGATGTGAGCCCCAGTCTAAGAGAGACTGATCGTCATCTTGAGCTCCTTCCATTTTCTAATAATTGGATAATTGTTGCTGTCTCCTGTAGCCCATCCCAGTCATGTGCAGGTATATCATTTGTCCTTTTGGCCTTGGACGCCCCTTTGGTCTTGACAACGATGGAGCGGTTTGAGTCTGACTGATTGGTTGGACAGGAGTATTAAGGAGCTCAAACTGGTGCAGTTAACAAAGGGAATCAGTGGAGGATTGGTGGGCTTTGTAAAGACATACTAATAGGTCTGTTAGAGCCAGAATTCTGGTCTAGGGTTCTAGATCTGTCCACTGGGAGTGAAGAACCAGTTCAGAGGATGGTCCAGACTAGTTGACCATGAATGGTAATGTCATTGAGTCCAAGGGGTAAGTTTAACGTTTGACATGTGTACAGCCAGTTCTTTTGGTGTGTCAATGTTGAGTAGGAGATAGTAATAAGTGAGTGAGCTGCAATGAAACTACTGTCTGTGAGTTGTCCTACTACGTCTGCATATTTGTAGTAGGTGGTGATGGGCAGTAAACTCTGGCAGTCGTTTGTTTACAGGAGAGGACTGAAGGCCAACCATGGCGTTCTCGGGTGTTGCAGAAAATCATTAACGACGTCTGCATTTTCACAGCCTATGGCCAGTTGCGGAGGAGATTGTGAATCCAGTGGAAGGGTAGCATTCTGTACTGTCAACAGCTTTTTGACAAGTCAGTGTCGTTGGAATGTTTTTAAATGCAAAGCTGAAGTTACTGAACAGAACTGAAGCAGTTATTTGGATTCTGCCCCTTTCTGCAGTCAGTAGGCTAATTAGTATGGTAGTTGTGGGCTGACCGTTAGTATCTGGTAAAATGGAGCACATAATTAAAAGAAACATAGAAACTAGTCATATGTTGACTCTTGACCTCAGCCTTAACTGAGGTTAAACATGAAAAAGTCAACTACAAATTTCGGAAGCAAATATTGACAGTTCAAAACAGTCCGAAATTATTATATTGTCTTTGGTCTAATGTATTTTTGTTACTGTGGCTCAACTAATTAGAGTTCAGTGTGTTCTGATCTCTGGGTGTTTGTGTTGTGATTTATTTAAGTTCTGCAACTATTTTTGTTTTTAATTTGGATCTTTGTGTTTATTATTGTTTGAATAGTAGCTATGCTAGTCCTTTGTCTTTAGTTTCTTAGGTTAGTCTTGTGTTCTGTTCTTTGTGTGTTTGGATTTATTTCTCTTTGATCACTGTTAGTCTTGTCAATGACTAACAATTCTAGTTTCTTTGTACTTCAACATCCTGTGTTATTCACCTTCCAGTCAGTCAGCTGTAGTAGTCATTGTCCCTCAGTATAAAACCTCACTAAACGAAAGCAGAGTTCAGTTCGGTGAACATTAATCACCATTATATATATATATATATATATATATATATATAAATATAAAACATTTTAAACATAGATATTATTTTTAAAGACATCCACACTGAATTTTAAGATATTGTTTGACCTTATGCGACATGTTAGTGATAAGTTGCCTTGAATGTAAAGATTTGTGAAACAGCTATTATTTACAGTTTAAAAGCTTATTTAACAAAAACAGTTATTTGTAATAAAACCCAAAATGACAAAATGTATCACTCCAACATGTGCATAACAAAAATTGTGGGTCCAAAACAGGTCAATATCATATTGCCCTGATATTGTCGTGGCAATATCAGGGTCATTTGTAGTGTTTGTTGTTCTGTTTTACCTGAATTCTAACAATAATACTGTTTGACTTATTAATTGTAGATATATTTACAGGAGAGCTAAAGCTAAAACAAGGAACACTCAACTAAAAAAGCTACACAAAGAAAGCTTGAAATGGTAGCATCTGCTGCTGGATTGTAAAAAATATATGTAAATCCACCAGCAAAACAAGCATATGCATTTTTTCCATCCATTTACTTTCTCCGTTAGTCTAACCCAGACCAACAGAGATACTACAACCCATAAAGAAGAAACAAGAGAATAAGCCGATTCATTTTAGGGAACAAAGAGTTCTAGCAGACGGTGGTGAGACATGGATTTCTGTGTATTCAAGGTTAAAGGAACAAAGCAGCAACATTTGATAAACTGAACAAAGCTTTTCATCAGTTCAATATTTTCTCAAAGTGGGAATACATCCTTAAACTGCAGTTAAGATTTACAGTAAAAACCTTATTTCTATGGAAAGCTTATCAGAAAATTGGCAAAGTTGGAGTCAGAGTTAGTGGGGGTTAATGAATATCCGGACACATGCTTACAGTGGTGCAAAAAGAGGAAATAAAGTTGTGCCATGAGCTTCTCTTTCATATTTAGTATTTCATCAAAGAGAAGTAATGCCAAGTCATGCTAGGAGCTACCTTCAGCCATTAAGCCCAAGCACATAGAATTGTGCCACATAGCAGCAAACCTGCACAAACAGAAGATCGTTTATTTACTGGACAGCCTTTTGTAAATATTAGTTCCCACAGATTGGATTTCCTTATACTGTCTGTGATGCCCTTTATTAGCAAACACATCTGCACTGCCATGGAAAGGAATGACACGAGTGTGGCAATGACTAAAGCCACTCCTCTTTCTTCTGAAGAACCAAACTTTCCAGTTTAGTCTTAAAGTGGTAATGCATAATCCTTCAGTTATCTCTATTGTTTTCTTAAGTCGTATTAGGTAGTCTCAGTAAAAAAAAAGAAAAAAAAAAAAAGAAGATTTTTGCCATGTAGGCATGAAAAAAATGAGGCAGGCATGAAAAAAAGTTCTATTATCCTTCTCCACCCAGGTTTTATACAAGAAACTTTGGCTAAATTTAGTTTTATGAGGTGATATATCCACAGTTCTGACAATTTACACATGATAACAAGGTAGAGGTTGTGGTACAGTTTTGGTTGGATGCAGCTAATGGAATTATGAGGGTTAAAGGTTAGGGGTGGTACCGCCTGAAGGGATTTCAGCATAACTCCTTATAAACTCAGTGCAGTAAACAAATACATAGCCAGAAAGAGACTCAACAGAACATTATCTGTCACAAACAATAGAACATCATCCGTCACAAACCCATTTCACGCTACAGTTTGGCTGCAAAAACCGCCCCCTGTTTAAGCTGCCTCCAGTCGCTGGTCAACATCAGAAAGTTGACCAGTTTGTGTTGACGAGGCCGCCATCGCAGAACGATTGGTTAGAGCGTAGCTCTGCTTGCGGCACGTCAGCTGAACATCTTCAGACTCCATTCCATAGACACAAGCAGAAGTGGAATCAGGCCTGAGTTGGAACCGTCGTGTTAAAGAGCCCGCAGAACATCCACTCGGGATTCGAGTATAAGGACCTTTTAAAAAAAATAATATGGGCTCATCTTGTGAGCAAACACAACAAAATGCAGGAAACCTGAAAAAGGATTCTGAAGAGTCTTGATCAGACTGCTAGCTTTCAGCGTTGACACTTGCTAAAGACCGACGATGAACTTCCAAAGTAATTGGCATATTCCACAGTTTTTGCTTTTCATTCAGTGATTTTGAGATTTCAATAAAACGCTGCATGCTTCCCATTTTTACAGGTCAAAATTTATAGATCTGAAGCGCCATGTTGGCATATTTCCACTGACATTTAGTGGTGGCAGTTCTCTCCTGGCTGTTAGCACAGGCTAGCTCCCCCTTGCAGCAAATCCAGAGGATGAAACAGTGTTTCTGTGAGTCAGCGCAGCCAAGCCTCTTGACCAAATGTTTAGCTTCTTTTGTAGGTTCACCCAGAGTTCAAGTCCAGCTGCCGGGTAGATATTTGACCGTATATGACAACAGGTCAGCATTCCTCCTTTCCAGGTACAAGTGGAGTGCAAGTGTCTGTGTGCTCCCCGGGGTGCTGCATTAACAAGTTCCCCTGGGAAATCTGAGAATCGAGAAGAGCGTCAAAACCTTTGTGAAAAACTGAGATAAGTATTTACATTTTTGCACTTTTCTTACAAAAAAGAAAATCACCTTATTTTCCTTATTGACATTGAATATCTCCTTTATTACAGAGGAGTCTAGCGGGGTCCAGCCAAAGATTTTCTCATGTCTGCAAAAAGAGAAGCAAATAAGCAGAACAACATATGAGTGAAACACTGTTTCTGTGAATCATGTTACGACTCGCCATGCCTACTGGAGAGGCTCCAATAATACTTGCAACTGCACAGGTCACTCCCAGGTGACCTGCATTTACAAAGCATGTTTTCATTCCTTGCAAAGGTATTCGGTTACAGTTTGACATATGGTTGAGCTAAAACAACAAACTTCAATGTGCTTTTTGTAAAATGTTCTGGGCATGTTAGTGCCAGGCCTGAATACCTTTGGAGTGAAGCTTTTGTCTTTCTTTATTTCATCTGTGAACCTTCATTTCTAAGTCTTATCACAGATGGAACTTAGACTGTTCCATTCTAACACGTTTTTATACGACATAAAGGCTGCAGCTCTGGTTCTATGGTTATGATCATCGCACTGGAAGCGGATGCTCTCCTTTAACTTGCTTCTCTACTGCATTTAGCTTCATCCACCATCACCAACTTCCTGGTCCCTGCCACCATCTTGCTTCACCATTGTTTCAAGGTTATAGTTTTTCTCTACAAACAGCATTTTGCATGCAGGCCAAAATGTTCAAATGTAGACCAATAGAATATATTTTACATACTTTCAGTTTGCCTTACATTGCTTGTAGTTGACTGTAGAGGAGGCTTGTTGGAGCTTCCTTTCAAAGTTTCAATAAATATTTGTGGAATGCAAAACCAATCTTCTCCATAGATTTTCCCTCCTAAGTTGGCTTATGATGGAGGCACAAAGGTGTTGGTAGATTTGCAGTTGGGCAGCGCTCTTTCTATTTTCAGCTGATTTAGTTCACTTTATGACCTAGACCTGTTTCAAGTCTTTCCACAACTTTATCCACCACCTGTCTGTTCGGCTGCTTGGTTTTCATCATGCTGTTTTGTCAAAAGTATCTCATATTTCCTTTCCCTGCACAATTTCAGTTGGTTTATCATTTAAAATCCCAATGAAACACATTCAGGTATGTGTTTTCACTGTGGTAAAAAGTGAAAAAGTTCCAAGTGGCATGAATACTGCTCCATGGCAAATTGCCTCTGAACTTCAAAATGTCTCCTGTTTCATTTTGTTTTGTTGAATAAGAATGTAATTTACATGTCTGGCACATATGCAAAATGTCCGGCCCTCTTGTGATTTTTCAAAATAAATTTGTGGGTTCCGCAATGTAATCGTTGCCTAATATTTTGGCAATTCTCCAGAAATATGCATCGACAACAACTTTATCTGATTCATGTTTTCACTTTATCTTCTTCTTCACTGATGCACAAGTGATTCCTATAAATGCACTGCATTGTTTTTGGCTTTTGTGACACACAGACCCTCAATTCTTTCTCTTGAAACATGCTTTTAAACTTGTAATTACCCCCCATACTATCTCCCTTTTTCTCCTCAGACACACGTACTTCTTGAAGCAGTAGATAGATAAGATGACACAGAAGCAGATGATGATCGGGATGATGATGACCACCACATTTGCCGAACTGATGCAAGAACTTGTACCTTCAAGAAAAAGAAAGCCTCTTTAGTTGTTGAGTAGAATTTTTAGCCTTTTGCTCTCAAAACTCTGAAGAGCCTTCAGCTTATTTCTGCTCACAATAAACCAAATATACAAAAGACTTCAAGGACTAACTACAGAACAGAAACAGAAAGGAGAAAGATAGTAAGTAGTGGCATGCCAGTAGTGACTGCGGGTTCTACTGAACAGAAAACCTGAGTAAGCTTAGTTTTTCACAGAACTTTAAGTAAAATTCTGTCGCACTTCTTTACAGTAGTTCTTCAGTTTCTGTGTATTTGATTATGCAACATGTTTTGTTGAAGGATAATAATCAGGATGAGATTGGGGTCATTGCGCCATGCTCCACCGCTGTCCCGTTGGAATGAGGTACTTGTGCTGACATGCAGTTCCTTTTTCACCAAATCTGCTTTTAATTGTGGCCGGACTTGTTCATTTTCCATCAGCTGAAAATCTCAAGGTTTCTCAACTTTTTTGTGGGTTGGGGACGACATTACTTAACATGCCACCTAAGGCTTATTCTTGAATTTTATAAGCACTATACTTTCTGGAACGATCTCTACTGATACTATAGTCTTTTTTTTCCCAGTATAATGATGCATCCAAATTATTTGGAAACTGTTTTAAAAATGTTTTGCCTGTAGTCAGTGATGGTAGAAGTAGAAGTGCGACAGAATTGAAAAGTTTCGTATCCTCAGTATGCCCTTTTTGATATGGATTTGAATTTTTTGCATATGTTTTAGAATGTTTGGGGAGCTTGTTCTGTGAACATCTTGTGTTCCTTTTAGATGTATACAACACAGTGTGTTCTGAGTCTATGTACGCCATACGTCAAATCAAACTATTACATTTATGAGCCGCTTATAATATATTTTTTGCTTAATGTATGCCTCAACATCAAAAGAGCAATAAATACTAAACATTATACCTTACAAATAGTAATCCTTTAGCCTTTTTTGCCTTAAGTCGTCCTTAGCTCTAATTTTCATTTCAAATGTGCTATGTGCTATTGATCATATTCCAATTTGCATTATCTGTTCATGATATGGAACGCACGTCAGGCAACCATGTTGCAGTACTTTCATCAGACCTGTGTGTGACAATGGAGAAGAGACTCCGTTCTTTCTGCTCAAGCTAAAAAATATGACAACCAAGAGTGAGAAATCATCTGTCTCTACCTAAAATTTGTGTATTTCAAAGAAAATATGCAAATAATGTAAATAATTCCAGTTGATATGAGCCATGTTAAGACAGAAAGATGTAAATAAACCTGGATATTTACCATAGGACATAACTTCACTGGTGTCACTGGATACGTCTTCGTAGAACCTATTAGTGCTGATGTTGTACTGAAACTCGTACCTACAACATTTATTGTAGGGAATGTCCACAGTTCGATGTTGACTGAACTCATAGCACCGAGGAGGCTGAAAGAAAGGGTTATCATTAGCTTACTTTCATAACTCAGAAGATAAAGTGTAAAGGACATGATTCCCAAACTGTAGAAAAGAGAAAATATTTTCTGCTCAAATGTACCATATTTCTGTTATCTTTTCTTGTCAAAAAGTGAACTAGCTTTTGTGTAATCCTGTTAGTAAAGAAACCGGAACAACATTTTACCAAAACAAAGAAATTAAACTGGAGTATTAGCCTTTTCTCATTTGAAAACAGAAGTGAAACTAAACAGTTCCTTCAGCAACGAGATGCCAATGTAACTGTATTGTACTGTATGTAGTTCAGTAGCTCAGTGCTTGATTGTTCACAAACATGATTGGGGTTTTTTTGTTGCTGTTTTTTTTAAGTAACTTAAAGACCTAGAAAAAAATGGCTTGCGTCAGATGTGCAGCTTCAACACATCTTTGCAGGATGGGCCTTTGTTTTGTTTTTTTAGCTTCGCATATGGAAAATATTTACATTCCTGGGGCTTTGACACATTTATCACATTGTAACCACAAATTTTAATTTATGTTATTAGCGTTCTGAAACAGAGCAACATAAAAGTAAGGCTTACTTGTGAAAAAACATTGTAAATAAATATCAGGAAGGACCTCTCTTGTCATGATTTCATTCCCATGCCCCCAAACGGAACCACTACCCACACCTTTAGAACCTCCATTACATCATAAAGTCCTAAATATTTTGATGTTGACATGAAAACTTACTTTGTTGTTTCCACATTCTTTGTACCAGATGCAGAATCGCCACGCACTGTCCGGCCCAACAACTGGTTTTCTCCATGTCAGCTGGAGATAAGCTTCTGTCTCATTGATGCTCATTTCCGGCACGTATATTTCTAAAATAAATAAATAAATGGTAAAACTCCTGTGTTAGATTGGCCAAAATGCAGTACAGTAAATAAATAAAACATAAAAGTGAGTCATCAAAGACCACCAACCCATCTTAGGTTCAAAGGTGACCATTCTTGTCTCACTCTCCACAAGCACAAAGATATCTCGACCCTTCTCTACTTTCAGGGAACAGCTGCTCCTCCCTTCCACATTGAAAGCCTCACACACCTTCAGACTCTGTGTGTCTTTCTTCTCTTTTCCACGGAACCTGAAATGATGATAAGGCCAGTTGATGTCACACACCTACAGGTTAAGACGCAAGTTCCCTTACAGCCACTAGAGGGAGACGTAGCATATGAACCAAATCTGAGTGGTGACTCATTTGCTTCAAACAGTTCTTTACATCTCACTGCAAAAGCAATAAAATCTTAAGTATTTTGGCTTAGTTTATAGTGCAAGTACACATAAAAAACAAAACTAACTTACAAGTCAGTTTGTTTTAAGTCAATGATATCTTAACATTAATTTTAAAAAATGTACTAGTTCCACTGGCAGCTTATTTTACTCATAACAATGCATTTTCCCCTTGTTATAAGTGAAATTATGTGCCAGTGGAACTAGTACTTTTTTAATCAGTATTAAGAAATAACTGACTTAACATAAGCTGCTAGATGTTGATGAAATGTTATTTGCATGTTGCACCGGAAATAAGACAAATTATATTTTGTAATAGAATCTAGACCAAAGATGCTTGGTAAGATTTTGTGGTTTCGCAGTGTACTCACAAAGGTTACTATGAACACATTCTGGGTTAACAAAGTGGAGCATGAGTAATTATTAACCAGTACTGTGGACATTTTTTATTCTGTTGTTACACCTTTTAAGAGCATAAATAAACAAATCGATTCCCACCTATAGTACACCTTCAGATCCTCCGATGGATCAACTGGAGTCCAGAAACACTTGGAGACGTTGGACAGGTAAAAACATCTGAAGTCCTTCACCAACTCAGCTGCACAGGACAAACAGTAAAGTATAGTACATCTGCCTGTAAAGCTCAAATGTGGATTATTGTTATTACTTGACAGTTTCTTCATCCTCACCATGTGATTTTGGTGCTTTAATATTCACTTTTACAGGCTCACTTTCATTCCAGCCTTTACAGCCTAGAGGTTTGGAGGAAATGCTCAGCTCCAGAATGTTGGCGGTGAAATCTTTACTTAAATAGTAGTAAGTGAAATTTGTGTGTTCCACACGAGCAACCTGAAAGACAGCAAGATGGCATTAAATCCAGTTATTGTTCTGTTCCACAAAATTCCAGGTTAAGTCTGAAGGTGACTGCATATAGAATGGCAATGCCTGGTTCAATTCTGAATTGATTCAAAATGCTCAAAAAAATTGATTTTAAAATACATTACCCTTGCAGTCTGTGAGTTTACTGTATATCATATATATATATATATATATATATATAAAAAGAAAAACCATCTAACCTAGTACTGGTAATTTAACTTTTGTGTTTAAGCACAATTAAACACTTGCGGTCCCTTTATGTGGGCATCTTTTCACCTTTCGCTTTTTAACCACAACTTCACAACGCTCAACATTTTTATTCAAGCAATTCTTGCTTAGGAGGCAACCTCTGTCTGTCTGCTAAATGCTAGCTAAGTTGTCCAGTGTTAACACTTAGGTCATCCACACCCATGTAAACAAGGAGGAGTAAGAAGTTAAGGCTTTTTTATACTCTAAATCCTGGTAAATCCTGCATTGGAAATTCATCTAATCCAGCATTGTTCTTGTGAAATAAATACAACCTGACTTGTATAACAGATAAGCTTGTGGGCTTCATGTAAAGGAGTTAAAAGTCTTGGAGATAAATGTGAGATTAAATATTTGGTAAAATAAGAAGCAAAAGACCAAAGCAAAAAAAAAACAAAAAACACAATCTCTAAGTGCACGTCGAGGTGACCCTTTGTTGGCTAGACGCAGGTTTTAAAAGCAGTGGTGATGACCTTAGAATTAAGAGTTTTGAATGATGGTAAAGCCTAACGCTAGCTGTGACCTCAGGATAAGGTCAGAAAAAATTTGAAGACTACAGATAAACAGCACAGATGTGGAGTAAACTGGCTGTTCAACTGATGAGTAGTGTGCTTAGTTGAAAAATTGTATGAGACTTTGCTGAAAGCTTGATTTGGTTGCTGGTTAACATCTCTTCATATAAACTCTCTTAACTAAATACAATAATTAAACATATGTGGGTGGAGGACATTAATAACTCTATTAAAAATGAAGTTTGGAAGCAAGCCTTAAATAGTATCCACCATGGCTCTAGTAATGCTAGATCACTAGCATGAGACAGTCCAATTTAAAATCATACACAGATGATGCTATTTAAAGATCAAACTAAATAGGGTATTTCCTGTGACAGATGCAAAGGGTAGAACATTTGCGCATCACTTTTGGTTGTGCTCCAGACTTAATGATTCAATATTTAAATGCTATTCCACAGGATTAAAGGTAAAGATTGACCCTGACCGTGAAACAGCATTACTTGGCATTTCCACCATGCTGAAAAAATGTGCATTGCTCTGCAGAGCAATGGGATCGCTATCGCTAAATGCTGTATTCTGAAATTACAGAAATCCGGCTCACCTCCTCAATTTGCTGTCTGGCAGAGGGAATTCACAAGAATTCTTCATTTTGAAAAACTTTAATAAGTGTCTGGTAACCCAGAGAAATCTTATAGCCTGGAGGTTGATCCTGGAACAGTTAAAGTCTTGGGTTACCCCAAAGATAAAAGCTCACTTGGTTATTTTAGGGCTTGATTGATATCTTCTGATGTTTTGATTGATATCTTTTGATTTTTCTACTCTTGGTGGATTTACTTTGTTATTTGCCAAGCTTGTCAAATATGTCATTTGAGACATTTATGTCTGTGTTTTAAAACAGAAATGTTTTAAGTCAATTCAGCTCTGTTTGTCTGTATCGGAGCAGTAATGGTTGATGTTAAACCTCAGATATCTATGTGGGTATCAAAAGTGAAAAAAGGAGATTGGTGCAGCCATAGTTTTTACGTGGGGAATGTGAAGAGAATGTAGGTCATCATCATCATAGTAACATCATGCATGCCCCCCCACCACATCCCCCAAATGTAACCATTCTTACATTCTCCAGCTTATCCGTCCGTCGTATCTCGAATTTAACGTTACAGCTCTGTGGCAGCTCCTTGGGCTTCGGCCAAGTCCAGTTCACTACCACAACAAATCTATCCGCCCAGTGATGAGTACATTTTTGGGGGGCAGGAAGATGGCGATCTGGAGGAGGGAAGAAAAATGACAGTCATAAAGAGGCTGCATACTGATACAGCACCAAGACATCTGATTCAAACACTCTGGTTACTGGGAATGAAAGAAAACATCAAAGTGTTAATAAGTGGTTTGGGTATAGCCTGGTTAACGTGCCACATTAACCAGGCAGATGTGGCTGGTTAACAGGAAGAAACTAACTGGGAGTTTGAGAAGACGGTGGAAAAACAAACAGAAAACAACAGCTAGAAATCCTAGAAGTACTGAAACAGGAGTACTTTCTATGTTACAGAAGTAGGAAAGTGAACGGTTTTGGAGACCAATGAATCCCAATGAGCATCACGAAAATATTGGCAAAAAACTATTAAGCTATCTGCGAGGAAGCTGAAGCTTGGCCATCACTGGGCCTCCAACCAGGACGGTGATCCCAAACACACCTCAGTGTCCACCAAGTCTTTCGGGAGACATTCTAGAAACTAGAGTGGCCATCACAGTGGGCAGCAAAATTTTAAAAAGGGCAGCTGTAGCCGCAAACCCAAGAATGTTAATGAACCGGAAGCCTTTGCCCAGGAGGACCGGCTCAATTTCTTCTGCCAGAAGCCGGTTTCTGGCTATGAAGCCCTTCTGCAGCAGGTCCAAACAGCAACAAGCTGCTACATTTAGAGGAACCACCTGCAGTAGGAGTTATGCTGACTTACATGAACTGTTTTAACAGGTACTAGTGTGTTTTTTTTTTTTTTGCAATTAAGCCTAATTTGATCTGGGGGTTGATTCATTTCAGATTTATGTTCTGTTATTAAAAAGCTTACACTCTGAATCAATTTAGATCTGTAAGAGCAAGAAACAGCAACTCTGCAATAATCACTTCTGTTAATTTAATTTATTCTAACAGCATGGACTGGTACTGCTATTAGGTACAAGATTTTTTTTAAAATTACTCTTTCAAAATAAAATGTAGTGTCTGACTAGTCCTATGTTTTAAAGTCCTTTTAATGAGAAGCAAGAGAAAGAGTTTCCTCCCCCACCCCAACTTGTTGCTGTGCAATTCAGCTGGCTACAACAGAAAACAATTACAACAGGTATAAATAAGAAATATAAATCTATAATCAATATTAAATTCCAAACCAAAATTAATTTATTTTAATGGTAATAATGTAGTGTGACATTGTTTTGGCTGCAAATACATCCATTACATTTTGTTGTTTATTTATTTTGAATAAAAGCAATTAGATCACTTTATGCATGTTTTTTATTATTATTGTTTTAAAGTAATATTTACAGATTTAGGCATTTCTCTTTTTTTCTTAATTAAAACCTTCAGCAACATTTTAGCTATGATAACTTTAGGGTGTCAAACTCTTACATGTTGTAAGGTCCGATGATTTTCAAAATATTCCCGTAAATTTCACAGTAAAAGATGCTGTGATTAGTTTGAGCTCCGTGGTTAAGACTGTTGAAAAAAGTGGAAAAACAAAATTTGCATATTTCGGTACCTCAGCATGATGTTTTACTCATTTCAACTGAGTAATTATCAGCTTTGTTTTTATGAAGGTAAAGGGTTCCATTCATCTAATTAGCATACTTTACCTAATGTTCCCATCTACATCTTTACTTGTAAAAAGAAATGTTATAACTATTTAAAGAAGAAAAAAAGTCCAGGTTGTAAACATCGGACCAGAAAACTGGACAGTGAATGTAGGCGTGCGTTAATATTTGTATATTCAAATAAACACTTTAAAGACTGTGAGGGTCTCTGGTCACCAATATCTGCAAATTGAATAAATAAAGGAATAGAACATTATCAGGTGGTGAGATCTGATAATTAGCATCGGCTCTCTGCGGATGCTAACACATAGTTTCTTAGGTAATATCAGTGATGCATGTTATGTTGGTCAAACATGTTGACTTATGCTGATAAGGTTTGGCCTGAATTGAGGTTTATGGAAGAAGTAAAAGGTCAAGTATCCTCTGGAATGTCACATTTAAAAAAAAAAAAATAATAAAAAGAAACCAAGTTCATTTGAGAGAGTAAAGCAAACTGATGTTTACAGACTGCACTTCCCACAACTAGAAGGTTTTAGACTTGTGTTAGAAATCAATAATATGCATTTATGGTGCTGATTAGACTGTAAACAGTTTATTTTCCCATTCTGTCTGATAACAGTAAATAGAGAAAGAAGAAAACAGAGGCAATAATGAATTAAAATGATTCCATAATGCTTATTAAAGTAACATAAAAGCATATTGAAAAAACAAGGTGTTTACGGCTTTACAAATTATTGGAGGCAATAGTTTATCTATCTATCTATCTATCTATCTATCTATCTATCTATCTATCTATCTATCTATCTATCTATCTATCTATCTATCTATCTATCTATCTATCTATCTATCTATCTATCTATCTATCTATCTATCTATCTATCTATCTATCTATCTATCTATCTATCTATCTATCTATCTATCTATCCACACACACACACATATATATAGTATGATTTTTTTAGCATTACCAGAAGCAAATGGGCTGTGCAGCAAAAGTTATTGAAACATTAATTTGATAGCAGTCAAAATATTTAAGTAAAATAAAAAACAGACTGAGCTCTTGAAAATGCTTCTCCAGTAAAGTTGGAGGTGTGTTTACAGTGTTAGCAGCTGCAGTTGACCAGATCACAGCACAGTATCAAGAGCAGTCACAAAGAGCTTTCCAGTTCATTCACCTGTCCTCAACACTTACATAAGACCCAACTAAAGCATGAGATCATTTCTCTGGCAGAGAAAAAACCAACAAATAAAACAAGTAAAAAATACTTCTAAGCGACTCTATAAATGAAATTTGCTACATTTTATTACTGTTTAAATCTATTACAATAAATTCAAATAGGTCATTCAGAAAGATAAAGTCAGGGGAATAAAACAATTTTGAATGTAAAAAAGAGAAAGTAGAACCCAACGTCTTTAAGTTATTATGGAAATCTGACAAGAAAATGAGGGCAAAGACTTTAAAAATTATGTAGCTTTTGGGAGGCGTTACAGAAGCCTATGGACCAGAACCACCAGGCACCGGAACAGCTTCTTTCCCACAGCTGTCACGCTCCTGAACGCCTCCTGACACAAACTATAAGGACTGTAAGGATTTGCCATTATTTATTTTGTATTGTAAAACAACTAATACATATACAATCCATTCCTAATATTCCTGTATAATCTGCGTAATCTGTATAATATGTACATAGCTCTCGTATCTATATTTATACAAAATATTTTACAGCACGTTACAATTACTCTCTGTTTCTGTTTATACACCTTATCTTTGTACACCTGTTTATAAATATTTATATCCTGTATAGATAGTATAGATGCAAACTACATTTTGTTGCTTTGTACTTGTGACAGTGCAATGACAATAAAGTTGAATTCTATTCCATTCTATTCTATGTTTTGTAGCCTGAATCAAGGGCTATTTCCCTGTTTTATGGACTCTGCTTTAATTCAACATTTAAAATAAGTCATCACTTTTTAAAACACAAATAGAAACTTGTGATACTTTAATTTATTTTGGATACAAATATTGATCTTTATTTATTTATTTATTTTTTAGCTTTTCTTTGGCATTTACATAACGTTAGATGAGGTTCTGTTTAAAAACACTGAGTAGATGCTTTGTCCCTGCGCCACCACAGCATCCCCAAAAAATCCTTTTACTTAATAATTATAAATAAATGTTTCTGGATCAGAAACCAGATATGAACAAAGAAATCCAAAACACTGAAATCTCTTTTCTTTTTGTGGTCAAAAAGCAGATACTTAAATGTGACAATATATATTTTTTTCTTATGTAAAATAATAAAAACATAAAATAATTGGCAAAGGATAATGAAAAATTGTCACTTTTTCTCATATTCTGACATCTTCCACACTTTAACTTACACAAGCAAAATACAAGACCTGACCTGCCGTCACGATGTGACGGCAGGTCAGGTTTTGTTTGTGTTTTGTTTGTTTGTGGTTTTTTTTGTTGTTTTTTTTACATGTGGTTCACAATGTTATAAAGACGTCACTTTTAAAAAGAACATTTTTCATCATTAAACTTATCAAAAACGTGACCGTAATTATTTTTATACCCTGTTTTTTATTCATGTTTGTGCTGTACGACACACAGAAGCAACATGACCTGGTGCATGTCTTTCCATAAAAAAAAACATATTTAAAAAAAATATATATTAGCAAACAGAAACAAAATACAAAAATACAAACTAAATTTGAGATGTTTGTTTTAAAATAGAAAACATTATATTTATTTACAAGGGCCTTTTATTGTTTTCTTTAAAAAAAACACACACAAAACTGATAAGTAGCACTCTAAATGTATCTTGACTTTCTTTCTGGATTTAAAAATAATAAAAATCACTGTTAAAGCTAGACAAAATATTTTAGGATTTTTACATTTCCTCACGACATCTAATCCTAACCATCGCATACTGCAGGAGGTGCTGTTTGATTTATGCGCCTCAAAAGCGTTGTCTCACATACTGTCATCTTAAAACAAATTATCAGGATTATAAAACGGATTCATTTGTATCTATATCACATTATACTGTGAGATAAATGGGATACGTGGGCAGTGATGCCACAGTGAAATTATAAGAAAATTTCCACTCACTGTTTTGATCACAAAAAAGGAAAAGCTTTTTTTTTTTTTTTTTTTTTTTTTTTTTAATAAAAGTAAAAATAAATTAATACGTGCTTTTTTCTTTTGCTGAGAAAATGACCAAAAACATGAGGCATTTGTTGCGTCTTAGTCTCCGAATTCGGTGTAATCGAATAAGGCGGTGAAACGCTGGGAATCGGATTTGAGCTGCAGTTTCTGTCCGGTTCGGGACTGACAGCTGTCGAAAGGAAGGACCGGGGTTCGCAGCATTAGTAAGGGCTCAGAAGCATATTTTCATTTCAATTTTATTACAACTCTGCTGAAACTACTACTACTATTAAAAGTGTTTTACGTCCTCCTTTTGGTCGACTTTCCACAACCGCGACAGCTTCAATTAAGCCCCAAAACGTAATAAAAAAATAACCGTTTTAGTTCTACCTACTATTTATTTATACATTTCACTCTCTAAACATGTAAAAAAAAAAAAAAAAAACTGCATTTGGTGGATTGAGAAAGCAGCTCGGTACTTGTTAAATAAGAACATTATAGACATGAGAGTAAAGTTATTTAAGAGCAACTCGGACACAGAGGTAAATAACTGGTAATTATATTCTGCTGTTAGTAGCATTAAGTACAATTTAGCTACCAAACACATACCAAACAACTAGTTAAGGAAATGAACGATAAAAATGAGCAGCCGACAGGTGTTGGGTTGGAGCTAGACGTCAAGCTTAGTTCATTCCCTCCTGCCCCGAAAAACCAACGTGTAAACAGTTAGTTATTTTTTAAAAAGTCATACCTGCTTCGCCGTAGGGCGCCATCGTGATGGCGACGCTCAGAAAGGTGACAAACTGCAGCGTCGCGCTCATGTTTGTCCTCGAGCGCCTGGAGTTGTACAGCTCTGCGCGCGACGGAAATTCCCACTAGAGCTCGAGTATTCAGAGGGGACAGGAAAGCGGAGGAGAAGAAGAAGAAGAAAAAAAAACTACAAATCAGTGCCTGGGACAGGCAAACACAAGAGGAAGAGTGCCCGGAGGACCACTTCAGAAAAACAGAAGAAGAGAAAACAAATGGGAACAGAAATATGAGCGCAGACAGTCTCGGTGGGTCAGAGGTGTCTGACGGGAACGAAGCTCAGCAGGAGCACAGTAGAAGAAGAAGGAGGAGGAGATCAGTGACAGTCAAGCCCTACATAATCTGTCAACACCAGGTTAGCTCCATAAAACTCTGCTTGACTGGAGGAGGAGAAACTGCATTGCATTGGGAGGAGGGATGAGCGCATGCGTGTCATTTATGGGATATCATAAACACAAGTGTCCATCTATTCCTCCAGGAAGTCGTCAGCCGCTTAATGAGTCTGTGAATCATTAAGCCGAAAAATCTGTATAATGGGTTTATGTGAAAACAAAACACATGAGCAGAGAAAGGCCAGAAATATAAAACAAAAACACATCGCGACGTATGGAATGTATTTTTCAAGCAGCACCAAGTTTATTTAAGAGTCACTTTCTGTCCCAGACTGATTCCAGACCATAATGTGGAGTCAGAACTAAATTACTTTCACGACACTTTACCCACTTATTTATCATGACTTGAGTCATGATAAACAAGTGGGTCAGTAAATTATGATCTAGGCAAATCTATTTAATCAAAAATGACAGAAAGAGGAGAAGGGAGGGGGAAAAAACAAAACAAAAAAGAGCAGGAAGGTATTATAAGACTGAAGTCAAAAGGAAGGACAGAACAAGACGAAGAAATAAAAAAAAAAAAGAAGGACATGGTATAAAGAAAACAATGGGAAAAATTGCACACAAGCAAGGAAACTATGTGAGGGAAGAAAAGAGACAATCACACAATCAACTCTACTGCAGAACCCAAAGGCATCCTCCCCCCTACGAATCTAAGTGAATAGATATTGATAAAACACCTCCAGCAAAAGATCAATAATTTTTAGGGTAACCAACAAGCCTACTGGTCAAGTATTTGGATTTTGGTACCTTAGGCCGTCATCCTTGGGCTGACTCTGCCACACAGACCACAAGTTGGACAGCACTGGTAATTAGCATTCCTACCAATTTTATGTTTATTATTATATTTATTGCTCAGAATTCATTAATGCGAACAAATTATTTTTCAAATGATTCAAATCAATTCAAAAATACTTTATTAGTCCACAAAGGGCAGCGAAGTGTTGTAACTCACATCATCCAAGTTTCTTCAAAGAGTTGTCGTGGATGTTGATGGTTGTTTCTACTGAGTTGTTGTTAGCACATTTAGCGAAGCAGTCGCGGTTGATTGACAGCGCTAAGCTCCTCCTCCCGTCTCTCGTTGGTCGTTTTTAATCAAGAGCAATGCAATTCTTCAATCTCTCGTCAATTTTTATGTATATAGCACTATTACACACAATAAAGTGACCAAAGAGCTTCACGGGTAAAAAAAAAAAAAAAAAAAAAAGAAAAAAGAGGGGCAAAATAGTGAAACAAAAGAAATAGAAACAGAACGACAGAGAATTTTTTTTAAGAAGGACAGAAGTATAAGCAGCCTAATTCTCCATGTCTCCAGAAGGACTGTGTTTTTGCAAAGGATCAGTGGGATAAGGCAGTGCCAGAGTATTTAGTGGTTTAAAAACCAAAAGTAGAATCTTGAAAGTTATTCAAAAAGAAACAAAGTCATCGCAGAAAGCATCACAGATTGATGTGCTCACACTGTCTTTTCCCAGTTAGCAGGTTCCACCTGATCCCACTGTAAAAGGAGTTGCAGGAGTCCAGGCGAGTGGTGATGGAAGCATGACTGACATATTTAAGGACAGTTTGAGAAAGATATGGATTCATTTTGTTGATCTACCTCAAATGATAAAAGCCAGACCGGATTATTGCACAGACCCACTTGGCAAATTTGAGGTCAGTGTCAAAAATAACTCAAAGTTTGTGACGGAATCGCAACCGAGAGTCAAGAAGAGCGACGGTCTGCAGGATCAGCTCATAGAAAACAGTACATCTGTCTAACAAGACAAGGCAGCTAAACCGACCTCGCCACTTTCCTTCATCAGATACATTGTATTTTAAGCTACAATTCTTTTTGTTCTGTTTGAACATTTTGTAAATCACAGTCAAATGTCCCCATGCACACGCACCGTATTGTGTCTGCATGGGAACAAACAAAAATGTTCCTCAGACAAGTTTAAAAATCAACAATGTAGATAACAACCATGAACCAGAAATCAGGGGATTTTAGAGTAAACAAGTATTTATCTGTGCTGCACACAGTAATGTGCCTGAAAGCAGAAGTGCAATGGCTTCAGGTTTTTTGGTGGCGTATTGTGCAGCAGCATGTTTAGTTTGGCTATTATGTAACGACTAGTAAATGTCAAAGGCAATTATTAACAATGTTTTGATCACGTCTACCAAATCAGGGCAACACTGGCTCATCAGGAATTAAGGAAACATTTTATTTCACAGGTTGTGAATAGGACTGTTATAAGACCATTATAAACATGACATCACACCTGTCATGAACATGAGTAAGTCTTCATGAGTATTTATGACTGTTGTCATAAAATGTCATTCAGTAAATCAGAACACTTTTCATACAAAGTTGACATTATTCAAAATGTCTTTGTTAATCAAGAAATCATGATCTCACATAAATTTGATATAAAAGTATTACTTATTAGACTTTAGCTTTAATAACATAAAGCTACATAATTTTTAAAGTCTATGCTTATTAGGGACAGATTTTTATGCAGGTTTGTGAAAGGAAAGAAGAAAAAGACAAAATGGAGCAAACTCATATTACAGGACTAAAGGCAATGTTTTCCTGTCATTAACTTTCCTAAACAAATGTGCTGCTTCAGGCCCAGTGTCCTGTTAGCACTCAAACAGTTGAATCTGAGCAGAACAGTCGTCCCTATGCCTTCTTCTCACTGGGCAGCGGAGAGGAAACCGACAACATCCCTTCTTAGGGAACGTATAATTCATTCTGCAGGAGCTCAGACAAGCAGGATACACAAACAGCAGACTGTACTTTAATTTGGAGGTTTCTTCAAAGATGCAATCTTTTACTGGCCAGGGAGATCAAGATGTTCCCATGGAAGGAACATGCTCCCGGGCAGAGTTTTGATGCCAAGGGGATTCCGGCTGGGACTCCTTCTTCTTCTTGTAAGATCTTACGGCAGGTGACATCCAATGTTTAGATGCATTATTGCCATCCACTGTGCTCGAGTACGGGCCAGAATATTTTACCTACTTAAACTATGCCATTGTATATAATCCTGTTTCCTTTGCAAATTTTATAAGTGCTTAAATTAGCTTGTCATGTTTAACCAATGCCTTACTCTGTGACTACTCCTTCCTGGGAATTGTTTTGAAAAGAGGCAAAACTGTGCATTCTGGGATTTAGAGTTTTTACCAGTCTCTTTTCAGTTTTGTGTGGGTAGTTCAGTGACACGGCTGGACCCAGGAATGGGGCGACATCTGCAGATAAAGATCCAGGTCATGCCACAAGACCCAGTGTTAACTTTAGATTTAGCCCTTCAGCTTAGTGCTGATGGAAACATATTTAGCAGCTAACCATTTGTGGCGTTCTGACAGCGCTTGCAAATCATGTAGATCATTTTGTCATGGTTTCTCTTTTTCTTCTGGGAACCTAAAGTTCAGCCACAAACATTAGTTTAAAATGGTAGAGGCCTCCTTAATGCTTTTTGCAATCAAATGTTGTCATATTACTAAAGATTACTATTTTTTAAAGTGTCTATATGAAACTGCTACTTTCTGTTTTTATTATTTCATTGAATATAATTTCAGATTTTTGTGTTACTTTTGTCCAGGTTGAGAAAAATGCGACAAAAAATAAAAGCAAGCTACTATTGCTACTGGTTAATTTTCTAAGCTACACTAGAGCAAGCATTAGGGAGGCACAGACATAAATATTTGTCCGTTATTGCTATCTGGTATTAATACTGCTGCTATGGCAGTAATTACCAATGTCTTGGCCAAGGCCCTCCTGAACAGTCACTGATATCGGACCAATTTTACTAAACGGACTGATACAAATATGTTAAAAAATTATCATAGCCAATTCTGATGTTGATTGTTTCAGGACTGGGCCAAGTTTTTGGAAATCAAAATATGGTTATCAAAATACGGTCAATATTAGTAAATATGGTCACCGAAATATGGTCAATATTGGTAAATATGGTCACCGAAATACGGTCAATATTGGTAAATATGGTCACCGAAATATGGTCAATATTGGTAAATATGGTCACCAAAATACGGTCAATATTGGTAAATATGGACACCAAAATACGGTCAATATTGGTAAATATGGTCACCGAAATACGGTCAATATTGGTAAATATGGTCACCAAAATACGGTCAATATTGGTAAATATGGTCACCGAAATACGGTCAATATTGGTAAATATGGTCACCAAAATACGGTCAATATTGGTAAATATGGTCACCAAAATACGGTCAATATTTGTAAATATGGTCACCGAAATATGGTCAATATTTGTAAACATGGTCACCAAAATACGGTCAATATTGGTAAATATGGTCACCAAAATATGGTCAATATTAGTAAATATGGTCACCAAAATACGGTCAATATTGGTAAATATGGTCACCAAAATACGGTCAATATTGGTAAATATGGTCACCAAAATACGGTCAATATTGGTAAATATGGTCACCAAAATACGGTCAATATTAGTAAATATGGTCACCAAAATACGGTCAATATTGGTAAATATGGTCACCAAAATACGGTCAATATTGGTAAATATCGTCACCAAAATATGGTCAGTATTAGTAAATATGGTCACCAAAATATGGTCGATATTAGTAAATATGGTCACCAAAATACGGTCGATATTAGTAAATATGGTCACCAAAATATGGTCAATATTAGTAAATATGGTCACCAAAATACGGTCAATATTGGTAAATATGGTAACCAAAATATGGTCAATATTAGTAAATATGGTAACCTGGTGCTTACCGACTCCATCAAAACAAGAGCATTAGAAAGGATGGATGGAAACAAAATATGGACAATGGAATGGAGAATAAATTATGAAAATACAAATATTTTGTAACTTTACCTGGACATATGGTGGTGTGTGCATCACTGTATCATATAAGTTCATCACATCATTTGGATTTTTATTATCATCAAAATTACAAGAAATAAAGTTTTTACATTTCTATATAATAATCAACTTTCTGAAACAAGTGACAAAAAAAATCGAACTCTTTCACGATATATAATTTTTTTTTTTCCTATGTACCTGTAATTCTTCCCCTGGTCTTTGTGTAGGTACTGCTGAAATAAAAGGCTGCTATTGCTGCAAAAATTGAAAATAGACATAAATCTGCACAATCAATATTTTCAGGTTTTATTGGAAAAAAAGCTTTACAAAGTAAATTTATCAAGCAGCAGCACCTTTTGCAGATAATGCAATAAAACTAAAAAGATAAGAACAAAAGTCTCTGCTAAGACTGGTTTTGCACTCAGCTACAAAATATACATACATACAAACATACATGGATACAGAATTGAATTTACATCATGTCAACAGTTTATGTACACATCATCTTAAATATTAATAATCTATTTGCTTGTTTCAGTGTAGCACTTGTGAAATACTTGGAATAACCGACCCGCGATGGCGTCTATTAGTCGAGTTAGAGGACGTTTTCTGTTTTCTGTTTCTTCCAGAAGGCAGAGTGTGAAGGCACCAGATCCAAACGTAGATGAGAGAAGCTCTGTAACGAGTAAATATTATCACACAGCTTTAATTTCTGAGCCCAGTCCTGATTTCAAAGGGAGAGAATGTTTAAAGAATTAAAGCTCTGGTATCTTTTATTAGTCACTACTTATTGCCTTGCTTTAAAAAAATCCTTACAGCATAGTCTTATTTTAAAAAAACAAAACAAAACAAAAATGTTTTCATCAGCATTGCTACACAGCTAATACCCCCAGGCAAGAAGCTGAAGTTTGTTCCTTTTCCTATGACTTCTATGAAGCAGGAGTGGACAGATAAATTGGCCCCGTTTCCTTAATTTCAGGTGATCTGTGATTGGTCGACACTTACAGCCCAACATGTCTCGTCTGCACATGTGCGGCTAACAACAGTCGCTCCGTTATTGCTGGCTTAGCTTTATCACTACATTTAGCAACTTTTAAGACGACAAAAAAACAAAAAACAAAATCAGTTTGAGCTAAAATCAGAATCGGCAGGTCATGCTTTTAAAGATCGTCGATCAACCAGAAAATGCAATCGGTGCACGCCTGGTAAACTATAAACACATCTTTAACTACAAAGTTGGAAAAAGTCTTGGACCTGTGAGCATTTATCAGGAGTCAAACGCATTCCTGTGCAGAAACAGAAGGCACCTTTCTGACTTAGCATGACTCATCGCGTCTTTTATCTTTTTTTCCCCTCAACGTGGCCGGAACGCGCCGTTGCATTTGAAAAAAAAAATCTAATAAATTCCCAAACACTTTGCATCACATCCTGATGCTTTCGCTTTTACAGCGCGTCACAATGGAGCCGCTTGTGTTTTTTCAACTTGACGTGAAACAAATAAAAGAGGGTGAAAACAGGAAACGGTGAAGTGCTGCCAAAATTAAAAGAAGAAGCGCTCTCCTGTAGGAAACAGTGACGGCGGGACAGAGAGCAGGGTTCTGCATAGATCCTCGGGGCCGCGGCCCCTTCCATGAGGCAGGACAAGAGCATCACAGTCTGGAATTCATCAGCTTTATCTGACATGCACACATTGAAGCCCAGCACTTTTTTAAATACATTCTGAGAAATACTGCTCATTGTGATGTGAATATCCAACCCCTGCACCATGCTGGGTTTTATTTTTTTATCTTTTTTTGCCCCGTAGATTCCTTTGCACATCAGGCAGAGAGACACGAGGGGCGGGAGGCTTCTTGGCAAGCGGCTGCTCCCATTACCACCCAGTTTACATCCTTAAGGGAAATGTGGAAGGGTAAACATTGTGTTTGCAGGGGTGGGGTGGGGCGGGCTGTGGGAACACACAGTGGGGCTGCAGGAGGGGGCTGAGTGTTTGAGGTCAGCTCATGTTGTGGACGTCCCACTGATGGCACGGAAAACATGGAGGGAGTTCTGCAGCAGCGACCGCATCATGTCCTCCTGGTAGATCTGATGGGTGAAGAGGAAACACGCAATTAAAAGGAAGCTCTCTCTCTCTCTCTCACACACACACACACTTAGAGCTGTATGGGAGGATTAGATGGGATGCATTACAGTGGGACTTGGATCACCACAGGCCAGGATGAAAGGAGACATGGGATCGCTGATGTTTGATTCTGATCCACTGATTGGCTTCGCTGTCGGAGCGTTTGGGGTCTTTAACGATGCATTTGATTTTTTTTTCTGGGTGGAATCTCTCTACGCATTAAAAACAAGACCAGACCAGATCTGGAGATATATATATATATATATATATATATATATATATATATATATATAGCATTCCTTTATATATATATATATAAAGGCATGCTACAAAAGCAGCCCTTCTGCTTTTGCAGCAATCAACAAACTACTGGCAGAATCCTGGTAGGATAACAGAATAATCAGATTAGAATTATTTGAGCTCATTTAAATTGGTTGGTTTTCTGGACTTTGAAGCAGAGTTCATACATTTCTATCAGGGCTGAAGCTTTAACGTTACCCTGATGAATCTGTTCCAGAATCAGTCTTGATGAGTTGGAGAGCTCCGTCCTCTTGGATCGGGCATGCTGATTGATCGGTGGTTATGCTGCTGTAGGCTGAGGCTGCCAGAGGACAAACTGAATGTTTTTCCTTACTTTATTGTCCTACTACTCTCCAGTTGGTATTATTTGCTGTTATTTCAATTGTTGGCGTCGTATTTTCTCTCATTTATTTACATCCGTCCTGCCACTACATTCCTTCCTGATTGACATGATGCTGCCCTCAACTAATCATCCTGCTATTAACTTTTTACTTTCATGAACATCAAAAACAATCCTCCATCAGCTCATCTGTTTCTTCTTGTGCATTCTGCTCTGTCTTCTCAAACCTCCAGTTGGTTGTTGCAGATGGCTGATTGTGCTGAGCTAGGTTCTGGTTCTGCTGGAGGTTTCTTCCCGTTAGAGGGCAGTTTTTTCTCTCCACTGTCGCTCCGTACATGCTCAGCTAACGACACGATACAGGCGGTTGTCTCCTGTCTCTACATTCTCCTCCAGGAAAAGTCAGTGACTCGATGCAATTTGCTGGGTTTCCTTCGGTGGCAAACGTGTGAACTAATAATAAACTCTGCTTAATGAACTCAGCTTAATGTGCAAAGAACTAGTGAAAGTACTAAAAGTACTACGTAGTTCCTATTTCTCACTTAACTTGGAAAAAAAAAAGTCTTAGTACTTTTTCATCAAAATAAAAAAAAAATAGTGATATAAAAGCATCTCCTTTATCTTGCTGAACAGTCATGTTTCAAGTTAGTTTGGTCTTATTCCAAGTTTGCTTAGATACTTGCACTAGAAACCAGACCAAAAAAAACTGGGTAAGATTTGATGTTTTTGCAGTGCAAATGTATTAGGAAGACAAAAAAAAAAAAAAAAAACAATCATTCACAAAATGTACTTATATCAAGGCGTGAGACGGTAGAAAAGCAGAATGGACTGCTAAATCTGCATGTCTGCTGCAGCTCAGCAGTTTAGCCTGTCGTGTGAGGAGTGAGCAGCAACCCGAGGAGACAGGTTGTGCTAGTACGGTTGCGTGACTGGAACCATTGATGGCAGCCGTCCAGGTGTCGTGTTTACAGGCAGCCTGCTTTGCTTCAGAATGTAAAGCTGCAGCTGGGCTTTTTTCAAAAAAGTAAACAAAAGCCACACAGCAATGCCATGGGTATTTGTGAGTATGGAAATATTCAAACCCAAACCCGGAGACCAAGTATGATGGTGATTTGATTAAAGGCATCTCATTTTGCATCTCTTGTTTTGTTTAGTTTTGTTTTTTGTTTTTTTTTTGTCACTCTCAGCGCCACCGCTGTCGGACCACGATCAGCTCCTTTCGTTTATCAGAGCGAGCGATCTGATTGGCTCGTCTCAGAAGGAAGCAAAGTGTAATCTAAGTATGCCAAAACAATTTTCCATCTATCTGTGCCAAGTGAAGATCTTTCAAAGTGGATGAGCTGAACGAAAACAGCTGAGCTCTACCACCCTCTGCTCAAAGACGATCATTTAAAGGGGCAGTGTGATGTGTTTTCCAGGCATATGGAGCCACTTTAGAGCAAAATCGAGTAACTATGTTACCTTCAGCTGTTACAAAAATGATACATATATCAAATATGACTAAAAAGAAATCTGACTTTGTAATCTAATCCCTAGAGATTGCGTCTCAGCTGCTAATTGCTGCTGGCTAGTCTGAAGGAGTCAAAGCTGAATGGTTGCCATGGGAGATACAAGGATTTCTCAAACATGCATGAACGAAGGTATGTTTATGTTTATGTTGAGGGAGTAAATAATATGATGTGAAGCTCAAAAAAGTCAATTTTACATGATACCGCCCCTTTAAGGTGGCGTGCCTGCCTTGTAAAAGATAACGCATCTTTATTTCAACTAGATGAATGGGAATAAAAGGGGGCGCAAAATTATAGTTGGTGTCTGAATGAAAGGATGAAACTGTTAAAACAGCCATTACCTGCTTTTCCTTAAAGCTAAAGGCCAGCATGGCGGAGAGAAGAAAGAAAACTAGTTAGTAGGAAGTAAATCACACACACTGGACCCGACCAAAAACGTACACAAACTCACAATCTCAGCTTTAATCTCATTACATCCTCGCTTGTCATTAGTGGAATCCGACTCGCTGGGATTTTAAGCACAAAAGAAGACATTGTGCGAGCCATCTGATATGATGAAGCGCATCATTTGTTTCCAGGAAGCAGTCAAGAGGAAATTCAGTTTCCAATAATTCCTGGATGAACCACAGATTCCTGACTCCCATTATGAGTCAGCCGGAGCGAACGCCCCGACGAGCCGACTGGACGTTTTATCATGTTACCAGTTTGCTTCATTCAGCTCCATATCATAGTAAAAGTCACCCATGAAAAATAATACACGCTTTTCAACTTTTTATTGTTTTTTTTGTTTGTTTGTTTTGTGTTTCTTACAAATAAAAATTTTAAAACTGAGGAACGCATTTATATTCAGTCAGGGAGGAAGTTGAGGGTTAGATCATAAATTGATTATCTGACACCTGGGAGGAGCTGCAGACATCCACAGCTCAGGTAGAGAATCTGATCAATGCTACTGTTAGTTTATTGTTAGTTGCACGCGTAGAAAGTCAGGAAGAGACACGTTGAAGTAGGGGATAAGATCAGTGGGGTTATGATGGATAAAAGAGATTGTTTGAACTTCCTCCTCTCTATGTTCTGTTTCTCTTTACTAAAGGGGAGTGTTTCCTCTCCACTGTCGCCACATGCATGCTCAGTATGAGGGATTGCTTTAAATTCAATAAAAGTAACTGTCTACAGTCGCTACACACTCGTCCAGGAGAACTTAGATGGGTTTCCTTAGATGGATCTGAAATTTTTTGTCTTAGGCTGAATTTTTTCTCCTATACAAAAATCTCCCAAAGGTAGAACATTTAAAAACTAGAAGCAGGAGCATCAGCAGTACAAACCCAGACGGGTTACCTTGTGTTTGTGAATGGGACGACACAAAGATGTGAGTTTGGAATTGGAGTTTTCGACATGAGTCTAAGTGGAGACGTCTCTCAGTTTACACACAATTATCTGACTCCATCTCTCGGCATCAGAGCTCGGCTTGTCAAACGCCTCAGCTGGCAGTCGGAGGTGCGAACTGCGACTCTGATTGTCCGTTTTCAGCGTGGCTCCGTCCACAGAGATGAGATTTTTTTGTTTTCCAGATATCTCTTCTACCAGTTCCAGAACATTTGTTTGGCGTCGTTAGCACCAAACGTTTGTTTGGATCTGGTGAGATCCGTCTGGAGTTGCGTCATCTTTTCTTCAGAAAACAGAAAAGATCTGAGTGGACCGGTGGTGACTGGTGCCACTGTCACTGTTTTCTTACCTAATCAATCGAATGTTTTCGGGGACAACAAGCCTGCGCCGATCTTTTGCAACTCCGGGTAGAGATCGTCTCAGGGTCGAAGATGATCAAATGGAAAAATCTGAGTCCAATATACGAGAAAACTAAGGAATATGGATTAAAAATCTTGAGTTGTCTCAAACCAAAAAAAACATCTGCTGATGTTCAAAGTGTCGAATTTGATCGTTTCTCAGTTTCTCCGCCGAATCTCACTACAAATCAGCTTGACGTGAATCTAAATTGTTCATATTTTTTCTCATAATTCAACCAGCCTATGGGACGTCAAAGATGATGAAACCAGCAGGATGATTCGTGTGAACATGACTGCCGTTTTGCAATGCCTTGCCTAATCCGGCTTTTGAGAAATTGACATCAGTAGAAACCATCTGCAAGGAAGAAAACTGGATTTGTAAGTATTTTGAAAAAACAGAATTTAAATGACAAAAGTTGATTCATTAATTCTGCATCTTTATATTTACACCAAACTTCTGGTTTGAGTTTGTTCCTTTTTTCCCCTGTTTATTTTATTACTGCTTTTATGATGTAAAGCATTTTGAAATGCCTGAAATATTTCAAATAATCTCGATCAATATGAAAATTTGGGCCGATATTTATAGTAACGTTGTTATGGCTGATAACCAGTATACATATTTCTCTTCCCTGCCGACAAGGTGAGAAAATGATCCCACAATCCTTTGCTGCATCGCTAGCACTGTCACATGACCAAACACATACCACATGCATAAACAGCAACAAGATGGAAATATAATTGGTTATCAATATCAACCCAGTTTTACTTTTGGACCGATATGCTAAAAAAAAAAAATGACGCTAATATCGTCTGATACCAATAATAGAGCAGATGTATTGTGAATCACTAATTCATACCGTTTGAGTTTCAAAATATTTTCAAAATCTATATGAAGTATCCAAATATGTCAGAAAAACATACATTTCTTGGAATCAATGTGTGGAATCTTTCCTAACATTTTTACGACTGGAAAGAAGATCTAAATATGCTGCAGCTTCTTTGAGAGAGGAAGTAATCAAATAATTCGATTCTGATCTTTGATCAATTGATCACTATTTGAAAAACAACTTTTGTGGGGGGTTTTCTGCTAGCACATCAGCTAATGTTTACATGTTTGTTTGTGTCTCAATTTTTTTATTTGCTTCAGCTCCACATGCTTCTCCCCAAAACGACATAACTCGATGTACTACTTTACTTTTAGCTATGCAGCTTCAACACGTTGAACACTGAGCTAAAAAAAAAGGCTCATTCCACCTCTTTTTATGGGAAGCTTTCATAAAATTTCAAAAGTTAAATAGGTTTCTAATAAATACAAATTCCCGACTTCAACTAATTCTCGGCTTCTGCAAGCTATCGCTTCATTACTTAGATTCTTTAAAAGTAACACAGTACTTCTCTTCTTCTGGCTCCTTTTTACTTGCTTGCTAGCTTGCTAGCAGGGGTATATTAGGTACTGTCTATACACAGAGATCTCTATTTTATTGGTTCATTCCACCTTTTTTGTGTTTAATAAGTACAAATACTCAACTTCACCAACTAAGCTGTGTCCGGATTTTACAAACTTATCAAGATTCAAAGAATCCAGATAAGTTAGAAAGAGTAAAGAATGCTTCTGTTCCTCTGACGTAACCTGTGTGACTAACAGCTTCCACAAATAAGAGCTTCATACTTTCAGATACGAATAAAGTAAGTGTGGCCCCATTTCTCTGGGGCCAGGTTACCTGTTCATGGATGATGTCAGACAGCTCCTTCACCATGTCCTTGAAGTTGGACTTCAGGCCCTCGTGATACTCGAACTGGTCCTCCTTGATGATCCGCTCGTTGATGTCTAGCGCCATGCTGCACGCCTCCACAAAACGCCTGCAGACAAAGAAAAAAGCCAAACGTAAACTTTAACAAAACAATGATAAATCTGAAGCCTATTTGATTCGTCTCTTTCGGCAGACGTTTACCTGAAAACCTCCTTGAGCTCTTTGACTTTCTTACTGCCGGACGAGTTGGACTTGCTGTCGTCCAGGAAGGCCCGGGCGTACGCCATGGGGCCTGCATTCACCTGCAGCAGAACACAACTCTTCTCTGTCACTCATCTCTGAACAGCCTTTTTATGTGCACGAGTTGAACACAGGACAGGGGGCGGTGTGGGGCCCTGGAACCCGGGGCTGTGAGGCGCTGGTACCTGCACCGAGACGCAGCCCTGCAGCTTGAGCTGCAGCTGGATCATGTCCACTTCCTGGCTGGAGCAGAGCTTGGTCAGCTCGGCCGTGCGCGCCCTCATCTCGTCGATGGCCACGTCCACAGGCTTCAGCTCCAGATGCCTCTCCCCCTTCACCTCGATGCGCTTTTTCACGTACGGGAAGGTGTTGGCGGCTGTGGGACGAGAGCGCACGCGAAGCCCGGCTGAGTCACGCATGCAAATGTGGCAAAACCAGCAAAAAAAAAGAAAAACAAGCAAACAAACAAAAGCGTCATTTTGTTTGTTGGCAGCGGAGGCTGCAGGGAGTAAAACAGGAGTGTCAGTGTTAGGAAACAGAGACAATGAGCAGAGAACCCGGCTGCCGGCTGCCAGCTGCTCACGCTAATGTTCCACATCACACATGCCATGTGTTAAAGCATTATAAACGTGACAACTCGTCCAACTTTCGCTGTTGTTGTTTTTTTTGCTTTATCATCCCAATAACAATGAAAACAAATGCATAATTAATGTGGGTCTGATGGTGACTTCAGTTTATGTGACACATCAACATAATGAGATGACACCGAGCTACCTGTTAGAAATCTTGCTGAGCTTTTCTTTCTTTTTTTTTTTTACTATTTATATAAATACATTTTTCACAAATATTACATGAAAGAACATGATTTGAATATGCCATATTTTACAGACAACAGAGCGCACCTGACTGTACGCCGCATTTACAACGTTTTTCTGTTTTTAAAAACTGAAAACGTACAAATACAAGCCGCTGGTATCTCCGTTGCTCTCGGCTTTTCACAATAAATCTGCTATTAAGGACGCAGCTCTGTGTCTCCAACGCCGAACCATGGATTGGTTCACGCTGAGCTTACGTGCAGCAGCTATCGACCTGTACTGCCAGATCGATGGCCCTCAACTTAAAAGGAACTTCTTCGTGTGGTTTCCATGACGAAGGGGGTATGAGTTTGAAAAAATTTCTCCGTCATGCCTGCTGTGAGCACGTGTTTATTCTAAGTGAAAATTAGCGCTTTCTTCTTTGAGTTCCAGTTTTGACTTCTAATCATTCACTTCCTGCTAAAGATCCCCTGGCGGTTGAAGAAAAATCCACAGAAAAGCCGCACTGGGCCACCAGCCGCACCGGGCCACCAGCCGCACCGGGCCACCAGCCGCACCGGGCCACCAGCCGCACCGGGCCACCAGCCGCACCGGGCCACCAGCCGCGTGGTTCAAAGCGTGGGGAAAAAACAGCAGCTTATTGTCCGAAAAATACGGTACATCAAATCCAGCTTTTGCTCTTACTATTTCATACTTTTCAGATTTGCACCTCTAAAAACTGAATATCATTTATCTTCTTTTTAGTTGCAGCTTGACAAAATGTAAAAAAGTTCACACTTTCATGCAGTGTGTGTGTGTGTGTGTGTGTGTGTGTGTTCCTTATGTACTTGTGAGGACGGTCCTCCTCTTGCATTGCTCCTCCACGCCGCCGTGTTTCTTCCCCGACAGCGTGTACGGCGTCTCGAACACAAAGTTTCTGATGTTGTGGCACTTCTCGAAGTCCGTCTTCTTCTCTGGCGCCTCCTTCTCATCGAAGTAGGGCTTGACGAACGTCACCTGGACGTAGGCGAACCTGGAGTCCAGCTCCTTGGGGTTCACCTGAAACATCAGCAGGAAGGTTTGAGCAAAGAACAGATGTGGAAGGAACCAAAGAGCCGCTGAGGGAGGGAGACGACGACATCCAAAAGCAATTTTCCAGCCGCAATAAAGGAATTAGTGTAAAAAGTTGAATCATTTGTCTTAAACATCACATGTAATCCTCACTGGTACCTCTGAAAGCAGGCAGATATCAACTCAATCTATCAGCTGAGACTCTATAATGACTCGTCATGCTGGAGAAAGAATATTTCCCAGCATTATCTTGGACTAATGATATTTTCTGAGTCAACACAGCAGTGAGGCTTCGCAGCCAATCACATTATTTACATTCCAAACTGTGTTTCAGCTCCGACTGCAGCTCTGGAATTAAAGTGACGCATCGGTTTGCTGCCGGCACCTTGTTGGAGTCCTGAATGATCTTGACGTTTTCTGGGCCAAACTTGTCGCCGTAGAGGGTGAGCAGGCGCTGCGAGATCTCGGACAGGCCGGTGAGTTTGGGCTCTTTGTAGATGTACTCCTTCCCGTCCTCTTCCTCGAAGAAACCCTGTCGACGAGAACAAGAAGCTCGCTGAGGATCAGCTCTGCTTCAAAACGTGGAACATGCTCCTCAAGATAAACATCAAGTCTGTTTATTGTTATCGCTGCTGCGAGTCGGTCAACACAGCCTCGGCTTTAAGTGCTTCCAGTTAGATGAGCTGTTTCTGCCAAGATTTCAACTTCCACTTTTTTGATTTCTCGTGTTGCTTCATGAAGTGCATCAGTCTCTGTAAAACCACAACCAGCCCAACACTGAACTTCACAGCCAGGATTGTGTTCTCAAGCTTGCGAGCTCTCTCACTTTGCCTCTACATATAACAAAAGCAATCATGGCCAAAAGCGTATTTTAGCTCCAGAAACTAAAGTCTTTGTCCCTGCAAGCATTTGCAAACTGTAATCTGTATTTCTGGCTTCCGCTTTGCTGCTGTTTCAGTTCCATCTTGTTTCACTGTAGGTAACAATTCATCGACTGATTCAAGTTCTTAGATGATTAAAATTCCTTGAGGCAGATAATTTGCCTTGAATCTTCATTAAATGGTGTTTTACGAACGAGCCATGTTCCAGATGGATGATTATTTGTGTTGCGCAACACTCTCACTTCAACCAATGAGTTGTTGATGAATGCTAAGAGTTGGCAAAACAAATGTCCTCTTTTCCTCGGACATGTTCACTTTTCATGTTATCTCTATTGACTGAAGATGAATATGTAAACTAGAAAATTCCTGAAGAAATGTAACCGGGGCCTGCCAAAGTGTGCCCGTCGGTTTGGACCCAGCGTTCTGATGCTATACATTAGCATCAATGCTAAAGAAAGCTGCAATGTCATCACTTACTTAAATTAGTGTGATTTATATCTCTAAACGGTGCGGATTAACAATATTTAGTCATATTTTTCAATTTTCTGATATTTATGTACGGGAAATTCTTAAAAGATGTAGTGTTTTAATATTAGTGCACGTAAGCTTCTAGGTAATGTAAATTCTCCTGCAAAAATTTTCAATAATAATTTGTTATTCCAACAAAAAAAAAAAAAGAGGAAAACTTTACATATAATTTGTGAGACAAAAGTGACATTTATCCTGAAGGTGAAGCCTCTCTCCTGGATGAACAAACCCGGCAGAACGTACCTGCCCATAAAAAGCCACTCTGAAATACGTCCCCAGCAGCCTGCGGCCTGACTGGATCACCTCCATGATTTTGTTGTAGGCTCTGTGCAGAGTGTCATACAGGCGGCTCAGTTTCTGAAACACAACCAACCAGAAGAAACAAGTCATTTATAGCAGTGGTCCCCAACCTTTTTATTATCGCAGACTGGTTGAGACTTGGCAATTTTGCTGGGGGGATTAGGGGGTGTCCTCAGATTTCTTTTTTTTTTTCTTTTGCCCCGATTTGCCCTTTAAGACAGTCTTACAATGTCCTGCAGTGTGTGGTGGTGGTATATAACATCGAGCATATTTAACATGTTTGATTGTCTTGTCCTGATTATCGCAGCCTGTGGGGTTTCCCTGACTGGGAGCAGAACGCAGCCTGTTGAATGTGACAAGTAGCCAATCAGAAAGCGCGGTGACGTAAGAACAGAGGGAATCCCAAACTGCTGACATGGCAACCGAGAGTCTGATGGACATCGGAGATGATATGTGGAAATGTTTATTACTATATATAAAGGTCATTATTATATATGGTTATTATACGTGGTTATGTTTATTCAGTTAAAAATGTTAACTATGAAAAATCATAACTCATCTCAAATCAGTGCAGCAAGTAGAGCGGCTGCTCCCTTTTATCAAACTCCTTTTCTTTTTGTTATGTCCACAAACTATCACTACTGCTTCTACATGGTCATCGTGTTTGATTATTGTAAATTCACGTTTGGTATGTTGGGAGTTTTACTGGATTTTCTTCTGGTATCGGGATGTTCGTGAGTAGAATCGGTTCTTGTGGTGTGTTGCTCCTGCCGTGGTTCTGGACACACGAACCGATCGAACCTGTTGGACTTTTATCGGCTCTGTGGTCACAGAAGTTTGGAAAATCGGCCAATAATCCTTAAATCGTGTGAATCAGACCTAAAACTCACAAGCGCTTCTCCTCTCATCTCATCCACATCCATGATGCTCACTGACTGGTTGCTATGGTAACGTTTACATATCCCTTCAAAATAAGATACACATGCGCCACAAAAACGTGAAAATGTTAACTCACGACAGGGACTAATGTCCGTGACTTTCGGGTGCAAAACACGGATTTCTCCTCTCAGAGCCTCAGATAAATGATCTGCCGGTAAGTTGAATGTGATTGGCTGAGGGAACTGTCAATATGAGGCCTCTAATTTCTTTTAGAGGCCTCATATTGACAAAAAAAAAAAAAATGAGTTTTTTTTTTTTCTTCTTTTCTGTTGGCTGAACTGATATTATGTCAGATATGAAACATTTTAAAAGGGAGCCCTGAGCTTGTTTCTCCCATCTGGGAGTGATGAGAGACAATGACACCGGAAGTGTTGCTAATGCTCAGTCTGCTGGTCTCTATGTGGTGAAGCAGTTTGAAGCTTCATTCCCTCAGTAACATCCGGTCACCATATCATGCAGAGCAGCTTGGAATGAGGGAATCAACCTACCGGGATAAATCCATTCTCCTGTCTCCTCTCTCGGCCTTTTCCCTTCACAAAGAAACTTTCTAAAGAATCTGATCTGTTTTTTACTCATTTTGCTGCTTGTGGCTCAATGTTTGTAACCGAGAGAATCCGGTTTAAGGATTTTCAAAATAAAAGATCCTCCAGACTCAAATAATACATAAAACGGAAATATTTAACTATTTCTTGCGCGGCCCAATACCAATTGGTCCACAGACCAGTGCCGGTCTGCAGCCCGGTGGTTGGGGAACACTGATATATAGGAGCCGTTTCACGTCCAAGGAGTAAACTGAGGATTTCACGTAGCATAAGGAATGAATACGCAGATGAGCTCAAAGCAGGAGCCGGTGAAAACAAACACAGTCACTGCCGAGGTGTCTCCACCCTCAGCATGAGGCTGTCAGAACCGAAGAGCTCCTTCAGAGGCAAACTGATGCATCCTGGGTAAACAGAGGAGCGTTGTCGCAGGTCCTTCCTCCCTGCAGCTGCTTAACATCAGAATCACCACAGCGCCCAACAAACTCAACAAGTGTTTTCATCCCTGTTCCAACATTCTTGCAAGTAGCCAGTCATTGTGTGCAAAATGCACATTTTGTACCATTTTTGAAATAATTACATTTTTAATAACTGTAAGGCACTTTTTTCTCCTGCTGTAAAGTTGCTTTACTGCACAGTCTCTTATACTTCCTGCGTGTTATAGTTTACCACGTGTGGACCTCCATGGTTTATAGTTGGCTGTCACCTTGCTGCTGTCCTCGCTGAGGGACAATAAGAATATTTCTGTTCTATTCAGTAAGCGAAGAACTAGCTATGTGTGACATGAGCTGTCCTTCATATTCCCAGAATTGCCCGTTTTAATTCTGAGAATCACCATCAAGTGAACATTGACGGTTCCACTGATCACTTCAAACTATACCCTCTCCCTTCAGGAATGTGCTTCTTTATGTCAGCCTATCGCATAGAAGATCAACAAAAGGCATTAAAGTTGACCTCGTAATGGCACAAATGTGCAGCTACTATATACCTTTACAAGACTCTGTAAGTAACCCAGCAGGTTACACTGGAAACTACGACCCTCCACTGAATGGGAGGAGATGATTGTTTGGTGTGTTTCAGCTTACAGACTGGTAGCTTTTAGGACAAACTTTCAACATGCCTGAGAGTCAGGAGGAGAAAAAAAGTAAATAGGTTGTTAACAATGACTGGCAGTCGGCTACTACTTCAAAAATAAAAGTGTGTTGATGCAGATGTTCTGCCTCCCACTGCTGTCAAAGACCTGTTTTCTTTTCCTGGTGTTTAAACTGAAATAGTTTGAGCTGTTTTGAACTTTTTTGCGACCTCTGAGGATGTTTTCCAGATGAAATGACCAGACAGTGAACAGCTTTGTTACTGCTCAGCAGGAGGATCCCGCAGGTATTTTTACATGCACTCGTGCTACCATAAACCAGAAAGTCGGGGCCCTTTTTTAACACCTTATATAGCTTTCAGGTACAGTTCAGAATTGGTGCCATCATGCGGCTTCATCGAACCGAAGAAAAAAACTACATTTAACTGAAAATTGTTGCTTCAGCCTTGTTAATTTTTCGCCTAGTGATTTAATGTTATTGCTAACTTTGAATAAGTTTAGTGAGCTTAGCGATATGCTATGCTGTAACACATGATGGACATCAACCTGACTGAATTTAATGCTTTAATGATTTAGCATTAGCTTTTGCTAATTGTTGGTATAGCACTTTAGATTTAGCGGCACTAATGTATTATTAGTGCTTTTAAATTAGCACTAATTTAAAAGCATTCAATTTTAACTAAAAGCACTAACTAAATAGTTACAAGTTCCCACCACTCCTTATATCTCTTAACATGCTTTACACATTTAAATATTTTGTGATTATGATTAAACACAATATAAAGCACCGAGTGATCAGTATGACTTTTTCAGATTCAGTCCATTTACCGTTTCCTGCCAAATCTGCAGATATAAGATTAAAACTTTACCTATTAAACCACCGCCTTTACAAGAACAGTGATGAGTTATCAAGCTAGCTTAGAAACTTCCCTGTTTTTCATAGTGATGTCGTAGTCACAATGGTAATACTGGAAAGGCAAACATGGAGCATTAAAGACAGTCTGAAATATATGTTTCTTAACACAGATCAGATCCGTGAATAAAACAAGCTCACTTCATTAATCTGTTTCACTCTCTTGACTTTCACAGCCCGTCAGTTGGAGTCTAACGAGTCCCTTCCTTCAGAACAGAGAAAATCAGTGTTGCGTAAAAAGCCTTTATGACTCAGAACAAGTCAAGCAGGTTGAGATAAACAGCTCAGTGGGCGAAATGCTAAAGGTTTCACTATCAAGGAAAGTGACCGGCAGGTCCGAAGAAAACAACAAACAAAACCTGAGCCGGACTGATGTGATACCTCGTATTCATGACGTTTCTCATAGATGGGGATGATAAGCTTGGCGATGTGTGTGATGAGTTCGTAACGCTCGGCTTTCCACAGGGCCTCCACACACACCTCCAGGTGCTCCACCAGGACTTCCTGAGAAACGGGATAAACGGGAGAGTAAACTCTGAACTCTACTGTGAAGAAAAGGGTCAAACACAATGGAAATAAAAATGTATTTTCCTGATAAAAGCAGAGTCTTCTTTAACATACTATCAGAATCGGGGCTTTTGAAAACCAAACAGTCATGTCTATTGTTAGAAACTGAAATCAGAGGGCCACACCTCGGTGTAATACACATCCTGCATTCCTGTGTCCTCCTTCATGGCCGCTTCCTCCTCGATGTTAAGGGTGACCTTCTTGAACGCAGTCAGACCGCACGGGAACAACTCTGATATCAACAAAGGAGCAGGAAAAAAAAGAAATAAAAATTATGACTTATGATTGAGTGACTTGTCCCAGAAGCGAAAGCACCGGCTCTGAGTAAATTCACGAGAACACACTTGACGCACGAGTCGGTTTCAGGAATTCACCTGGCACAAACACACGGAGCACAGTGTGGATCATGGCTACGCCGTGTCGTGACTTGGTCCCAAATGGAAGCAGATATAACTCGAAGATGCATGCGAGTCTTTGCAGAGAGACAACCCACTGGCACTGCCCGACAACAGCCTCGCATTTGCTTAGCAGATTATTTTAAGGCGAGATTTGCATGAGATAGAAGCGAGTTGTGAGACGCTGTTTTGGCTAGACATCTCCTTTGCATGCAGCGGTGCACAGGGAGGTCTTTAGATGCTGGAGGACATTTTCCTGAAGTACAATGATCGCTCAGGCCGACCAGTGATGGTTTTCTGTCTGCAGTCCAGTCCAGGGTTGTAATAGTTTTGAGTCTTTGAACAAAATAGTTCAGTTTTATTTCGTTGTGACTTTTTGTTTGTCTAATTCAGTTGGTTTCCATTAGTTCTTAGAGTTTTTATTAACTCTGTATTTGAAGGGGAGTACATAAGACTGACATGACCATCATAAACATGATGGAGTCTTCGTGCAAATAAATAATGACACTTTTAATGCAAAGTTGACACTTTTAAGAGTTTCTACGCAAATTTTATTCAAACTTTCCATTAAAAGTGTCATTGACCAAATAATGAAAAGCTTACACTTTTAATTGACTTTCAATGCAGCTTTTAGTACAACGTCTCATTAAAGTGTCATTATGTCATGAAGCGAACGACGCTTCATTATAATAGTTGTAAACATTCATGAACACTCCTCCAACTTCATGACCAGTTATGTCACTTTTATGACTGTCATGTTAGTCTTATGCACACCCCTTGAAATAAAGTGTTACCATTATTATTAGTCAAATGTTGCTTAGTTTTAGTTTAGCTTTTATTTGTTAAAGTAGTTTTAGTTTATCCATGCTAAAACAAACACGCTTAGGTTACCTAAGAGTAAACTTACCTAAGATTACACTAAGGTAAGCTCAGATTACCTGAGTTAATTTTTAGGTGCAGAATTAAAAAAAAAAAAAACGCGAACCAAACAAAAACACCATTTTCTAAAAATACATTAAATTATTGTTGAACAACCAACTGACTGGTGTTTTGTCCCAACTTTTGCTGTCGCCATTTTGCGGACTAATGTCAGCCAGGATGGGGCGTCAGTCAATTTCTCCTCAGTTCAAAAGGCTAATAAATGATTCATTGACATGAAAATGAAGGATAATTTCAGCATGTTTGAGATAGTTTTATAAATGCATGGTATAGTTCCAGTTAGCTTTAGTTTTTCCCCATTTTTGTTTGCTTCAGCTAACTTGTTAATGTTACCTCAGTTTCAGGTTTTGTCGGTTTGTTAGTTTTAGTTCTCAGGAATCTCAAGCAGCCAACCGTTGTCAAACATGATGCTTTAATCCAGCAGAGTTATTATTAGTCTGCGGGTGGGGATAAAACAATGGCTTGTGTTTGTGTTCAGACTTACTTTTTCTGTACAGATATTCAGCAACCAGCGCAGCCACATGAACGTAGCACATGGCGGCCTGCGGACAGAGAGAGAGAGGCACAAACAAACCAACTGGATCGGTTCAATTTGAACGGAGAACAGAATCAGGCATAAAGGGACATAAAACTAGTTTACAACTGAGGCCAACAGAAACAGGATTGGAATCTAACCCTACAGCATACCTCATGCTACCAATGATAGCGCTAGCTGATGCACCGTCAACTGGAAAATCATTTTCAACACGTAATGCAGTCTGATGTAAAAGGCTTCATGTAAACACACAAACAAAGTTTGTTTCGGTTTATATATACATATATGTAGATTTGACTCTTTAATGCAGCTATATCTACCACTGATCACGCTCTGTCTTATATTAGGGTTTATTGTATTTTATCTCCCTCATCATGCTGTCTAGACCGGGTAGTAACTGACTACTGACTAATCCTCTGTATTCCATCACATTCACATCACATTTAATTAGGAGTTTCAAAAGGCTCAATCTGACTTAAGGAGTCAAAATATTGCTTGTGTGGTTGTTTTATTTTATTTTATTGATTTTACAGTGTCTAAAGGGTAGGAAAAAATATATCATTCAGAATTATTTTTGCTTTTAGTTCAGCTTGGACTTTAAATGGAACCTATGGAAGAGGACTAGGGCCACAAAAAAAAGCAGAATTCTGTCTTTTTTTCACAACTTTAATCTTTTGAGATCAGAAAAAAAAATCCAGTGGACCTCGTGTTGCAGGAACTGGCTACTTCGAGTGGATTTGGTGCGAAACACTGGACGGACATGAAGAAAAGCCCCTCATTGCAACTGGTGAGCATGGTGGAGGCCCTGTGATGCTGTGGGCCTGAGGCTCTGATTCGCTGCTACTAATATCAGAGTGAGGTTAAACAGGTCAAGTGTGCAGAAGGAGGCATGTCTCCAGTGGTTCATGAAACGATTAAAACAGCATTGAGAGCCGTGGATGCATTGAGTGATGAATGATGTTTGCAGTTGTTAAGAAAATGCCTTTAATATGCTCTTCATGCTTCATCTGGCCTTTAAGGTGAAAGCATCACATCTAAATAAATACCCAATGAAAGTTTTACTGACTGTCAGTAATGGGCATTCTTAAGTCTAACTACTCTCCCTTAATTACTGCCTTCAGTGGCACTCTGAAATCAGTCATCAATTCATGGTTTTCCTGTCCAACACTTCAATCAGCAGCTCATACACAGTAGAGGGTGGATCCTGAGTGCTATGCAGATATTTGCGCAGGGCGTGTATCTGAGCAGCAGGATCAACCTCTTAAATATAAAATTCTCTCTCTCTTTCTCTTGTTGCTCAAATTGTTGCTGTGTGACAAAGAAAGTGAAAATATTAAAAGAATTTGAGGGCACATTAAGTCAATTAGCCAAAACAACAAGGACTGGTTAGGGCACACAGCCTTCGCAGTAAACGAGTTTGTAGCGAGAGGAATGAACTCGCTGCCGGTGTTTTCTTTCAGATACCTCGGACAGATCTCCGTTCTTCAGGTGTGCTCTGGCCATGCTGTCCAGCCAGGTCCGGCGCAGCTCCGGGGTGCTGGCGTAGGACAGCGCCAGGCTGTACTGGAGGTCCAGGAGCATCTCGGGGTCTTTCTCATGCTCCCTCATCTGGGCCGTGGCCATCAGAACCGTCCGGATCCGCATGGTCAGACCCTTCACCTCACCGGGGAATGCTGTGGACTGCAGGGTTACGCACCAAACACAGAACGTCATTAGCTCATGTCAGAAAACATGTCAGCAGACTAATTTAGCAGAGTGATCATAAGAAATACTAGCTGTGTTTCTATTGACCATATAATTGCACAATTTCACATTTTATAAATAGTAAATAAATTTGCTCAGTTTCGAATACCGTTGAGGTTGTGCCTTTGGCTGTATCCATATTGGAACCATAAAGAAGACGACGAAGACAGGAAGTAGTTGGATCATGTTTTTTATGGCTTATCGTGTGAACAAACTTATTTACGTGATTTTAATTTAATTAATGAAATAGAAACACAACAGTTGTGAAATTGTGTTTTGCCGATATTAGGTGGAATATTGACAGTTTTATACACATTTGAAATGGGTACACGGCTTTAAAACCTACTTTAACCCAACAACACAGTAGGACACCAACCGTATCAAATGGTTATTAATCAACCTCTTTAAACCAAAACTGAGATCATTCAGCCAATTAGTCACATTGTCCACATTGTGTGGGTTTTCAAACCTTAGACTAAACCAACTGCGATGCACGGAGGTGTCAGAATCATTCTGAAGACACATAAACTTTTTTCTTCTCCTCATTGTCTGAAGTCAGCTTAGACCAAATTTGTAAATTCTGATTTTATTTCTAGACAGTAAGAAATAAATTTGATATTTTCTCCCTTATTATTGTGGCATGTAGCAAAATAAAATATTATCGGTCTGACCTAAAATATGACTAGTTTGGTCTAATTTAACTCCAGACTTTGAGACAAAAACAAAAAAAGGTGTGTGTGTGTGTGGGTGTGTGTGTGTGTGTGTATTTCTATTAGAGTTATATATAAACTTCTGGTTTCAGCTGTAGTGTTACTGGTGTGTTGTACAAAGTAGGCAACATAATGAAGAAGGGAAAATACCCTCAAATCCCTCGACTTCCCCTCCAATCAACAGCCAGACAGTCAGACATTGTTTCAGCAATTCAGCTAAATACTATGTTAGTGTAACGCTTTGGCATTAGTGGAACTAACGCTTCTGATTAGTGCTGTAGCGCTGCCCACTACTGACAATAATAATTCCAAACAGAAATTGTTTCTGACCAGAGGATGCTAGTAAAATAGAACTTAACAATTCTCCAACAAAGTTTCTACCCAGATGTACGGAGTTCATGACGACTCCAAAAAAACGTGTGAAGAATATTTATCCGAATGTTGATGAGGGTGTATGTATATATTTGACCTTGTTCTAAGGGAAGAAATTCACTCAGCCTAAACTTCCTGTACTAGAACCACAGACAGCGTATCAGGCCCACAGCATGATACATCCACCAACCCGCCAACAGTATGTTCAGACTTGTGGACCCAACTCCTACATTTAAAAATAGTTACATATGTACTTCATATAAACATTCCACCCTGTAAAATGGGACCGGTTACATCATTAATATGACGTCTAGGCCCATAACTGGAACTGCACAGGTTTTGGAGTAAACAAACCACACTGGTTCTACTCCAGATTTCAGTTTGGTCAAATCTGAAATTAAAGAACAACCAGACTCGGACCACAAAGGTGTCTTTGAGCAGAATCCTGCTTTTACGGGGCGGTTTTAGGGAGCGTCTCGTCTACCTTCATAGCCTTGTCGCTGTTTGCAAAGTTGTTGATGATGGAAAGCGACTCCTGAAAACGGGAGCTGCCTGTGAGTGCCACGTCAGAGATCAGCTGGCTCACTGCGATGATGATCTGTGGAAGGTAAGAAAGAAAGAAAAAAGAAAAAAATAGGGAAAAAGTCAGGTGAGAGTCGTGAATGCTTGTATTTACCTCATCTCTCAGGGAAGTGCATGAGCGGACCCATTGGGTGGAACTGACGCCATACCTGCAGGTGCGTGCGCAGGAAGGTCTTCCTCTTGGTGAACTCGTAGTTGTTTCTCATGAGCAAGTAGAGCAGCGCCGATGCCTCGGCCCGCAGGACGGCCAGCTTGGAGACGCAGCATTTCAGCACCTCGCAGCACAGGTCCTCACACAGCGTCACACGGCCCTTAAACAGCGCAGACGGGAACTGTGGGGGCGACGTAGGGGGCAGTGTGTTAGTCGTGGATTAAAAGCAGGTCAAAGACCTGATTACCTCATAAGATTAGGACATAAAGGTAGGAGCAGTACGGAGGGAGGGAGCAGGAAACAGCAGAAGCCATTAGAAAACATAAGTCGAAGGAATGATGCACAGAAAGGATGAAGCGCTTTTCTGCAGGAGAAAACATCACGAGTCCGATTCTAACTTTGCTTCGCAAACAAATAAAAAAGATACCACTAAGAATTCCCTTGTGATTACAGAGTGTGCTTGTCAGACAGTAAACATGCCAAAGCAGGAAACAGCAATAAGAAGAACCTACAAAGGATTCACATCTTCCTCAACTTTAACATCTATAATGAAACATTACTTTAGCACTGAGACAGACTGAAGAAGAAAACAGAATTTTTTTTTTCCCGAAAGTACTATAACATAGCTGATCTTAACGTTAAAAGTGAAGAAGCGACAACTAAAAGTGAAAAACAAGGTTTAGAGATTCCTTGATAGGGTTTCAGGAATACAGCAGAAATGGACAGACAATCCAGTTATGCTCCACATGGCCTAATAATTTATCCGATCCCAATTGGAAACCAAAACGCTGCTGTGTTGATGGAGCAAATCGAAACACTCCACGAAAAGGAGGAACTTTTCAGAGTTAAATCTAGTTAAATCTGACTGCTTTAAGTCGATGGTCGGTTTATTGGGAATGGCACAAAGAGTAGTTGACGGTCAACTCTTAAAGATAACTCCTGTTTCATATTTTACAAAGAATGGAAACCGTTCTAAGGTAGTCACTTCTTGTTTCTTGTGATGTCTCTGAGCAATGCGCTGCTCCTGTGCAGGCCCTGCATGTTAGCGAATTTTTCTGTGTGATGTAACGCTGAAAAATACCAGTGGAAAGTTCACCTATCTGCAGAGATTTTTTTATAGAGCGTGTCTAAAATATTTGAAAGAAAACACAGCTGGAACACCTCGATGCTATCTGAAACGCTATTGGCTGGTGTTTGGAAAGCAGCCAATCCAAGAGCGCCATTCATTTCCCTTGGCGCTGATTGGCTGTACCCCTAAGAGAGGAAATAAGGAAGACTGTCATTGTTAGCTTCTGCTAAGATGGTTACCACAATGTGTATTAATGTATATTATACCATATTTAGTGTTTGAATTATTAGAATATATAGTTCTGTTTTCACAGTATTTATTGATGGCTGTGATCCCTAACAGCCACAAGTATCACAGATCTCCAAGCTTTGAACATTGAGCCGTAGCTACAGTAAGACATGACTGTTCACCAAAACTTCAGCCAGGTGCAGAGACATTTCAGCTGAAAAGCAACCAAAAGGCACAGGAAAGAAATGAATTGAATTTAAGTTACTGCTTTAGTTTTCACCAAATGTCATGTCGGTATAGTGATTTATCATCAGCTTTCACTAAATATTGTATTGGTAAGAAGAAAAGATTTTTGAGTAACATCCAAAGTGATTTTAGTGGAACGTCACCTGAAACACACTGTCCCATCAATCAATGCGTATAATTATAATAGACTCTAAAGTGACTGTTGAGAGGGAAAAAGGCCTGATAATGAAAGATCAAAGGACTCGACCTTAAGTTGTTTGATTGATGGAACTGCTGTTGTTGGATCTTTATTCTAACGGACATGAAGCAGCAAAACAAAACTCTCGCCTTCAGCCCTCTGGGCCAATTTGACTAACTGCTGCAGGAAACAGTTACCCACTTCTCAGGTAACTGAATTCCATTTACCTGAGAAAGTCAGCAACCAGAGGAAGCAGCCATCTAGTTAAAAAAGTGGGAATTTCAACATGACAACGACCAGAGGCATTGTTTGCATTTAATTTAGGGTTTACTTTCCATAAGAAAACACAACTTTTAATTTGCTCAACTTAGAGCTGCAGATGCGAGACCTAACCCCAACATTCTCACGTGTGTATTCACCGCAGCTTGCTACTGTAAATGTGAGGAGCATCCATATTGAAATGCAAAATCAGCCTTACAAGTCATAACTAGAGGTCAGAGTTGCTCTCACTTTTCCAGGGGGAAGTCCGACTGCGGAGGTTAAACCTGTCGCAATGCGCAATTAATCAATTAATCGCAAGATACATTAAAATCAGCTCGATCAATTCCATTCTGATCATCAATACTTTTTGAAGGCCAATTTGATTAGAGACTTTATGATCCATTTTATTTATGGTTTTAGTTGCGTGTAGTTTTTTTTTTTTTAATTATTATTTCTGTTTTATTTACTGATTTTGATTTTATCACAAAATTAAAATTTGTTTTTCAGAGAACAAACTACTGTTATCAATACATTTATTGAAAATGGTTCCACAACAATATTATCGTTTATTGCAACAACTATTGGAAGAATTTATCGCTTTTGACGATAAATTTTTGACATGCGAGTTGGAGATCATTTTTCTGACTGGGAAGTCGAAATTTCCCAGTTCTGAGAACAAATGGAATTCAGCCTTAATCTACGAGAACATTTGAGCTCAGCAGATGATGCCTCACTGCAGCTGCTCAGCATACGGACGCGATGAAGCAGCTTCCCCAGCGTTTCACACTCCGTCGGAGCGACAAAGTGCAGAAACACTGATATCGCAGGATGCTGCTTGGAAGTCGTCTTCTGGGAAGTGTGGGCGCTTCCTTCACTTCTCGGAGCTTCCCGAATTGAGTTCAAAATGTAAATAAGAAATAAAAAACATCGTATACAAGAGTGGGAAAACTAAGACGGCGTGTAAACTTGGGATAAACTTGTTGAACAAGGACAGAGAAAAGCTTCTCGTTCAGGATGTTGGTCAGGGGGAAAAAAATAAATAAATCTGAATTATAAAACCTCAAGACATGGCAAACACCTGCCATTTCCAAACTGAGACATCTAGTCACCTCTGTGTGTGTATGTGTGTGTGTGTGTGTGTGTGTGTGTGCACCTTGTTGATGAAACCTCGGAGCGCGGCGAACACGTGTCTGATCGCGGCTTCCGACTGGCCCACCTTCAGGAAGGTCAGGTAGACGTCAAACACTTTCCTCATCAGGGGGTTGTGACCGTCGCCGTCCAGCAGCTGGGTCTGCAACGTACACGGGTCAGCCTCCTCGTCACTATGGTGCCCACCTGCAGGTGTGGTGTGTGAGGGTGTGTGTGCTGACCTTAAAACACTGGGAGAAGAGAGAGAGGACATCCAGGACGCTCAGGGACACCTCGGTGGAGATGTTGCCCTCCAGCAGAGCCTGATGGTGGATCTCTGCCTCCGACGGCCCTGCCCCTTCACACACAGACACAGAGGTGTCGTTTATTACAAAAACTTATTCAGTTGACGTTGCAGATTCACAATGTGTCCAAAAAAGGTGAGGTTTTCCATGTTGTCTCCTCTTCTCTAATTTGTGATGAACCCACACTGCAAAAAAACTAAATTCTATCAAGTATTTTTCTGATAATAATTCTTCATTATTATTGAAAAAGCACTAGTCACACTGACAGATCATTTCTCCTAAAACATGGCAATTTCCCATGTTATAAGTGAAATAATCTGCCAGTGGAATATTAAGGCCTTAACACACGCTGCTTCCTAAAAATTACTTGTAAGTTAGTTTTGTCTAAGATGTTTGTACTAGAAACTAAAATGGAAACAAGACCAAAACTTCTCATTACGGGTTTTCCGGCTGTAATGAGCAGAAAGCTTGAAACACTGTACCATCTGTCAGACATGGCGGCGGCTGCATCATGCTGTAGGCGTGTTCCACTTCTAGTGGTGCAGACGGTCCAAACAAAGAAGCTTTGTTGGACAGAAAATGAAAGTTGTTTCACCAAATATTTATAAACCTTCTGAACTTTTCCACTTTTTCACAACTGACAGAATTTTTCTCTTGGTTTGCAGGTTTGGACAAGAACCCGCGGTGGATTTGGATGCTGTGCAGCTTTTTTAGTTTACTTTTAGACAGTTGATATGATGCATTACTGCTCAAATAAGATGTTGCTTTTACAACTGGGAGCAGCTGATTAGCGTCTCAAAAGATCAAAAGATTTAGGACATTGAAATTCCATTTGGGACAGCTGAGATATTTTTGAATTGTGATGTTATTTGTTTCTCTAACACATAATTAACAGATAATTAATGGTGTGCTGGGTATTTCTGAGGCGGGTCTTTGTAAAAATAGATAAAAAGATAACACCGGACAGACGGGATTGATTTCAGAAACGTTTGAATCCACATGAGGCCACACATACAGTGTTGTTTTAAACATGCCACACCAATAGAGGGCAGTATAGTGCAAAGTTAACACTTATGTCAGCCAACCAGACCGCTTCAAAACAATCACAACTTCCTGTTAAACATGGCGCCAGGAGCTTCATTTGTGTTGACAGTTACGTAGGTTAGACTACTTTCAGATAGTGTATTAGAAAATAAAGTTAATAAAACACAAAATTATGCGAATTCTGTCAATGCAAGTATGCCGATGGATCGCCGCACTATTTGTCACAGACTGTAATGCACCCGACCCTAAGTTTTCAAACACAAATTCCTCAAGTCACGTTTATTACTACAAACTTTTAGTGATCTTAAACTGAGTGTGGATGGAAGGCCAAACTGCATAAAAATGTATTTGTTTCCCCATATGTTCCATAGGGTTTAGCCCTGAGGCCCATGGAGGCATCAGACATTCAGCCACGTCATCCATCACTAGCGGCAGCTATCTCCATATTATGAACAAACAAACAAAACAACAACACATTACTCTGAAACCTTTGTAGCCAATTCTAATCTTGAAACTAACAAGTTAGGCAAGAGGATGATCATGTGTCTGCAACGGAGCCAAGCTAGCTGTTTACATTTACAACAACATTCAGAGCTTTGCAGCCAATCTTCCTTCATAGAGATCCTCAGGCTGCAGGTAAATGACAGAGTGGATCAAGCGTGGTTGCTTTCGTCTGCTTGTCGGTTACGTCTGCGGTCACTGTCCTGAACTGGTTCCAAACCACTGCCAGACACCCTTGTTTTTTTTGGTGTACCTTTGCTTGTTCAAGGCCAGTCTGGGAGCCACTCATGCAATTTGTGTTTCTTTGGAAGACCTCAGGGAGGAACAACACAAACTGTCAGATTAGCCACCTAATCTCATCAATTACCGTGTATCGGTGAAGCGGAAACCATGTTTTTACAGCTGCCGTCTTGCTGGTGCCAGTAGTTTGTTTGTTTGCCACAGATGTAGTCACAACTGTTTACTGGCAGTAAAATAAAATAAATTATATGGTTCGAACAAATACTTCCAAACTGTTATTAAAATATTTTAGGATTTCAAATCGAGGTAGTGATGACACTGACTCAATTTACTATTTGATATATATTTACTAGCGAAGCATTCCCTTTATTTTTTTCCTCAGACTGAAGACTGTTAGCATGTCATTGGCCTGCCATGACATGTTAACAGCCCCAAACCCGGGCAGCACAGACAATGTTCCACAGCAACATCAGTTTGTTTTTGCCGTTCCACTTTAAATTCTTCCCGCTGCCGCAGAGAACTGTCTAAACATCCATCCAGTGGGGTCGGGAGTTGCTGGTGTCTATCTCCAGCTGTGTGCCGGGTGAGAGGCGGGGGTCACCATGGACAGGTCGCCAGTCTGTCGCAGGGCAACACAGAGAGAGATAACACAAACAACCATGCACACACACACACACACACACCTAGGGAGAATTTGGAAAGACCAATTAACCTGACAGTCATGTTTTTGGACTGTGGGAGGAAGCCAGAGAACCCGGAGAGAACCCACGCAGACCCCGGGCCGGGAATTGAACCCAGGACCTTCTTGCTTCAAGTGTGTCTAAACATGCAACGCCTCAACTAAAAAAAAACAACTAAAGATTATCTGGTCATTTCTGCTGGATTCCTACAAAAAGAACAAATCAGAGCAAGGTCATTTTATAAATGAGAGATTTTGAAATATATTTCCAATCCATTTAAAATATAAACCCAACCGTTACTACAAGGCAGCATTTTTAACTTGTTCAGTTTAGTTTGGGTGTAAAATCCACTATAGATTACAGATTGCTGGCCCTACAATTTACACCCAGTGCACTGAGAGAACTTGATTTTTTCCACAGTAACATGAATACAACCCAACACTTTTGCATATCTGTTCCCACTTCACCAAACAGTTGTCAGTTCCTTCCCGAGCAACGGTTGAGAGGGTAAACATCGTAGAGACGGTGCTTTGCATACTGCGAACCAGGTGAGGAGGTTACCTATGTTGAGGGTGAGGGAGGTTTCCATGGTGCTGAACTGATGAATCTTGGTCTGCATCAGACTAGCGCGGTTGTAGCGCATGGCCGGCATCGTTTGAGACTTCCTGTCTGAGGAGAAGAGCTTCGACACGCATATATCCTGGCTCCTGAAATGGAAGGCAGGAAGGATTTTTTTGGTTAATATGCAGATGTGATGAGAATTTTTTTTTTTCACCAGTACAAGGACAAAAGAAGAGAACAGAGCTGAAAAAGGTGTCCAGTTTTTTTTTATTTACACACTCCTTCTGGTATTCCTTATGCAATCACCTAATTTATTTTGTGTATTCTTAGTAACTGATCAGAGTTTTTGTAAAAAAGAGGACATTTCTGACATTTTCACTTGTCAGAAATGTCAAACTGTATTGACCTAAGAGCAATCTAGAGAGACCAATGAACCAGAGAGAATCCTTCCATGTGTGAAGGCAGGCTTTTATTTTAATATCATACATGTGGAGTTTGTCGAAATTGATCAATTTATTCTTCAAAATAATTTTATTTAGACCAAAGGTTATTTGACAATTGCACACTTAGATGCAATTTCAAATTTGAAATGTTAAATTTATTTCTGACATTTCAGAAATTTTATTCTCTTAATGAAAATGCGGCAATTTTGAAAAAAAGAAAAACAACTTGCTTTTTAAAAAAATTGAGTTGGTTTTTATTTCTGGTGATGTCAAAAATGCGTTTATTTGGCGAAACTAAAACGGTAACAGTTTTTAGTGCATCACACGAGTCGTGACCAACAACGTGAACGCCACCTGCACAAACCATAAAGAAGAAAATGACAGGAAGTAGTTGGAGGATGATGGCGCAGCATGTCTTTTCTTGTAAACTCAATGACAATTGAGATGTCATCTGTTGAGAAATTGTCCTGTAGTACTAGCCCTGGCATGGCATGTTGACAGATGCGGCTGATATGACTAAGCTATACTTAAGTTAGAGTGCTGCCGCCTTACCTGCCAATGCTTCTCTTCCCAACGTATCGAAACTGGATAATACAAGTCCTGGAGGGGGAAAAAAAAAACATGGCAATAACCTCTTAAATTCACTGCTATTTCATTGCATAACAGAGAACCAGCTTTCCCCTGCTGGTGGCAGAGAAAACAAAGCGAATAAAGTTTAGGCGTGATGGGACAGGTTCCTAGTTTCACTAAAAGTTCTGTGGGTGTAAACAGGCCAACATGGAGCGAGTTGGTTCTGCTTTCACGTTCTACTCACTCCAACAAGCTGAGGAAATTCATGATGTCCTGAGGGCTGATTTTGCTCCAGTAGGCCATCAGGGTCTCTGGAAGACAGTGTGAGTTCATGAGGCGACGCTGAGGTGTATTCTGAACGGTGTGTGTCGGTCTGTGACTGACCTTCTGATAAGGTCTTCACAATGTGCAGAAGGAGAACAGGAGGCCCTTGATCTCATAGAGCCCCAGCCTGCCGGCGGGCAGCCCCGCGCTGCTGCTCATGGTGGAGCCGCGGCGCTGCAGCTGAATGCACACACAGGAGCACATGGTCACCGCGGCAACGACAGCACTCGCTCACAGCTGTGGCGTGTTCGGATGCCGTTCATAAAAACAGTTTGTTCTGCGTTGGAATGTAAACCATTGAGCGCTGCCGCCTGCATTCCTCCAGGCTTCAAACACGCTGTTGTGACTCTGCTGTCATCACAACAGTTGGATCACTGCTGTTGGATTCCGATTGGGTGTGCTCCGGAGCCCGGGTCAACAAATCTGCCACCAAACGCTAACAGAAGCAGGCTGAAGAAATATTCAAACTCTAGCAGCTAATGACAAACAAACATCCACATTTTACAGCTGCATTGAGTAAAACTGGTATCAGCTTCACTCATACCAGTTTTTGGTGGGGGTTTTTTGGTGTAAAAAAAACCCAAAAACATATTTAAAATAAACAAACAACACTTAGCCTGGTGGGGACGCAGGTAAAGCCTGGTGGCCTGCCAGACTGATAATACTGGACTGTGAATAAGGATCAGAATCTAACCCAATTTTCTTAACTTTGGGAGATCTGTGATCGGCCGATGCTTCCACATAAAATCTATCCAATCTACCTACATAAAGGCCTGGAAATCAGCCAGTGTTCCCTTTTGCTCTGCTGTAACAGAGAGCCTTCTGAGCTGCCCAGCGGTTAATAATAATCACCATATTATTACTAACTTAAAAATAACCCTAAAGATTTTGGAAACTGTAATTTGGAAAGAAAAAAAAAAAAAAAAAGAGAACAATTATTACAGTTTAAAAACTATTCCAGATTCCAGAAATGTAGCTTCTCTGGCTCCTGCAGAATCTGTGACATATATCACAAAGCTGAAACGCAGATTAAGGCAAATCAGAATTCCACATCTTTGTTTGTAAAAAAATATATATCCCATGTGCAAACACATCCAGACTCCTTAACAACTAGACCGAAACACAGGCATGGTGGTGAAATGAAAACATTTCTTCAACTTTTTTAGTGGGATTTAGTAATCCAAAATGAAAAAAAAATAATAGTTCTTTTCTGAACTTTTGGGGTGAGAAAGAAAAGCACAAAACTCCACCATCATGTTGGAGCATTTTGTCTTCAATATGTTACACCTTCACACCTTGTGAAGTAACCTACTTTCCGACCCACAGGTAAAAACTGAGAGTGCTATACGCCAGGCAAGATATGTTAAAATAAAAAGTTAAATAATGCTAAAATAGTAAATAAATAAAAATACATTTATTCATTTAACTTAATAAACATAGGTCCCAAACCGCTCAACTAAGATGTTTTGCAATCATTCCAGTCCTGTAAAAAAAATATATCTATCTATCTATCTAGATAGATAGATATAATTTTTTTCCTAGATAGATAGATAGATAGATAGATAGATAGATAGATAGATAGATAGATAGATAGATAGATAGATAGATAGATAGATAGATAGATAGATAGATAGATAGATAGATAGATAGATAGATAGATAGATAGATAGATAGATAGATATATAGAACAACAATTTGACAGGAACAAGGGCGGAGAGAGCAGGGGAGACATGCAGCAAATAAGTTGAGACTCGGCATCGAACCCCAGAAAACCTGCGTTGACAAGCAGAAGCTAACATCTACAGTTTTCCTCATTTTGCTCTTGGGGGTTCAGCCAATCAAACCCAAGAAAAAAAACGATAGTCCTCTTGGATTGGCTGTTTTACAAATCCCAGCCAATAACATGTCAACTAGCATTGCGTCTCAGTATTTCAGTTTCCCAATCTGTATTTTCTTTCACATATATCAGACATGCTCCAGAAAAAATTTCTGTGCAATTTTTTTTTTTTTTTCAAGTTTTGTGTTTTTAAATTTTTTTTTTTTGACTTGTGTATGGAAAGGTTAAAAATAACTGAAATAAATAAATGTAAACAAGTGTAAAAAAAATAATAATAATAATTGGAGAATATATGAATACAGATACTGAACCACAGACAGGGCTCAACATAGATCTAAGCTGAGCTTTTATTTAAACCTTGGCTGTTAAGCAGCATCATTTTTTGTGTAGGTAGCAAATGCAGAAGAAAAGTGTAAAGACTCTGAGCACTGACTCTTGTTCCAACCTGTTTGCCGGGAATTTCGGTTTAGCTTGGTAACGGTAGATTGACTTGGAATGTGGCGGTGCCTTCTCTTCTCTGCATTTAAACTAAAACCCTGTTTAAAACGTGATGAACGTGACTCCGAAGCCGACATATGTTAACCAGAATACGGGTCTAGTTGATGTTCTTCTATGCTAATAGAAAAATGGCAAATAAATAAATAAATATGAATATTATGTTGGCTGTGAACCACTGAATTACACTGAGGAACTTGCCAATGATCACATGCAGTGTTTTTCTGCAGAGGTGGGACACTTGAAACAAACCGAGTTGCAGTTCTGTCTTGTTTAATGAACCACAGGAACAGTAAAGGCTTAGTCATGTTGGCCTGAGCTCTGCAAAGGAAGAGCTTTCTTAATTTGCTACGCCAAAAGATACAACTACATCTTTCCAAGTGGATCCGACACGGACTTCATACAGGGTCTGGAGGAGGGGAAGCCCTATGAGTCAATTACATTTTCATTGCTTCTGAATGTCAAATAAGTACCAGCATCATATTTACACCAGTTCCACATCAACACTGGAGTTTTACAATTATTCCTGCAGAACTTCAACAGACTGTGAATAAAGAGGGACTGTAAAGCTTTACATAATACAAGAGATGCAATAATAGTTTTATAAAAACTGTATAGTGTGTGTGTTGGTGAAACACTAAGAAAAAAATTGTTTTTACATAAACCGCAACATTTTGCTTTCTGAGGCAATAATATGAAAAATGTAATATTTAAACGTATGTCTTAATGAATATATAACTCAAAAGAGTTGGAGGGAAACTGTTATGTTTACTAGACATTGTAAGAGGAGTTCCTGGTGAAATGAATCTTAATTTAAAAAAAGTGATGAAATCTCTTTATTTTTGGTGCAAAAATCAACAAAGCATATATTCAGATTAAAAAAAAAAGTGACATTGCATGTGATGGTGGGGGATTATCCATATCTGGAAGGCTGTCTGTGCTCTCATTTTGTAAAATGTGTTTCTAGTAGACCGAGTGTGGTCCTGTAACCGCTCTGTGAGGGATTCCATGAATAGGACTTTAATTTCTCATCCCACTCTGTTGTTTGGACCAGTGGATTAATGTGAAACATTCTCACCTCCATGCTGTCTGCTGCTCCTGAGTCCATAAACAGAGAGCCTCTGGAGTCCTCTCTCCTTACAGTTTGGCCGTTAAGCAGCGCCAAACCTGCAGCCGGAGCAGAACACAGCATAATGTCAGTCTGCAGCACACCGGCTCTCTGCAGACAAAGCAGAACTTTCCAATGCAGCAGTTTAAACTTTACACAAAGCGCTGTGTGACTCCGACTATGTAAACATGGACGGCAGAAAACAGAAGGTGATGAAAACGGCTTTGAGAAGAATATAGAAGATTTAGAGTTGAAGCTGATGAGGCTTTGATTTTCTTTGTCGTTTGCAACTAAACAGATGCCATGGGCCATTAAACATTAAAAGATGGTTTTTTTTAAATGTATTTATTTTTTAAGGAAGCAACATTCTGATTGAGACATCATTATGACCGAGAAGAACGCTGTAATCGTGCGGCGCCTTTCAGACGCTGAATAAATGACAGCTAGGAAATCGCAATTAGCGCTAATCAATCAATCAAATTTTATTTGTATAGCACATTTTAGCAGCAAGGCATTTCAAAGTGCTTCATAACAAACACAAAAACACAAAGTCATGCAACATAGAATCAACAATCGAAACATGACATTAAGTCATTAAAATTTTAATTGATTATGTTTCAAATCCAACTCTAAACAGGTGGGATTTTAGTCCAGATTTAAAGGAACTCAGTGTTTCAGCTGTTTTACAGTTTTCTGGAAGTTTGTTCCAAATTTTTGGTGCACAGATGCTGAATGCTGCTTCTCCTCGCTTTGGTTCTGGTTCTGGGGATGCAGAGCAGACCAGAACCAGAAGACCTGAGAGGTCTGGAAGGTTGATACAACAACAGCAGATCTTTAATGTATTGTGGTGCTAAACCGTTCAGTGATTTGTAAACTAACAACAGTATTTTAAAGTCTTTTCTCTGAGCTACAGGGAGCCAGTGGAGGGACAGTTTTTTCAATAACTTTGCTGATGAATGGGAGGTTGGAGAACAGCCTGTAGTTCTGCAGTAGTGATTTCTCCAAATTGTTCTTTTTTATCAGTGGTTTGATAACTGCTGTTTTTAAAGCCTGGGGGAAAACGCCTGATGTGAGTGATGAGTTTACTGTTTAGATCAGATCACTAGCAATAACAAGCAGCAGCGTTCTGGTTTCTTAAAGAAATGTGTGCTGAAGACATCCAGACAGCAGGAACTGGAGCTTAATTGATTTATAATTTCTTCTAGGGTTTTAGGATTAAGTAGCTGAAATTGGGTCATTTTTCCTGTGTTTGTTTTGTTTGGGTACAGCTTTGGTCCTGGCTTTAGAGTGGATGTGCAGATTAATCCTTTGATTTTTTGAATTTTCTCTGAAAAGAAGCTGGAAAACTTGTTACAGGCGGCATTAGATTGAAGTTCAGGTGGTAACGTCATAGGAGGGTTTGTGAGCCTGTCAACTGTTGCAAATAAAGCTCGAGCATTGTTAATGTATTTGTTTATGACACCTGCAAAGAAAGCCTCCCTTGCATGTTTTAGTGTTGAGTGATAGTTACGTAGTCTTTCTTCATAAACGTTATAATGAACGTGAAGTTGAGTTTTATGGCATTTTCATTCGGCTCTACAGCAGAGTTGTCTTGCAGATTGAACTGTTTGTACATTTCTCCATGGAGATTTCCTCCTACCAGACACAACCTTTACTTTAATTGGGGCAATGGAATCAATGATACCTGAACGTTTAGACTGAAAATCATCTACGAACTTATGTACATCATTACAGCTTACGGGTGAGGAAGAAGAGTAGATTTGATTAAATGTTTCTGCTGTGTTTTGTGTGACAGAACGTTTTGTGATAGGAGCTGTTTGTCCAGGTGGGTTAAAGGATAAAGAACTTTCAAAGATAACAGCGACAGTGATCCGACAGTGCGACATCAGTTAGAGACATTGGAGATATTCACACCCTTACTAATAACCAGGTCCAGTGTGTGTCCTTGAGTGTTTGTTGCTTGTTTGACATGTTGAGTTAGACCAAAATTCTCTAAAATATTACAGAGCTTTTTTGCCCCTCTGTCTTGGGAATTGTCAACATGAATGTTGAAATCACCGACAATTATTAAACAATCTTAATCAATGATTGATTATGATTGTGTGTTTGAGCACAGGCGCCTCTGCAAAAAGCAGAGAGGGCCCCTGTGCTCTTTGCCCAATCAGCAAGCCAATCAGGGTCTCGCCTAATGAACCGTCATCACAGCTGTCTACAAAACTGATCAAAACAAACCAGTGTACTTCCTTTTGATATTAATGTGGGATCCGCGCCCTTTCTATGCTGCTACTTTCATCTCATGTCACCAGTGAGTGAGTGATGTACGAATCAAGAAGTCTTTAATGTGATAAAGGAGTCCGGCCTGGGAAAGTTCTATATGCGGAGCGACTAATGCCAAGAAGAAATGAGCAGTAATGTAGCGTGCTCGCACTTGTCTGGTGCCCAGCTGTGGCTTTCACACTGAGTGCTGCTAATGCATTAAGTTGTGTGTTGCGTAAATGTAGCTGCGGTGCGGCGGGAGCCCCTTGTGGTGATGACACCGGGAGATGTGTAAACAGGAAGAGGTCGGCCGGTCAGGTTGTGGTTCGACACTCACCGTGGTCTTTCTCCATGGCCGTGCTGATCCTCCGGCTGTCTGCGGAGCTGCTTGCTATCAGCTCATCTCTGGAGCCCTGCGGACCGCAAAGGCAGATTCACACAGATACGGAGAGCTGACTTCAAAACTCAACTGGACTTTAGTGCAACGAAAATGGGACAAAGTTTACATTTGACTGAAGAAACATTTTGTTCTAATACTTTGGATGTCTGAAACAACACATGTACCTTAGTGCTCACATATAACTGCTATTCAAATGGTACAATGCTCATTATCAATTACAGAGTTTCTTCCTGTTTTACGCTGGTCAAAAGCCAAAAAACCCCCCAAAAAACTAAAAACTGTCTGGGGTTTTTCAACTGTTTGATGTGCTGAATCCTGAAATCACGTTGGTTTTGCTCAGTCAGGTCAACTTTCTGAACTATGGAGCAACATGAGCGTCAAAATGCAGGACTTGTTCTCACATCTGGATCAGTTTCCTGATAATCTGATCAATGAGTGACGAGCAGGAGGAGAGATTCCATCAGGACAGAAAAGAGACGGAGAATTTAACACAATGAAGATATAATGTTCAATTCACATGTACTTGTCCTTATCAGTGTTTATTATTCAAGCTACAGAAATCCAAGGTTGTAACATTTAATTCATTAAAACATTTTTTTTCTCCTAAAACCTTTTTTGGCTGAGAAATATTAACAGAAATGAACTGATAATGTCAGAAAAATGTCATTAATTTAGTCAGAAGATCAAATTTCTCTAAAGCAAATTAGAACAAAAACCTGACCTGTTTGGAAAAAATTAATGTCATTTTAGAATTCAGTGTTGCAAAATAGTCCTAATTCAGTTGAAAAAACATCGACAACTTCCATGAAATATTTTTCTGTAACCCCATGTTGTCAGCCTGGTGGGCTGCCAGGCTGTACTTAGCCCCTGCCAGGCTAAAGCTAGGCTATAGTTAAGACATTGAACTCCCCACAAGAAGGAAGAACAGTCTGCATACACTGAGGCATGGTTAATATCTCTGTATTGGTTAACATACCTTCAGATCCTATCACTGAGTATAATATATTAATTAATCTTGTATCTTGTTTTGTCCATTTTATGGAACTACAGATGGAAATTAGCATTTTCTACATCCAGTACATTTATGACAACATCGAACGTTCATACTGTCCTATTTACATGAAAATGAGTGGCTCAATCAAATTGCGAATTATTGATTGAATGAGTTGATGTCACTGAGACTCAAACACACAACAGCAGACCTGGCTCCGGAGGAATATAGATGGGGGTTGGCGGCAATGACTTATCTTAGGGGGACACAGGATGTTATTTTACTGTAAACAAACCTTTATGTAAAATTTCAAATAAAATAACCATGCTTATTAATACAAAATGAATAATAATTATGTCAACAGTGATATGTAGTATGCTAAGTAACTGTGCTCAGATTTGCATAAACACAGAATGTCAAGAAAAGAGAACAAAAGTCAAGATGTCACAATGACGTGGTCAGAGACCAGACTAGACCTCAAACCATCAGCATTCTGTTTCATAACCTTTCACAACTGAATGTCAGTAAACCTCAACTCAATGAGGCAACACTGAACAGGAAGGAGCCCACAGGTGCTGCTGATATAGCAATATGGAACATGGTCACAGCAGGCTCTTACTGCAAAAGTTGGTTTGTAACAAGCTGTCATCACATTTTCGTCAGATCCAGCGATCACTTGGTTCCCACAGTGCTTCTGCATTTAGAATCAGCTTTTGTCTTTTCAATAGCAGACGTCTAATAAAACTCATCTGATGCTACCATCAGACGAGTTTTATCTGATGGTATCTGGTTTTATCTGAACTTAGTTTGTGCCATGACTGTGCATCATAAATCTGTGGCATCATGGTTTCTCTTCCTTTGAAGAAATCTGGTTTGGACTTAAAAAATAATAATAAAACTTAAAATAATGGAAACCGTGGTACTGTGATATTTCAGGGTAAGTTTCATCAATAACAACAGAACGACGTGTCAGAGTGGAACAAGGCAAATGAACTCACATTCAGACCAAGTCCAAGACTTGACATCTGCGGCTGGGCTGACAGCTGCTTCAGGTTCTGGTAGAGCAGCTCGTAAAGCGGCAGGTACAGCGTGCAGATCCGGGCCTGCTGGTTCTGAGACGTTCAAAAAGAGCAGATTAGCACGTCACGTTGGTCTTGGAAGGAAAAATGAATATACGGCTCAACAGGCATTTAGCACATTACTTACATATAAAGAAATGATTATTAAAATGATCCAAAACATTTCAGTTATCAACTTCTCAAAACGTTATAAAGAGAACAAGAAAGGAGATGCTGGCTGATTTTCGGAGGCAGAGAAGATTGGCTGATCTCCCAAAATTAACTAAATCGATCAATCAATCAATCAATCAATCAAATTTTATTTGTATAGCACATTTCAGCAGCAAGGCATTTCAAAGTGCTTTACATAATAAACACAAAGTCATGCAACATGGAATCGACAATCAAAAACTACATTAAATCAAGTTCCATAACAATGCAAATAAAACATTTTTAACATTTAACCTACAAAACTCAGCCAATGGACATTGACCTACTGGGCCCTTCAAAAACTCGGTTAATAAACATTAAACTACTTTATCTTGGCCAAGTAATTGAGAACTATTCCTTTACATATATGTGCTTCATTTTTTTTATGAAGTCTGAAACCTTAGAGAAATTGTATAGTAGAAATATGTGGTAAATTATGTAAGCCAAAAAAATGTAAAAATAAAAAAATTTAAAGAGCACCCAAAAAATACATACTGACCTCTTTTCATTGTGACAACAAAAACAAAAAGCAGCAGGATCATTTATTTTAATTTGCTTTCTAAGAGAGTCCTTAGAAAGGAAAACAATGGCAGTGTTTCAGTTTTGTGTTCAGAAACAACTGCAGAAAACAAGAAGGCAGTAAAAAAACAAAAAAAAAAACAGGCTGTATTGTTGAAGACATGCAAAGTAAGGCCACAATGGCACTCCTTTACTGGGAGTGCAGACAAGGTTATCACTCCAAGCCTTTCTGTCACCTGCTGCTATCAGTGATGGATTTGCACTAAACAGTAGCTTGTTTGCATAACAGACAGCGCTATCGGTTTGGGAGAGCAGCAGACGTTAAATCTTATGTACAGTTGGTGACATGTGTCACATTAAACATTAACTTCTTAAATACAAATATGGAGAGCACCATTTGATAATAAATACATGGACAAATAAGAGAAAAACATGATCTGACAAGGAGGAAAACAAGAACTTTTCTAATTAACTACGAAACTGTTACATTAATGTTAACAGCAGAAGCTAAACCTAGTTAATGTTGTGGTTTAATCTTAAACTCTGTTCTGAAACGTGCATGTAATGTTACCTTGCTGTTCTAAAACGGTGAATGGGATCACTTTGGCCCCCAGTGAGTGGAAAACGGGTTTGATCAGAAACAGGAAATGGATGGATGAATGGACGTTCGCTTCACTTCCCTGTTCTCACCTTAAACGCCGTGTAGCGGTCGTCCATGGCATGTTTGATCAGGAGGTTCTTAAGAATGCTCACGGCCAGCTGTCTGACCTCAGGGCCCTGCTGCAGGGCCTCGGCCACTTCTCTCATCAGCAGACCCACCAGGAAGTGATTCCTGCAGTATTCCTCAGTCAGGCTGAACTCCAGACTCTGCTCTGTGTTTGGGCCAAACAGGAAGTGTTATCTCTTTAATGTCAGATTGAGCAAACACTTCAACAAGCATGAAAGGAAGAAAATAGTACCGTAATCGCCAGTTATGCAAGTCAGAACTTATTTGCTATATATATATATATATATATTCACTGGGATAACTCATAATTCCAAAAGTCATGGAGAAAATTTCTTCTTAAATTCCTAATGTTCTTTTAACGTCCAATCATAATTAAATATCATCTAGTTTTCATGAGGCATTATTTATTACATAAATACAACCTTACAACACATAGCTACATATTACATTGTGTAATTATTTCTTTAACAAAAATAAACCAAAATGTGACAGCCAGCATTCTGTGTTAAATTAAATCCATCTGATGACTGAAGACAGAAGTTCAGCGATTTGACACTTTCATGAACGCCAAAGATGGCATTACATAAACTTTGATGTCATGAACAGGAACGTTGTAATAAGTGTGTGGTATCATTGGACATATTAAAATTGCCATAACAGTTCCACCAAGTTCTCACGATATTGAATAGTGAAGTTATTCTTTGGCATGGGCCAAATATATGTTTAATAGAAGACTATATATTTCTGTTCATGTGCTTTGAGAGCTAAGCAAACTTGAAATGGTTATGCATGTTGTTTATATAACTTACGTATGTAAAGAAGAAAATATAAGAGTCGTATAAGGTCATGCTAATCTTTTGTTCCAAGTCAAAAAAAAAAAAAAAAAACACTGACGCAGAGATTCCAAGCTAACTCGCGCTGCTTTTATTTAAGCTTGAACTCGCCCATCAGCTAGCTTAACATAGCATTCACGGTTTAGTTTGAGAAATACTAAAAAGTTACAAAGTAACTTAAACTCTAAGCTGTGTTTAAAACAGATACTAAAAAAAAATCAGCCTTGTTTATTTTTAGAAGCTAAAGCTGAATTATCTGAAGCTATCTTGGTTTACAGTCTTAAACTTTAGATCATAAACTAGCTTATGTGTTTTCTAGAGAACGAGATCAATAGTATATTATAACATGAGGCTACTTTAGAAAGGCTAAGGAGTTTTGTAAAGAACAAGGCCAACATTTATCTTTGTCAACTTTGTACATACATCTGAACTAGCATCCAAGATTGGAGAGATTTTGATTTACAGTTTCTAAAACTGAGCTTACCAGCCAGATTAAATCATTTCTGCTAAAGAGAAATACCTTTCTTATGCTGCACTGCTGGTTACAAAACCTAAGTTGTATTTAAGACATAATTTTAAAAAAAATCACCACATGCATTTCATGCATCTTTTTAACTATGTATGAATTGGTATTCAAGAACGATTTTGAACCGACTTGTTTTAAAAACTGTTTAGAAATGTGAAGTCTCTCACTTGCTAACTTCATTTGTTATATCTAATGGGGAGCAAAATCTTAGTTTATAGTATATAGTTCCTCTTTAGCCTATGCTTGCCTTTCACAAGACATTTTTCCAAGCTTACCATGAAGCCATTGTGGTGGAACTGGTAAGTGATAATAAAGTGCTCTTTGCATTAACCTCCCTTCACACCTGCTCACTAACTTTGCTGTTGCTCCATGTCGCAGTCTGAAGCATGCAGGCTACATTTAAATCTTGGGTTACAATGTTCCGGAAAATAACTCATGTTTGTTGTGAAACATGTCCGGTTAGAAGTCTGGACTTTGGCTAGGCCATTTTTCTTTTTATAGACTTCCATGCAAGCAGTCAACATTTTAAAGGCTGAAATTCATGGCAATACAATCTAAGAACTTGAAGGTGCCGAGACAAAAAAACCCTTTCTCTCCAAAAACATCTGAGCAAAAATCAAACGAATGAACAAAGTCCTAAAGCAGGGGTCTGGAAACTCCAGGCCAGGGAGTTTGTTCTCTTGCAACTTTTGATGTCTCTCTCATTAAAACAGTGCTGAGTTAAATAATTAGCCTGGTAGGATCACAATAGGATCTGGGCAACGTGTGTCGCCTAGATCCCAATAGGGTCAAACACACGTGATGACCCAGAAAATATCCAGACTTTGACCTAAAGCTGCAGCTCAAACTTTAGAGAACTGAACTGAAGCAAATTCTTGCAAAACTCAAAGTGCTACAGCAATAAATGGGGTAAAGAGAAGTATATTCCTACACAGTAATATGTCTAATAAGATGATAAAGTCCAGTGTTAAAGATGGTTCTACAGTCTACTAAATATTGTTTTCTATAAACTGCTTCTGCAGTTTGAGAGAGCTTCAGTTAATGACAATGTAATAAGTCATGTGCTTTTGAGGTTGTACTTATATCAGTTTAATACCTGACAAGATCTTGTATCCTGATTAGTATTTTTCTGTTTAAGTACTTAAGAATAAGTAAATAAATAATAGAAATGTCGTAAACCGGATCAATACATGGTACTCCACTGAAATTCACCACAACTAGTTGCAAGGTAACACAAATATAAAATATGTCATTCAAAGTGCAACACCACAAACCAATGTGCAACAAAATCCCGAAACACATCAAATGAGACATTACTTCCACAAATATGAAAATGAGAAGGACCCAAATAATTCTGCCCATAATGGAGAGTATTAGGAAGTTCTGATGCAAGAACTTTTTAATTTCATGTAATCAGAAAAGATCAAAGAGTCCGCCAGAACGAAGAAGTTATCTGTTATGTTAATTCAAGAGGAGCCAAAGCCTGAAAACCAAGCAACTATTATCTTGGCTAATGCTGGAGGCAGAGAGAGAATAATATGCAGAGGGAAGAGGCTCAGACAGCGAGAGAGATAACCGCAGCTCCATAAGAGATGTTTTTAAGCCTCTGTTTACAAGTTGAAAGTCAATTAAGCATAAAGAAAAGAGGCTTGGTTGATTCCCTGAACAGCAGAGTGCTTCTCCACTGCAAAACAAAGAACCCAGAAGAAGGCCTAGCATGAGGAATGTTTAGGATGAATAGAAAAGATGAGTGGCTTAAGAGGTCAAGGGAAGAGGGGGTCGCTGACGGCGGCCGGGAGGGTTAATATATGCCAGTCAGAACAGGAGCGGTGAGCAAAGTGTTTGCACACGGCGGCAAATGTGGAGGGTGTTACGGTTACGGAGAGGGGGGCGTCACCTACCTACAGGGCCAAAAAGCTCCGTTGCGTACGGTATTAAATCTGACCACAAGCAAAACACACACACACACACACACACATAAAAAAAAAAAAACACAGAGAAGGTGGGGTGAGGTGAAAATAAAGAATTTTCGGGGTAAGCTAAACAATCCATGCAAGGTTTCCGCCAACACAGTTTGGGTCGTAGTCATGATGAGGCAAACAAATTTCTGTTCCATTTGCTAATCTGGGGATGGATCGTGACACATAGGTCATGATTCATGATTGGTAAATGAGAAGTCATTTACCAGGCAGATTCAAAGAGGGCATCAGGTTGACTGATGCAGGTTAGAACAAATTCTCAACGTTGTGGAAGCTCCTGTGTGCTCACCTTGAACTCTCTGCAGCTTGGTGCGCCCGAACGCCATGGGCAAGTTCAGAGGTATGAAGTGCTCGTGGTTACACACCGCCATCAGGAACTCAAACTTCATTTCTGTCAGCACCTGAGAGAAAGGCATGGGGAATGCATATTCAAATCTCTCTCATTACCCAACTTGTGCAAATACAATTGTTCAAATATGACAGGGAGGTCTGTGTTTCTTTTAGTTTGTTAATCAAATTTGAGGCTCATGCAACAAATGTGAGAAAACAAAACTGGAACCGGGCTTGGAGGCTAAATATACAGCCTGATGCCACACAGCGGGCTGCGAGTTTAAGGAAAGGAGCGGGCGAAAACGGTGCAGTCATCTGCATACTGAGTGTGCTGAGGTTTCAAAAAAGCCACATCAGAAGACGAGGAGCACATGCTTTGATCTAATTTGGATCCCTGTCAAATAAAAACAGATGCCATCTTACGCGGAGGCTAAATCTCATTCGGAGCGGATGTTGAGTGGATGTCAAAAAGAAACGTACCTTTGGATCCTTAAGGCTGAAGTGGCACATGTAGTGGTTGACCAGGCCGAACGCGAAGCCTCTGTTCATGAACGTCATGCACCTCTGAGAGGGAAACGCACACGGCTGAGGTTATGGAAACCCAACCATTACAGACCAGCAAGCGTGAAAATAATGAGTTGTCTCTCGTGTCAAATGTCATAGATACAAATGAGTTGGTCAACCTGTGGTTCATAAACCACTGCGTAGGTGTGAAAGGAAAAGGAAATGGTAAATAGCTATTGATTAAAAAAGAAAAAAAAAAGGAAACGATTGCTGTCATGTTTTGCATGTGGCATTCAGACCTTGATCAAACTGGCCAGGCTCAAGTTGATGCTCCTGGCTTCCTCTGGGATTTCCATGTGGCGGATGGTAATGTGGGGCATAATGGACAATACCAGGGACTGCAGCGCCTGGTGAAAGCTGTCTGGGAAACGTTGGGCCCGTGGCATCTGAAAAGATGGACAGAACAGCTTTCCATTATATGTACTTCAATCAGAATCGTAACGCTGCAGTGTGTAACTTTCATAAAAACATATGTTTTTTACATATTTGTTAAAGCTGACACCGTGTCGTGACCGTAAAATATGAGACAGATCATCTATGAAAAGATGGAGCTCCTCCACCTCCACCATGTGCTGCTACTGCCACCTGAAGAAATGCACCGCTCCTGACCAAAAATAACCCATCAGAGCCAGGAGGAGGGGCTAAGTGCTGTCAATCACCTCGTGAACGCGTTTCTCAATGTGCTAAAGGTGGAGAAATAACTAACTGTTACATGGAAAACCGCCAATCCATTATCAATGGTCATGCTACTAGTTCTCAATCATAGCTATGACTGTTTCTAGTTAGCACTGGGAGAAGATCATTACAGCTCATCTGTCTCATATAACAAATATATATCAACAAATTTATAAAATAACTTTATATATACATATTATATATATATATATATATATATATATATATATATATATATATATATATATATATATATATATATATATATATATATATATATATATATATATATATATATAGAACTGACATCTGCATTTACCACCTGGAAACATGTTGGACACTCTACAATCTCCCTAACATCTAACGTCCTACACTCTGTAATGGCAACTTGCATAACCAAGACTATGACAATAATGTCTGGAAACGCATATACCAGTACTTCCACATACTTATCTCACCCTGGAAAATAATTAAATCCATAGTTTCCCATTCTCTGATGGAAAGTAGGACCTGAGAACTACTCCTCCTGACTGTCCCTTATTGCTTGTATTTTACTCAGGAAAGATATCAGAATGTTTGACCAACTCAATGAGATACAACATCCTAAATGTACTTTGAAACTTTGTCTCTTATACCTTCGTTTTTATAAATCTGCCTTACTTTGGTTAAAAAAATAGTTAGATACTGAATTTTATTCTAAGACGTGAGACTCCAAAGCTGAATGTCAAAAACAACCAAATGCCGTCACAATTCATCCATCCATCCATTTTCTGTCACCCTTGCCACCTCCTGACCCTAATGGGGTCAGGAGGTGCTGGTGCCGATCTCCAGCTACGTTCCGGTCCAGTCTGTCACAGGGCAACAGCCGTCACAATTCACCACTTTTGAAATCCAAAAATGAAAACTGAAACCATGGAAACATTAAACAAAATAACTCTAACGTAGTTCCACCCTTCTTCTTTCCGATTAAGTTTCAGTTTCCTGTTTAAAGTACTGCGAATTACCTCCCAGACGAAACCCAGACTCATGACACTGCAATGCACAGTAAGCACAGCTATGACTCAGTAGAATCCTTGAGTGGACGGTTTGTGAAAACATAATGCCGTGTTTTTTGTCACACCACATGCAGGGTGCTACAATTTGTCAGACGCACACCAGAAAAGAATATCTGGATTAGAGGGGTCGGTGTCACTGAATACCAACCTTCATGCGGTTCCCTTCCTGCAGATACTGGGCCATGGACTTTGCCATGGTTTCAAAGAAGAACCATGAATACTAGAAAGAGAGGTGAGGAGAAAAAGGTCACAAGCTGGACTAGAGTCAGAATCTCCTCCTACACAGTCTTCCTAAGAATAGCAGTCACCACAAATAAAGAAACGGTGATGGGAAAACATGTCAAAGACCGAGGCGGCAGGCAGAAACATGTTGAAGGACTTTTCATCTTGTTCAGGCTGCGGATACCAACAGATTTAAACTCTAGAATTCCCCCTGCTGTTGAGACTTGGTATTACACACCCTGAGCAGTTTATTGCTGGTGTTGAAATCTGCAGTTTGCTTCAGAGTGGCTGTTACAGCGGTGGCCAGCACTTCGTGAGTGGTAGACGAGCTTCCTGATGCTGGAGCATTGGCCACAAAGACGTACTGAAACCAAAAAAAAAAAAAAAACAGCTCATTAATCTTAACATTTAAATAGAAACAACCAAACAATCTGCTGCTGCTTTGGTGACAGAAATAACTGGAGGAATATGGATGTGGACTGTAGGTCACCTTAACGAAGGAGCGCAAGTAATGTTCCAGTCCTTCCTCGTGACATTTGGACACTATGTGTATGATTACGCTGAAAGGACAGAGTGAGAAATGTTAAAAACATTTACCTGGTTATATTGGGTATAACGGTTCAATACCTTGGCAACAAAATCAGCAAATCACCAAATCACATGGCAGCAACTCAATGTATTGATAAATCTAGATGTGGTGAAGGTATCTTCACACACAATCATCCCAAAAAGTTGTGTAGACAGAAATGCCTATGTTGCTATCAGGGAACACTTCCAGCCTGGCATAAGATTATGACCGGCAACAATTGCTCAAACAATCACTCCCTACAAACATTTTAATGGCACTTCTGAAAGCACCACACAACCTTGAAGCAGCGTAGCTCCAGCTGGTCACCCTCTTCGTGAATGCTCTTAGTTTTAGACCAAAGTACACACTGGTCTGCAGTCTGCAGATTTCCCTCTTGGATGTGCAATAGGAGTGCTTTTGGTTGGCAGCTACAGAACATATATATTGCTCTATACATTCTGCATTTGTTCCTTTATGTCTGCCAGGCCTGGTTCTGACCCAGTCAATCTTAGAGCATTCCGGCTGGCTAGAAACTCTGAATTCAGAATTACACACTGATGAATCTCACCAGCTGCGATTCCAGTACCTACAAAACTCCTGGCAGAAACAATGAAAAGGACGACAGGAAGTAGTAAGAGGATGATAATTTGCTTTTGTTTGATTTTTTTTTTCCCCAGGCATTGAGCAGCCGGCTCCTCCAGAGCTCTCACAGCGACACACAGTCCATAAACAGTGATTCCAATGTGTTGAATCCATAGCTCTTCTGTAAAATCACTGACTACAATTTTCCCAAACTGATGCACACATAGCTGCTGAGATGATGACTTATCATGTGAACAAGCTTATTCGCATGTGGTTTTAATTTCATTTGCGAATTTTTGACATTCGCAAAATATAAGCAAAGATTTGCACACATTTGTAATGGAAACGCAGCTAGTGGCGTATCCTCATCTCCTCTTGAATTTCTTTAGGCCAGAGCATGATGAGTTGTTTCTTTACTCCATTAGCCTACTTCATGTTGTCAAATTGGTACTATCTTATTGTTTTATTGACCATTAACTAATGCAGATGAGGTAATAATCGGACCATGGCGTGACTAGTGAAACTCAACCAGATAAACGTAGTTAAGGGAACCAGAACCTTTGAGGAATGTTTTGAACGCTTTGCAGAATCGATGCAGTGAAGCGTTAAAAGCAGTTCTAAAAGCAGAACGGGTCCAAACGACTACGAGCGGTGTGTGCCCAATGAGCGGGACGGACAGAGTGGAAGATCCTTAATGACTCACCGCAGGGAATTGACAGCAATCTCATGGGTTTCTTTGGTGGCGGCGGTGAGCACCTCAAACAGTTGCTTCAGCACCGTTGGGAGGAAGGTGATGACAATGTGAGTCTCAACGGCATGAAGGCACTGCAGGAGGAAACGGTGACAGAAGACAGCAGACAAGAGTTACCAGCTCCTGAGAGGATTGGAGGCAATGTGGAAAAGATAGAGCTGGTCACGTCCATGTGTTTTAGGATAGTATGTGTAAGGTGCTGAGGGTGAATATTCCATTCACATTTGACGTTCTGCACATGAGACGAGGGATGGAAAGATGAACAAGAGCAGCCAATAAATATATGTGTAGGATGATGTTGGTAGCAAGCAAAAAAGCCAAGGTTGGGTTGACGTAAAGCATAATATTTGTATGATGGAAAGGCTGACTTTTTCCATCAGATTAGAATCTGGAAAATGTAAGAATTGTTGGGAAAAACTGGCAGGGCTTTATTTCACCATGGAGATCAGACTGTTGAATAATATTGTGGGTTTGGGGTAGTACAGACTGCAAACAGTTTGCTTTTCAGTGAGAAGAAATTTAAAATTGTGATGAGTTGGACAAGAAGAACGGACAAGAAAGCCTAATTTTGAACATATATATGAATGTGTGTGTGTGTGGGTGTGTGCGTGTGGGTGTGTGTGTGTGTGTGTGTGTGTGCGTGTGCGTGAGGGTGTGTGCTGTGTTCCATTCAGGCTCCTTGCATGTTTTATCCTGTGCTCCACTGATGTTGCTGGATTCTTCGCCACACAGAAAGTAAAAGAATGGGAGAAGGTAGTTGAACCCTACCAAGATAAAACAATCTCCAACAAGTTGGGAATCGTTTTATCCCCAATTCAGTACTGCCAAGCTCAAATTAAGAAGTGGAAAGAAGAGGAAAAAATGTTGAGGAGCTAAAGAAAACCCGACAAATGACTTCAGCAGACATGAAGGATTCACTGCAAGCAGCATGGTGACCTCTCTGTATGGAAGCGCTCTAAAAGGAGCTGCTAAATTGACTTACCAGCTCGCCCACCCATAGCCGCTGCTCACCTTCAGGTATTTGATGAGTTCTGCTGGGTTGCCGTCTGACGCGGTTTTCATCAGCTGGCAGTGCTGGAAGAATTTATGCAGATGGAGATCCTGTAGGAAGACAGAAAGCTGAACCATCTCATCTCTTGTGTCTGCTTCATTTTTTACACGTCGGCTAACGAACGGAGGCTGACCTGAGGATATATCGTTGATGCAACACGGCTCTTCACTTTAAACAGTGGCTTGGCATTTTCCACCCACTTTATATCTGGCTGGGACTATTAGCAGAAGGGAGCAGAATATGGTTGGCCACTCAGGTTTCTGGGGTGTTATCATTTTCTTTTTAGACACTCCACACAGGAGGCAGACGGATTGAGCTTCTGAATCAGGTATTTAGACGGGCGAGAGAACGAGGATGTACCTTCCTGCTGTCCTGACACAGATACCCAGCAGGCAGAGCAGCAGCGACAGGCAGCTGGAGCTCTGATGACTGTATCCTCCCATCTTTGAGCAGAGGCATCCAGGAGTATCCCACTGAACAACATGAAGACGAATCAAATGCACAGAAGGTAAGTCATATGGGATGGAACAGTAGTGATACGTCAGCACAAAAAAAGCAAAACTTTAACATCCAGGATAAATTTGTGAGTCTGAAGGCTGTGTATCCATCTTTATTTCAAAAAATAACAATAAAAAGAAATTGAAGGGAATTTGAGCACTACTGATAATTCTCCATCGAGCAGCTCAGATTCTCTGTAGCTGTTTGCCTCTTTCCTTTTTCACACACTCAGTTACATATATATATATTGCGACATTCCACACACTAACATCACAATACATTGTGCAGCCTCCGTTAATCCCTGTAAATTCTGTTTTCTGACTCACTTTGTACGAATATGCACCTTTCATCATATCATATCAGCGTTCATGGTCAGACTCACCCAGTGACTCCACTCCGTCTCTCTTTTTGCTGCTGGCCTTGCTGCTGGACTCACAGCTGACATGGTAAAAGGTGAACAGGATGTGGTGTCTCTCGTGCACGTGGACCGGCAGCTCGATTTTAACCTGCGCGCAGTGGAACGGCAGCATTTCAGTTTTATACAGACGCTAAGTTTGGAATCTGACCCATCTCCCCAAAAAGGACCTATAGTTTGTGATGGTCTCAAGTGGAAAACTGGCCGGGGAGTCGATGACACTTTGCTTTGAACCCTTTGAGAGCCTTTAGGGGGACAAGATGATTACTTAATAGGACACATTTTACTCCACATAGCCCGTAAATGGAAGGGGTAGGGTGAATAAATCAGGTAGGATTAGACTTCCCTATGTCCATTATACTGATGGTCTTTATAGGTTTACTTGGACCGGCATTTTTTTGTTTTTAGTTAATTTAGTCAAGTGTAGTCCAACCAAAAATAGCTCAGAAGGCCTACATGAAAAACAAAAAAAGTCCTTTAAAATAAACCACATAATGTGCATTTGTGGTTTCTCTTACACAGTAGCTCTAAATAATGACCCAATACAGTCCATGTTCTTCCCTTATTTATAGTGTGATGCCCTACCAAAGTGCATTGTTTCCGTTTTTCTTTCATTAAGACAAACAGCTATATTTTAAAGCGAAATAAGAAAAAAATCTAGAAAGCAGCAGACAGAAATCTACTTTAAGGAAGAAAAAGCAGTATCTCAATAGTAAATTTTCACAGTTCACAGGAACTGCAAAAATTAAAAGTTTGACAAAAAGTCAAGTTGAGATGAAAAACGTAAACTAAATATAAATCAAAGGCAGGAACATTTTATTCTTTTGTTGTCTTTTACATAACAGAATAAAGCATAAAGTGTGAAACCTTAAACACCTTGTGTTTTTTTATATACTTTTACAGAACTAAATGACAAAATCTAAACCAGTCTATAAAAATCAGGAAATAAAATAATCTCTTGCCACATTTGATTTAAAACTTTATACCTAGTTATGGTAAAACATTTTTCAAGAGACTGCATGTGAACAAAAAGCAAAATTGATTATTAATAAAAGCCAATATCTATGACATTATTTCGAACTCTGCTGAATGCTTTGACCCCACATGCTCCTGTGACACAGCAGAACACTTTAGCTCCACTAGAGGGCAGCAGCAGCAAAGGAACAGCTGTTCGCCTGCGATTCACATGGCGATTTTATGACAGGAAATGAAACATGATGCAGAGAACGGCTGGAGCTGGTGGGAAAACTCTAGATCTGGGAAGCGACAGAGACTGAATTCTCAACTGCAGATCATTTTTAAGATTTGATTTTTAGAAACGTTTGGAGACATATTAGAAATTTGCACGAGATTGTGACGGTTAAACAAGCCCGTCCAGATTTACATTTTATACAGGAACAAATCCTTGATCATGGTGTCATTTTTGGAAAAACTCCTCCATAAGAGCTGAGGCAGGTTATGTTAAACCTGCTTAAGATCCTAATCCCCATGATTCCAAAGCCATATGGACCCCAGTGGCCCTCCCACCCCTTCTGGAACAACCGCCTTGTTCTTTCACTCAGCTCCAGGCTTGGTGAGTGCTGAGGAATCGGTGAGTTCACAGCTCTGTCCTCAGGCAGATTTATGGGATTATCTCAGGCTGCTCAGGCATTTCAGTAACGAGCAAATATCCTGATCAGTCTGAAGAAACCCCAGAGCGCCTGAGCGAACGTCTTACTCCACACTTTATTGTTTACAACTGGGACACCAGACAAAATGGACGGAACAACGTCTGACCTCGTCGTAGAAGTCGGGGCTCTGGTTGTGGTGCAGGACGGCTGCGTAGGCACCGCTGGCAAAGAGAGAGTCCCCCGGCTTGCCGTAGATGCACTGAGAAACAAGTAAAACACACAATGAGCCATGAGACTCACTGAAACCTGAGGTCACGGACGACGTTAAGAAGAAGTACAGCATGGCACTGCTTTGACCAGCAACTGGGCAGTTCAGGAGTGGAAAAGATTTAGTCCAAGTGAACAAAAATGTTTTATTCTGCAACAGCATCATCATAATGACTTGCACAGATTGAACCACTCCGTAATGCTGGAAGATTCTTTCAGTAGTTTGTTAGGTAAAGACAGAACGTAACAAATTACTGAAAGAATAATGATTCTTTCAATTGCAATCATATGGAGGCAAAAACGGGACATATTGTTCTATGTGTGAAAACAAAAGCTAGTTGAAAATTAAAGGAGAAAAGTTTTAAACAAAAAGTTACATTTTGAACTTTCAATGTGAAAAACAAAAGAAGGTGTCCAGAATAAGAAGAGATTAAACCACATATTTCTTTAAGCTGGTTTTTAATTTTGAAATTAATGTCAGTTTCAGATTTTATGTTTTCACATTTTTGTCAGTTTCAACCAAAAAGTAGAGACTGACTGGCATTTTTACATATTTTCAATATGTAATTTCAATAGAGCTCAAGATGGACATCTGCGAACACAAATTATCAACTGAGTTTAGGTGTGGACTTTGACTGGGCCATTCTAAAGCAGCAATAGGATGTTCTCACTCTTCAGTCCTAAGGGCGGCTTTATCGCATCCTTCATGTGGATGCCTGCATAAAAATGCGTGGACATGCTTATGTTCACAATCTGACAAATTTTCAGTAGTTTATGTGTTTTTTTTTTTTTTTTTTCCAGCAGATGATTTCAGGATTCAAGGTTAAACTCTGACTATGAACTATAACATTTTTAACTTTTTAAATTTAGAATTTACAACCTTTTTTATGACACTTTCAATCAGTAGTGAATACAGTCATAATGTAAAACATGTATTTTTTTTGCTTTTATTTGAGTAAAAGAAATATTCCTAGTATGGATTAAAATTAGGGTCAATAAAAAAATTAATCTGACTGGGGTTTTTTTCACCTCAGAATTCAGTTTTCTTAAGCTGCTACTCCCGCGACCCGACCCCGGATAAGCGGAAGAAGATGGATGGATGGATGGATGGATGGATGGATGGATGGATGGATGGATGGATGGATGGATGGATGGATGGATGGATGGATGGATGGATGGATGGATGGATGGATGGATGGATGGATGGATGGATGAGTAGAATTCAGTTTTTTGTGTAAAAGTTGCACTTTTTTCTCAGATTTATTCATTTTTCCTCAGCTTTCTGACTTAATTCTCATAATTCAGTTTTTTTTTTTTTTTTTTTCTCAGCATTTTTCAAAGCTCAACTTTTCTGAAAGTGTATCACTTTTGCTAGGAAATGGATGCCAACTACAAACCCAAACATCATATCACAAACTAAATCCGACTGATTTAAGCAGAGCAGGAACTCTCATCAGCAGAAGCGTTATGGAAAAACACGATCAAGCGGCTGCTGGTCACAATGTTTCTAATGAGGAGAGATGAACAAGAATTCCACACCGCTCCGACGAGCTGGCGCTTTAATTAGGACGTTAACAAAGGCTGTCATCTGAAATGAAGGATAACGAGCCGTCCTAGCCAGAGCCAGCATGGCTGGAATTGGATCAAATGGCTCCAGAGGGATTCTGGGTGTTAAAGTCCCACCGGGTTAGAGGCAGAAATGGAAGGCTTTTCGATGCTGCAGGAGCTTAAGCGCAGACACACACGCCGATGGCGACCATGATTACCTACCTCCGGATGAGGGTGGAGGGGCAGCTGCTCCAGATCTTATCATCGCGCTCTCCCAACATGTTGTCCTGTTAGAGCTTGCACCGTATCACACACAACCCAATACCAAGCAGCTTCCACTCAGAAAACCTGACCCAACTCGTCACATTTTCATCATCGGAAACGCGATCCCAGCTGATGTCTCATGCAGCCGGAGGCTGACGGCGAACAAGTGGCTGCATCGTTAGCTTACAGCCAACGGGAAATTCCATCGGCGACTATCAGCCAGCAGGCTACGTCCTCTCAGGCACGTTTGAGCCCAACACAAACACGCCACTCTTCCGGTTGGCCTGATTACATCTCCTGGCAGGTGTGCTGCTGGCTCCTGCCTCTTGAACAAAACTATTTCCACTGGCTGAACCTCAGGTGATGTGTGAGGGGCTTTCAGCTGAGCAGCGACTCGCCTCACTGCTTTTTCTTCAAACGTCTGACTCGGCTTAATCAAAAGCATCAAACGTGAATGCTTTTGAAAGTGAGAAATAAAACAACCAAAGAGAAAGAGAAAAAAAACGCAACCATTCATCTCCCAGTCATAATAACAAAGGCTGGGCAAGAGTCATATTTGATCTCTCTTCTTGACGGAATCAGTGATGTTCCTTTAAAAGGTTCTGTTACCTGACAGAGCCGGATTCTAGGTATCATCATCATATTTTGGATTGGACTGAGGTCGTGACGTTGAGTGTTTGTCCATTGTAAAACCAGTTTCATGTGTTTGGGACTGGATCCAACCAGAGATGGTTCTTCTCTACACAAATCAAAAACCACCGGCAGCGAAACAGCCCCCCATCATGATACCGCCACTCCCACACTTGACAGTTCAAATCCACCCTCCAGCTAATCAAAACATACTTCTGTGGACCAAATAGGTGAAAATTTATCTGATTTTCAAGGAGAATTTTCTTTTCAACGCCAGCACCCTCTCGGCCCACACATAAACCTTCCTAGTTTCTGCTGATCTAACGGTTTATAGTTATAGTTGCAGTTTTCTGTCTGATCACCGATATTTTAAAAGCCTGACATTCAGATTCTGATTTGGCCAATATGGATTATTTTTGTCTGAAATATTGCTAAAGGAGTAAAAAAATCACTAAGTTGGCCACAATGGGGAAGCCGTGACCCAGTGGACGGGTCAGTCAGTTGTCTCTGACACAGAAGGGAACACTGGCTGATTATCAGGCCTTTGCAGAGGTGGGTAAGATCAGTTGATCAGATCGGTTTCTCAGGTAAGTATTGGCCAATCACCAATCTCCCAAAATTAGCAAAATCTGTGCATCCAAAGTTCTTAATGTTAAGGAAAAAGAGGTATTTAAAATTGCTAAATGTACTTCATTTACACCATAAACATGGATTTACACACAGAGGAACGTTATTTACCAGTTAGGTGACTTCTGGAGGTAACTGGCTGCACTGGATTTCATTTCAGAAAATAATTGCAAAGGGGGCTGACTTTGCTTTAGAGACTCACCTTTAAAGGGACAGAACCTTCCTCATCTGAATCTTTGAACTGCATGCAGACAGCGATGTTCCGAGCCTGAAGGAGGAGGGAGGAACAGTCGGTGACCCGCTGAGCCCAAAGTGTCACATCTGCCCCCTGTCGCATCGCAGCGTGGTTCTGGTCGGCTTTACCTTGGTGAAGGTCTTCTGGTTGTCGTATTTCAGCTGCAGAGGGTAGATGTAGAGCTGGTTCTTGTAGGTGGTGAAGGGGTAGTTGTACTTGGCCTCTACAGGGAGGAACTCCTCGATCTCCACAGAGACCCGCTCACAGCCGTCCTCGAAGGGTTTGACGGGGACGTAGGAGGACGTCACCGTGTCTGCGGCACAGAGAGCTTCGTCAGCTCAGAGGACGGAGAAAAGCAGAGCTGACTTCTGCTTTACTGCTTTATCCACTAATTGAGGGGATCAACAGTGAAGCCATGTCACAGCACAAACCCAGATGCATAAAAAAAAAAAAGAGGAAAGTATCACTCACACAAGAGGCTGAGCTGCTTTTCTGAACTATGTCTTTTAGTGCCTTTTATGCGCTCCCATCAACACACCAGATGGTCTCAAACTGCCACACATTCTTATTTCCATTTGGACTGCGTCACTCAGCTACTTTTCTCTTAATTATCACCAGAAACACTCATCTGACAAGTTGCATGTTCTGAAAGATCACTCCTTGTTTGATCTTTACAAATTCTTTCAACGTAATCGTGGCGCTCTAGAAACGGAGGCTTCCTCTTTTCTTTTGTGCTCTAATAAAAGTACCAACAGCTGAACGAGGAAACAAGAGATCTTACAGTGCCTTATTACCGCTTTGACTTTCTCACATTTTGTCACTAAAAACTAAGCCACAGCTCAACTGGAGACAGTACAGAGCTAATGATACATCATTTCAGTTATTTATTTACATAAACAGAACATTTTTTCAAATCCCTTTACTTTAGATGTCTACATTGTCTTCATATTCACCTCATTAGTAAACAGCAGTGGTGTGAACTGATGACCAGAAACTTAGTTGTGCTAACCCTAAAGCACTATTTATAAACCTTAGTTCTGCTAACAGGAAAGCTCTACACCCACCCAGAATTTAGCAGAAGCTAATGCTAAAGCGCAACACCAACACTGTCTTTAGCAGAATAATTTGAACTGTTCTAATAATTGACATGTTCTGTAATACCCTCAGACATTGTATTTATGTTTATATCTTGTTCTCTATTTCCTTTGTTTTATCTTGCTCCTTCCTGTTTCTTGTTTGAAATAAAGTTGTTGGGAGGACAAAAAGGGAGCAAATAAAACATTCTTCATCCGCTTCAAAATAAAAGCATGAATATAAACGTTTAATTAATGACTGGATGAATTCCTGACAATCACTGTCCAAGTTTATTCAATGGAAAAGTTTACGAAACACCCAAGTTGGGTGTGCTGTGGTGGCGCAGCGGTTCAGCACAACCCACATATGGAGGGAGGCCTTAAGTCCTCGACGTGGCCGTCGCAGGTTCGATTCCCGGGCTGGTGACCTTTGCATGTCTTCCCCTTTAATCATTAACCACTTTCCTGTCAATTAACTATCAAATAAAGGCCACTAGAACCAATAAGCCTAAAAAAAACAGGAAATTACAACTTTGTAATTTATCAGGAAAATTAAATTGTAGAAAGTTAGCAAAATGCTAAAGCGCCGAGTAAAACTTTTGCTCTGTTATTAGTGTATTAGAGGACGTGTGCTCACCTCTGATGAACAAAATAGGTAGGGACATGCTCTATAAAGATCAAAAGGTTGATCAACTAAGTATTGACCCAGGGGGCTGAATACAAATGCACGCCACACTTTTAAGATTTGTTTTTGTAAAATAAATAAATAAAAAATATGTGCTACTTGGTGTTTATCACATAAGATCCCAGTGGAATCATTACAGTTTGAAGCATTCTTCCATTCTTGCGGCATGATAATAAACAAGACTCAGCAGGTTGCTATGGAAATATGAACATACTTGAGAAATCAGGCGGGACACATTCAATGGTCACATTCAGCTGTCCTGGAATGATCTGCAGTTTGCTCTTCTCAGGTCTGAAAAGCAAAAATAAATAAATAAATAAATTCATTAATTAATTAAAAAAAAGGAATTTTCTGAAACTAAATAACACTATAAATACTGGACAGTTTGGACTTTCCAAAGAATGTGACGTGTCTGAGTGAGGCACTTGCTCTGATGCCAGGCCAAACTTAGACTTAAAGAGACTTAGGGTGATGATGGTGACTCACTTCCTGCTGTCGGCCAGCAGCTTCAGCAGGTCGTCCGTGGAGATTTTGCTGCTGTCCTGGCGATAGAGAGGAGAAAACTTCCCATCCATGTCCAGGCTGCCCTGAGCGTCCTTGAACACCTGCCTGGGTCAAAGCAGACGGCTCAACAGTAAGGTCCAACACACACACCGCACAGACCAAACAAATGCCCCAATCCGCTGCCTTACTTGGCCGCCCAGGCAAAAGGCATCCTGTAGTGGCCCAGGCGTTGGCAGGTCTGCTTGGCAGCTTTCAGCACCTTCTGAGCCGTCTGGGGGAAACATGGGAGGAGAAGTGAACACGGAGCAACGTGTGAGTGTGGAAAATGTGCTGAGTGTGAGTGTGAAACCTTGTTGGCGTCCGAGGTCTTGATGTAAGGCTCGGTGCAGTGGGTGATCCCGTTCTGCAGAACCTTCTCCACTCGGGCCACTAGGAAGATATCCGCATGAGGGTTGGTCACCGAGAAAATGCCCTGGGGACGAAAAACGAGACAGTAAGAGAGAGGAGGAAGAGGATGAATGGCTGCAACCAAGTCTGCTTTTGACTAAAAGTCACTGAAAGTTTTTGGTCTTTTGAAATTAAAATGATTTTTTTTTTTTAAATAGATAAAAAGACATATATTTTGTTTGGCGTCTCGCAATTTCCACTTTGGACACCCATCGTTCTGTACGGTTACTCTGGAAGAGCCGCAGAGATTCAGAGTTCAGGTGGAAGAAACTGTCAACAGGAAACTATGAGCTAGAAATGCCTCAAACATGGAAAAGACACACAATAAAGGCTGTTTAATGCAAGGAAGGAAGGAAGGAAGGAAGGAAGGAAGGAAGGAAGGAAGGAAGGAAGGAAGGAAGGAAGGAAGGACTTCTAGAGAACAAAGCTGGTAGAAACAACTGTACCTACAGAGAATGCTGTTTCTATAAAGCTGAATAAAACACAGTTTTCTTTTACATCTACTCTTTTCTTTCATTATCACACATCATGTTAATAAACTCTGTGTTGGAACACATTAAATAAATAAGCAGATGTGAGCATGTTTGTTGATTTTTTATTTCTCATAGTCGCCTCAGTTGATGGACACCTGCAGTGACATCAAACGCCATCAAGTCACAAACGAGAGCAGAGGAAGCAGCTGAGGCTAAAGTAAAACCACAAGGGAACAACATGTATATTTGGTCGGGTGTGAAGAGTTCTTGCTCGAGGTTTCAGTTTCAAACTCTGAAGAGGAAAGAAACAAAGACGTGTTCCGAACGCCCCCAGCTGCTTCAGCTCTGACATGATCGTTACCCAGCAGCCGGTTTAAAAAAGAGCCACAAACTCGTCCTTGCAACCATTACAGCAAAACACGAGCTGACACTCAACGTCGCATGAGGCCAGGCAGATGATTCAGAGCTCCAATTAACAGAGCAGACAGGAAGTGGAGGCTGTGTGTGTGTGGGCCACACCCAGACCAACTCCACTACACTGGGCTCTCAGGAAGCTGAGCCGCTTGTGTACCTTTCAGGCCAAGTGGACCAGTCCAAGCAGAGCGGCGGCTGGCTGCTGGAGCACCACACATTCAAACATCACAGCCATCTGCTGGGTTTCAAAGAGAATATTTTATGACTTAGGAAAAATTACTTGAATGTTTAAAACTTAAAAAACAACAACAACAACAAAAAAACTGCATGACACTGCCACCACTATGTTTCACCAGTGGTGAAACATAGTGGTACGTTGAACGTCCCAAACAGATGGGACGTTCAGGGACTTCTGGGTTTAAATGTAGCCTCAACTTTAGTCTCATCTGATCAGGTGTCCAAACTTTTCACCACATTTCAAGTCACATAATTAAAAACACTTGTTTTTTCTTTCTAAAAGACAACACCAAACATGTAAGTAAAATCTCTGTACCAATAAGTACACATTCATATACAGTACAGAGCAAAAGCTTGGACACACCTTCTCATTCAATGAGTTTCCATTATTTTCATGACTATTGACATTGTAGATTCACACTGAAGGCATCAAAACTATGAATTAACACATGTTAATTGATTGGCTGCTTTGCCATCACCAGACAGTAGCGTGTGAAGTAGCACTGATGCTAGGCATTTCAGCTGTGAATCTTTTCAGCTCCTCCAGAGTTACCACAGGCAGCTGTTATTTATACAAAATTAAGTTGCAGTTTTGTTTGGGGTTGTCAGAGTAAAGGGGGTTGCATACAGATGCTCCATCTTTTACCATATTTTTATTTGTGAACAATATTGAAAACCAACTATGGTGTGTCAGTGTATTCAATAGAATTCACAACTAAATGTATTGAAGTTTTGGACTGTTTTCTGACAAAACAAGAAAAACCTTAAGAGTTCTGAGCACTCCTGCAGTGTTTCGAGTTCACTTGGGTCTGGTGACATGGAAAGAATCAAACTGACGGCTGCTGAGAAGAAAGGAAAAAGTGAGAACAAGCTGCGTGTGCTGCCGAGCTCACAGCCAAAGCCAGCGCTCACTTACAGGCTTCATTTTTCCAGAGGCTATAACACTGAAGGTAGATCAAAGGAACTTCCATCATCAAAAATCTGCCTCACTCCAGATGGCAAATGAAATCAAAAAAAGAGAAAAACGAAACAATCTCCCACATATTCAGAAATGGAAAAGTAGGACAGAGATTCATTGAACCAGTAGAGGACGTCCAAACAAACTAGCAAGTTAGAGGAACTGGTCAGAAACATGAGCTAAGCTAATACTGAAACACTTCACCAACATGGTATTTAGTGGAAGCTAATGCTAAAGTGCCAAACCAACACTATATTTAGCAGAAGCTAATGCTGTAGCACTTCACCAACACAGGATTTAGCTAACACAAAAGGGCTGGATTTAGTGGAAGCTAATATTGAAGCTATAAATATGGCTAAATTATTTCTCCACCTAACAACGTTACATAGTAGACTTACAACCACAAAAAAAAAAAATCTGTATGTCAGAGCATTAAAAAAGGTTTTGCTTTGATAAAGCTGCTGGGAAAAAATTCCCATCTCATAAAAGAAAATAGCAGGTACACAGGTGCAACTGCAGCAGTGAGAGCTGCGCAGCAATTTGGCATCTTAGCATTTGAGGTTAGAGGCTTTCAGTGCTTAACTTGTACCTGTGTGGGGAAGCGAAGTAGAGCCTCCGAAACCCTCTGGACAACAGGAAGGCCTTTCCCTTTCCCACAGTCTCCGTTCACCATGACCCCTCCTCCTCCTCCACCGCCGCCCTCTCCCGATCCTCCACCTCCACCCTCCGAATCAGACGATGGAGAGAGTTGACCGGAGGTGTCCGTCAGCATCTCCCGGACACATGGAGGGTTCAGGTCCACGTGGAAATCGGCCGAGATCTTGCAGTTTTTTGAAAGGTCAAAAAGGGCGAGGCAGATAAAGAAAGGCTCCACCTGCAGCAGGGTTGAGTAGAGAGAGAAGAAAAGGGGGATGGAAAACCTCAGGGAGACACAACAATATAATTTTTAAGTAACTTTGTTATGGGGCCATTGAGAAATGAAGTTAACGTAATTTATTGTTATATCTAATGACAGAAATACCCAACAAGTTTATCTAGCTACTTAAAATGTTCACATTTGATCACATAAACTAGGGTTGTACAGCTCAATTGACTCAGATTTCCTGAATTTTGATTCTGATTTAAGCAGATAACAATTTTTTTCTTAAAATTAGCTATAAATAGTGATAAGTCACTAAGTTGGTAACGGTGGGGTGACTATTAACCGTGCCATGCAGATGTGACCTGCTGGGCCGGTCTGTCAGTCGGCCTTACTCCAGAGCAAAAGGGAGCAGTGTTTGATCTTCAGACCTTTGCGGAGGTAGATAAGATCGGTGGATAAGATTAGTTTCTCTTGTAAGAATAGGCTGATCACCAATCTCCAAAAATGTTAAAAATATGGGTCAATTTATTGGCCGGACGTTTTATCGGTTCACTGCTAATGTTAGGCACAGATTTCAGTTCTAGAAAAAACTTTTGAGATTTGGCTGATGTTTGTGCAATGTCTTTGCTGGTACAAAAGAATTGAGTCTAAATCAAAGTGTATTAATCTCTTTAATCTGCCTCTGTAATGGAAACATGGAAATAGACCAGGTTTTCGTTTGCATTTCTAAGTAAGGCAGCCTGATCCAAAAGAAATAATTCATTATATTAGCCAAAACGAGTTAGTGCCGTGATGCTCAAACATTTTCTAAAGGTTGTTCAATTATGTCAAGATGGAGCAGTGAAGCCATCGGAAACTGAATGGAAACAAGGGAGGGGAAGAAGAAGAATGCGTGCTGCTTTGGAGCCACAAATATGAATGGAATCATTTGTCCAAGGAAGCAACTCCTTTAATGGAAGAGGAGGAGCTCAGTCATGCTCCATGACTGCGTGAAGCTGCTGTGTTCAAGGTGAAAACGGCAGAATAATGCCATCTTTTACATTCACACATACCCATTCCACAAATGTTTATGCATAAATCAGATTTTTTTTAAAAATCTAATCCGCTTTATTTTAACCACAGGACAGTAAATGCATTGTCTCGACCGCCTTGATGTGGAAGTTACAAGGGGGGTTTGGGACATGTGAAGTGCTCTCTGCAGACCAACATGAATAATGAAGGTGTATTATCTGGGGCGAGAACTGCAGAGGCTGAGGACTGACCACGATCTGTGCAGGTAAAAATTAAAGCAGTGTGTTGTGGGTAAATATGCACGTCTGTACAGGGACTACCATGGAAGGTATTGGTCTTATTTGGGATGTAGGTCTTTATACATAGTGGAGTGCTAATGCATTAATAGCTGACCTAATTTTTCCTTTCGCACGTTAGCTAACTTTGAAACCATTTAGCACACTTAGCTTCACCTAATTTTAATTTTCTGTATAAATCCTAAAGTGCTAATTTCTTTCATTGTTTTCTAAACGTTTACTGAAATAAAACACTTGATAATCAAAACTTCTTTTTTTTTTTTTTATTATTGACTGCTAGGAATTCTTCCAATAGTTAGTTGTTTATTTTCATGCTCTTATATTAAAGTGGTTGAAGACTGTTTATGTAGTAGTACCTTTTTCTCTTCTCACATAAAGTCTTTTTCCCCCCAAAGAAACTTTAAATTCAAACAAGAAACATACAGGAACAAAATAAAACATGTGCGCTACAATAGAGAACAAGACATAGAAAATAAATAACACCTAATATCTAAAGATATAATATGTAAATTATGTCAAAATTAAATTGGTTCTTGTGGATTGTAGATGTTCAAGTGCACGTATAATTTGAATTGCAGTTAGCGTTTAGCATTAGCTTACATTAACGACATGTTAGTGTATCACCTTAGCATTAGCTTACACTAACTACATGTTAGTGTATCACCTTAGCATTAGCTTACACTAACTACATGTTAGTGTATCACCTTAGCATTAGCTTACACTAAATACATATATAGCAAATAGCTTTTGCTAAATATATGTTAGTGTAGTGCTTTAGCTTCTGCTAAATAGTGTGTTGGTTTAGTGCTTTGCTATTAATAGAACTAATGTTTGTGATTAGTGCTTTACGGTTAGCATGACTAACATTTTAGTTGGCAGTGCCCACCACTGTCCATATGTAAACAGTGTGTTTATATCCATATATATGAAGACAGTAACATACGTTGGTGAGGACACCATCAGCCTTCTCGTTAACGCAGCCCTGCAGGCTGAAGGTGAGGTCGTGGCAGCTGACCATGATGCGGCGGCCGAAACGCTCCTCAAACGGCTTCACATCTGGCTCGATGCCCGAGAAGTCCAGCCTCTAGATGTAGGACAGGGAGGGGGAGGAAGGGATGAGTTGGTGGAGAGGAAGGGGGATTAAAGAGAAAGGGAGGAGGGTGGACAGTTCAGAAAGATTGGATTGGATCAATAGTGAGATACATAAATAAGTAATGAGTGAAAACACAAGTATTGAGAGGATAAACTTTCCTTACCTGCGTTTCAGGGTCCAGGGAGAAAAGCTTTTGTCTGCCTTCGTTCCTGTTGATCTTATTGAGCTGGTCCGTCTCCCTCACGTACTGCAAAGAGCACAAAGTCGAACTAAATGCTTCAACCTTTACTATGCCCATTTTTATTGTGTCTGCATCAACACAATAAGAAGAGAGCCCAAGCTCTCAGCTCTTTCGCTGAGAGCTTGGGCTCTCTGTCCTCTTTAAGCAACTCGAACCGAAGACAAAGACATGCAGTCGGAAGATAAATGGGAGGATGAGGGGACCACCAGAGGGCTAGACAAACAAGTCAAGCCCTCCAGTGCCAGTCGGACCTCAGTTCTTGTCTGCTCTGCCTGCAGCCTGCAGACAGACGGGAGCATGAAGCAGCAGAGGCCCGGAGCCAGAGTGGGGCTTTGTTGTCAGTGAGCAGCTGTGGGTTTAAACACATTAAAGCAGCAGAGGGTCTGTGGAGGAAACAGTGCTGCTCTCAGGCCTTTTCTGCTCCGCAATCTCTGCTCAGAGAAAACCTCCGACTGAAACGTTTACGGCAATCACCAGTTTTCTCCAACCCAACAATGAGAACGTGATAAAACAAATGAGAATAAGTCGCAGGTTTCAGAGCACATCTTTCAGCAGAATCAGCGGTCGAAGCTGGAGCTTAGAAGGAGAAGCAAGAGTTTTCAAACTAAATGTTCGCAAAAAATAAAAAATAAATAATAATAATAATAATAAAATATGTAAATTTAAAAATTAAAAAAAGTGCACTAAAAAGAGTATTAACCAGAAACTGATGACCAAGATTTTGACCATAAAAACATTTTTTAAAGTTGTTTAACTTTTTGTATTGACAATTTTTCTTCAAGATTTACGCTTTAAAATGTATCTTACTTTCACCATGTTTATTGTTGTGTTCAACATAAACTGAGAATAAATAACTCAAAAGGTTCATACAGTCCATCGCAAAAACACCTCTTCAACTGTTCTTGAAATCTTATATTTTATAGGGGCAACACAGATAAAAATCTGAAAAGTGTGGCGGGCTTTTTGTTCTCCCTGCTTTCGTCTGATTCAATTCAATTAAAAACTTGAAAGATAAACTGACCAGGAGAGCACTGATCATAGAACTGAGGTTCATCTTAGGCAGAAACCTTAACCATCAGCTGCAAACGCTCTGGACTCGGTGAGCGGAACACAAATACAAGCCACACTTTTTAGATTTTATTTGCAAAAATGTAGCCAGACTGTAATTTTTTGTCTCCTCTTCACTATTTTGTGCTGCTCCATCAAACAAACAAAATGTAAATATAACAAACATCCTGAAGTTTGAGAAAATATGACCAACTTTGAGGGGTCTCAATTGATTTGTGAGGTTCTGCATAACTTTAATATGGCTATACGTAACAATAATGGTCTGAAACATTATAAAGGCTTATGAAAACAGATAAATAAGTCCAGTTCCTACCTTCATGAGCTCTGAGTGCAGGCTCCTCCCCTGGCTCTCCTGCAGACCTTCTCCTTTCCCTTGGCTCACCGTGTCGTCATCTGATCAAACAGGAGAAAATAATCCAACAAGAAGCCCTCAGGTTTGATCATCACATCCGTGTTGAACGTTTAAAATAACATCTCCCGGCTCTCCGGATGCTTGGAGCTGATGAACTGAGTGAACCTCTTAGTCGTCCCAGTGCCTAATCAGAATGTCGGGGGGTTTTGGATTTCATCCACAGAAAGTTGGCAAGAACCAAACAAGCTGTTAATGTTCCCTCTAAGGCCAGCTAAATCTAGAGAATCGTCAACCCTCTTTCCTGAAGAGACAATCAGGTAGAGGAAGTTCAGACTTTAACGCCCTGCTAGGTTTTATTTAGTAAGAGTGGGAAGAAGAGCTGACCTGTGTTGAAGTCCAGCGGCTCGGCTCCGTTCCTCTTGTCGGGGACGGCCTCGGCGGCGCTCTGCAGGGCCTGCTTCAGCGTGGACACCCACTCCTCCATCTCCGCCTCGCTGTCCGCAGCCAGGAAGTGGCTGTAGCGGTCCTGCATCTTCAGCTCAAAGCCGTTCCGCCGCATCTTAGGGCTCTGACGAAGGACAGCACGTTAAGAGGGTTCAGTGTTTTGTGGCAGTAAGGGGTGAAACGGAAGAGCTGCTGATTGGAACCTTCAGCAGAAACTGGTTCATTGTCCAACCTGACAGATTAGTTAGTGAAAACTCTTTATCTCTGTCGTTAAAAAGGATTCGTCCCCTTTCCAAAGAGGGCGACTACTTTATGGAGAAAGGAGCTCCTGTAACAGTCTGTGCAGCAACAAATCTGAAGAGCCCTCTGACTGACACATTCTGTTGTTTGACATTCTGAGGAAGAGGATGCTTAGTTTTGACAGTAATGTTTTGGGGTTTTTTTATTTTATGAAGATTTCTTGATGGAAAATGATTGACAGTCGTCGTTTCCACCAATAAACAGCTATTACCGTATTTTCCGGACTAAGGTGGCACTTTTTTTTTTTTTTCAGAATATTGCTGGTCCTCAGCGGATTATTCAGATAAACTTCAGTGAATAAAAATGATGAACGAATCATCCATAATATGATACAACATACATGATGGAACGCAGAAAACATAGCTCTCTCAGGAGAAACCATCCATATTTTCTTCTTCTACTCCCGAAGCATCATGGGATATATAGTCCACTATATTAAAGGTCCACAAATAGTCCATTTTGAACCAGATACGACCTGTGAAATACTAACTAACTCTATGAAATAACAATTACAACTCAAACAGTTACTTATATTAAATTATAACAACCCAAACAATAAGTCATAAACAAATCCTGGTAAAACCCAAAACTAATTCTTAACATCCTGTGATAGTCCAGCCAGACATATTTATGTCTTTTTTTCCTCTTTGACACATTTTTTTAGTCTGGAGGAACAACAAATAGTTCAGAGAATATGGTAGCGTCAGTGGGAAACTGGTTTTCACACAGAGCCAGGGCTGCTTTGGTTAGTTTATTCCCTTCATGAATTTAAGCTAAGAAAAAAAAAAAAAAGAAAACAAAAAAGAAATTTGTATTTATTTGACTGTCACGTGAGATGTGACAGTCAAATACTTTTAGAAAGTGCTCCAAAAACAAACTAGAAGAAATGCTGCTGTGAATATTAAACATCTGTCTAAATGAAGCTGATTATCGAACTAAAAGCTTGCCCAGACCTGAAGGAAGTAACCACATGCTGACTAAGTCAACACCATCACCCCCCTCCTCCACCCGCTGCTCCTACCTTTTAATCAGCTAGACCAATCCTTTTCTACCCAGTCAGAGGAATGCAGTAAATCTGCCCCAATAAAAGAAGCTAAAAATCCCCTGGAGCGTGGTGGGAGCTAACCAGGCTGCTGCTGCTGCTGTTTTGCTCAATGTGTACCTGAATAACATCAATGCAGGAGTCCAGGTAGATGGAGCCTTTGGTTTCCTTGCAGTTCTTCTCATCCTTGTAGGAGTTGAGGATGTAGGAACCGTCGGGGAGCTGGGACAGGTAGAAGTATCTCCGTTTGAACACCTGAAAGTCACACCGAAGACTCACCATCTCTGTCAAATGGTAATAACTCATAAAGAAAGGAAGGATTAATTCTGCTGCACATTTTCACATGCAAAACATTATAACCACAAACTTTGATGTGTTTTAGTAAGGTTATATTTAATTGTGAGGTCAAAAGTAAATGACCCTTTTTTTTTTTTTTTAATAAATATAAATCTGAAAAGTGTGATGCGCATTTGTATTCTACCCCCTTTACTCTGACACCTCGTAACAAATTCTAATACAGTCGACTGCCTGTTTTGCAGTTTTTGTCCGATCATCAGTCTTTTAAAAAACTTGAACCTGCTGATTCTGATTTTGGCCAAATCCAATGTTTGGGGCTGAAGAGTCACTAAATTAAGCGAAGAAGTCACTGACATGGCGATACTGGAGAGTGACTATTGTTAACTGCAGACCTGCCGGGCGGGTCTATCAGTCAGCCCTATCTAGGTTATAGTGAATTCACACCTTTGCACAAGCAGATAAGATTCCATGGATAAGATCAGCTTCACATGTAATTATCAGCCAATCTTTCAAAATAAAGAAATTCATGGCAGATTCATCGATGTACCTCTACTTAATAGAGATTGTTAGATTTTATTCAAAGTAGCAGTATGTAGGTTTTATTAAAATGATTTTTTTTACACATTTGTTGAAACTGTCACTGTCATGACAGTATGGTAGGAGACAGATAATCTGTGAAAAAAAATTGCGCTCCTGTGCCTTCTTCCAGAACTCCCAGTGCTAACTAGAAATAACCAATCAGAGCTAAGATGAGGGTATTGTGCCACCAATCACAATCTCATGTGCCAGCTGGCAGATCTTGTTGTGAATGCAACGGCTAGTTAGCACAGTCACAAATGGCAGTTTTTCTGCAATGGTGAGTTGATTCTCCACCACAGCCTCATTTAGCAGCAAGTACATGAGGATGACCGACAGCACTAAACCCCTCCTTCTGCGGTTGGGTGTTTCTGACCAGGAGTGCTGCGTTTCTTCAGACAGCAATAGCAGCTCAGGAAGGAGGTGGAGGAATCTTTTCAGTCACGACATGATAATTTTAACAAATATGTCAAAAAAAAAAAAAGATATTCTTCATAAAACTTAAAATTACAGTTTTAAGGAGATTGAGAAAATAAGGTATTAAAATTAGAGGCTCTAAATGTGACAAGATGTAAACAAATTTAAGAGGCAATAATCCTTTTCCAAGACACCGTACACTAAATGCTGTTTGAACTTCTGAGTCATCAGAGGCAAAGAACTGAGTACGGTTGATGCGCCATGTCCAACCCTTCCACGATTCTGTGTTAATAACAGACAGGAGTGATGGCACTGACTCACCCTCATGGAGACAGACAGGCTGCTGTTGATGTTGGCTTTCTGCAGCCAGCCCTGCTTCAGGATGCCGCCCCTCTGGGAGCACAGCGACGCCGTGTCCTGGCCGACAGAAAGCACAAGGAGCCTTTCAGGACACATTCAACTTAAACATCATGAAACATTCATTTTAACCCGACTCTACATCTTTCTCTACAGGATATCAGAACAATACGAGAGCTTCCTTAATGTCTCATACTCCAGTTCCCCCCCCCCCCCAAAAAAAAAACAAAACAAACTTTGGTTCCAGGAGATCAGACTATTGGTGACTATTGCTGAGTAGGCACACACATGTTCACCTAGTCCATCTTTTTGATTGGCTAAAAGAGAGTCAAGCCCATCCTCCGTCCTCCTGACTGCAGAGTTATGGTTTGAAAAGCAGACCTTCTCCTGACCTTCCTCCATCTCTCCTCTGCCTCCATGTGGGCAGTCGATGAGATCTATTTATAGGACATGTTAGGATTCTGGTTTCTATTGTCCGTAGCGCGCTGTAAGATCGCTACGGACAATGGCGTAGCGATTGTCCGTAGCGACAATCGCTACGGACACCAGACCGTAAGCCGGCCATGTTTCATCACGTCCGCTTTAGTAAACGAGCAGAGAGAATGTCTTTGTATCTATTCCAGGACAGTCCTGCTTGTTCAATAAAACAAATCTGAGCATCTCTTAGAGGAATCTAATCTCGGAGATCTGCAGGGGACCACTAAAAGCCCTCAGCAAACACACGCACACACGCACACACACGCACGCACGCACGCACGCACGCACACACACACACACACACAGTGCTGTCTGTGATCTGCCACTCACCTCATCTTTGGCATCTTCATCGATCTCAAACACATGAGCGGGAAGCTTGTCCGTCTTCAGCCCTTTGCTTTAAAAAAAACCAAACAGGGTCAACAAGCAGCCTGCTTTGTCTGCATGAGGTCAGCTACATTTCTTTGTCGTCAACAAAACTGAAATGAGGCATTTTAAAGATGCCATCTGTTTTTTTTTTTTGTTTTTGTTTTTTTTTACAAAGGCATTAAAAACAGCTTCGTAATGGAGTATGTACTTCTACAACTGGAATATGCTTATAAGAACATTGAAGCAGAAAAGACTTGTAAATTCTGGTCCCTGTATATCTGGGTCGATGACATCACAACAGAAACTTGAAAAGTGACTTAACAGATCTTGACTAAGATCCTGAAGCATTCCAGTTTGCTTCAATGTGTTTTATTCTTGCCAAATTCCAAGCTGTATGGAAGGCCATACTGGCCAAGAAAGAAAAAATAAAAGCCCAATAGGAAGTCATAATAAGTTTTTAAGTCATAATTATGAGGACCAATTTGGTACATTATATTAGAATGCAGTATTTTGAAAAGCTAGATTGATACTTCAGGGCTATTTCACAATAAATCGCCAAAAATTCAGTTCAAATCAAAAATACTTTACTTATTCCAAAGGGAAACTGGATTTCATCCAAAAGCCTTCAATATTTTATATTTTACAGTAATATGTCCTGGGTGACACCTGAGTTGTTGCCAAGCACTACCACGTAATCTCTTTTGCTTTTGCCACTCCTCTTTAAATCTGGCTGGCTGGACAGTCAGAAAGAGAGATGCTGGAGTAGGGGATACAATCACTGCCCTTTATGACTGATGAAAGAGATGGTCTGAACTTCCTCAGTGAACTTCCTCTATGCAGTGGTTCTGCTCTCAATCCATGAAGCCTACTTTTGAAAATGTTGGTGCTAAAACTGAGTACTTTTTCTTTTTTTTTAACAATCTGTTAGCCATCTCAAGTGCAGACTGTTAGGTTTAGTACACTCTGCAATTGAGTGTGTTTCAGCTATTTGAATAGCTGAAACACCAAATATACCCCGATATAAATTAATCAAAGCACACCTTGTAAATCCTCTGAGAACTACAGCAGAAGCTAACATCTATAGCCTTCCTTATTGCCGCTCTTGGACAGGTGCAGCCAGCAGCGTGTCAAGCAGCATTGTAGCTGGAAACTCAGCTTCCTGGCTGCATTTTCTTTCAAATATTTTAGACATGTTCTACAAAAAAAATACACATGAATTAGTGAAACCATGAACACGGAGCCATGACTAAGCGGGGCTTCACTGTATTATTACTAACAAAGTCTTCAAGCAACATTTTAGCTGTAGTTAATATCACCCAGATCTGCTGAGGGATCACTGTGAGGCATTTCCCCCGAGGCTGGAACAGCAGTGATAAACTCAGCGACCTCTTCATCACTGTGAGAGTCCAGAACGCCAAACCTTTCTGAGCTGGTAGATTTCCTCTGAGCAGAGGAAGACTTTGCTCAGAGGAAATACGTCTATGCAATACTGCATAGACGTATTGGGAATTTCTGGTAGGTAACCAGTGAATACAGTAAAATCCCTTGTACGTCTTAAATACCTGGCAGTCAAAGGACTTCCAGCTAAATTAAGAGGTCGCTTAGCACAAATTATAAATCTGAACACAGCTTCTCCAACGTTATGTCACTTATTCCTGTCAGTTTGGGATCTTATCCTTCCTTACCTTGGCAGCATGCGGAAATCGCCCGAGTAAGCCTCGTACTTGTAGTTGATGACGTGCCAGTCAGTGTTGTACATCTTGATGCACTGTGGATCAGAAAGCTGGATTAACACCACATACAGTAAAACATAGAAGTGGGTCAAAACTGTAATTTCCTCAGTCTGACAGCAGCCATATGTCAGATGGTTTGTGAAGGAAACTCTCACTCCTCTGTTGTCAACTTAGCTGCTTTGTCGCAATATTTAGCAACTTTCCAAACCAAAAAAATTGGTGTGGGTCCAAAATTGGAAATGACAGGTCAGGCTTTCTAAAAGATCGCTGTTGGGCCAGAAAAACGCAATCAGTGCGTTCGTAAAGGTGGCATTTATTTAAAGCTTTCTATGTGCCATTTATTTGCCTTTCAACACTGAACGTTTCTGCTGCATGAGAGCCAGAGAGCAGCTGCAGAGCAGACTGTTGTCATCATAACACAGAGTCACGTTTTTATTGATGATTAAACATTTAGGATTTTACCAAGAACTCTGAATGTTGCTTTGTGAACACTCGAAAAGAGGAGAATGAATGCTGAATAAGCCATTTTATTAATCAATGTTAAAACAAAGTGTCAAGCTAGACTGCTGCATGGAAAGTAGCTACTTTTTCCTTTTTTTCATTCCAAGTCTTGTTTTAGATCTTGATAAAAAGGCTTGTTGCCACTGCTGCTTTGTCAGCATACCTCTTTAGCAAACAGACTCCTGGCCTCTTGCTCGGCGTTCTGAGGAACAGAAGGAACGACGGTCCTCCTCTGCCGAGAGATCTGGGACTCCTGCATCCAGGCAAAACACAGCAACACATAAACACACTGAGACACATGGGAGTATGTAAGCATTACACACTGAGGAGTCTGTGAGACTGGGGACATCATTTGCTTCACAGAAGTATTTGTAGCCTTTTTTTTTTTTTCTTTCTTTACGTTTTCTAAAGAATTTTCTAAGGACGGCTACCACTAAGCTGACCGACCGGCTTCCAGGATGTTGGCACTGCTGTCTATTCGCCAACGCTTTCCCACAACTGTTTTCTTCATTCTAATGTTCAATTACATATTGATTTTTACCAATAAGGGGGTTTTTTCAGTCAATTTATTAAGTGGTATAATACGAGCCCCCTTAGTGGACATGGAGAATTTTTTTTTCTTTTGCTTCAAAAACTACCAATGTTTTGGTTAGTTTTGCCCAACACAAACAAAACGAAATCTTAAAAAACATTGATCATTTCCCTTCTGCTTAACAACAAGCTTTGCTCCGTGTTGCTCAATCACATGAAATGTATGTTGGACTCACAGAGACATCGTCGGCAGGGCAGAGCAGCAGGTCTCTGTGGGGGTCGCTGTGGATCTGGGCCTTCCTCTGGAACACCACCGCCTCGTAGTCCAGCGGCTCGATGATCTTCGGCTGCTCCTTAAATGGGGGAGGATTGGAGATGAAACGGGTGACGCTTCACTTTCAAACAAAACAATTCCCTTTGTTGGTTATAAATCCGATATTTGCAGCTTTAATGTGGCTTTTTGCCACCAATGCCACAGCTGATAGCTAATCAGGTGATAGCGCAGAGCTTAGAGCTGTCTGTGCTATGTAGGAAACAAGCCAAAGAAAGACAGAGGGTGATAAAGGGAGATGAAACTGATATGAAGACAGAAAAGGGTGATGGAAGAAGAAAAGAGGATGACTGAGGCATAAGAAAAATAACAGCATCACATGCTACATGCTACAACAGAATATTGTGCTTCCTGTTTTGAGTTTCATAGAGAAGTGGATGATGTGAAATGATCCCTCAGTCTTAAAGAGGCCTGCAGGTTTTCAGACCAACAAGAAGCAACTTAAATCGACATTTGTCGTTGAAATTGAATTTAAACAAAGTGCCGCTGTAGGCCAGACGAAGCAGCACCGCCGAGCCAGTAAGCCTCCGCTCAGCAACACCGAGGAGTTTCTGCTTGAGCTTAAAGAACCAGACTGAATGGATCTGATTCTGATTGGCTGCCGTTTCCTGAAACACGGCAAGCAGAAGGGTTGCTTCTGGACCCACAGAGAGAGATCAGCGTGCTCTGCGCCTGTTTTCCACTTTGTGCTTCATTATATGTCTATATAAGCAGTTCACAGCTGAGAGGTAGAGCTTTCATTTCAGAGTCAGCCACCCCCGCCCCCATTCACTGTACAGCTCTTGAGAAAATGTCTGCATGTGCGTCTGTACTAGGTAATTAGCTGATCAAGGTTTTCTGTCACTGTTTGGGGTGTGGTGTACATTTGAATTAAGAATGATGGCAGCAGTTATGGGTACAGTATTGCTGCGGAAATGGTTTAGCATCCTTCCACAGATCGGATGCTAAACTTTAATTAAGGTACTGAATGGCTCCTGCCAAGACACACCACAAAAACCACTGATAGCATTGGCTGTTGATCATCCCTTACATACAAACTTTGTGTCATAAGTCAGAATTAACGTTTCTGTTGGGAAAACTTTGTACAGATTGATGGGGAAATATCTGAATCAACCTAAAACAGTCTGAAATAAAGCAATAGTGTCGTGACACCTAAGACAAGAATGAGACGGAACAGGATATTCACTTTGCTTTCAAGGAAACTTCAAAGATCTAATTTATACTGTAAAAAACAGTGCACTGTCAGCCTGGAGGGTCACCAGGCTTTACTTGACCCCCCACCAGGCTAATCAGTGGCTGATTTTCAGACCTTTGCAGAGGTAGATAAGATCAGTGGATGAGTATCAGCCAAACTCCCAAAATTACAGAAATAGGGGCTTATTTACTTATTACTCACTTATCGGCATCTTGGGTACGCTGCTTTAGTTTTAATAACATGTGATTTTAAATAATTTGTCAGCAAAATATAAAAATCTAATCTAAATGCACTAAATGGAATTATGGAGTTCCCCAAGGCACAATACTTAGTCCCACAACTTTTTACCTTTTACATGCAACAACTTGGAACTATTAACAGGAGTGGCATCAATTTACGTTGATGGCACAGGTTTTGTATTATTGTCCGAGTTGAAAATGTAATTTTACCATTAGATTTATCAACCAATAATGCAAGAGTCAGGACAAACTTGTAATAGGTCCTAAAACGTATAATAAAAAAGTCAGAATTGGGGTTCAAGGGTTTGTGGTTGGTTTTCTTAAAGTGATGTTCTGAGTAGTTATTGGAGATAGTTGCTGTTCTAGTAGTAGAGAGATGACAGAACACTGGAACCTTTTTAAAAAGGTGTGAGGTCACCATAGGCTTGCTGGAAAATGAATACAACTTTGTCACCATGAAGCTAACAAGCTAGTCAGACATATTGTGATCAGCCACGCTCTCCCCAAACTATTTAATTTATTGATTCATAAAGCTCAGAATACAATTAACCCTGGCCTTTTTTGGACTGAAGACTTAGCTCCAGTCCATACATTTTCAAGATTTACTTGTTGACACACGCTTCAATTTTATTATACTTTAGTCTTGTTTTAATCTAAACTGGATTTTTCACAGGTATTATTTCATTTCTTTGTAAAATGTATTTATTTCCTCTCGGTATTAACTTAAAAACACCTTAATCTCTTCTTTCAGAGGAAATACACAGTTGTAGATCTAAAGACTTTGGCTGCACAGAATTTGTTCAGATATTTCTAAAAGCCCCTTCCTACATTAGAATCTGTGCACAGGCCATATTGGATGGCATGTGTGGCCATTTGTTGCTTTCTAACCTGTAATTTGGGTCAAAAACTACGACAGTTCCATGTTCATGTTTTCTCCTGGTTTTTCCACTGAAACCCGAAGCGCTCTGATGGCCACATACGCATTTAACTTAGCATAGCTGCTTCCTTTCTCAACTGCGAGCAAATCAAACAGAAGTCACCTACAAGTCTGCTAAAACCATTACACATGACTGTGACTCTCCTGCGCCCAACAGCAGCTCCACTTCCTGTCATGTGCAACAACCGCAGCGCTACAAGTTCGAGCTACTCGTGGTGCACAAAACACCAAGAGGCATAGGGGGGGAAGGAAGCAGCAAAGAGAGAAGGAAAGGCATGCAAGGGCAACTTCTGCTTTCACAGAGGTGTAGAGAAGCTGAGGAGTCGTTGTCAGGCGGTGAAGTCACAGTTGTTACTGAAACAAACCAAAACAGAAAGGGAACGTGCCTGAAGAAGCTGGGTGTGACCAAACAGTGAAAGCCATCGAAATCATTGCAAACCCTCAGCGTGTCTCACACTTTGTTCTCTAAAACCATCAGTCTGGAAGCTGAACACTCAAACCCAATCACAAAGCCAAGCCCGCCTCTGGCGATGATGATGTTAGCAAAGCTGTTTCCAGATGTCTGTGTCCCATTAAGTTCTCCATCTGCAAGGCACTAACGACTCCAACATGACCGAAGCTATTTCTCCACGTGGAGCGTAAGGCGGCTGCTCTGTCCTGCAGCTGACCCCGCTAAGTGATCCAGTCTGTCTGAATGAGCTGAGCACACAAGCAGCTCATTTCAAGAGCAAAATTAGGTCTTTGACCTTTGCAGTAGTTAGTCTATTTCAGAACAAACTATTAACATATAACCAGATATATGTTCCCTTCTCCATGGTCAAGTCTCATTCTTGACAGTTAATGTCTGGTTTGGTTATGGCCAGGTTGCGTGTGCCTCCATTAGCAGTGGGTTCCTGATGATGTTGGCAGGAATGTGAGCAGGAAAGGTGGAAGAAAATGCACAGGAGCTGTGGTCGACACTACATATTTTAGGTGTGTACCCCTGAGGCAGCCATTTTCTCCAAAATCTCTAGGTATAGTTGTTTGTTGTGGGTTGCCTTGTCCAGTTGCCACTGTATGGGCTTTTTTGCCTGGGTTGATAAAAAGGTATGGACCTCAAAGTTTGTGGAATGAATTGAACCACTAATTTGCAGTTTGCAAATTAGTGGCCAAGGTGTATCCACGGTGATACAGGCAAAACTACTACACCACTACATTACTTCACGAGTTCAATACATCACCTATAAACCAGTAGATGTGCTCATCTACTGGTGTGAAGTGAACCAACCAACCAACGTGATTACCTCAGACTTTGACATTATGCCACGTCAGAATATGACAACGGGTTGATATTCGCCATGTCAGAACTTATTTGGTAAATGTGTTTCCATCTCCCCTTACACCGCATTAACTTTGTTCAGAAAACTTAAAAACCACCTCAGGAATCATTTTTCATGAACCTTTTCTAACGTGATACTTTTTGAAAAAAAAAATGAATGAATGAAAAAAGTTTATGGAAACAAAGCTACTATTGCTGTAAGAGAGTGTCATGACTGTCATTTATGACTGTAAAAACTCAATATCCAGGCAGCAGATTTCATACTCCACAGTATCATGTCTTAGATAAAGCTCCGCTGACCCTCCTGTCTGGCCATAGGTTTCGAAAGCCAGTTGGGATGTTGGAGTAGGGGATACAATCCATTTCCACTATGATCAGTTTAAGAAATGGCTGCATTTCCTCCTTCTCTCTCGGCTCTCTGCATCCAGGAAGCCTCCTTTTCAACTCCTCTGGGATTTGGAAATTATTACCCAAACACACAAAGATTTTACAAAAAAAAAAAAAAAAAAAAGAGATGAACAAAAGTCTACAAAAAGAATAAAATAGCATTAAAACAATAGAGCAATTGTAGAGTAGCAAAGGAGGAAGATTTAAAGTGAAAGTAAATGCAGTGAGTAAAACACATTGAATGTAAATTAAACTACGTTGGATCGTTCTGTAACACTGACTGGATGACTCTGTGGCAGAGCAGCAGATTAGTTTGTGCTTCTCCGTCATGTAGATGTTAACAGTGAATTTCTTTGGACTGTTTCCCAAAAAGCCTTTCAGTTTAATGAAATAACATGACCACAAACACACAACAGAGGACGGGGGGGGGGGGGGGGGGGGGGGGTTCAGGTTTGACTGAACCATCAAGATGCCTGTTTGTTGCCGTCTGGTATTTACTGACAACAAAGAGCCCAGCTTAAGTTGGGCTTTGTAAGTGTCTGCTGAAAAGAACACCTGAAAGGTTTATTGGTGATGCTGATCTTCCACAGGATTAGATGGAGACTTCTTTTCCTTGACGGTTTCCAAAATGATTCAGTCGTGGATCTCTGTCAAAACAAACATGACCCAGAACTCAACAGGGAGTGCTGCCTGAACGATAGATCCTTAACTAACGGTGTGGAAAAGTTCTGCTGCTCTGCTGTTAGCCTTATGCTCACAGTGCTACTTATCAACCAAACAGAGGCAGTTCTTTCGCAAACAACCGTTTTCTTCCCTCCTGGTCTTGTTTTCCTTTCAAATAAAAGGGAATGTAGTTTCTGGGTTGAAAACACAAAGGTTAAGACATGTGGAACAAACATGATCAATGCCTCCGCTGCAGCAGTTACTTAGTACAACGCAGCAGTAAATCACTTTAGTAGATACTTCTGTGTCGACAGGTTTAAGTGTTTCAGGCACAAGACCTCCTGCTGTAATAAATCCATACCCAATATGCTGAACCTTGCTTCCTGTTTGGTCAATTTATCTTCTTAGCAGGTAATGAATGGACCAGCGCAGCTCAATAAATGAGAATATCATCCAGAGGTTACATTTATTTAATAACATGCTAACTAATTAATGTAACAGACCGTCAGGTGTCCAGCAGACAGTTGTTGACACCCTCCAAAAGAGTATGAAGCCTCAAAGTTGAGTGGGAAAAAAGTGTGGTAGAAAAAGGTACCCAAGCATTGATGCAAAAATTTATTCTCCCGAGGAGACAAACCAGGAAGAGGTGAGTGATGGTTAAATTGATTACCATAAACCAATAGAAGAAAACCCAACCTGAAGTTTCTAACAGTGTTCTGTTTCGGCTGGAATGATGGTCAGTCCTGCTCCTCGAGAACACTTGTTAAACCAACTGATTTATAACTCCATTAAATATGTCACACTATGTAACCCTAACCCTGTCCCACTCTTCATTAAGCACATTAATATGCAAGAAGGACATCTTAGTTGAATGTATATAAGGAGTTTACTTTCCAAATGCATTCATGCTCTGTCCTCAATAAAGCATTTAACCTGTAGGCTCTTTGCCCTACAGGCTCACACCTCACTGAGAAGGCAGTGACCAAAGTGCTAAAGTTCAGAGAGACTGATGTGAACGTCACCATGGTACCTGCTTGCCTTTGTATAGCTTAATTAGTGAGATCAAATATACTTGATTCGAGCAAAATGAAGTCTGAAACAAGATTTTATTTTATTTTTTTACCCCTTACAGTTTTACAACCTCGCCCATTTATTTACTGTACTTTGCAACATTATTAACACACATGTTTCACATTTTGTTACATTAGACCCACAAAATACAACGGTTGTGAAGAGAAAGGAGAATGAAGCCGGCTGTGGTGGCCACACTTCCACTGGTCTGCTAATAGCGAAGCGAACTTTCCAATTAGCACTTTTGCTAACTTTGAAAGATGTTTAGCGCACTTAAGATCCCCAAAATCAATTTTTCCAACTAAATTCTACAGCACTAATTCATCTGGTTGTTTTCTAAACTTTCAGTCGAATAAAGTTGTGAAGAATTAACTGGTCTTCAGAATAATAACTCAAGAAATTGATACAAGGAAGGAAAAGAAAGTCAATAAAAAAAGAAATGCCCTAAGGAAAGCTCCTTCAAAAAGATTTTTTTTGTTCCAAGCACAAGAGCAGAAGGCGAGAACGACATCCACCACAATTTATTTCCACCAGACTTCCAGGAACAGGTTTGATTCTGCCTGAGAAAAAAACATGAGCCTGACAGGAGATTATCATTACGAATCAGCGCACTCAGTCCTAACTAAAGCTTCCTCGACATGGAGGAGGACAGGAATGACTGAACCAACAATGACAGTCACAGAGCAAAAGGATGGCCACGGCATGCCTCAGGGAATCCCCATGTGAGAGAGAGGAACCCAGAACATCCACAAAACAGCGTTTGTTCTCCTCCGTAACGTATTCAGCCAGTCCCCGCTCCTCCTCTGGTAAGCAGAAGGTACACACACCAGCCCACGTGGTGCGGAGAAAACACATCCTTCACTTCACCAGCTCTGTTTAAGGAAACTCACCCTAATCACAAGATTATTCCACTGGGGAGTTGTGCCTGCGTCACACTGCAGGAGATGATCATCATAAGACTACAGCCTTGCAAACACAGAGCACAGATAATGTTGGTACCCCTAAAGATACTGCTGAATGTAGTCATATGAAAGATCCGACCTTTAGTTTAACTACATTTATTGAATGAAGTTTAGGTTTTAAATGAGTAACTCTAGACTTTCTGTTCAGAGTGGAACCTCTGGGTCACCGTAACCATTATACATATACATGTAATTGGGAGTGATTACAAGACAAAGCCTGTTCTACTATGTTAGATTTAGCTTTTCAACTAAAACCTCTTCTCAGAAACAAAGGAACGATGGGTTAGGTTTGGTGTGAGATCTGTGATGCCGTGGGAACCTGGGAACCTTATTACTGTCTATGACATCATGAATTCTTGCAGATACCAGGAGATTGTAAGTAATAATCTGGTGGATTCTATCAGTAAACCAAAAATGGGTCACCACTGAGTCTGGCAACAGAATGATGATGATCTAGCATACGGTAAAGAAAATAAAAAAAGAAATATCTTTTATACTCTATATCCTTCAGAAAAACTTCTGTTTCTTATATCTGATTATTGCTTTTATGATTTCAGATGCACCAATTTGAAAATTTGGGCCAATATCGTTATTCAACATTGATATTTCTGTTAGCCAGTATTTACCCATATATCCCTACCATTTCAACACCACAGAGGGGAAAAAAAACCAACCACACAGATGACATTGCTTCTCTACTTCACTTAATCACCAGACAATCCTTTGCTGCATCACTATGACAGTCACATGACCAAACAAACAAATACCACATGGCTCATCTTACCTTCTTCCTAACAAAATGTAATCACCAACAAGATGGATATAAACATTGTATTCCCAGTTTTACTTATGAGACCAATGCCAATACATCGGCCACAAGAAAAAGACTAAAATCAGCCAATACCGATGTAAATACCGATACATTGTGAATGTGTGGTACTGATTTTCCGTCTTGCTATCTGGACCTGGTTAGGTTCCTGACCAGGTATTTGAAACTTTTTTCTCGATTCAGTTTCCAAGGGGGCTCTTAAAATGTCAAGGTTTGAATTTGTCATCTTATTGGTTGCTTGGACTTATAGCTGCACATTGCAGCTAATTTCCTTCATATTATTCTTGCAGATAATCAATGCCAACAGTTGAAGGACCACATAGCTCCAAAAGTCAAAGCTGTCCGGATAACAGTTTGTGCCACATAATGACTAAATTGGAGAGGTATAGTGTTAATAGATGGCTTCAGTTCAAACGAAAAAACAACACTTGGTGCATAAGTCCTGCCACACAGATGTCACAACAATGATTTACTGTCGCGAAACACAGTTAAATCTGCCTCAGCAGAATCAATGCTCATCCACATGGCAACCACAATGCAGCAGCTCCACAGATACCAGCCTGGTTTGTCTGGGACTAAGGAGCCATGCTGCAGCTGTTTAACTGGCTCTGCTCCACATCCGCCTGCACACAAAAGGAGCCCCACTAGAGGGGCCTGGGGAGGGAAGAGGGGACACGTGTGATTCGGGACAAAGTCACAGCGCTCCACGGCTGCAGCAAATTCAAGAGCGACCGCTGAGCATGCAGGTGAATCAGGGGTTTTAGTCACAACCCCTCAGTAGGTGGACACGGAGACAGAATCAACGAAAGGAGACAAAGTAAAGACTGGGAGCAAAAGGAGGGGTAAAAAAAAAAAAAAAAAAAAGCATCGAGGAAGAAAAATTGGGCAAGTTAATTTTCCAGCGTATGAAGGGCGGAAGGAATGAGAAGTTGCAGTCTCTGCTCACCACCAGGTCCACGGTGCTCCTCACTGCCTCCGAGACGCTCTGCCTGACTTCCGCGGCCGTCCCCGGCTTGCTCAGCCTCTTTGTGAATTTCCGCACCTCAGACATAGCGGCGCTCCGGTTCAAGTCCGCTTCTCTTGTTTCTTGTCGCGGATGTGGGCATGCCGCGCTGGGGCGACCGGAGCGGCAGTTCAGTGTGCTGACAGCCCGCCAGATGTGGGGGAGGTTGAGTCGGGGAGGAACCAGCCGGCCAGCGGTCCACGTCCTGAGGCGGGGCTGCTGCTGCTGCTGCTGCTGCTGATGATGATGATGATGGTGATGATGGTGGCGGTAGTGATGAGAGCAGAGAGGGTTTAACGGCTCGAGATGTTTCACTACAGACTTCCGGTTGTCAGTGTCGAGGGGGTCTTACCGAAGATCGTCAATGCGAGAGGAGAGCGAAATATTTAACTTATATTCATGTGTAAAATGTTTCCAAGTAGGAGTTTAACTCATATGAATTCTTTAAAAAAAAAAAAACATAATACTAAATTTAAATGACCACCTCGTTGTACAATTTTCCCCACAATCGCAATTATTAAAGGTAACCCTATGAAAAATGATTACACTGCCATCTTGTGGATGATACTGAAAATTGCAACAACTAAACAATATTTACAGATGTTCTGTTTGCTATATTATTTAATAACCTCTCTTTAAAGCTTCTTTAAACAATAACCTCTTTTTAAATAGAGATCAAAATACATATTTTACAAGATAGATTTTGCCATAAATGGCATCATATATAAAACAGCTGAAACACTTAAAGGCACACACTAAAATGTAGACAAAGACTCAAAGTACCTAAGCCAGAACTTATTTGTTGATCTTTTTGCCGATGTTCCTCGGTCCTTATGACGTTGTTTGTTCTTTAATGTTCTCCAACAAACCTATGAAGCCTTCAGCAAGATCAAATCACACACACATCACAATATTCTATATGCAACAATTTAATTATACATCAGTATGAACCACACACACACACAACATTATACTCTTCCAAGAAAACAACATGTAATTACAGAACAGGACTTTGAACTTTAGTTGGTGTTAAGTAGGACTGCAGTAGATATGGACTATAGATGTTCATCTTATTTGAGTATTTAAACTAAGATTTGTTGTAGGAAGAATTCAATGAACCAAATGTCCACAGCATTTACTATGACAAGTGCCACATTATCTTTCGGCAGAAGTGCTTAATTCAATAAGAAGGGAGTCCTAACATTTGGTTTCATATCACAAGGGAGCTATTTTTCACTGTACTTTGTCAGTTCTTTCAGAGCCAAGTTTTTCATGTCTATCTCCTGCCGAAATCTGCAGTACTCTTCGGCCAGCGCCTCAAACCCTTTCCCCAAGATCTCAAATGACGACAGCGTCGTCTCCAACGCCTGCTTCTCTGCTTTACAAGCCGTCAGCTCGCTCTCCAGCTTCTCCCTGCAACAGTGAGACGGCAGAATGCGTTACGTTTGCAAATAAGAGTCGATAAAAACGCGGGTTCTATCAAAAACTAGTGGGAAAAAAAACAAGCATTTGGTGAGTAGAACGAGACAAAAATCCTCTTGCCTTATTTTTCGGTGAGCAGAAATTGTGTCAGGAGAGTAGGTGTCCAGCTGAATTTCCGCCATCTCAGTTCTTCAAAGGAAGAACAAACATGTTTAGAAATATGACACATGGCTAAGAGTCCCACCCAAACAAGTCTTGAATATGTAAATAAAAAAACTCAAAGCAGCCTCACTTCATCCTCTGCAAGACTAGTTCACATCTGTTATCCAAGTAATCCAATTTCTTTCCATCCACATTTGTCTTCTTCAGTCTGTGATCCAAGAGGAATGTCTGGAACAGCTGGATACATTCAATCATCACCTGGTTTGTGAAGGAAACACAAAACAGAATTGTAAAAAAAAAATAAATACTGATGGGGAAATATTTACAGTGCAATAAATTAGCCAAAGAATGTAGAGTTTCCAGCTTATTTTCAACCTTAATCACAGAGAAATGTTAACAAAAATCCTGTGGTTTCTAATTACGAAAGAGCTAAAACTATGATAACTGAGTGCTTTTCATGTTCATTAGACCATCAGCCCCCATGGATTCATTACGAATCTCTTCAAAAACTTATTGAGATCTTTATCATAAAGAGGTTCAGGGTTATAAACAGTCATGCTGTAGCAATTCAGCTCAACCTAATGACATCATGAAGGTCTTCTGCAAATAAGTTGGTCAGATCAGAAAAATCTCTCATATTGTTACATTAACACTTTCACCAAGGTTTTCTTCACTGCAGGCAGGGTGACGAAAGCTTCATGAAACACTGGACTGTTCATTGCTAAGGGAGCTCTATAGACAAATCTAGATCCATCTTACCCAGAAGAAAAATGTGGCCAATTATTCCTTTTATTTCCATGTAGAATTTAAGAAAAAATCTAAGATGTGGGGCCATTTTATTATATTCACATTCTCATAATTGTCTTTACCAAAGTACTCTATCAATCCAAAATGTTAAAAACTAAAAGAAATGTACATGTCTTCCTTAGGAGAGCATCTGTATGTGCAGAATTATTGGCATTATTATAGCACAGCTTTTTATTTTTAATCTGTTAAAGGAAAAAAAAAACTAATTTCTGACACTTCCAAATTATTCTAAAGAAACTAGAACATTTCTGAAGAAATTTAAACGGGGCCTGCCAAAGAGTGCCCGTCGGTTGGAACCCAGCATTTTGATGCTACAAATTAGCATTAATGCTAAAGTAAGCTGCAATGTACTCAATAGCATGTGGAGAGTCACAAGCATGTTGAGTAATGTGGACTTCTGCCATTCAGTATGTTGAAATTAGTGTACAAGTTAAAATGAGCCAAATTGCCAACATTCGCCTATGGGGCATCACTAGCATGTTGTCTTACTCCACTCAGTATACTAAGCGTAGCTAAAAAATATGAAAAATACTTAAAAGCTTTTTTTTTTTTTTTTTTTTAGGGAAAAGGCTAATGCTAATGGGGGGCAGTGAAATTCTAATGTTCGTACTAATGTTAATTAGTGCCATAAACTGAGAAGATAGTAAAGACATCTTCTTATGCATTTTTAGGTTTTAGTTTGAAATTTCCAGTAAGCTTCATTTTAAATGGCTACATTAATCCTATGAGTAATAGTGGTTGGGTTAAATCAGTTAAACATTCCACCATGTCAGTAGTTCTAACATTCTGCTCAGCCTCCTTCTGTAGTAACTCAGAGTTCCACCATCATTGTAGTTCTTCACTGCCAACTCAGCCCTCCTCTGTAGTATCTGAGTGTTCTGCCATTAATGTAGTTCTAACCTTCCATCATTGTAGTTCCAAAGGGCAGCTCTGCCCCTCAGCCAACTGTTGTGTTGGCAGACACTGTTGTGTGTGAGGCAGAAAGGTGGAGAAAGAATTCTATCTTTGTGAGACACACAGTCAGGTTTTCTGAAAAAAAGCAGTTCAAACAACTCTCTCCTGTTCAGGAAACGTGAGATGTATTCAAAAACCGTTTGAAGCGTGCGAGAGGGCCATTTCTCGTCTTTGATAGTACCGCGATTCATATCTGTTCCTCACTCACAGTAAAAGCAGCAATGAGAGAGAGATGGCGTCATCATGACCAACTATCATACCAACAGGGCCATATTTGTGGGCGTGAGCTCGAGTTAAAAACTGTTTTGGGGTCAGAAATTCACTCCGTTTCTCACTGTAGAAGGGGAATATTGTGCAAGGCAGTGCACTAACCTGGGAGATTTTTATTTTATGGTAAAGGCTAATATTGGTGCACTGCCTTAGACAGTGCACTAACTTGAGAGGAATATTGAGGCTTTTATTTTGAAATTTTCAGTAAGCTTCATTTTAAAGAGCCACAATAATCTCAGGTGTAATAGTGGTTGGGTTAAACCAGTCATATAATGCCCAAAACAGCAACCTGTGGTGAAAAATTTGAAGGCTTTATGTGATGCTCTTATTTTGACAGTCCATTGTGGTTGTCAGTTAAGGGGTTTCAGGTTTCAGGAGTCAGATGGTACTTCTTTCCTTTGCAGTTCTGCCATCTTGTCTGTATCAAGTGTTCCGTCAAGGTGCTACTTCTATATTTCTAAATACCAGCTCAGCCTTCTGTTGTAACTCAGTGTTCCACCATCACTCTAGTTTTTAACTGCTTGCTCAGCCCTCCTCTAAAATGTTCAGTTCCAATGGTATTCTATGACATCAGCAGTGATGACATCACTATGATAAAACAAAGGAATCTCTCTCTTGAATGTAGCTCAGAGACAGTTTTCTCAGACCTGTTCCACAGATCACTCTTCAGAGCATGTTCGAAATTAATTGAAGCAAGCGGGATAACGATTCCAGATATTACACGCCTTCCAGAGAAGTAAGACTTTACAAGAATATACACATGAAGCAACAACAGATTGCTTGTGAACATTCCAGCTAAGCTTTCATGGGTTGACATGATGGACCTCAACATCCAAGTCGATTACGACGCAGTCATTTTCCCTTTTGAAGATGACAGCGACAGCCCCATTAAGCCAGAAGATGAATCAGCAGAGATCCAGGGGGAATCAGGTCCTTCCGGCGACTTTGAGAGTCCAACATCACTGGAAGTCCAGCAGGAAACAACGCCCTCTGCTGGCTTTGAAATTATCCCTCAGTGGAAGTTGTGGAAGAGACAAGCCAACACGTCATTGATCTCACAAAGCAGGTGGACGATCTTAAAAATGAATTGCAGAGTAAGATTTTTGATCTCCATGAGGAAAGAGACCGAATGATTGCATATCAGGCTGAAGTCAAATCACAGCAGGAGGCGATTCAAAAACTGCAAAAAATGTTAGAAAAAGAACGTCACCTGCAAGTCAAACCTGAACATGGAAGAAACGTGCCAGAAATTACAGGTGGATCAAAGGTTTTTTGCTCTTCCAAAGTTACAGCTGACAAGAGCCTTCTTCAACAACTGGATTACTTCAAGAGGGAGGCTGAAAAATATGCCTCCCACAATAAAGGCCTCATAGAAGTAATGGCTGAAGAATACAGAGTGAGACTTAAATATGAGCAGCAGCTCAAACGTAACACTGAGCAAGCTTCTAAATTCAAAGCACAGGAGGAAACAGTGAAGTCTCTGCAGGGTCAGGTTGCAGACCTGAAGGTGAAGTTGAAACTTGCTCTGGAAAACAACCATCCTAGAGTCTCCACCCAACCAGAGGTCCCCCTGCAACCAGAAGGCTCCCTACAAACAGAGGAGTCCAAGCAAAGGCAAACCTTGAATCAACGAGGGGTCTCCAAGCATAGCCTGGCTCGGCCTTTGTGCCGACCCACTCCCAAGTTGCAAACCGAAGGCTCCCTACAAACAGAGGAGACCAAGGAAAGAAAGACCTCCAATCAACCAGGGAGGTCAGAGGAAAAACGGATCTTGAATCAACCAGGGGTCTTTATGCATAGCCTGGCTTGACCCACACCAGGTTGCAAATAGAGGAGTCCACGCGAAGTCAAACCGCCACACAAACATGGAGGTCAGAAGAAAGTCAAACATCTATGCGATCAACCTCCACTGGTTGCATGAAGGCCCATTATGCCCGGCTCGGCCTTTACGCCGACCCACACCCAGGTGGCACTAACCTAGGTAACTATCCAAACCCAGGTTTTGCTAAAACTGGGCATTATGGAAATTTTAGGCTTTACACAAATTTGGGAAATAAAAACAGACAGAAGGGCTTGCCACCTTATTGTGGTGGAGGGGTTTGAGTGCCCCAATGATCCTAGGAGCTACGCTGTCTGGGGTTTCATGCCCCTGGTAGGGTCACCCAAGGCAGACAGGTCCTAGGTGAGGGACCAGACAAAGTGCAGCCCGAAGACCCCGATGACGACAGAAACCTTTGGACCTCGTGTTCCCTTGCCCGGACGCGGGTCACCGGGGCCCCACTCTGGAACCAGTCCTGGAGCGGGGGCATGATGGCAAGCGCCTGGTGGCCAGGCTTTTGTCCATGGAGCCCGGCTGGGCTCAGCCCGAAAAGGAAACATAGGTCCCCCCCTCCCATGGTCCCACCACCCGTGAGAGGGGCCAAAGGGATCGGGTGAGATGGGTGGCAGCCAGGGGAGGGGGTCCCGGCGGTCCGATCCTCGGTTGCAGAAGCTGGCTCTTAGGACGTGGAATGTCACCTCTCTGGTGGGGAAGGAGCTGGAGTTAGTGCGTGAGGTTGAGAGGTTCCGGCTAGAAATAGTCGGTCTCACCTCGACGCACGGCTCTGGTTCTGGAACCAGTCTCCTTGAGAGGGGCTGGACATACTTCCACTCTAGAGTTGCCCGCGGTGAGAGGCGTCAGGCAGGAGTGTTGCTCCCCATCTCGGCGCCTGTACGTTGGGGTTTACCCCGGTGAGCGAGAGGGTAGCCTCCTTTTGCCTACGGGTGGGGGGACGGGTTCTGACTGTTGTTTGTGCTTATAGGCCGAACAACAGTTCAGATTACCCACCCTTCTTGGAGTCCTTAGAAGGGGTACTGGAGAGTTCCCCACCTGGGAATTCCCTCGTTCTGCTGGAGGACTTCAACGCTCACGTGGGCAATGACAGTGAGACCTGAAGGGGCATGGTTGGGAGGAACGCTCCCCCAATCTGAACTCGAGTGGTGTTCTGTTGTTGGACTTCTGTGCTCGTCACAGATTGTCCATAACTAATACCATGTTCAGGTATAAGGGTGTCCATATGTGCACTTGGCACCAGGACACCCTAGGCCGCAGTTCGATGATCGATTTTGTCATTGTTTCAATGGATCTGCGGCCGTATCTCTTGGACACTCAGGTGAAGAGAGGTGCGGACTTGTCCACTGACCACTACCTGGTGGTGAGTTGGCTCCGGTGGTGGGGGAGGATACTGGTAAGACCTGGCAGGCCCAAACGTGTTGTGAGGGTCTGCTGGGAATGTCTGGCGGAATCCCCAGTGAGACGGAGCAGCACCAACACTATTTACAGTGGGGATGGTGTGCTGTTGACCTCGACTCGGGACATTGTGGGCCGGTGGGCGGAATACTTCGAAGACCTCCTCAATCCCACCGACATGCCTTCCATTGAGGAAGCTGAACCTGGGGACTCTGGGTCGGGCTCTTCAATCTCTGGGGACGAGATTCGCCCGGAGCTCCTCAAGGCTCTGGATGTTGTAGGGTTGTGTTGGCTGACACAACTCTGCAATATCGCATGGACATCGGGGGCAGTACCCCTGGATTGGCAGACTGGGGTGGTGGTCCCCATGTTTAAAAAGGGGGACCGGAGGGTGTGCTCCAATTATAGAGGGATCCCACTCTTAAGCCTCCCTGGCAAGGTCTATTCGGGGGTCCTGGAGAGGAGGGTCCGTCAGCTAATCAAACCTCGGATTCAGGAAGAGCAGTGTGATTTTCGTTCTGGTCGTGGAACACTGGACCAGCTCTACAGTTCGCCCAACCGGTCCACATGTGTTTGTGGACTTGGAGAAGGCGTTCGACCGTGTCCCTCGGGAATCCCTGAGTATGGGGTACCGGGCCCTTTGATACGGGCTGTCAGGTCCCTGTATGACCGGTGTCAGAGTCTGGTCCGCATTGCCGGCAATAAGTCGGGCTCGTTTCCAGTGAGGGTTGGACTCCGCCAGGGCTGCCCTTTGTCACCGATTCTGTTCATTACTTTTATGAACAATTAAATTTCTAGGCGCAGCCGAGGTGTTGAGGGGATCCGTTTTGATGGCCTCAGGATCGCATCTCTGCTTTTTGATGTTGTCCTGTTGGCTTCATCGGGACATGATCGCAGCGAATCGCTGGAGCGGTTCGGCTGCTCCAGCGAACCGCTCCAGCGGATCAGTGCGGCAGTTAGGATCAGTGCCTCCAAATCCAAGGCCATGGATTTGGCCAAGGCCAAATGAGGATCAGTGCCTCCAAATCCAAGGCCATGGTCTTGAGCCGGAAAAGGGTAGAGTACATTCTCCGAGTCGGGGAGGGAGTCCTGCCTCAAGTGGACGAGTTTAAGTATCTCGGGATCTTGTTCACGAATGAGGGAAGAAGGGAGCGGGACATCGACAGGCGGATTGGCGCAGCGTCTGCTGTGAAGCGGGCGCTGTACCGGTCCATCGTGATGAAGACAGAGCTGAGTCAAACAGCGAAGCTCTTGATTTACCAGTCGATCTACGTTCCTACCCTCATCTATAGTCATGAGCTTTGGGTCATGACCGAAAGAATGAGATCTCGGATACAAGCGGCCGAAATGGGTTTCCTCCGTAGGGTGGCCAGGCTCTCCCTTAGAGATAGAGTGAGAAGCTCAGTTATTCGGGAGGGACTCAGAGTAGAGCCGCTGCTCCTTCACGTCGAGAGGAGCCAGTTGAGGTGGCTCGGGCATCTGATCAGGATGCCTCCTGGACGCTCCCTGGTGAGGTGTTTCGGGCACGTCCCACTGGGAGGAGGCCCCGGGGAAGACCCAGGACACGCTGGAGGGACTATGTCTCCCAGCTGGCCTGGGAACGCCTTGGGATTCCCCCAGAGGAGCTGGAAGAAGTGGCTGGGGAGAGGGAGGTCTGGGCCTCCCTTCTTAGACTGCTACCCCCGCGACCCGACCCCGGATAAGCAGAAGAAGATGGATGGATGGAAAACAGACACAAGCCTCAACGCAAATAAAATTCCTGACTCCAAAATCAATGGAGAAAAAAAAAACAAACAAAAAAAACAAGATCAGTTTCAGAGGTCAAAATAGCATAAGAAACATTAAAACTTTCCTATGCTGTAGCAGGTGAAAATTCTCAAAAATTAATTGATCTCTCTAAATTGTCCTAAGGTGTGAATGTGTGTGCACAAGGATAAGTGTGTTAGTGTGTGTTGGATGGATGAATATTTGTTAAAAGTGTCTGACAGTAGAATATAAAACAAAGAATGTGTGAAAAGTCCTCTGGCTCTGCTACTGTCCAGAATCAATCCATCAGAACCAAAAGACAAACTTTTGGTTCAGATTAGTTTCTAATGTGTTGAATGTGTCTCAGCACATTAGACTACTAGCCTACTGCAGCTATGCAATTGACAGAAATACAACCCAACATTATATCATCATTGTTTCTTTATAGAATGATTTAAAAAAACAAAATGCTGTACAGGTTTGTCAACACTATTTTGACCCATATTAGAACGTTGCAGTGATTTCCCTTCATTTTACTAGCTGCGATTTTGCATAACCCACACATTTTCCCCTAACCCTCCCCAATACTAGTCTATTCCTAACCCTAACCTCAACTAAACTTAATTTGCATCTTACCTCTAAATGTTACCCCTGACCCAAAGCAATGAGTCCATCATATTAGGACCAGGCTTTGGTCCTAATACGATGGACATAATGTGACACTGGACATACAATGGTGCGTTCACAACAAATGCGTTTTGAGCATCAGGCACGTCTGGTTTGCGTTCAAAAGAGCAGCTCTGAGGGGCAGACTAACCCCAATGTCTATTCTGAGTCAAACTGAGACAGTTTTGCATCAGTTAGACTTTTGTTTTGAGTTAAATTTGGCTTGTTTTTTGTTAATTATGTCGCCACAGTTACTCAAAATGCCAACAAAGGTAATAGCTCCCCTCACGGGATCGAGCTGCACATTTTGATATATATATTGTGAGGGGGCACGCAGCGGTACAAGCCGCATTAACAGTAGTAGGAAGCAGCAGTTATTTTGAGGTGTAGAATAATAGGTGCTTGCCATACAATGCATGGAGGCAGTGACTGACTAATATGCAGACTCTTTTCCTGTGCTGCTGCTGCTCCTTCAAGAGTCTTAGAAACATGACTGACATTATTTTTGGACCTAAAGAAGAATGATCAAGAACAAGGATTAAGAATTGGCACACAGCTTCAGTTCTTACAGCTAGAAACTAGAGATCAGGTCTGGAATCTGGGTGTAGTGATGAACTCTGACCTGAACATTCAGGTACACATCAAGACATTTGCAAAGTCGGCTTTCTACCACTTCTAAAACATTTCTAGGATTGCATGACTAATGTCTCAGCAAGATCTAAAGAAACTCATCTATGCATTTATGTTTAGTTGCATTAACTCAGCGTTTCTCAATTCCAGTCCTCAGGCCCCCCTGCTCTGCATGTTTTAGATGTACCTCTATTCCAGAACAGCTAATTCAAATGATTGCATGATCATCAAGTGCTACAGAAGCCTGTTAATCACCCACATATTCAATCCAGGTGTGTGGCATAAGGAAAACACCTAAAACATGTAGGGCAGGGGGGCGTGAGGACCGGAATTGAGAAACACTGGATTAACTACTGCAAAAATGTCTTCAGAGGCGTTTTAAATCAAAACCTAAAACACCATTTGTTTAGAGTTACCTTTGATCACTAATAACTGGAACATTGTTAATTCTAGTCTGGATTGCGAGTTTTCAATCACTTTTCTCTATTCTGCCACTGCAATGTAATGTTTTTCTATTTGTTTATTGTGTTGTATTTTTATCACGTGAAGCACTTTGATCTGCCTTGTTGCTGAAATGTGACATACAAACAACTTGACTAGTTCCGGTATCTGAATGGGTTCCAGGCAGACAGATAAACACTAGATTCTTCTCAAATACTTTGATGTTAATTTGCACCTTTTTTCTCAGGATGTTCCTTGCATCCACGTTGGCTGTTTGCACCAAAAACATTTACAGGTTCTAAAATGACGCTAAATATGCCACACCCTTTTCAGAGCGAGCGAATCTTCTTTTGGCCCTTTTTGCTCCTCTCTTTACGCAAACGCACACCACTTAATATAATTAAAACCAATAAGCATTCAAGTCTATACAGCTTGGAGTTGGACCTGTTCAATAACTGGATTGGAAACTAATAATAAAGAATGCTTTTAAAAATAAAAAATGTAAAAGCATAGAGTGAACTACATTTTCTTACAGAGAGGCAGAGCTGGGTTTGTCTTTGCAACAGGACAGTGTTTTCTCGACACGTCTCCTTCAGCAGCTCTGTTCTTTTCTTGTCTTTGTCCAGCAGGGTGGACAGATGAGACAGCTTGCCGGTCTTCAGATCCTCACTGTCATTCTCTAGAAGACAGTACCGAGGACATGGGAGTGAGTGCACGACAACGAAGCCTGCTAAAGGTACTAAAAGTGAATGTAGCATTAGCTGAGTCTCTACTACAAATGTAATGAAGACTTTGTCAATATTCTGCTAATGTCGAAAAACACAATTTTGCAATTGAGGCATTTCCATTAAGGAAGAAAAGCAATTCCAATCACACATTGATAAGTTTGTTCATGCGATAAGTCATTAAAAAAAATAAAAAATTGTCCTCCAGCTATCATACTTTCTGTCATCTGGTTTGTGTCAGTGGCAACATTTGGTTGCTGATGATGTGACTTTCATGTGTAAAATCAAAATTGTCATGTTTCCATTGAGCAAGTTTATTTCTTTAAATGTCAAACTGCAGTTATATGGTCAGTGGATGGACAACTACCCCATTCAGGCTGATAATAAGAGACGAGGCTCAGACACTTCTCCTTCAGACGTCTCTCCAGCAGTCTGGGAAGATCCTGTTTCATTTGTTGGACATTCTGTGGAAGACGGAGTAGAGTCAGGGAAACAATCTAAAGTCAGACTGTTGGAAAATCTGCTTTTTCCAGGAATGTACATTTTCTGGAGGCAGGAGCTGGAGCACTTGTTGGGGTGTTAGGCCCAGAACGGACGGCTGGTCCTGGCTTGTGGTGCTGCTGGGATATAGCTGCTTGGCACACCGAGTCACACGCAGACACCTCTCCATTGTTTCATAGAACTGTAGCAAAGGTTCTTTAGCAACATATTCAAGTATAATCCAATAACTCCATTCATTTATTTATTTCAGGATTTGCTTCTACTATGTGGAAACAATGACAGTAAAGTTTTATAATCCAAATTTACTCCAGAGAAGTTAGTGGGATCTACCATTTTCTGGTCAGTGGGAATGGTGGATTTGTGCTTCCGGGCGTAGAACTCCTGGATCATCTCCTGCAGCCCTCTGTGGAGGCTCTCAGAGCGGAGCCACTGGCGTTTCTGTGTCTGCAGCTTCTGCTCAGCCTACACACAGACAACACACCGACTTAAACCCTCAATCTTTCTGCACTTCTTCCTGTGTGCCAGTAGAGGTCAGCGTTTCACAACCTGGTAATTGACTCAAATACTCAGCTTGTGAAACCAAAGTAGAGTTATTAGCTAGTTTACATTCACTCATCAGGGACATGACTGTAATTTTTTTCTTTTCCCAAGGTAGAATAATCATGTATAATAGAACCAACTAATAAGAATTAGGTACACATGTTTGACTTATTTTGTAGTATTTCTCTTAAAAATTTTGATAAATGGATAGATGCTCCATATTAGCTGGTTGGAACATCATCCATCCATCTTAAGCCCGATCACAAATTCTCTAAAGGATTTAAATCAGGGCTTAGAGACAGCCATGCCAAAACACTGACTTTTCTGCAGGGTTTCCCCCAGAAAAAAAAAAGTGTGCTAAGCCCCCGACGATCGATCGATCGACAAAATGTTTTTGTGTTATGAGAGTATAATATAAGACAGATTATCTCCCTATGGCCCAAATAGCTCTTATTTGTCTATCTGGATTTCTCTTTTGTGCCTAAAGTTTTATTTTCTGACATCCAAAAGTTTTAAAAAATATTGCTTCAATATTTTCTCACAGTGTCATGTGCACCAGTATCTTCTGCATCAAAACATCCACACAGCATGATGCTACTTCCTCCATACTTCACATTTGATGTCATATGGTGATGTAATCAAATGCTGTGAATTCCAGGTTCACAAAAGTAATTATATCATCCGGGATTTCCCACAGTAAAAAAATTAATTAATTAAATCAATCTGGCATCAAGCAAACGGAAACAATTTGTTGTCTAATTTGATCTCAAAGTCAGGGAAAAGTGTGTTGTGCTTTTTTTTATACGGCGCATTTAAAGATCCTGTTACACATGTATTCAAGAACATGAAAACATCCAGGTTACCTTACCCTGTCCAGGTCGGCTTTAAGTTGGACAGTGAGTCCACTTCTGTCCACACGTTGAGTCAGAGTGGCCAAGAGTTTGCAGAACTGAGGATTCTGGGTCAAATCTTCCTCCGTCACGTCACACGACTGTAAGGAGGCGAGAACTGCGTAGAAAGATTGAAAGGAAACGCCTCAATAAAACGACGCCATAACATGTTGGTGGGAAAAACCGCAAAGGGGCAAATTTCCCTGTGTTATTTAACTTTCCAGAGTCTAGCCTTTCTTACTCTGTTGATGCAAATTGTCTCCCGTCCCCAGCTCTATGTTCGTTGTTTTTTTCTCTGCCATGTTTCTCCTTTTGTAGCTTAATAGTGTCAAAAGACTTCCCTTGACCTTCTTACTTTGTTTCTCCCACGACAAATTAAAGAAAAATAGCGACGCCACAACGCAACGAGCGCTTCCTAACTCAAGTTGCGCGCGCCTACATCGGGTCATTCTATTGGTTAAATAGCCCACATGGCCACAGTGCGTAAACGCGCGTTCTAGAACGTCATTTCCGGGAGCGCGTGTTCGCGTCACAGAAATTATTATTAATTAAGACTTTTGATTGTAGTTGAAGTAGATATTACTACTTATTAATGTATATGGTAGCTATAATCATAGACAGGAATACATGTTATGGCTATTATATGATTTGCTACGGAGGAGGACACACCCTTTTGATTTTTTTCTCAAAATGCCGATTTGGTTTTTTTAGAGCCAAGAAGAATCAAGTGGGGGACAGTACTACCGCAAAAGTTCTAAGAGATGGAAAGTTAATGATAAGTTGTAATACAGAAGAACAAAAAGGACAGAGCATGTAGGATGAAACAAGTAGAAAAGTATAAAGTGACAAGCGTCAGTTTGGTACAAAAAGGAAGCAAATGGAGGAAGGGAGTGATTTGGGGGATCCGGATTGAGGTTTCAAATGAGGAAATAAAGTCAAATCTCAGAGGAGGAAGAATTAAAGATGTAAGAAGGCTCAGACCTTTAAAAATGGAGAGAAAAAGAACAGTGAACGTATTTTGATAGAGTTTGATGCAGAAAGGCTTCCAGAAAGAGTCTATTAGGATATTTGACCTACAATGTAAGAGAGTATGTCCCACGACCGATTAGATGCATTAAATGTCAAAGATTTGGCCATACAGCGCAGACATGTAAAGGAAAGAGAAGATGTGCAAGATGTGGCGAGGATCCAATTCTTGTTAAAGCAGAAATAAATATAGAAGAAGAAGAAAATCAAGGGAAATGGAGATTTGGGGATACAAATTGGAAAAATATAAAATAATAAGTGAAGTTAATATGGTAAATATAGATATAAATAAACCAGTAAATGAATTAAATTTAGAAATTAGTAATAGTATTGCTAATGCAGCAAAAACAGTCATACCTAGAAGTAAAGGTGTTTAAAAAAAAAAAAAAAGAAGACAGTTCCTTGGTGGACTCCAGAGTATTCAGTAGCAATTAAATTAAGGAATAAGGCTTTTAAAACCTTAAAGTTATTTGCTTCCAAAATCTAATAAATTATAAGAGAAAACAAGCAGAGCTCAGGAAGAATATAAGAAATGCTAAAAGGGATTATTGGAGAAAATACTGTGAGTCATTAGGGAAAAATACTGCATTAGACAGGGTTTAGAATACAATTTAAAAAATGTCCGGTAAATCAAAAGAATATTTTTTCCCAGTAATAAAAGATAATGGTAATGTTATAATAGATAATAAAAAATAAAGCAGAATTATTAGCAAGAGTATTTACTAAAATACATAGTATGGAGAATCTTAATAGTAAAGGAAAAAAAAGGATGGGAAATGACATTAAAAAATCACAATGAACTGCTATGTAATGATGAAGATGATGAGAATATTATAAATATGAAATTTTCTTTAATAGAATTAAATAGAGCATTAAAAAATTCTAGCAAATGTTGATTTGCTTGATCAATAATATAATTGATCAAGTCATTATATATGTAATATCTTAGTGAAGTAAGTAGAATATTAAAATGTATTAAATATGGAAAGGATAGACAAATGAATAAGCTATCATATACTATTTTAACTGGTAAAGATCCACATTTAGCTGAGAGTTATAGACCGATTGCGTTAATGTCATGTATCGGTAAAATAATGGAAAAAATGGTGAATAATAGATTAATATATTTTTTGGACTCTAAGGAGAAGATTAAATCCTGTCAATTTGGATTTAGGAAAGGTAGAAGTACAATAGATCCTGTATTATATCGAGAACATGAAATTAGGAGGGCACAGGTAAATAAAGAGATCTTAATAGCAATTTTCTTGGATACAGAAAAAGCTTATGATATGTTATGAAAGAAGGATTATTGATTAAAATAAAACAAATAGGTTTAAGGGGTCAAATATACAGACAGATTTAAAAAAATGTAACCGGAAGGAATATAAAAGTAAAGATAGGTAGTGAAGTAAGTTCAAAACATCAAATCAAAAATGGTACTCCTCAAGGAAGTATAATAAGTCCTATGTTATTTGTTATAATGATAATGATATTTTTAGTAAAATAGAGAAATATTTTGGAGTGACATTATTTGCAGATGATAGCCTTATTTGGAAAAGGGGGAAAAACGTAAAATTTATAAATAAGAAAATACAAGAGGCGATACATAGTGTAGAAGCTTGGGCTTCAGAATGGGGATTTAGAATTTTGATATCTAAATCTAAGTTTGTTACATTTACTAATAGGAAAACAAATATTAATGTGAATCTTAAATTGTATGAGAATGTTATAGAAAGGATGGATCAGATTAAATATTTAGGAATTTGGTTTGATTAAAAAAAAAAAAAAAAAAAAAACTTGCATGGAAAATACATTAAAAAAAATTGAGAAAAGTAAAAAAATCCTAAATATAATGAGATGTTTAAAGATTGGGGAGCTGATAGGACAGCATTAAAAATAATATATTTTGGACTAATTAGATCAGTAATTGATTATGGATGTATTGTATATAATTCAGCTTATAATAGTTTACTAAAAGAAATAGACGAATATAATATCAGACATTAAGAATTCGTTGCGGATCAATGAAAACGACCCCAGTTTTAGCTCTACAAGTTGAGATGGATGAGATGCCACTGGAGCTCAGAAGAAAACAAATAGCTATAAATTAATGGGCAAATATTAAAGGACATAAGAAAAGTTATCCTCCAAATGCTATGTTACAACCTTGTCAAGAAAAAGTAAAAAATAAGAAAATTAATAGTTTTGGATGGATTGTTAATAATGAAATAAATGAGGTAGGAATAAATTATTATTTAATTAGTCCTGTGGTGAGTATTCCTGATACTCCACCTTGGTTAAGTGGAAAAGCTGAAGTTGATTTAAGTTTACTGGAAAGAGGCAGACAAATAGAAAAGAAAGAGGTGGAGAGATATGTAAGGAAAGAATATTCAGAGTATATACAAATCTATACAGATGCTTCTAAAATGTCAAATGACAATATAGGAATAGCATTTATGATTCCGGAGTTAGATATTATGAAAAATAAAAGAATAACAGACAGATTGACAGTATATACAGGTGAATTAATGGCTTTAGAATGGAGTGAGGAAACAAGAAAGAAGGAGATATTGATTTGTTCAGATTCAAGTAGTGCATTAATAAGTATTTTGGAACAAAATTCAGAAACAAGACAAGGTATCATATTGGATATTAATCAATCAATTTTTAAAATTAAAAAACATGGATCCCGGGTTAAATTAGTTTGGATTCCTGCCCATATTGGAATAATAGGAAATGAGTTGGTGGATAAATTTGCTAAAAATGCAGCAAAAAGGGATAATGTTGAGCTTAATATGAAAAAATAAGCAAAAATGAGGTCAAAAGTATAAGTAAAACGTATATTAAAAAGAAATGGCAGGAACAATGGGATAGAGAAGGAAATGCAAAATTTTATTATAGCATTCAAAAAACAGTTGGGGAATGCAGGAAAGGTAATAGGAATAAAAAAGAAGAGGATGCTTTATCCAGATTAAGGTTTGGGCATACAGGGTTAAATAGTACTCTGAAAATAATTAACAAACATAGTACAGGTATGTGTAGTTATTGTGGAGAGTCAGAAACAATACAACATATTTTTCTAGAATGTAATAAATATATTCAGGAAAGAGAGATGTTAATCAGAGAGTTAAATAGAAACAAAAATCAATTAGATATTAGAAATCTGCTGCAAAAATCGTCTGAGGATGTAGTGTTTAACAGCATCTTTAGTTTTCTTAGGAGGTCAGGTCTTATGGGAAGATTATAGTGGATTAACATCTGGTCCATACTCCAGCCTGGAAGGTGGCGGTAATGCATCTATAAATTATTTGCCAACCGCCATAAAACAAAAAGAAGAAGAAGAAAAAGGAACCATGTAGGACAGTGTGCCTTGAGGACCAGGGTTGGGAAACACTGGCTTACAGTGTATATTGATTTAAATTGACTTGATGTTGGATATCTGTGTATTTTGCAGAACAGGAACCTGCGGTCAAACAGTAATTATGAAAAGAAAATTAGAAAACAAGCCCAATTTTTTATTTTATTTGTTTATTTAGTTAGATTTTTCTGTTTTAAAAATCCAATACATTTGTACAATATCAGAATCTAAAATAGAAAACAACCAATGAAAATGAAGCCTAAAAAACTAAAGTCACAATAGTTTTTTTTCCGATGGAGGCCCTAAGCTAGCGAATTGGATTAGAGCCACAAAAACAAAATACTTCTGACTTTAAAATCAGATTTCAGACATTTCTTCTGAGGTATTTGACTTTAAAATAATCTGAATTCTGCCTTTTTTTTCTCAGAATTTTAACAATAAAAGTCAGAATTCTAAGATTAAAGTTGGAATCACGAAAACATGTTTTCATTTGCTATAACCAACAAAGAGAATTAGGGCCTCTAAAACTAGGACTTTTGATGTTAATCTCAGAATTCAGACTTTTTTTTCTCAGTCAGAGGGTAACTGAGTTAATAGCAGTAGCTCCCAGTGTCTTCATCTAGGAGAGAACGACAGATAACCTATGGGCCATTTTTCAGGTTTGTAGACTGGAAGAGATCAGTTAGTCGGGATAAGAGCTCAGCCAACGGTTATGTCAATGAGCCAGACAGGGTCAAATCATGAAAGACCACAAGTCTGGCATCTATAGAACGAGAATGTAAAGTTGAAGGTAGCAGTAGCTCAGCTGATCCTCTGATCCAGGAAGGTGTCATAGCCAAACTAAACACCAGGCCAAATGCAGCTTCAAGAAAAAGAAAAAAAAATGCCATATAGAATATACTGGAGAATTTAAATTTAGGGTGCTTTGACATTAACATAGTCTAGGACAAGGGTCCCCAAAGTGGGTCCTGGAGGGCCGGCATCCTGCATGTTTTAGTTCTCTCCTTGATTTAATGCACCTGGATCAAACGATGGCTCATTAGAGGCCTAAGAAGAACATTGATATGCTGAAAAGGTTGTTACTACCACCAAGGAGAGAACTAAAACATGCAGGATGCTGGCCCTCGAGGACGGCCTTGGGGACCCCTGGTCTAGGACGTATACACCAAAAAGGAAATAAATCATTATATAATGCATACTAAACCAGATTTGATGATTAATTGCTTTTATGGGAAAGGTGGAATAATGAGATGAGTCATATTTAGAAGCCATAAGCTTTATTTCACCAGGACAGTCCTATTGATGTTAAAAATCTCTTTTGGAAGAGAATCCTGGCCAAGGCTGGCAGCGGCACACATGGGTTACCTCTGTTCCTTAAACTGAAAGTAGTGAACTATACTGAAGCAGTGACAATAAGATACAAAGTTATGCCATCAGGAAAGCATTTGTAAGATACGTTGTTGTAGTACTCCATAATCTGAGCAAGATGGATCCTGGGGATGTTGAAAAAAAAAAAAAGGTTCCCCTATAAATAGAATCTTGTGGAACTCCATGAGTGACACATAGAGCCCCTCTATGGCAGATAAGATCTGGGTCTGTGTCGTACAGTGCCAGAAAATCTCACCCAATTTTCTTGTTTGTTTATCTGTCTGTTAAGCTCAAATGTGTGGAATCCAGCAAGTGAGAAACAGATGTTTGGATATATGTGTTATTCATAACAGATGTCTAATGGGCTTTAAGCCCAAAGTTAATGTATGTGGTGGGTCTGAACTACAAAACAATGTTATGGTGCACAGAGGTATTGACCCATCAACATTTCTTTAAGAATGTTTCACTATTTCATTGTTGCTTGTTCACGTTGTCTGTTGTTAATTACACGAATAAGTTCATATTACTTAATCACTGACAAGTTGGATATGACCTCTTCCTCCCGTCACTAAAAACAGTTGAAGGAACAGAAAAACTCCTCCCACTCCCTGTCGTCATTAATTCCAGCCGAGCCGGTCACCGGCTGACTGTTAAGGAATGCTCCCACTCTCTCTCATCAATGAGTGGGTAACATGGAGTACGGGAGTCGGTCAGTGTGAGTGAAATTGGAACTGACACGGAAACAAACCAATGAATTGTGTTAGGATGTGACTCGCTTTCAGTTATTGGTCCCACTCAGAGACCAACCCTTATTTGCTGAGCCAATAACTGATAAAGATGATTGATTGACGAACATTCTAACCAATTACAAACCCATGTTTTCTTTCGGGCAGGTTCTCGAGTGAAGGGGTGGGCTGTTCGAGGTCATTCAGACCCTCTTCGACTCACTCTCTCAGCGTGTTTGAGGGGTCGGGCGGCTGGTGAGGAATAGTCGCCGGGCGGTTGCACATTTCAGACGGAATTGGAGAGAGACACACCGCCGAAAGATTACACCAGAGGCTGAAGAAACCACCCCCGGTGACGACTTCTGTGAAATATCTCAATGCAGCGTCTGCGCCACACGTCCAACTAACAGAACGCAACCTGGCTACCAGACACTAGCCAAGCTAGCTTCATCCCTGAAAACTGACGGCGTCTGGTGTGATAGCTAGCCTCCCAGCTAATTATCCAGCAGCTAATATCATTTAGCGTGTTCTCCTCGCGCAAGTCGGAACTACAGCAGCCGCTCGCGTTGGAGCCGTTTAGCTCGCGAGCTCTGAATCCCACATTTGGACAAAAACAAATAACGGTCCCCCTCCCCCCTCCCCCTCCACACACTCCTTCCTAAACTAAACTGCCTGCCAGGGGGTACAGCATCTGCGTTGCGTTGCTTGTTGTGACACCCATCACACCCATCTCCCCCAACCCCTTCACCTCTGCCCCCTCCACCTTTTTTCTTCTCCTCCTCCTCCACCCGAAACACTGGAAATCCAGAGGCCGTCGGAGAGCGGCGAAGGGCCGGTGAAGCTGGGGGTGGGAACGGCTCCGGACTCGCAGGGAGTCGCAACGGTTACGGACGCCAAGCACAACCGTGGGGATCTATTGAAAAGCATGGACGGACTGGCCGTGGAGGTTCGCGGCTCGAACGGGGCCTTCTACAAGGTAAACTGCGTGCAGTGGTTGTTTCCTGTTGTCCCACCTTAAAGTTTTGTTTCATGGAAAGGCTGCTTTGTTTCCCCCGCCCCCCCCCCCCGAGAGATAAGCTACCACAGTGTTTCTCAGCTAACGTTAGCGAGGAGGAGGAGGAGCAGATGTGTTCCATTCAGGATAACCGCTAGCTGGACTTAGCTGAGAAGCTAAGTACACTTGTCATCAGCATGCATGGTTCATGTCTATTCTTTATCAGCAAAGGTACTATAAATTCAAGATATTTAAGAAAAAAAAGTCCCAATACATTGAGAAAACACTGGATGAATGCATTTAAACCCGGAGCAAGCTAATAAAAAGCAGGCAGCTGCTGTGCAGCTCCTGTAAGAATATATTTGTGGTCTGAGTCCCAATGAAGAAGGCAGCCCTGAGGAGGAACAGTTGCTGTACAGATAGACTTTCTGTTTCATTTCTGTGTAAGCCTCTGCTGCTGTTATTCACTGAGAGAAAAATCTAATTAAATATCAAACTTGGTTTCTCCTTTATTTCTCTCCTTGTTGCCTTGTAAGAGCACACAGCAGCTATTCTGACACACATGGCTCTTCTCTTGAAACTTTCAGCTGCTCTGCCAGGCCACACCACAGTTTGAGCAGCCATCCTATATTTACTCCCACGTTGCTTCACCTGTTGTTTTTGTTTTACAGGGTGACAGGTTTGACTCTGACGTGGTTGAACACGTTCCAAAGTCTTGTGCGCTCATTATTCCGCCGCTTTCCTTCTTTACATGAACTGGTTTGCATTTCATTTCCCGCTCTGTGTGTGAGGTTCCAGCTCTGCAGAATTCAGATAAACTAAAAATGAAGACCCCAACTTCTTTAGGATCAACTCTTAGGTTTTCCATATGAGGGAAGTGAGTTGGCACAATTTGGGTTATTTGTTCAGGATGAAGGTTGTAGAGCTTATGGCTTTAATCAACCAATGGTTGCTGACTTCATGATGAAGACTTCCACTCCTTTCCATGAGTCATGTAATATCAGGAGAGCTCGACTTTGCTTTGCCTGTGGCATTGGTGAAACAGATTAATTTTGAAGACAAATGAACTTCTATACTTGTCTTAAACATACTTTTGGTCCACTGCCTTGACATTACTATTTAGTTAGTGTCTTTTTTTTTTTTTTTTTTTTTTTTTTTTATCAGCTGAAAATGCTGTTCAGCTTATCATGAGTTTCTGTCCCTGTTTCAGATCAGAGTCCTTTAAGATTAACATGTGGTCCCAATCAGAATCCTGGCAATGTAATCTGTTTATAATAAATTAACTCTACATTTGACTAGTTGGTGACTCTGTCCCAACTTACTCTTAAAGACTTTCTGGAAATGGCTCCACCTGCTTTCCCTGGTGATATTTGTCCTATCTGTAATTTCTGCAGGACAGTCTCAATATGCTGCTTCAACTTCAAGTTAACATAAATATTAGCTAATAAGATTATAAAATGTTCATAGTTTTACTGGGGATGCACTGATTTAATTGTCCCTGATTTTCTTAATTTGGGGTGATCTGCAATTGGCTGATACTGTCTTGAGAAACTGATCTTATCTACCTTTGCAAAGATCATGTCTGGGTTTTCCCCACTGTCACCAACTTCGCTATTAATCTCTATATTCAGTGTCTTTATCTGCCTAAATCAGAATCGGCAGGTCAGGGTTTGTAAATATCTGTGATCAGCCAGAAAACTGCAGTTGGTGCACCTCCTGGTTTAACATTTGTTTCCATCTACTCTGTAAAATGCTACTGCATTCTGCAATAAACTATCGTGTTGACCCTGGCAATGTTTTCATTCAGACTCCGAAGTGCTAAGCTAACATTAGCATGTTGCTCTTTGTTTTCACGTGGCTCATTGATAATAAATATCACAACATTTCCAGTTAGTCATTTGTGAATGTGAAGACTTATGATTTAGTTCTGTTGCCAGGGATACCATCAGACCATGTGACACAAACGGAGTTAGAGCTGCAAACAGCCAATACAATCTCTCTTTTACCTTCAGCTGTGCTGCTAAGGGTGAAAAGATTTGCTGTGAGGAAAAACTGAGTCTTTCAATGAGCAAAACATTTTCATGAGCTGTAATTCTGTTGTCCAACACATCTGCATTAAAATAAACCACATCTTTCAGAGGCTGGCTCCAGAAAAAGCAGCTGTTTCTATGATACGTCTGACAAAAAACATCCCCATTTTAAACAGCCTCTTTTATCTCCCTCTGGTCCCATTAGAGATAAAACAGACAGTAAACTACCCAAAATGCCTCAGATGCACTGTAAAAAAAAAAAAAAAAAATTTGCTCATCTTCTGCTGTCACTCAAGTAGCACAGCGTCTCTGTGGTTGGCCTTTTCAAAAACACCTGAAATCTGTCTAGGGGGGTGGTGGGGTACGGGGGGACCTGGCAGCTGCAGCTCCAAAAGATAAAGTGGCAGCAAAGAGATGGATGCTTAAATGTTTCAGCATCGACAAATGCTTGTTTTTAAGTCTTAAGTTTTTAATTCTGCCCTTTTAAAATATGTTGGTGAAAAGCTGTTGGAAGAAGTGCTGAATTCTACATCGTTTCACTGATGAATGTTTCTGCTGAGTGGTTCAGAAAAAGAATCAGTAGATCCACGACTTAGAGCTGCTTCTCACTGGAACTGCATCCTCACCTGCAGCCTCTGTCAGCTGACCAGGTTTTCCTAATGCATCCTGTCGCTAAAAGCAATAAATCAACATTTTTATTTGCATGATCTATCATTTTTCTCTTTCTTCCAAAAACTGAGTCTTCTGTCTGCTGATTTTATTTCATTTTTTTTTGTTTGTTTTTGAAGGACACTTTCGTTTTGAGACTTCATAATTCATTTTATTTGTTGTTTTATTTATTTAGAATATTTAAAAATGTCTTCCAGTTCCAGTGTTAAATGTTCAATATAACTTAAGTTTACTGATCTCTGAGAATGTCTTCTTGAATGATTATGCCATTACTGTTACATAGCTTGAAAATGGTCTCAAAACAACAATTTTATTGTTTATTGCAATAACTTTGGGGGCAATATATCGTCAAGCAAAATTTGTTATGGTGACAGTAGATCCACAACTACAGGCTTAACCACACAGATATGTTAGAACTGTACATGAATGATGCTTCGTGATTAGAAAAATTAATACATATGACTCCAGGTTATTTAATTACAAAAAAAAAAAAAAAAAAAAAACTTTATACACCCCAAAACGAAATGAAATGTTAGAACTCATATCATCAAACTATCTTTGAAGAGTTGTGGTGATGCTGTCACCAGGAAGAATCTCCACTTGCAGTCAGTCTGGCAGTGAATCTGAAAAGGCCTCTGACTGAAGACTGTTGCCGTATGACAGTCTCATGACATAACGGCTCATCTGGGCATCAGAGATGATATTTCACGGTGACATGTCCTGAATGACATCATCACATGTCCTGGAGAACATCATTATTGCTAATCAGTCAAATTCAGTCAAATTCTATAAAAATAATCAATTTTTATTTGTATAGCACATTTCAGCAGCAACGCATTTCAAAGTGCTTTACATCATAACAAACATAAAAACACAAAGTCATGTAACATAGAATAAACAATCAAAACATTAATTTAGATGGCTGTCAATCAATCAAATTTTATTTGGGGTTATCCACCCCATTTGCTTTAGCAGCTCTTCTTTAAACCTCTGCCAGGCCCAGGAGTTGACGACCTTTACAACCCCAAAATCATTGTCCAAACAAAAAAAAAGTTTAAAAGAAGATTTTAAGGAAATATGATTTGTTTTTTAATGAAAAATAAAAAATTGTTTTTGATTTTAGGGTTTAAAATAAAGAAAATCATCAAAATGTCCAGATATGCATAATTCAGCTTAGTTAACATTCTCTATTGGCAAAAATGTAGCGGCATTGGCGAGGAACGCTCCCCTATAACCAGAAGAAACCTCCAGCTGAACCAGAGCGTCCATCTGCCTCTGATTGGTTGTCATTTGAGCAATAGGGGATTCTCCCCCCCAACCACCTTCTCCCAACACCTCCAAACGGCTCATTTTTCACCCCTAGAAAAAGTCTGGAAGGACCCGACCAAAACCGTCCTCACCAGTATTCCCTGCTTCCCACTGGGATCTTCCGAGCCTTAAGTCCCATTTATGGCCGTGTCACTCTAGGCCCCTTCCACCTGTTTCTACCACTAGGTAGATGTGACAGATTTGTGAATCACATATTTTTGTATGCTTTTTCTTTCTCAAAACTACTCGGGGGAATTTGACACAAGCCATTTCGGCTGCAGACAGACAGTCAGACGAAGAGAGCTGAGGCGTTTTCATGACGTTAGCAAGACGAAATTTTCTCTGCTGTCGATCGTCACTTTCACCCGACGCTGAATTCACAGCCAGAGAACGGTGTCAGCAGCAACGTGCCGCCTTGGCTCGCTATCAGGGCCCAAGATGCTCTGTTTCAGAAGCAGTCACACTGTTGGCCTGAAAGCCAGCTGTCAGCATGCACAAATCTAACGCACACAGTCCAGATCCTTATGTTTCTACAGCATATGTGATGATAACATCTTTTTTTTGCTTTTTTGTGTTTTTCTTCAGGGTTTTATCAAAGATGTCCATGAAGACTCACTTACTATTGTATTTGAAAACAAGTAAGTTTGAGCTTTTTGTTCTGTCTACTTGTATTAAATAATGGGTTAATAAATTTGGTGGTTTCTGAAATGTTCCCCTTTTTTGTCATGTTACAAGGAACAATTGTCTTCTGCCTTCAGTGCAGCATTACAATTCTAATTCTTAGATATTTGTACTGAAATACAGATTTGTTGGATGACTCTGCTCCAGTAAAGCTCACTCAAATACACCAATAGCTTCACAGGCTTTGTCCAACATGTAAATTCAACACAACTTTAATTTCTTCGGGCAGTGCAATTAGGATAACAACTAATGTGAAATAAATAATAAGCTGACTGCTTTGATCAAACGTATATAAACTGCAATAAACCTTTCAAATGGTTCAGAAAGTGAAATTCGGAATTCTAAATATAATGTAAAATAAATGATAAAATATGACGTCATTCAGAGCACAAAGCATAGAATTAGACTGTTTTGCCTTAATGCATCGGGCATGTTGTCACCATGTAGAATTTTTTCTTTTTTTTTTTTTACAACATTGGGACCAATACAGATATTATCACATCAGTGCATTTTTAGTTACATCAGATTTTGATGTATTTATTAGAAAAATTATTTTTCCATCATAAAATGAAGTCTGTGGTAAGCTCTATTACACTTGCTCCTCTACAGGCTAAAGTTTATGCCTGTTTTCTTTTCAGAGTTGCTCAGTTTCAGCCGAACCGGAAGGAGAGTATTCCTAAACGTCACTTTTCAACTTTGCCACAGATTCTCAACTGTACTCCAGTCTGCACTTTGACTAGGACATTCTAACATTTACATGCTTGGATGTGCTGTAGTAAACCATCAGCTCTCAGCATGGTGCAGGGATGATTGGGGGACTTCTGAAGGCATTGAGGGATCTGAATTTAAATGTAGACTTGACTTTTTATTAGATTTGTATTTGTTTAAAAAGAAGCAGTGTTTGTGTTAACACAAATATAACATGTATAATGAAAATTGTAGTTATGACAAAATACAAAAAAAAAAAAAAATCCCCAAGGGGTACAAATGCCTTTTATTTAAAGGAACTGTAGTCTTTAAATAAAAGCTAAAAGGAAAGTAAGTTGGAAATTCGATGACTGTAACAAGACTTTGCTCGAGGCCTTTAAAATGTCCCTCTTCAGCACCCGTGCCTGGGATACAGCTGTCCATACGTGTCTTGGAACAGGTCATTTTAAAACCTTCCTTCTCTTCCTGTCTCTGTCCCTCCCACAACTTCCTTTCCTCCTGAACCCACCTATTGCCCCTTTCCCCCCCAATCCCCAGGCTTCCCTGTGGTCCATCATGGCTGAGTGTAGATCGTGTAGCTCTCCTAAAAATAGTGATCCATGGTATGTGAGATAGAAGGGGGATGGGGAGTGGTACTACCATGCCCAGTGTCATTTTTGGGATGGTTCCCAGCCCCCCTTCTTGTCCTTTTACTCTCTCTGAGCACATGGAGGTGTTGGAGAAGTTTCCTGTGGGGAAATTCTAAAGGAATTTTAGTTGCTTAAAAAATAATGGATTAAAAAGTATAAGAAATGTTCCAGATCAGAGGTTCAACACAAATGAGCTAGAGTTCAGTGTGGTCTCTTATCTGTAATATTGGGGTGCACCAATAAATCGGCCCAGATTTCCTTCATCTTTGCACATCGGGTGATACGTGAATGAGAAATTGTTCTTATCCCCCTCTTCGAATGTCTGAAAATCAGCCACTGTCCTCTTTTGCTCTGCCAAAAGCGGTTGGCTGACGAACCGGCCAACAAGGTCCTGCACTCTGCACATGTGCAATCAACAGTACTTACCCAACTTAGTAGCTTTGTTGCTTAATTTAGCAGTTTTTCAGACAAAAAAAATTGGTATCAGCCAAAATCGGAATCGGCTTTTTAAAGATCAGTAATCGGCCGGAAAACTACATTCAGGATTCACCCGTGACCATATTCTGAAATAAACTCTTGTTCAGCCTCTGCTGATGATTCAAACTCTGACGTGCTAGGCTAACATAAGTGTGGTTGCTCTCTGTTTTTATATTGGTGAAAGATATAGTTTTACAATAATTGGTGAACGTCGTAAATTTAAAGGCTCATGCTTCAGCTAATCTATGTCCAGTTCTGTTGCTCGGGATACAGTCAGATCATGTGACACAGAACTACTTGGAGCTGCAACAGCCGGTGTAATCTGTATGTATTTTCAGACAAAACAAAAAATGGCATTGGACAAAATCGGAATCAGCAGGTCGGGTATTTTATAGATCTGTGATTGGTCAGAAAACCACAACCAGTGCACTGCTACCGTATAGGATAGCTATGAAAATGTTATTTGGCCAAATCAAAGATTACCTTATTGTTATTCAACAAAAACAATTTATTACAGCAGACCAAGATAAGATTACTGACGACATTTAAAGTTTTAATGAGCAATCTTTGCAGTCAGGACATTAAATGGCTGAAGCCGACGGTATTTAATGTGAACTGTGTTTGTCTCGTCATGTTTAAGCTGGCAGCCTGAGAGACAGCTGCCGTTCAGCGACGTGCGGCTGCCTCCTCCAGCCGACTACCACAAAGACATCGGCGAAGGCGAGGAGGTGGAGGTGAGAACTGCGGCGCTGCTCCGTTCTAATCCAGGTCTCCTGAACTTCCCGCTGAACTAAAGCGCCTTGGTCTCCGCAGGTCTACTCCAGGGCCAATGAACAGGAGCCGTGCGGCTGGTGGTTAGCACGGGTCAGAATGATGAAGGGGGAGGTAGGTGGCTGGATACCGGGAAAATAAAGTAGCCTTTAGACACAAAAGAATTCACTGTCATTGTTGCTGCCATTTGTTTGAAACAAAGCTAAAAGAAAGTTGTGTAGAAGTGAAAAAGTATGTATACACTTCTTGCTTGCATTTGACTTAAAAGAAAGCATCAAAGCCCGATGTTGTTAATCGAACGCTGTTGAATAATTAATAATGAATTAAACCAGCTGTATAAAAGCAGGATTTTTATCAGTTTTCTGCTCGGTGTCATAACGCGCACAGTAGAAATGACTGAAGGAACCCAGAATATCAATGAGCTGAGCTGTAACTCTGACTGTGAGGTTTACAGGAGCTGCTTGAATCCTTCCAATGTGTGGAATATGAATCAACTGGCCTTCTTTAGGGTTGTCATAATAATACAACTTTCAAACTCCATATTGATAAGAAAAATACCTTTTTTAAATGGCTCATGGATTCTTTATAACATAGTTAGAATATGCCAAAAATGTTAATTACAATATGGCAACATTTTAGCCTCCTTAATTTGGCCAAAAAACCAATAAGTAGGGGAGAATTTAGCTGTTATTCATAAAAATGTTGAATTTAAAATCTCACTTCCTTCATTTGACAAAACAGTAGAACATTTAGTAACTAATGTTAACTAACCTGGACAGTATTATTTTTCGTTTGTAATTTTGCCGCTTATTGTAGTTTCACATTCTGTTTTGTTTTAGCTTAGTGTTGAGCTTTATGCTTCCGTTATCCTTTAACTTTCTGCTGGTAGATCTTTATATTCATATTCTATTCTAATGTTCTTACTGAAAGTATTTTGATTCAGTTCTGCAATGATTTCATTTTATCATAGTTGCTTATCTTTAGCATGTGCTTCCATTAGCCAATTATCTGCTGATAGAAATGAATGATACAATCTGGTATTTCCCTGCGTTAATTTGTACTGCAGTAGAACGGAGTGCTGTGGGATGTGGAACTTTGAGTCTCTGTTATTTGGTAAATGTAATCAGGTCCGTTTGTATTGATTCTTACGCAAATGAGTGTCTTTGAACCGAAATGTTGATTTGTTTGCCCAACGTAGCCTCAGGCTGGTGAATTTGTGACAATAGGTTGAGAAGACGTGAAGAAGTAACTGTAGCTTTAGATAAATCTGCAAACAGTTAAAAATTAAGTTCTTAGCAATTTGAAGTCCATCATCGGGGCATTTATTCAAAGTGGAAAACCTCAGCTTCCCTGAGTTAGCTTCACCTTTGTTAAATTAATCAATTTAAACCCTAAAGGCCAGATAGTTTAATAATACCTTTAAAAAAAAGAGAGAATTGTAGCTTATTAACTGGGTGCCTAACTAAAAAATTCACTCTAGTACCTCTTAGGTTTTAATTGGCTAATCTTGTCTGTAGGTTTGATGATTTAAAATTACACTGATTTCAGTAATCATCATAAAACCTCAATCAGTCCAAGTCTCTTACCCGAGCAGCAGTCTGAATAGCAAGAGATGAAACTAAAACAACTAAACATTACTTTCTATAACTGTTATAAATGTCTGTTGTGCCGTTTCAGTTTTACGTAATTGAATACGCAGCTTGTGATGCCACATATAATGAGATCGTCACGTCGGAGCGCATCAGGCCGCTGAACCCCAACAGCCCCGCCTCTCGAAACACGTTCCACAAGATCACCATCCCCGTCCCGGAAGACCTGAGGGACATGTGAGTCCTCCTTTGTCCAGCTTTATTGTGATGCTGAGATTTCTCAGCAGCTTTCTGCAGATCACGAGCAGTGCTGTTAATGCGTGTGTGTCTTGTTTTTGTCAGATGTGCAAGCGATGGCATTCACAAAGACTTCAGAAAAGCTATCGGCGCCAACTGCATCTTCTACAGCGCTCAAACACATGAACTCATTGTCCTGGTTAGGAAATTCCAAAATGCCTTGCTTAAATTATGAAACTAAATAATTGCTAGATCTCACATTGACCTGTTTTTTTTCCCCCCACAAGTCTACAAATGACACAACGGTAAAGCGTGCAACACTCCTGAGTGACATGCATTTCCGCAGCATCCGCACCAAGCTCATCCTTATGTCCCGCAACGAAGAAGCCACCAAACATTTGGAGGTAAAATGTTTATCAGCAAATATTCATTGGTTTTATTTCTGTTGGCCTTAGAGTTCATCTTCAGGATTGTGACAATGTGGTTTTAAGTAGTTATTTGCATAAAAATACTTCCAGAGGGCTTACACATGGTTAGCTATAGGGATCCCCATGGTCGGGCCAGCATACCGAGTCCATTCTCATTGTCGTAATTGGGTGATGAAAAGCCTGTCATTTGTTCTTTGCTTCATGTCCACCACCCCTTCTTCAAGCGTTCGCCCGTCTCCATGCGACCCTATTTCGTGATTGGTCTATTTATGTAGTCAGGCCAAACTACTCAACTTCCAGAAGCTGTTTTTTATTTATTTATTTCTCGGTTCTGGTTTGATGCAGAGAAGGTTCCTCTGATGCCTTCTGCTCTTTTCTTTTTTTAAACCAATAAAATGGAAAAATGAGATGATGTTTTCCAGCTCATCAATCATTATTTCCTCCTTTGAACTCGTGTCCTCTCACCATGATCGCTGTGTTAACTGTAGGTGACTGCTGTGAACCACACTCAGCAAAACACCAGGAGTGGTTTCACTGCAGCTCAGCTCAGGAGGTCTGGAAATAAAAACGATTGAAACCACATGACCGCGTGTCAACAGACAAGTTTCAGTCCCACCATGCTGGACCTTTTAGTCTCCAGAAATTTCTAGAAGGCTTTACATTTACTCAGGTCAAATTGTGTGCTGTCATCTGGGGCTGAGAAACCTAAAACATTCTTTTGCAGGTAGGTTCATATTATTGGAACCATTGTGATTTTTAGAGTGCACAGATAAATCGACTAGCCTAAAAACTGACCTGATTTCCTTAATTTTGGGAGATTGGCAATCGGCTGAAGCTTACATCAGAAAACAATCTCATCCACAGATCTTAACTCTGGATGAGATCTGCAAAGCTCTGAAAATCAGCCAGTGTCCCCTAGAGAGGGCACTGGCTGACTACTGTTAATACACCCCCAGCGTGTTAACAGTGGTCCCCTACTCCCAACTGTTGCTGAGTCATTGTAAATAACTTTGCACACACACACAAAAACAAAAATTGTAATAAACTTTTAAACATTGGTTATTAGGCAGAACACTGCAATCAGTGCACCCACATAAAAAGGAAAACACAAGGACTTTCAGCCATATTGCCTCTGGGGTCAGTGGCTGAGCTGATGAGCAGAACAAAACTGGTAAAATGAACCAGTGAAACACAAACCTGTCCACTTTTAGTCTTCCTGATGTTGCTTGTCTTTGGGTTCCTTTTTTTTAGACCAGTAAGCAGCTAGCATCAGCGTATCAGGAAGAGGTCCGAGTCAGAGAGGACCTAATGGGCCTCGCCATTGGCTCCCACGGTGCCAACATCCAGCAGGCCAGGAAGGTGCCTGGAGTGACGGCCATCGAGCTGGAGGAGGAGAGCTGTACCTTCAGGATCTACGGAGAAGTGAGCGCCCCTCTGAGGCCGCTGTCGTTAGCTGCAGCTTCCTGAATACCCTCTGATGCTGGACTTGTGTGCTGTGTTCCAGACTCCTGAGGCTGTGAAGCAGGCGAGAGAATATCTGGAGTTCAAAGAAGATTACTTCCAGGTTCCCAGGAACCTTGTAGGTGAGTGAAGCAGCTTGACCTTCCCATCATTTGATGGCTTAAGCCGTATCCGTATAGAATTAGTTTTATTTGTTGTAATGATTGCAGATTGTCTGTTTTTAATCCTGTGCGAATCTGTGAAGTCAGTAATTTAATGAAAAATTCCCCTGCTGAGTTCAGTTTTGCTGAACTCTGAGGTCATGTAATATCACTGATCACTTCTTTTTTTTTTTTTTTTTTTTTTTTTTTTTTAAGATGCTGTGTAGCTGGATTGATTATGGCATACTTTGCTATTTTTATAATGCTAACCGCTTCAATCGAACCTTCCTGCCGACAATAACTCTGAAGAATTTGATTTAATATAAGTTACAACATTTAATCTCCCTTTGGGATCAAGAAAGTATTTTTGAATTTGAATGAAAATGGCGGCTCCCATCAAGTATTGCACTGTGCAGTGAGAATGGTTTACCTCAATCATACAGCTGGCTGGCACACTGAGCTGTGGCCGCAGCCAGAAAAGTAGTTTGAACATCAACTCCTGTCATTCCTCAAGTCGACTTGAAAGAGCTCGTTAACATCATATCTGGGAGACGTCTGTCAGCGACATCTCAGGCTTCTGTTGTTCCTTACGAATGCGCCACATAAAAGGCAGATGTTGTGGAGTGATTTATGTATTACATGGTGTCCATTGCAAATATGGCTTTTGACGCTCTTTTCTTCTGTTTCCTTCCAGGCAAAGTCATCGGAAAGAATGGCAAAGTCATCCAAGAGATAGTGGACAAGTCGGGCGTGGTCCGCGTCCGGATCGAGGGAGACAATGACAAAAAACTTCCCCGGGAGGAGGTAGGCAGGCAGGGGGCTGGCAGAGACGACACTGCCAGCAGCAAAGAGGTGAATGCACCGTTCGGCTCGTCTCTCTGACACCCACATCATTCCTTCTGCTCTGCTGCTCCTCGCTGCATCTTTGTTCCTCCTGCCCTGTCAGTAGTGTTTCTGCTTTAACGGCTCTCAACACACAGCTAACTGTATTTGTAGTGTGTGGCTCTCATGTTCTGTTGCTATTAGTTGATGGATTGACATGTTTCTGTTTTTTGTTTTCGACACCGTGATTAAAACCTGAACTTGTCATTTGTGCTTCATTAGGGCATGGTTCCCTTTGTGTTTGTTGGAACTAAGGAAAACATCAGCAATGCTCAGGCCTTGTTGGAGTACCATGTGTCCTACCTGCAGGTTGGTTCATCCAGTTTCTCTCTTAAATACAGTAGGTGAGAAAACTCTTTATGGTCTAAAGCTAACCTCAATCAATGTGAACACACCTGCACTGTGAAACACAGAGGTGGCAGCATATTACTGTGGGGTTTGTTGTTGTTGTTGTTCAGCATTTTGGAAGAAATCTTTAAACAAACCAAAATCACCTAATGACTGTCAGCAGAGGGTATTCCACAAATTAGAGAATAAAGATGAAATATGACCAGAAGAAAGTCGTAATTGACATTTCACAAAATGTCATGTTTATTGCTTATGTCATAGTCGACTGATTTTATAATGTGAAACACTTCGGGCTGCCTTGTTGCTGAAATGTGCTACGCAAATAAACTTGACTTAACATTATGACTTTATTCTGGTAATATTTACTTTTATTGCGTCTTTATCCGGGTGATATGACTTTGTTGCTTAACTTTGTTCTTGTAATCTTATGAAATTTTTGTCATATGACTATTGTTACGACCTCATTCTTGAATTATGACTTTATTCTTGTGTACTTATGACGATGTATGCAAATATAACTTACTATATAGGATATCCATGAAGGCCTAAATTTTCAAATGGGTACATTCCTTGTTTTCATACCTGAGTTTGCAGCAGGGAGTTTACTTCTTTCACTCTAACTGCGTTCCCTTACTAGTCCGTTAGTAGTGAACCTGCAGGCCCGTCACCTGCCTCCTGCCAGCCCGAATCCTCAGGAGGGAAGCTGCTGATAGTCTGGATTTGGTCTTACCTCATGAGCTTTTATAAATAGCTCCTCTCTGTGGGGCCGGCTGCAGGATGCACTCGGGTGTAAGTTACAGGCCATCAGGACCCTCAGCTTCCAAAGATAACTCCAAGCCCCCCCCCCTGCCCTGCCTCGTCTCCCCCTTAGCTCCCATAAGGATCCAGCTGTCATTGGTGGAGTCAGCTGTCACAGAACTGCTGCCACTTCCTTCTGCCTTCAGGTCCAGAAACTATTTCTGTAGTGACAGACACAATGATCTTGTTTCTGGAGTGTTTGTTCTGCTCTAAGGAGTAGAACAAACCGTTCTCATTCAGACTTATTTAAGACTTGGAAAAAGTCATTTGAGTTTACATATTTTTGTGTTACTGCCACCTACTGGGGATTATGAGAAAATGCAAAGAAATAAACAACTAGTCTTTTTTTTTTTTTTTACAGATGAGATTTATTCAAACAAATAAAGTGGTAATTTTAAAAAAAAAAAGGTTTAACTTATTTTACCTTCTGTATGTATTTGAATATGTTCAGCAAATACCACAGAGGTTGATAACAGCATGTTCTTTAGGAGGTGGAGCAGCTGTGCTTCGAGCGCCTCCAGATTGACGAGCAGCTCCGTCAGATCGGGGTGGGATACCGCACGGCCCCCAGCCGGCCCACTGGCCCCGCAGGGCCCGGTGGCGATCGGGAGAAAGGTTACATGACGGACGAGAGCAGCAACTCTGCCCACGCATCGCGTACGTACGGCGGGCGTGGCCGAGGACGAAGAGCCTCTAACACCCAGTACTCTGGATATGGTGAGACGGGAGGAACAAAAATGCTTCACCTGGAAATGATGCAACAGTGTTTTCCCCCTAGATTTACAGCTGATTATTTTAAAAAAAAATAAAGACATTTCTTTTTAAATGTTTGACTTTTGTTCCCAGGCACAAACTCCGAACTGTCAAATGCTTCCGAGTCGGAGGATGTCAACGACCGCGACCTGAGGCCCCGTGGCATTGGTGGGGACGAGAGAGGCTCCAGACGGGGAGGCAGGGGCCGAGGTGTGAACTCGGGACGGGGGCGTGGGGGCCCTGCAGCCAAACCCTCCAACTCAATTAGCTCAGGTATGTTCCATTTCATTGCTCTTTTCAGGGCAATCCACCTGGTAACTCTGGAGTAGCTGCAGAACCAATGCTCATGTGGAAGAAATCTGACTATGGAAAAAAAATAGCCATTGTCAAAACAATGCAAAATGTACAGACCCATTCAATAAATTGGAATATTATTGAAAAGTTAATTTATTTTAGAAACTAACACTAAGTGAAACACGTTAGACTAACTACACACAGATGGATGTTTGAAAGTCTTTATTTCTGTTCTTTTTTTTTGCTTACATTTAATTAAAACGGCAAATTTAAAATTAAAATATTATTTAAAATCTGACCAATAAATTTTTTTTTTTTTTTTTTTTAATGTTGCCATTATGTTTAATTTAGGTTGTAATTGGTTAAAATGTACTTTTAATCTGATGAATGTAATCAGAATTCATGTTATTTATTGAATATAACTTTACTTGGTTTGGAAGAAAACCAGTTGGAGGCTGAAAAACACTTGAGACTGTGCTGGAGGCTCAGTGACCATAAACACACAGACAGAGAGCTATAATGAACTGGTTTAGATGGGAGCATAATATTTAGGTTGGCCAAAGGCCAGCTAAAAATCTAATTGGCAAACTTTATGAATGGATGTCCACAGATTTTGGACATAAAACAGATATTTCCAGATGCAATCCAGTCTGACTAACCTTGAGCTGTTTTACAAAGTATGGGCCCAAACTAGAATGCTTGGATGTTCAGAGCTGGAAGAGAGATACAGGATTTTTTTTTCTCTAATTTGTCAAAAATTTTAAATATATATATATATATATATATATATATATATTTTTTTTTTTTTTTTTTTTTTTTTTTTTTTTTTTTGATTATTTCACAATCAGGTTCTAGAATGCTTAAAAGTTATTAAAATAAATAACTAATAAAATTACTTTGAAGTTTATGTATGTTTATGTAATAATTACACTTTGAATCATTTATCTTGTAATAAGACTGTGTGATGAAATCAAACCTATCAATTCTGATTCTCTTTTTTTTTTAAATTATTTTAACATATGTGTGTATGAAAAGTCAGTTGGCGGTTATGCAGAAGATGGATTTTCATTTCATACACTATTTATTGAATAAATTTAGTAGACAAATGATAAAAATGTTAAGTCATATTTCTGATCTTGTCAGTTCTGAGGGATCCAGACAGCAACCCGTACGCTCTGCTGGAGGGAGAGGGCGAGCTTGCAGACGCCGACCTCAGTGAGGGTCTGGCAGGGGACCGCCACAGACGCTCCCGCCGGCGCCGTAACGACCAGGAGCCCAGCGTGATGGACGCTGCTACAGAGTCGGACAATCAGGCCGGCCCCAGTGAGAACGGACTAGGTGAGAATCACCCGGTGTGTCGCAAACAGCTGAAAGTGAAACTTCTCCAGAACTTAATCAGTTTTTGCCAATTTGATGATTAGACGAAGATGCTCGACCCCAGCGCCGCAACCGAAGCCGCCGGCGCCGTAACCGTGGCAGCCGGCCAGAGGGAGGGTCCGCCAGTTATGACAGACAGCCGGGAGAAAGTGGTGAGCAACAGCACCCTCTAGCGAATCAACACACACTCCCTCTGAGTGTTCCAGCTGACAGTTCGATGTTTCTCAGTGACCGTAGCCGACTACATATCCCGTCCTGAGTCCCAGAGCCGACAGAACCTGCCTCAGAAGGAGAACCACTCTGGACCTGAACCCAAGGTAAACGCACAGAACCAGCAATCAGAGTTCTGGGACTCATTTTCAATCTTTTGTTAAGCAATGAGCTCCTGATTTCAGCTTTTCTTTAGGATAAAATGAGAAGAGAAATTGTTCTCATCTACCATAATCGGCCATTTATTACTTATACCAAGATCAATAGTGACATCATAAATTTGATTTATATAGCAACATCCACAGATTAAAATCACAAAGTGTTTCGCAGATAAAATGAGCTATAACAGAGCAGCTGCTATAAAACATGATTTATCATTATTTTAAAATAAATGCAAAATTATCTATCGTTCACATTTTAGGCTATTTTTAGCATCTTACATCTGCCTTAGTAATGGAAGCTCACCCTCTCAAGAGTAATAAACTTTAATTTTGTACAGGAGACTGCACACTGTGACAGGAAGTCATTTTAAATACCCAAATTAAAACACAACTAAAAACAATAAGTAAAAACCACCCACCACCAAAACCATAAATAAAATGGCTTATGAAGGTTCTCTAAACAAATTTGTCCTTCAAAAAATATTAATCAGAATGGAAATGATTGAGCTCATTTTAATTGATTTATCATGTGATTAATTACTTGCTGTACAACTGCGTATCAGAGCCATTGTTTATAGAGTTAATTTCTGCCAATAAAAATCACAAATTTTGAGATTAATCAGAGATTTTCACAAAAATAAACATTTTCAGAGTTTTAAGTAGAAACTTTTTGACCTTTGAAACTTGGGTAAGTTCAGAATTTTCTAGCTGAAATTTATTTATTTATTTTCTATCAACAATGGCCCCGACATGCCATTATTGTGACAGGTTTAATTATGAGTTTATTGCAAATTTGAGTAACTTCACCTGCAGATGGCAATATTTCTTCTGCTACGCCAAAATAGTGAGTATCTCACTGATTTCAAAAACGGCCTATTTTGAGTGTTCTTCCTACAGTGATCTCAACATCATTGTTGGCACTAAAAATGATGCCTCCACATCACATTTTTGAGTTTCTGACTGGTTAGGTACCGATGAGGGCCGACTAAGCTGAAAATCTTCTGTCTCTGGTCAATAGCTGATTTGTTGTTGCTTCCAAGATTGATTGACGCTGAATCTCAACATTTCTCTCCCCTTCACAGGAGAACGGAACCAGTGCAAAGAAGGAGGAGCGAACGCCTTCAAAGCGTTCTCCTAGCAAAGAGACGCCAACTTTGGTCAATGGGGTCTCATAAGGAGACGAGCCCCCACTCCCTCGCGAACCCAAGTCTCAAGCAAGACTCCATGGCAAACTGTGTCCCTGCTTGCATTAACTTAAACCTTAAGAGATGAAAAGTACCTGACAAAATACCTGAGTTCATACGACGAGATGGAAAAAGTATAAAAAACTAAAAAAAAAAAAAAAAAAAAAAGAAAACCGACAAACGCATCTACTTAAAGCCACACGTTAACGGTGTATGCTATCCTATCTATCAGTACTTAGTGCTTATTTAAAAACTCAACTAGCTTGCCAAATGAGAGCTGGTGCATATTTCTCAAGATACTGAAAACACAACAGGACAAGACTTTATTTTTTTTAACAGTTGACTTTCTTTGTGTCCTTTTTGTTTGATGTTAATTCTGTTCATTGTTTATCATTGGTTTGGACTGGGCCGTTACTCTCTCCACCAAAAAAAAAAAAAAAAAATCGTACGCGTCTCGGTGTTAACAGAACCGACGAGAGATGTGAACCGCAGGCGTGCGAGCGCACAGTCCTGTCGTTCATGTGAAGCAGCGTTCACACAGAGCAAAGATGGACAGATCGGAATATTGATAGACATTGTGCCTTGAATTTGGAAAAAAAAGAGAAAAAAAAGAAAGAAATAAAAACATAAGTTTTTCCATACAGTTTGTTTTGTTTCCTGAGAAGACGTAACAAGAGGGGGAAGTTCTTCTAGTTTTATTTTTTATTTAAAATTTGGTTTGATGGACGGAACAGGAGGAGAGTGATCTAGAATCAGAAAATGGCTGACCAGTGTAAAAGAGTGGGAGGGGGTAAACCAAGTCTGGTGCCAAATACAAAATCCTAACGGCACTCGTCCTCATTCCGCGTATAATGGGGGCGGGAGGCAGAGCGTGCAGACCCGTTAGTGCGCACAAGTGAAGGGATTTGGCAACGATAAAACTAAACCACGAGGGTTGACGCAACAAAGCAAAGTGCTGAGGGGATGTCATGTTCCCCCTCTTGCCTATAGATCTTTCAACGGTCCAGGGTTCAGTCCAGACAGGCACACTTGAACTGTAGATTTAAATTTACAAAGAAAACTACACAGTGCCTCTTTCTCTGTGTCAGAGGGGCGGCGGCAACTTCAGCCTCTGCTGATTTCAACCACTGCAGTGAACGGCTCTGGAAGCACTGGGGGGCTTCTAATAGGAGGGCATGGAGGGCCGAGAGACTGCAGACTGTGGGACAGGGACGAGAGCCACATGAGACACAGTTGCACATACACACACAGAGCACCAGGGGGCGCACAGATCAATGCGGTTTGCAGGAGAAAAACGAAGGAAGATGTCTGTCCTGTTGAGGGCAGTAGAGTTGGGTTGAAGGGACTGAAAACCTCAGTGGCTCTCTGCTCATGTTGTTACTGTTGTCTTGGTTACAGCTCTCCGTTCTTACTTTTTTTTGTTGCTATTTCCACATCTTTAGAAAAATCTGAAATAAAACATTGAAGTGAAATCAACCTCTCCTGTGGAAATGAGCTCTGATTTCTTTGTCTTGTGAGTTTGCAGTCTATTTTTCTACCCTGCATGGCATTTAGTTACTGAGTGGTGCCTGTCCAGTGCATGAGGAAAGGATATTAATCTTTTTTTTTTTCTTTTTTTTTAAAGTCGTTGTTTAACGAGCTAGAATTGCTGCTAATCTACCCACTGAATGTCCAACTAATGTAGACAAACTCTGCCTTGGGAGGAGAACTTTTATTTGTGACTGAATCAACTTTTTTTTTTCTACCCTTGGGTCCATCTTTGATTCTTATTCAGTAGATGCTAAGTCAGGGAAATAACTCATTCCTTTGCTCATGACTCTCGCCAAGTATTACAAACCCAAGAGCAACACGGTGCATGTCAAGCAAGCATTCTCATGACCAAAGGTTTCGAGAGACACCTGACAGGGTATGCAGTTGGTTGATTTGAGACCACCCCTTCCCTCCCTCCTCCATGCTGCTGTTGTAGATTTCTGCCCAACCATTTTGTTTTTAGAGAAAGAACGAGCATTCAAGTGTTTGGACCTTGTTTCAGTTGCATGTATGAGTGGATGTGTATTTGCCTTCTTACCTCATTCTGTTGACTGCTGTATTCTCTAATGTATCTGTAATCCCCACGTTGTGTTGACAGAGTGCCTGCTGTGTGTGTGTTTGTGGATGCTAGGTGTACTGTTGACTCCTCACTGTCAGATTTATGTCTCTGGTTTTCTCACTCATGTTCGATGGCAATAAAGGACTTTTCATTGTTTGATATATCTTTTTTGCAGCAGGTTATTGTCAGCATATTTATATTTCAAACAGGAAGTTGCATACACTGACTAAAAAGACACCAAGCTTTTTTTTTTCTTTTTTTTTTTTTTTTTTTGTCATTGGCTGAAATTAAACCAGATCAACATTCTCCCTTTTGAGGTTAATTAAAATGACCAAAATTATTTCTATTTGCTAAATGCTATGATGGTGAAAATATGGCAGATCAATCTGTCATAAAAATCTGAGGTGCACATACAGAATGATTTAAACAGGGGAAAGCCCAGATGACTATGTCCTGGCTTTGGAAATTTCTGATAGTGCAACACATTTGAGCTAACTGGAGGCTGTATTTTAAGGCCGCAGCTCAAATGCTCTCCTCTATGGTTTGAAATGATGGGAAGGTCAAAAGAAATCAGCCAAGGTATCAAGAAGAAAATTCTGGAGTTGCACAAGTCTGGTTCATCCTTGGGAACAATTTCCTTGAAGGTGCCACATCTATTTTGGTCTGAAATGTACAAATCAACCCCAGAACAACAGCTGAACACTGGCTAAAGCTCGTAAGACTGTTTCCATGGTGAAACATGCTTTACCACTGTGGGCTGAAAAGCCACTCATTGAGGAGGAAGCCATTACTCCCAAAGTAACATAAAATGCCTGATTGCAGTTTGCAATTTCACACAAAGAGACATGTCATTTTTGTCCTGTGGTTTGATGAAACTAAAGTGGAGCATAATGACCGATGTTACATTTGGGGGATGTTTGTTTTCCTGGGAACAAACATCCCAACTGTGAAGAATGGGGGTGGCACCATCATGTGTGAAGTTGTTTTGCTGCAAGAGTGTCCACGTTTTGTGGAGTTTTGCACTCCACAAAACGGACGACATCAAGAGACATAATGATTATGGAGTGATATTAAAGCAACATTTAAAGACATCTGCCATGGATGCTAAAGCTCAGGTCCAAATGGATCTTCCAAATGAACAATGACACTAAGTACACAGCCAAAGGACAACAAAGTCAGTGTTTTGGCGTGTCCATCACAAACCCTGATCTCAATTCTCAATCCTGCAGAAAATTTATAGGTCTCTTGTTAAATGGTTTTGGTAAGTGTGCATGTGTCTATGTGTTACCCTGTGACAGACTGGTGACCTGTACAGGGTGTACCCTGCCTCTTGCCAAAAAAAAATTAACTGCAGATACCAGCACCTGACCCCACAAGGGATGGATGTTCGTGCACCATTTATCTGATGCTGTTGTAATTTTAATGCTTGGCTTCTTGTCATTTATTATTTTTACTTTTTCCATTTTCTGATTTTATGTTATCTAACTTCTGTGTTATTTAAAATTTCTGTGTATATTTTGCTTTTATATATACTGCTGCCTTGTACATTGAGTCCACTATTGTCATATAAATGTATTCCTTAAATTAATCTGACTGAATTTAAAGGTTAGGGAATTCTAGGGAAGCAAATTAGGGCCGTCAAAAAAGGTCACAATTCAGATTTTTTTTTGTCAGAACTCCGACTTTTCAAAAAAATTATTCTGATATCTGAGACAGAATTTTGAGAAAAAAGTCAGAACCCTGAAAAGTCAAAATTCTAAAATGATTAGGGTCACTGAAAAAAAGAATGTTTGCTTTAATCTCAAAATCATAACTTTCTTTTTCTGAGAATTCCGACTTAAATCTTAAAAGTCAATTTATTAATTTTGAGTGTGAATTTTTTTTTCAGTGGCCGGAATTACCTTCCTTAGAATAGTAACCAAACATTTATGAAACATAGTTTTTAGACATAGAAACCTGTCATTTCTGTTTCAAATAGTTCATAACTTATACATGACAAAATTAAACATCTGCAGAACTAGTTGAACCAGGAAACGTTTTACATAACCAACCCTTTCCGTCCCCAGTTTGCTTTAACCAATCACAGTTCGTAGAGCTTGATTGGCTTCTGTATCGCCCAATCAGACTCCAGCTCGCGCACCCCGCCATCCTCACCTTTGATGTCTGTATGATAGGAGTTTCTTTCGGTATTGCTGTTGCCAAACGGTAAGTGAGATAGTTTTTGAAAGTTTTTGGTTGTTTTACGTCAATTTTTACTCGTTTACATGTTTCTTATGTATCACAGGGCTACCCAAAACCGAGGTTTTATTGACAGCGACTGTAAATGTTGTGTATTTCAGTAGCTAATGTCAGCTAACATTAGCAAACCGGCTAGTAGCTCTATGGACAGGAAGTCCAAACAAGTAAGATTTTTTTTTGGTTTCCTGTTTAAGGTTGCTCCTATATTTAATAAGATATTCACAGGCTAACACCGTATTTTGAGAGCAAATGTCTGAGTTAAATTTGAGTTAAACTTTGTTTCCCTTCACCCCAACTTTAAGCTTTTCTCTTTGATAATGGCGTTGTAGTTTCGCCATTAGAATTCAAGTTTTCTGCCCATCAACCCCTGTTTTCATTTCTCCTCTCCCCCTTTTCCACTTAGGATTGTACACTGCAGCAACCATGGTGAAGATATTTATCGGTAACCTCTCTCCAGAAACGACGAGAGAGGACATTGAAGAGCTCTTTGTCAAGTACGGCATAGTAACGGAATGCGCAAAGTACAAAAACTATGCATTCGTCCACATGGACGACCGCAAGTCAGCCACCAAAGCTATCCGGGAGCTCCATCTGCACAAGCTGAACGGCAGGCCCATCAATGTGGAGCCCAGCAGAGGGAAGAACCAGGGTCCCGTCAAACTCCACATTGCCAACGTTGAAAAAGGCTTTGATAAAGAGCTGCGGGATCTGTTTGAGGAGTACGGCACAGTCACGGAGTGCTCCATTATTAAGAACTTTGCATTTGTTCACATGCCTCATTATGATGAGGCCATGGATGCCCTGGAGGGCCTCGATAACTTGGAGTTTCAGGGTGAGTGTGGCTATATTGTGCAGATGCCTCCCAATAAGTTGGAATGTAGCCGAAAAGTGGGTTTATTTCAGAAGTTCAATTCACAAACTGAACCTTGAATGTTTATAAATATTCATTACACACTCACTTTGATATTTTCAAGGTGCAGTATTATGTAAGATCTACTTTTTTGAGCTTTATATTATGTTATAATCATATGGCCTCAACAGCAACATGCCTGGACTGTGGCTTTGATCCTTTCATGCATGTTTGAGAAATTTCCCTTGCCAACTATTCAGCTGTGCAAAACACCCGTGGGGACGGAGCTCCGCCTTCGAGGACGAAGCTCCTCCTTGGAGCTGCAGATTCCAATATTCCACCTCACAGAGTAACCCTCCGCCATGACTCCCCCACTCAACTCCTTCAGACTAGCCAGCAGCAATAAGCAAACAACTGGTGGAACTGCACATCTGCTGAGCTCATTATACAAGCTACTTCTCAGTGAAAGGCCGGTAAACATGCTGTTAATAGAGGAGCCATCTTGTGATGACTTCCTGTAGGCGGAGTTTCAGAAAGAGCAGGAGTTTTTAAAGAGACATAGGCCCAATTTCAAGATGCTAAATTACAAAATCAAAAGTCTTATATGAGTTATATTTGATATACAACTGAATGTTATGTAGTTACTTGATTATGCTGTGAATTGTTTCTGTGTGCCTGGAAACTTATAATATTGCCCCTTTAAGCTTTTAACAGTTGAGGTTTTTTTCTTTTCTTCTTTTGTTTTCTCTCCATCAAGACCACCACTCACAGTTTACGAAAACTCAAAATTCTGTTCCTGAGAACTTTCGAATCTTACATAAGACCAATAAAATGGGATTTTAAAGCAGAAATATTTTGTTATGGCCTACCAATGGACAGCTTTGCAGCAGTAATCTACATTGTAATTTATTGAAATACACCAGTTGTCCGTATTGGAAGATTTGAAGGATCGTCCGGAAGACTTTTAGATCTCTTTCTTTTCTGTCTCTTAGGAAAGCGTATTCATGTTCAGGTATCAAAAAGCAGACCCAGAGGGGGTCCTGAGGAGGAGGAGGAATATCCACCCCCACCAGCTGGAGGAGGCTACTATCCTCCATATTACCCAATGCCAAGGCCTGAACCCCCCTACAGAGGGCGCCTTTCTGCTTATCCTCCTCCTCCACCTCCCCCTCCACCCCTGCCACCGCCTCCTCCCATGAGACGAGCAGCATACCCCGACCGTGGTTACAGTGACAGAGCGCCCTACGGGTCGGTGGATTACTATGAGAAGTACAGGGCTCGTCCTTTTACCGCGGCGGCGAGCTACGACGATAGGCGTCCCATACCGCCTCCTCCGCCTCCTTCATCGACTCTGGTTAGAGAGCGCCTCGGGGTGGTGCCATCAGTCGACCCATATGAGCGCCGCGCCCTCCCGACCCCTGCTGCTTACGCTGCAAGGGACCGGAGCCCGATCAGGAGAATCCCCCCTCCACCTGCCCCGGCGGCTGGGAATGGGTATTCCTACGAGCGCTCTCGACTCTCGCCGATGTCCAGGGCTCCATTGTACGCGCCTCCCCGTACCAGGGACCCCTATGCTGGGAGAGTGCCTCCTCCACCGCCTCCTCGCTATGCAGGCTATTAGAGGGCCATAGAGTTACGCAAGGTGAGAATTGAGACAATGTTTCCTGTTTGGCTATTGGATGTTTCAGGAGAAAAATACATAAGACTTATATTCGCAAATTGAGGTAGTGTCCCATCTTATATCGGTACCATCAACTAGGGCTGGACAATATTTCTGAAAAACTTGTCACCATATAAGTGTTTCATATCAGTTTATTGATAATTATTAATTCGTTTTTTTTTTAGATATCTGTAATTCTTCCAAACTGCTGGTGGGACCTTTCCTGTTCTCTCTCCACACCGTTTATTTTTAAGCAGTTGTGAGGCACAGTGATGAAACATGAAACTGTTGCTGCACAAGTTACTCAACAAGGTGTTGCTAGGTAACCAAAGGGTGAGTTAGTTGAAACCACCAATCTGTGAGAGGGTGAGCAGCTAAAGGCTTTCCTCTACCTACATCCTCAAGAATGCTGTGCGGCTCTCGGTTGGAGTTCAGAGAATATTATATAAATTGCATATTGAGTATGCATCAATACAATGTATTAGCCATCAATATTGATCACGTGTCTATTGAGATGTATAGTATTGATTTATTGTCCAGCCCTACTATCAACTAAAGCTATAAATTCCTGTTACTCTTCCGCCATTAAATACACAACCAAAAACAACATACAAAAACAAAGCGTACAGGTTGCTGCTTGAGGCTTGAAATACTAGAACAATACTAAAAGGTTTTGCGCGACTTCTTCTCAAAATGCGCTTTGACATGTGTCGTGTGCTCTCTCTCCAGGTTTTTAGAATATGACAAGATCGTCGTCTGCTGACGCACGTGGCGCTATACACCCAGCACGTCATTGCGTTCGCCTGAGGCTTACAGGAAGATATTGCGGACGGCCTCGTATTTAAAAAAAATACAACTCCATCTCTGCGTTTCTTTTTCCTGAGCTGTTCATAAACTTTTGTGTTCCTCAAATTGTTTTCTTCGATATTCTGAAAGTGTTCAGTAGAACGGCTTTTGAGAGTGTATGGAGTGTGACGCATTAATCTATAGTTTATGAACGAAAACCATTCTCTGTTCCAATCTTTTATAATAGTCTCTGGGGAAACTTGGTACATTTTCATAACAAGGGATTGCCTTTACATTACAATTTGTGGTGTTTACCAGCATAACTAGTTTTACTTTTAGCTTATTGGTTGATTTAGAAAATGTTCAGTAATTTAAAATCAGTTAAGAAGTGCTTGAATCTAATACAGAGTGTGGACGGTTGTTCAAAAATCGTAAAAAGTTGCGACACTTGTTGAAACGACCTCAAAAAATTCAGTGTGATTTACTTTTTTCTTTTTACACTTTGTAAAATTTTCTTGCGGAAATATAATCCGTAGGCTCGTTCTGTGTGAACTGTATTTACTTTTCAGGTTGCTTTTTATTTCAAGGCTTTTAATAAACAAATGAAAACAAAGTCAGTATTTAACTGTGACATTATTGCTGGTTGTGGTTGGTAGGCAGCTGAAACTAGGCGTGGCACTGCTTTCACTTTTATTCTTTATACTCAGCTTGCTACTTGACAATTTCATTCCCAGTGCGCCACATTTTGTAAGCCTCAATCAAAAGTTAGAAAAAGGTTTGAAATTGTCCGATTTTACTGAACTAATTAGTGCAACGTTTAATATGAGGATGGAGAAGTTTCTCAGCCATTTGCTTGGATTCAAAAGCGAAAAATCAAGTCTGGTTTATCTCGGTCGAATCTCTCTTAGCGCACCGGTTGCAGCATCCAACTCTTCCCACTTTACCTGCCAGGCACTTAATCATTTTAGGGGTGGCCTTCTAATCTACCATTATAACTAATTGCTGGATTAACTGAGTTCTCTTTTTCCATTTCATTAAATGCCTCCTTCCCACCAGTCCCCCTCTCCATTACCCTCTTTGAGCCTGAACATCTCGTACCTCCATAATCAGATAGCGTGCACCTTTGGTATTCTTGGTGTCTGTGCTCTTTGTAGGTGCTTAAACCATCTACAGGAGAAGCTAGCCCTGGGTAAGTCATCCCTGATGCCAAGCAGGAGGATTCGGGTAAATGTCTCTCAAAACTGTTCTCTGTAATGATTATATACTGTCACATTGTTTCAAGACACTTGTTTTAGTACACTGTCATCCACCAGGTTATGTCTGCATGTGTGCGGTTAACAATAGTCGCTGTTGCCAACAGTGACTTCAGTCAAAATAAAGTGTACGCTCAAACTTGGAATGTCAGGCTTTTTAAAAATTTGCCTTTGTCCAGAAAACTCCCGTCTACGTCCTAGAGAAGTCCTGAGGAAGAAGTGGGATTATGTTGTCGGGAGTCCAGCTTTGCCTCCAGTGGCTCTTGGTACTTTTTCCATTATGGATGTATGATGAACCAGGTGATAAATGGATTAGGGCCTCTTTGGCAGTAGAGTCCTTAGCCAAAAAGCCAAGTTGTCTGTGTCTCAACCCTTGGTGGTCATGAGATTTTGATCTTGATTCGTTGAATGGCTTCCACCGAAGGATAGATGGTCTCTCTAAGGAGAGGGCTCTTGTGAAAACGACTCTGTATTTACAAGAGTCAGATGATGTGGTGTGGGTATCTGCATGGACTGCTGAGAGGGCAGACCCTTAGGCAGAAAACACTTTAGGTACTTTCTGTTCTTTTTGGAGAACTCCTAGCATGAGAGGGAAGTCAGAGTTTCCTTCCTGGACCTTTTAATCTTTTGATCCCTTTTCTGATAAGCAGAAGACGATGGATGAATAGACATTTTTTTCTGTAAATATCAGGCATTTGTAATATTTACCTCCAATCAACAATCTCTGGCGTTAACATGTAAACAGATTTATTTATTTTGGAGGTTGTGGCTTTGGCAACTAACTTTGTATCATTTAGTTTAGTGTTTTCCTGAAGGAGAACGACACATAACTCCTGTTTTAATGTTTTTGCCCTAGCTAAGCGTTTGATTTTATAATTTATTTTAAAATTTCAGATTCATATATGGTCAGGTACTTTGCTCTGTCGCTGAATTGTTAAAGTTATGCAAACTGGAGCCCTCAGGTTGTCCAACGTGAATCTGGAGGGGAGTTGCTCTCTCCTGATGGTTCCACATCGACTGCAGAAGAAGATTCATTCTGAGAGCTGAAACAGAAACTTGAAGTTGCTTTAATTATTTGGCTTGTGTTTACTTTCAAATGTTTGGCCTGTAGTGTACATGCATATACAAAAAGAAAAAAAAAACCTGTATGATTCTCTTAACTTTGTAATTTAAATTTGGAAGTTGATTAAACCTTCTGTGTATTTTTCCCACAGATTTATCTGATTACTGATTGGAAAAATGGTTCCAAGATAACTGACAGTCAAAGAAAATATGAGATTGGTCAATATTCTGAGGTAAGGCATCTTGAGTTGGAATATTTCATCTTCAGTTGTGGCCTAAAGATTCAGCAGTGACAGTAACTTATTTCTTATATCTGTAATAAACTGAGAAGGAACATTTTAGTTTCTGTTAGCTGCTTAAGCCCATTACTAGCTGTTACAACCTCTGGGCTGTAACAGGTTCAAAGTTTAGCAACATTTCTTTTGTTAAAGAAACCAGTAACAACATGAGTGGTACATTGGATGTAGCTTTTGAGTCTAATGCTGTCAATTTTCTCCCAGTGAAGATCACATAGCTCTTCCCACACGGTGGCGCTGTGGAGCTTTGGTAGTGTCTCCTCACATGTTAGGCCATTAAGAGGCAATGTGATCATTCCTTTATGTTCTATTTGCAAATGTGAGAAGGTGATGATTTATTTATTTATTTTTATTTTGTTTTTATAGCAATCACGAGACTAACTAGAGCGAGTGATTTCAGTGTTTGTGTCACTGCTGAAACTTTGAGACATGACTGTACATGATCTCTGCTGTTTAGAAACCTAAAAGGTCTGACTGAACCGTGTGGATTCAACAGGAGAACTGCTCATCCTGTGGGAGTTTCTGGAAGGAAATTTCCCCAAGCTTCCAGAAAACCTGCATCACCTAGTCGCAAAATGATAAGTTCAGGGACAGTTTGTGGAAGACATGGTTTTTAATCTCTTGTGACATCACACTGTAAAGAAAAATCATATCTCACACTTTGTATCAAAGATTCCTACTGTCTGAATTTTCTTGGCTTTTTGTTGTCTGTTAATTACTGAAAATTGTATTTTATTTTGTCCCTGTTTCAAGAAAAATAGTTCTACGAATGTTTGAGGTTGGAAATAATACAAATCAACACTTGTGTTTGTATTAACATCTTGTTAAAACTTTACAACTTGCTCTTTTAAGATGTGATTACTAGTGTAAAATGTTTAGCCTCATATTCAAATGTTAATATAAACTGTTTCCTCACCCACTTTGAACTGTAACACATTCCATTAAATTTGTTTTTGGTTAATGTTTTTGGATGTGGTGCTAATTGGTAATGTGGTCACAAAGGCAGTTTTCCTCCTGAAATTGAAGCTCATTTTCTCACGTTGTGTGACTAAAAGTGGAACTGTTGATTTTTTTCCAGTTCCTCTTTTGGTAAAATCCATTTATCAAGGAAACTATTAAAGCTCATCTCTTGCAGGTTGTTTTTGTGCTCAGCAGCTTTTTACGGTGGAACTGACAGCTCTTGTCAGTTTCATTTTATGCTCAATTTTAGTAATGTTATGGCATTTTGTCATAGCATAAAATGCCATTTTTAAAAGCTATATAAATATATATATATAGTGTAAGAAAAGTAAATATTCAGAAGCAGAATTTTGTATTGATTCAGAGCTAATTGACTTTACTTTGAAATGTAAGCGGAAATGTTACAGAATTTTACAATTATTTAATTGTCATAATATTCAAAGTTAATTATTACTATTATCCAGAATAAAACTTCCAGTGTATCTTTAGTTAACATCCATGTTAACTAAAGATGTACTGTAATACTCCCATCTCTAGTGATACTGTGTTGCTGTCTAAAGGTTTCATCACTGTAACCTGAGCCTAAAGATAAGGAATGTAATTTTATCTCTTAAGAGAACTAGAAAAACTTGTTTTAACAAGTTCAAAAGTTGGTCAAGGTGCTGTATGGCATCAAGCATTTGTACAAGTTTTAGAATGAGTTCAAGATAGATACAGGAAATATTAATTATTTTATGGCTAAGCTTGAAGACGACCGTAATCTGCTACAATATTAACTTTCCTATAGTCTTGACAGATGGCTCAACGCAATATAAATAGAAATGGATATCATTGAAGACATACCATGCTGCTTGACAAGTCTATAGTTTGTTGGTAATATTCAGTTAAATTAACAGATGAATGTCTCTTCAAGCTCTTGAGGCAAGGCTGTGTTTTGGCTCTCCATACCCGTGTCCATGACTGGTGCCCTTCCAGACACACAGGTGCACGTTTCCCTGGAGGGAGGCACAGTCAACACCTCCATGTCCACCTCAAAACTGGTCTTTGCCTCTCCAGACTCCCGAATAATGAGCATCTCATACTCTAAGAACCGGATCAGAGCCTTGTCTGGAAGGTCCATTCTCTCCAGGTAGTCCAGTGACGATCCGTTCACCGACAGTTGCCCTCTCTGGCTCAGGTTCTGGATGGAGAACAGCATGTCCGGGCTCCTGGGTGTACGGTAGGCGTTTAGGGCCAGCTGTTTGCGGGACACCTTGGGGTCAACCAGAGAGTAGGTGCAGGCCTGGGCGTCACGGCCCAGCCTGAGAGGATCGTCGGCAGAGCGTCTGCTCCTGGTCCCCAAGGGAAGCAGGTCATAGAGACCTTTACAGTGTTGCTGAGGGTGGTAAAACTTGATGTGGAGTAAAGTGAGAAGGTCCTCCTCTGTCTCCATTGTCTGAGACATGTTGGTCATGGATTATATCTGTTGAGAGATTAGAAGTAATAAAATCCTGTAAAGCATTTATATATAAACAATGTGCGATGCTTTTCATTGTCAAACCAAGATATTTTTGTCCTACCTGGAAGCTTTTTCTTCAAATAAAGATGTAGACAGACTCCTACTTTTCAGAGAGAAGAAAATATTCCCTGAAAACAATCAGAGTAGGTACTGGGAATGACTACAAACTCTTTGTCTCTGTCACAGTGCTGTGTAAACACTTCTCTTGTAGTCACTAGTGTCATCATCTCACACGTCCCATTTGTAGCCATGGTGCCTTCACATACGAGTCTGAAGTTCCTGCTTTTCCTACTGCAAGGCATACTTATAGTAGGAAAGTATTCTGTTTGGACAAATGGACAAGTTTGTAAATCAAATCAAATCAAGTTTTATTTGTACAGCACATTTCAGCAGCAAGGCATTTCAAAGTGCTTTACATCATAACAAACATAAAAACACAAAGTCATGAAACATAGAATAAACAATCAAAACATTAATTTAGACGGCCGTCAAATTTATAATTTGTTATCCATTTATCTAAATGTTTAGCAGGTTGTCAATAAGTCACTGTTTCTGGGAATGTAAAAAGTGAGTGACTGGGGTGGATTGTTTTCCACCTTAGGCTTTAAAATGACCTGAGAAGAAAAAATTGTCCATATCAGAAGACTGTAAAATAAAACATCCACAGGTGTGGATGGTGTCTAGTATTAATGTCTCAATGTCTAGTAAAGACATTAGAGACAGAGTCTAGTGTCAAAAACAAACCAAAAATGTCTGCTGTCCTTCTTTTCTTTTAGGTTTTCTTATCGCTGCTGGAACACATTTTTACAGTGAGACCTTAAAAGCACCATTAGAGCTCTGGAAATTCCTTTTTGTTGCAACTCGAGACAGGGAGGAGGTCACTTCTCGGTTTCACATTTGCTAGCCAGAAGAATTTACAGCTTACTCTGAAACGCTACTTCTGAACAGATTAACTGTTACTTATTAACAAATTGCTATATACTGTTTACACTGTCAACTGCAACTATGAAGTATTTTGTTCAACTGTCAATTTTTGGAAGAAAACTAGAAGTAGTATAAAAACTGACAAAAGTACCTTAGAATGGTGTTAATTATGATGTGATGACTGATATCAACAAATTAATAATAAAAAAAGATTATAATAAGATTATATCCAATCAGAGTCTATTTTTAGCCATTGTAAAAGACTGGATCACCTGAACAGGCATTCTTCTTGGAATTCATATTTTTTCAAATAATACTACAGAAAATTAAACTGTCTAAAACTAAAATGACAACAGATGGTTAAAATGCAAATAAATCTAAATTACCCAGGCAACAACTAAAACTAAAACTATCAACTGGTTGTACAACTTACAAGTTTTGTTTTTCAAACAGCGAAAACATGACAAGAAAGTGGAAGTAGGATTATACTCAATGTAGGTTTTGTTGAGAAAGTGTGGCAAGTTTCAACAAAATGGCTCTTATGAAACCAAATGTTGGAATGACAACATTGTTTCAAGTGCAAATCAGTATCATGTAAAATCATCTTTTTTGAGCTTTACAACAAGTTACAATGTTATTCCTTCATCAAAAAACATGCCTGGCCTGCTGCCTCAAATCTTTCATGCATGTTTAAGAAATCCTTTAATCCCCCATGGCAACTATTCATCTGTGCAAAATGTCTGGGTGGACCTGACGCTGCCTTCAGACACAGCTCCTTCTCGGAGAAGCAGTTTCCCAGCTTCTGAGCTTCCGCCCCACAGTGCAGTCCTCCATCGGCACTCTCTCACTCAGATCCTTCAGACTAGCCGGCAGCAATTAGCAAACACCTGGTGGCAATCTACCATTTTATTGACTTGACTTAATTATGGCTGAATGAGTATTTTTATCATTAATAAATTATTTAAGCTTAAAGTCATGTCTCAAGATTCAAATTGTCTTTAATATTACTCTTTAACTAGAGCTTTTCAAACCTTTAATTTTGTTATTTTTATTTGTATTTACTCTTCTGAACCTTAGAGAGCTGTATGGTTTGAAGCTGGTGTGCTTCAAATCTTTGTGGTGCTACTTCAGGTGATGGAAAATGATTACTTTATGGACCTTTCAGCTAACCTCTCTGTCTGGGTTTGAATACAAATTGGAACGCTCAGGGTGCACTCCAGCCTGACTGCATAGTTATGCATACCATAACTATGCAGATGATACTCAGCTCTACATTACGATGTCACCAGGTGACCTTCGACCCATCCAATCACTGAACAAAAGCTTAGAACAGATAAATCTGTGGATGTGCCAAAACTTTCTCCAGCTGAACAGAAACAAAACTGAAGTTATTGTTTTTGGACCTAAAGGGGAACAATCTAGAGTCAATGCACAGCTTCAGTTATTACAACTAAAAACTAGCGATCAACCTAGGGAGTAGTGATGCACTCTGACCTGAACCTTCAGAGACAGTTACAAAGTCGGCCTTCTATCACCTGAAGAACATCTCCAGGATTAGAGGATTAATGTCTCAGCCAGATCTAGAGAAACTCATCCAGGCGATTATCTTCAGTCGCATTGATTACTGCAACAGCGTCTTCACAGGTCTGGACTACAAATCAATCAAACAACTGCAGCTGATCCAGAAGCTGCTGCTGCTCGCGTTCTCACTAAAACCAGGAAGATAGAGCACATAACACCAGTTTTAAAGTCTCTCCACTGGCTCCCTGTAGCTCAGAGAATAGACTTTAAAATACTGTTGTTAGTTTACAAATCACTGAACGGTTTAGCACCACAATACATTAAAGATCTGCTGTTGTTGTATCAACCTTCCAGACCTCTCAGGTCTTCTGGTTCTGATCTGCTCTGCATCCCCAGAACCAGAACCAAGCGAGGAGAAGCAGCATTCAGCATCTATGCACCAAAAATTTGGAACAAACTTCCAGAAAACTGTAAAACAGCTGAAACACTGAGTTCCTTTAAATCTCGACTAAAATCCCACCTGTTTAGAGTTGGATTTGAAACATAATCAATTAAAATTTTAATGACTTAATGTCATGTTTCGATTGTTGATTCTATGTTGCATGACTTTGTGTTTTTGTGTTTGTTATGATGTAAAGCACTTTGAAATGCCTTGCTGCTAAAATGTGCTATACAAATAAAATTTGATTGCTTTGATTGATTGAACCACTTAAGCACTACCAATGTAAGAAATTTCCATTATTTCTGTTTCTGTCAGATTTTAATATGGAGGCACTTGTACAACCTGAAATTTACTGACGTAGTACTTGTTTTTCATGAGATTTCAGAACCAGCCTGGTGGGCACCATCAAAGTGGACTTTAACATCCTGCACTCTGGGGGGCGCTGTGGTGCCGCATTTCTTGCATCTTCCTCTTGACGTAGCTAACAGGAAGTTGTGGGTTGAACGCTCCACAAAAGATATTTCATTCTATTCAGGTCGTCTTTGGAAACCGTGAGTAAACTTTTTGCGTTTTCTATTATTTATTGCTACAATTACATGCTATTGTTAATAGCGGTGTGTCTGGCGTCGAGCAAACGCTCTCAACGGGCGCGCGAAATGTCCTTTGACATTTGGTGTTAGTGTGGCTGCGGCTTTCAAGGTGCTAGCTAACAGCTCGAGCTTATAGAGTTAAAACAGTCTGATAATTCACAAATGCATAGCTCAAGATTCACAAATGCACAGAACGAGACCCACGAATGAAAAGAGCAAAAATATTGTGTATTTTTTATGCCGACACAAATATGTCTTGATTTACCAGCTGCTTCTGGCCCGTGAGTTGTCTTGCATTTGTGTGTGAATTTTGAGACTCTCCTGCCGTCTCAATTGACCAAATGGCTTTAAAAAAATTATTATAATAATAAATGGTCTATCTGATTGGATGATAAGCATCCAAACACATAGCTTCCTTGTTTCATTCAATCAGTGAATGGACCCTCAGGTTGGGGTGACCTGTAGCCATGTAGAAGCACAGACAATTTACACCTCAGCCTGGCTTCTGGCAGCAGGGGAGCTGGAAGTGAATTTTGTGAATCTTGTGCATTTGTGAATCTTGATTTCTGAATTATGAGACTGCTTTAGCTCCATATTTGTTTCATTAATGCCATTCATTGTGCATCATTTATGTTAATGTCATATTTACCCTGTTTCCATTACATTTTACTTCCCTTGTTGGTTTTGTTTGATTAATTTGCAGATTCTCAGCAATGGTGAAGATTTTTGTGGGGAACCTTCCCCGAGAAGCTACCGAGGATGAGATCAAGGAGCTCTTCGAGGAGCATGGCACGGTCACTGAATGCGCCATCATCAAGAACTTCGCCTTTGTCCACATGGATGACCGTAAGGCTGCCACCAAAGCCATCAGGACTCTTCATCAGCATAAGCTCCACGGCACAGCGATCAACGTCGAGGCCAGCCACGGGAAGAACCAGGGCCCAGTGAAACTGCATGTCGCCAATGTAGAAAAAGGAGCTGATGACGAACTCCGTGCTCTGTTTGAAGAGTACGGTACGGTCACAGAGTGTGCTGTTGTCAAGAATTTTGCTTTTGTGCACATGCCTAACTATGATGAGGCCATGGATGCTATCAAAGGGCTTGATAACTCTGAATTTCAAGGTAAGAGAGTAATGTTTGAGAAATGAAGCAATGCTCTTTCAAACTGAAATGGACTAATCTTTTTTCTTTTTTATCTGTAGACAAACGCATCCATGTTCAGGTTTCTAAGAGTCGACCTAGGTATGAAGAATGTGAAGAGTACCCACCTCCTCCTCCAGACAGGGGAGGTTACTGGCCTCCACACTATCCAGGAGATCGGCCTGAGCCTCCCCCACCCGGCTACCTGAGGCCTCGCCCCATGCCCCCTGGTTACCCAGGTCCTCCTCTGCCACCCCCTCCCCCCAGGCGGGCGGCTTATCCCGAGCGGCCCTATGACAGTGAAAGGGAGCGATACAGTGTAGTAGATTACTACGAGAAGTACAGAGCTCGTCCGTATGCCATGTCTCCCTACGAAGAGCATCGTGCTATACCCCCACCTCCTCCGCCTCCGCCCTCTTCTGTCGTTCGAGACCGCCTTATGACCTCACCGCTTAATCCATATGAGCGTCGGCCCCTCCCTCCCCCTCCTCCGCCTCCGCCCTCATCGTACTACGCACGAGATCGCAGCCCAATCCGGAGGGCTCCTAACGCACCGTTGCCCCCTCCGCCCAGTAACGGCTATGCGTATGAGCGCTCTCCATACACAGTTCCACGTGCAAGGGACCCCTATGCGGACCGGCTGCCTCCGCCACCTGCACGCTACGCATACTAATGCGACACGTCAGCATTTTGAAGGTGAGATTAGGACAGAGTTAAAAAAAAAGTATATATACATTTTCTCGCTCTCCACTTCGTCCCTCTAAAGGCAGAGGCAGCTTTAGATAATCTTGGACGAAACCTGCAATTTTCGTCTCACAAATCACTGTTTGAATGCAATTACTTTATTAGTAAAACATTTAAACTGTAATTCGACGCGACAGAAAATAATGTTCTGTTTGGAGGCCGACTGACAAAAGGGCCTTCGTACTGGACATTGGGGAACAAAAGTAATGGAAAACGTACTGTTAATGTCTGGGAGGCAAATCGTTCATTTGTTTTATTTGCTCTTTTTTCAGGATTGTTGTCCGACTGCGTCGCCGCTTCCTGATTCACGTGACTTTATCCTCTTCCTGTCTGCGGCTGAGCGCGTTTCGTTCCTCTACAACACTCAAAAGGAACTGAATTCTTTTCGTCAATGGCTGTTTGTTTGGTTTTAGTGCCTAGAATCTGTTCTTTCCTTCTTCTGACTGTTTTAGTATTGAATTGTACTGTAAAGTCCTTACTGGCAAACGTCTGAATGGGGCGTCTTTTTTTTTAAAACAACCTTTTCGTTTTCTTAAGCGTAACATTGTGTGTGACCTTAGAGAGTTAAATAACATTCGCATTCCTTTAAAGGCGGCTTTAGTTTATTCCCCAACCTGCACGTTTGAACAATTATGTAAATGCTCTCCATCAAAATTCAAACTTCAGTGGCGTTGCTGTGAAACGTAAATGGATAACATGTAAGTTTAATGACGCAATTAATACTGTGCGATTGCAAGATCTGTTAAATTTTCCCTTTTGGTAAAATAATTTTTGATTAGTAAGTGTCATCTCGATGCTCACTGCGCAACACCTGTTCACCTCTGTAACCGTTTGTAATTATTTGCTGCTTTTAATAATCTTTTCCTCAATAGAAACAAACGAATCACAACCATGTAAAAGCGTTACGTTGATTAAAGAACGTGTTGTCGGATCTTGTGAGATCATAGTTTTTACCACTCACCAGCGTAACCACTCGACTACCCACTCAGTATCAAAATTTAAATCAAGTCAAAGTTCTTCCTAGTGTACGCAAAGATTTCCAAGCCAAAACCTCTGTTGACCTGGGGCCAGCGCTAACATCCAAAGGCTATAGGGGAGCTTCGCAGTCGGCAGGTAAGTCAAGGGATTACTGACACCAGAAAGATGTCACCTGTTTATGTTTTTACTGCTTGGTAGATCATCAGTTTTAGGAAATGAGAACTTCATGTTGTAGGAATGAAACTGAACAATGAAGTTTTGCAATTTAGGAGTTTTTAGTGTTAATGTACAGCTTCACAGATGGGTGACAAAAAACGAGACGTCGAACAAAGACATATCTACTCCATACAACTGATGCCAGCATCAGTATATTGGGCATTGAATGATTTGTGTACTATATGATATGAATCAACATCAAAGTGTTCTTGTTGGGCCTCGTTTAAAAATATAGTATATGCACAAAAATGTCAAAATTATCAATAAGAGCATTCCAAATCAATTGACTACCTCTTGGAATATCAGGCAACTCTCTGAGCATGACCCTATTGTAAAAAGATGTAAATATGGCCTCCATGTTCTTTGTATGATAAAAGGAAGTCACTGAATGGTAGGTAGAGACATGGAAAAAATACACAGAAGTAATTGTGATTTTTATATACTTAAAAAATCCTAAAACTTCCCAATAAGATGGGAAGTATTAGGAATTTAACACTACAAGTCATCATATGGATGATTTCATCTCTTGCTGCTGGCCTGACTCGACTCAAGTCTGACTTATGTGGTCAAATAGGTTAGCAGACCTGCTCCAAAATGACCTTTGTAGCATGGAACCACTTTGGAGTCAATGGCTGTAAAGGCAGTATATAGCACTTAGCTGCGTTGCGCTTCAGAGAAAAGTTCCAACAGGATTAATCCTATAAAGCTGAAACAAACTAATCTTGGACTTTAAAGACACTCTCATTAGCACATCGCGGTTTACGTTATCCTTTAACAAAACTAAATTCACTGTTTTTAAAGGCAACTTGTACACCGCTTTGCACATGTTTTCCTTGTAACTTTGCACACACAACTATCCCAACATCTGGTTTCATTGTTCGGTTTACCAGCGCAGCCTTTTAAGTGTCACCAAAAACTGTAAAACTTGGGCTATGCCGGCCATGAAGTTAGGACTGTCCACGTCTCTGTGATTGGTTTGTTATTGACACATCTGAAGTTTGTCATGAAAAAGGATTAAATTCATGACCTTTATATATACACAGAGAACAAGAGAACCCTTGTGATAAAACGTACCAAGTGGATATTATCAGACCGCGGTTTGTGGGTCTAGTGAATCAGCTCTTCTTTGATTAAATATGCTTCGTCGTGCTAAGTACAGTTCTGACACCCGAAAGAGATTCTGCTTATCCTGTTTTTGTATGAACGTCTGCTTTCTGACTTACCAAGTAGAGGATTATTAGAAGATGCCAGAGTTAAACACGTTCCAGGGAATAGTTTGATATACTAATTCACAAAGTTTAATAACCCAGAGGGAATGGTCCAGTTTGGATGGGAAGAGATAATCATGTAATTTGTGATTTCTAACATGCTGGTTGAACTAAAAGGGCCACCAGAAGACATAAAATAGTGGCGTAGACATGGAACTGGTTGCTGAAATGTTCAGCAGTAAAAACAATTAAGTATGTTTAGAAGTTGCACTACAAGGATTACCAGCTCTGTGGTCATTTTTGAATCACAGATTTGCATGCTTCTTACAAAATACTTTTGGAATGACATAGTGCAAAAGCCCTCATTCATGTTCAGACTGAGATCGTCGACATGCCATTGGTAATGTAACTGTTTTTGGCGGAGTTGTACATCACGTCAGGAAATAGATTATATTTCATAAAATGCGATTTCTATTCGATTTGATGCCAAAATGCCGTGGAACTGACATTTTACAAATACCCAAAACATCAGATTTGGTTTTGTCATCCATCTGTAAAATGAAGTTGCTAATAAAGTCTTTTCAGTAAATAAAAAGATTACTTCTAATTTTCAGGCTAGAATAAAGACTGTGAAAATAGGATTAGTTTAGAAGATGTTTATGTTGGAGCTTAATATTTTCTCCCAGTTAGCATGAAGAACTTGCATAAATAAAAATCCAGATTTTGCACTGGTAAGGACAAAAATATTTTTGTTTGCATGTTTTAATGTAATTTTTGGAAGTGGTATTTGCAACACAAAAAAAGAACTTTGAAAAATGTGCAATGATTTCAGTTTTTGTCTTTTTATAAGTCTGATTTAACATAATTAAAGTATTTTTACCCACAGAATTGACTTGGTGTATTTATGTCATGTGAAAACCATGGTTGTACTTCTTAACTTCATACATTTCAAGTTTTGAAATTGCAAACGGTTTCTGCTTGGGAAATGATGAGGCAGGAATTCCTCAGTTTTGAAAAATTTAGATTTTTTTAAAGAAAATATTCACGGATCAGTAGCTATTTTGAACAATTTCAAATCTCAATTTGACTATTAAAGGTGTATTGGAAAAGTAAATTTAACAGTATTTTGGAAAATGTATATTTTTTACTTATATTTTAAACAATTGACATATTTTAATTAAAAATGTATTGCTGTTTTACCTTTATATTTTATACTAATACTATTACTCTGATTATAAAAACTTATTTGTTTAATTTATAAATTTGATTTAAAACAGGATTTTGACGCAGTTACCAATATAGGACTGTAGGTGGACTCTTAAATTGTGGTGAAAAAAAGCTTTCATCCTGCAGCATCTCTTCATACAGCATAAGGTTGTTTGTTGTCCATCTTAACCAGTGCAAACTATAGTTAACCAGTTCAGTCTGAAAGACATGGCAGTTGAAGCTAGGACAAATGATGCTGTAAAAATAGTTTATTGCTTAAACCTATAATTCAGAAGTAAGTAATATTAAAACATCACAATATTCATATTTACAAAAAAATAACAGCAGACATTTAAGGTTCTAGCTTTATTTGATATATTTGCAAAAGTCAAAGTATAAAAGAATTTAATAATTTTACAATAGTATATGAATATCATTACCTAATTCAACTTTACTGTAACAGATGGACAGCAAAGCCTTAATGCTTTGCTCGGTTCGTCTGTTGATCATTCATAATAGATGAGTGTCTCATCAGTTTCCCGAGGTCCAAGTTCTCTTAACCCAGCTGTGTTTTGGCTCTCCATACCCGTGTCCATGACTGGTGCCCTTCCAGACACACAGGTGCACGTTTCCCTGGAGGGAGGCACAGTCAACACCTCCATGTCCACCTCAAAACTGGTCTTTGCCTCTCCAGACTCCCGAATAATGAGCATCTCATACTCTAAGAACCGGATCAGAGCCTTGTCTGGAAGGTCCATTCTCTCCAGGTAGTCCAGTGACGATCCGTTCACCGACAGTTGCCCTCTCTGGCTCAGGTTCTGGATGGAGAACAGCATGTCCGGGCTCCTGGGTGTACGGTAGGCGTTTAGGGCCAGCTGTTTGCGGGACACCTTGGGGTCAACCAGAGAGTAGGTGCAGGCCTGGGCGTCACGGCCCAGCCTGAGAGGATCGTCGGCAGAGCGTCTGCTCCTGGTCCCCAAGGGAAGCAGGTCATAGAGACCTTTACAGTGTTGCTGAGGGTGGTAAAACTTGATGTGGAGTAAAGTGAGGAGGTCCTCCTCTGTCTCCATTGTCTGAGACATGTTTGTCATGGATTATATCTGTTGAGAGATTAGAAGTAATAAAATGCCTGAAGAGAAAACTGTTAGAGAATGCATTCAAAGCCATAGAGATAACTTGAGCTGAGGCAGTTTCCTCATCAAAGAAATGTGATACAAACAAAACACAATGAAGGAAAGTCTAGTCTTACCTGAAAGCTAAATGTTTCAACGTGAAAGTCTTTTTTTCTGCCCTCGCACAGAAACGAAAGTGATCAACTACGAACTGAGGACAAAGTGAGTAACATTGCTACTTCTCCTTATGAAAGGAAAGGCTCTTCCTAACTGCTCTGCAATCTTTCGTCATTCTCTCCCCTCCCTGAACCCCGTGACCTGCTGCTTTCAAGCGTAAATTTGGAAATTGCAGTACTAGGTATTTTTGCTTGAAATTATGCCGTAGTAAACAGAAACTATTTTTCAACATTCTTAAGCTTGAATATAGCAGAGTCTAGATTTCTGTCAACATGAAAAAATTGGAAGATTACATTTGAAGGACTCCCTTGGGTGATTTAGTACTCTGTCAACATACCAGCACATACCACCACACTTTAGTACTCTGAGCAACAACAGGTTGCTCCAGTTTTTGTCTTACGTTTTGAAAGGACTTTGTGGTTTCTGACCTGTAGAAGATGTTATATAAATAAAGGTTTCTTACTTACTTAAGATATGTATTTTTGGATCTTTTGCTGCATCATAAGACAAAGAATAACTGAACTACAGTTATTGTTATTAAATATTCTACTACTTTCTCATTTTTTCACTACTATGTTTTTTTGTGGGCAGAATATTTTCTTATTTCAAGCAAACTTTTATTACATGGCTTTATTGTACATGCTCATTCTGGCGTGTCCTGGAGGAGCCTTTAACAACGGGAAAATCTCTGCACAGTTTCACAATTGTTAAGCCTTCAGTGCTTATCGGAGAGGACCGTTGTGAAAGTTAATTGTTATCCATTAACCCAGGTGTGCATAAACAATAATTTATTTCTGTTCATCTTCTACATAAATCAAGCTGCAAAACATTTGGAAAATCAACAACTTTACAGCTTTACCTCATTTCACCAAGGTTTGTGGGCAACATTTGTTTACGGTTATTTTAAATTCAGCATGTGGACTAAACTTCAGAACTTGAACTTCACATGTGACTCCAGTTACCTTTGTTATAAAGAGCACTTCAGTGTCAACTCAAGTATAAAGCTGCAAAGCGATCCCAAATTCTCAACCTTCCACCTTTGGCTAAAACAATTTGGATGTTAAGCACAGGATGTGATGGCAGGCTCAAACATACTGTGCTTTTTCTTTATTTTGTTTTCCTTTAAAAAAAGGAAAACAAAATACAAACAAAATCTGTTCTTGTTTATTGTGGGGCTTTTGCCTTACGTTTTGTTCTCATATCTGTTATTCTGTAACGTTTTAATGTAACCTTGTAAAGTAACAACTGGTTCATTTGATAAGCAACAACAGGTTGCTCCAAATGTTTGAACAAAACTTGATCTGGTGATAAATCAGCACTGAAAGTTTGGCATAAAACACGAGAATTAGCACAAAATAAAAATGCCGCGTCGTTGTCCTTGGTAAATATGACAAAGAAAATGATAAGTTCACTTATACTAGGTTGAAGGTGTGATTTATAATCATTCCTGTCGCTTTTATGAATAATGTAGCTTATTTGACCCTCCACAACAGTGCGCGGCGTGCTTACACGGTTGTGTGGAAGAAGCGGAAGTCGTCAATTTTGAACGGAAGCTGTGAGGAGAGTATCTCGTGAGATAAACTTGGCTGTTTTGGCCGTTTAATACGAAGGTACTGAAAATATATGTTCCTTTATACCTGCATTATGTTTTATTTAGCATTTCCGAATCAATTGTTTCTCCTTTTGAGCGTTTGTTCGTTTTTTTCTCGTAGTAAGAAGTGTTCCATTTAATGGCTAACCTAAAGTAAAGCTACGGAAGGCTGAAGTTATTGTTCAAGATTTTACTTTTACGAAATAAAAACAATAGTCATTAAAGTCGACTTTTAATGACTTTAATGAAAACGGCTTATCAATAGAAAAAGCGGTGGCGTTCATGCGGCATCAAGCTAGACTCTTCTGCTCTTAATACCATGCAGTTAGCAGTGAAAACCATATTCTTAGCAAACATGTCTGCGCAATTTGTGTATTGATCTGTGTTTTTCTCCTCTCCTCGAGTCCCCCGGTGTAACAAAATGTTATGTATGTTTGTATTGCTGAGTACAGCAGAAAATAAGAGTTTAACCAAATATATATACATTGAAGTTACCATCAAATTAGCAGATCTAGTCCATGTCTACTTTAATCGAATAAGGCCTCATTAAAATATAGTTTATCAATTGTGAGATTTAATAAAATAGAAAAAAGTAAAAATGTCAATCTCCATCTTTGAAAATTAAATCAGAAAATTACATCAAGTGTCAGGTGCTGTCAGGACGTGTGACAGCACGTTAGGTTGACCCGTCAAATATTTATCCTTTAAAAAATTTTTTAGGATCATTTAAACACTTGATATTTAAATTCTTAAATCGTTCTCACTTCTTTTTTATTTTTTTAATTTTTTACTGGCAATATACTGGTCTGGAGGGGTGCTGGTGTTTATCTCCAGCGAACGTTTCGGGCGAGAGGCGGGGTCACCCTGGACGTTACTGGGACGGAGGGGGCAACACTGAGACAAACAGGACAAACAACCACACACACACACACACACACACACACACACCCACACACACACACACTCACAACCTACGGAGAATTTAGAGAATTTTGGACTGTGGGAGGAAGGGAACCCACGCATGCACACGGAGATCATGGTAACTTCATACAGAAAGACCCCTTACCGGGAATCGAACCCAGGACCTTCTTGCTGCATAAAAAAAAAAAAAAAAGTCCATATTGAAAAAAAGGCTATTTCATAAAAATAAAGATATTTGCCTGATGGTGGCTCGGGTTTCTGGCGCATTTAGCCTGCAGTACATAAAGAAAGCCTAAAGAGAATACGCAATTAAGTTGTGTCGATCTACATATTATAGTTTAAATAGAGGAGTAGCAGCTGACTGTTGAGGAAGGAAAAAAAATTAAAACGTAGACTTGGTTAGACTCTAACAAGCTCAGGAAATGCGCACACCCCCTCTACCTTTTCAGCTGTTTTTTCTTTTTTGTGAATAAATAACTTATTGGTGTCTTACCATCACTACCCGGTATGAAGTGTGGTTTAGCCTTTGAGTTGTACCACAGCTGTATAATTTTATACATTTTTTTTTCATATGTTTGTCATTGTTTTTATCCTTTGCATATTATGGTGGCTTACAATGATTCCAAATACTGTATAGGAATGACTTTGTGCAGTTACATATCAGTCATCACAGTCAGATGGGGTGTCGGTTTTTCTGGGCTTCAGCCAGCATTTTCCACACCATAGCCTGGGTCTGGAAGTGCTAGTGTTCGGACTTGGATACAAGTGGATTTACTTTGTTAAGTTGAAGGGAAACTTTCAGTTTACTTAAATTTCCCTTCACCCATTTTGTTTTGAAACAGATTCTCAGCAATGGTGAAGATTTTTGTGGGGAACCTTCCTCAAGAAGCTACCGAGGATGAGATCAAGGAGCTCTTCGAGGAGCATGGCACGGTCACTGAATGCGCCATCATCAAGAACTTCGCCTTTGTCCACATGGATGACCGTAAGGCTGCCACCAAAGCCATCAGGACTCTTCATCAGCATAAGCTCCACGGCACAGCGATCAACGTCGAGGCCAGCCACGGGAAGAACCAGGGCCCAGTGAAACTGCATGTCGCCAATGTAGAAAAAGGAGCTGATGACGAACTCCGTGCTCTGTTTGAAGAGTACGGTACGGTCACAGAGTGTGCTGTTGTCAAGAATTTTGCTTTTGTGCACATGCCTAACTATGATGAGGCCATGGATGCCATGAAAGACCTGGATAACTCTGAGTTTCAAGGTAAGAAAAAACATTAGAAGTGGCGAGAAAGTAAAATGTATTTCTAAAATCAAACCCACCATGTAATCTCTGTTCTTTCTCTTTTTCTGTAGACAAACACATCCATGTTCAGGTTTCTAAGAGTCGACCTAGGTATGAAGAATGTGAAGAGTACCCACCTCCTCCTCCAGACAGGGGAGGTTACTGGCCTCCACACTATCCAGGAGATCGGCCTGAGCCTCCCCCACCCGGCTACCTGAGGCCTCGCCCCATGCCCCCTGGTTATCCAGGTCCTCCTCTGCCACCCCCTCCCCCCAGGCGGGCGGCTTATCCCGAGAGGCCCTATGACAGTGAAAGGGAGCGATACAGTGTAGTAGATTACTACGAGAAGTACAGAGCTCGTCAGTATGCCATGTCTCCCTACGAAGAGCATCGTGCTATACCCCCACCTCCTCCGCCTCCGCCCTCTTCTGTCGTTCGAGACCGCCTTATGACCTCACCGCTTAATCCATATGAGCGTCGGCCCCTCCCTCCCCCTCCTCCGCCTCCGCCCTCATCGTACTACGCACGAGATCGCAGCCCAATCCGGAGGGCTCCTAACGCACCGTTGCCCCCTCCGCCCAGTAACGGCTATGCGTATGAGCGTTCTCGACTCTCTCCTGTTTCCCGGGCCTCTGCATATGGCGTTCCACGCGCAATGGACCCTTATGCAGGCAGGCTGCCTCCGCCACCTGCACGTTATGCATATTGACAAATGAAGGTGAGCATAGATCAGAGATAACGTCGTCTTTACATCCCGCTTTAAAATGCATTACGTACCTCTAAAGGTAGAGGCAGACTTCTGTGTCTGAGTGGTTTGAACTCTAGTCAGTGCATTTGCTGGAGCATTCCTAATATGACATTCAAAGCTATGACGTAAAATTTCTGTCGGACAGGTTTTAAGGTTCTGACCTCAGAAGGCAGCAAAAACTGTGATGAAACTGCGCGCTTTGATTCTACATTTGCAGATAGTTCATTTTGTAATTTGCTCTTTTTCAGGAATTTTGTCCGACTGCGTTGCGGCACGGCGCCTCCTGATGCGCTCTTCATCCTATCTCTTCATCGCTGTGGCTTGGCGCGTCGTGTAGGCCTTTGATGATTATGAGAAGAGCCAGACCGGTGGCGTCGACGTCTCTTTGTTTTAACTTGGGAGAATGCTTTCTTTCTTTTACATTCTTTTGGGAATAATTCTACCAGTAGTATGTTAACGTCTGAGTAAACGCATCGTATGCTTCAATTTCTTCACTTTTGTGCATCGTTTGTGATTTTGATTTATGTGAGTCTGACAAACCTAAATTATGCCTGCAACATAACGTCAAATTTTGGCCCTCGAACAGAACTGTTAGTCTGCACGTTTTTTCCGTCATGTCAGTAAAACGCTAAATTCTCCAACAATCATACCTTAAAACTTTTTGTTTCTATGAAAGCAGATTTTATGTCGTCAATTTTAAATGGATGAATGGGACAGGGGGAGGTTGTTTGCTAAGTTTTTGTCTAAAAGGACAAAAAAACTACTTTGATCACGATTGATTTTTAAAAACAACCAAAAGGATAAAACATCCGAGGGGTGAATACGTTTTAAAGGCACTATCTTATTTGTTGGTGAAATAAAAACCTTGTCAAAGTCGGTGTGTTAGATAAAGAATGTGCCGTCTTTCTTGTGAGGTCCCAAAGTTTACTCTTTCCTTCTGCAGAATGCCCAACTTAACCCCTTCTGTCTATGCCAAAATGTTGCTAATTTCCCCATTTGAACCGCCCCCAAAAAACAACAAAAGAACAAAGAGGCAGTGAACATTTAATAGCAGAGGCGCTAATTCATTTGCATGCGGGGTCAGGATTACGTCAAAGACAGCTGAGGACCCTCATGATGAACAGGTAAGACAACTTACCAATACAGCCTTGTGTTTAGGTTATGTCAGTTTTGCTTGGTATAATCAGTCATATGGGTCAATATCAGTCTTTGATATCAGCCTGTGTCAACCAGGTAATTTGATATCACAAATTACTTTATTTATATTTACTCACTGGCAAAACCAGTTGAGCACAATTTAAGCATGAAGGTCATCTTCTATCGGAACTTGAGAATACTTGTGGATAATCATGTATAAATGAGTTTGTAAGGCCGTAGCACTTGAGTACAGGTGTTGGTATCACAACCAAAATGTGATACACCAGTAATCTGACCATGTGACGGTCAAAACGGTGAGTAAAGGTAAATGGATCGTTTGACAGGAGTTTGATTGGGTTGCATTTGGTTTCTCGTAAGACCGGCTGCCAATGTTCTGCAGCATGTACGCCATACGACACGGTATGAGGAGACCTCGGTGCACCCTGGTTTTCCCAGCATTTAGTCCCTTACACTTGTACGGTTCTCCCGCTGGCTTTATGTAATCCCACAATGTCATCCACCATCAAACTCTCAACTTAAAGTCAAATGCAGTCATTTGACTTTAAGTTACAATAATCCCGTCATTATTGTAACTTCCTGTCTCAACTCCCTTGACCCATGTCTCCCTCATTTAAAAGAATGCAGCTTTGTTTGGAATTTGATTGCATGAAATCAGTTTTTATTAGTTGCATGGATATTCCAGATCATTTTACAGCTTACTGAATTGTTTCTAAATCCTTCATTTGGTGCTTTACTGGTTTTGTCAGTCAGTGTTAACAGTCTACTAAAGGAGTACTGCATTTTTAAGACATAGGCAGTAAAATGAATACTTTCTGCAATCTTTAAATGTGGAAGATCCAAAGATGAGCTGCAGTGATTAGGAAATGAGTGTTAAAAATATAAATGAATTAGTGTAACGTAGATTTGTTAGGTTAAGCTGTATAATTTTTAGATACTAGAAATTTACATTGTAGTGTTATGTTTCGGTTTTTGCATATGTTAATAAAACTTTCTCTAAAAAAATGACAAGTTTTGTGCTTGCTTTTATGCATTCAAGCCACATTCTTTTTTCCTTATTCGTACAAATGTATTGCATTTCCTGTTTTTCCTACTGACAGTGATAAAAACCAATGTTTTACAAATGGACTCCAGGACAAAAGCCAAAGACTCTGTGAAGACGATGGCTTGGATGGGGTACGAGAACTTTTCCTGTCCACACAGGGAAAAATCATGGACTGAAACATTGCTCATTAAAGTGGAAGCAATTACGACAAAACAACCAGAAAATAAACTAAACGATTGCAGTTTGCAAGTGCACACAGCGGGGACAGCAGAGTCTGACGAAACTAAAGTGAAACTGTTTGGCCATGATGACCATCAGTACATTTGGAGGAAGAGGGGGCATGCATGCAAACCTGGGAACCCCATACCAACTGTAATATAGGGGTGGAAGGATTACGTTGAGGGGCTTTTTGCTTCAGGAGGACCTGGTGCATTTCATAAACTAGATTACATCTGTGAGTGAGGTGGCCTGCCAAACTGACTCAGTTTCCACCAGTTCTGTCAGGAGGAATGGGCCAGAACTCTAGCTAACTATTGGCAGAAGGTCCTGCATGGAATCCCAAAATGTTTGACCCTAGTTACACCTTTCAAAGGAGTTGCTACCAAAAACTAAAGGGCTGTACGTAAATTTCTGACCTTGAAGACATTCAAAAATAAATCTCTTATTATTCTTTTTCTTGTTATTGTGGCATTTAGCAAATAGAAATAAATCTGGTAGTTCTAGCTGACCTAAAACAAAAGAAAGTGTATGTAAACCTTTGGTTTCACCTATAAGCGCATTGCTTGCAGGTTGGTTGGTTGCACAGAAATTAAAGGCACACAGTATAACCATGTTCATGTTATGTAAGTTTTATTTCCATTTATTCTTTCTCACACACCTGCAGTGTAATTATTGTAGGTAAACTGAATTATAAATACCAAAACCCTCAAACGGACAAACATCATCATTCTGAGATAATATAATCTTCTGATAAATCTCATCATAAATTTATGATGTTTATGGATGTTGACATAGTTCTTGGGAATCAGGCAAGTGATGGAAAGAATCACTCAAGTAGTTCCTTGATCGAAGCTGACATTAAGAACAGTGAAACTGATAAGCCAACTGTGAGCACTTTAACAAAAACACTGGGGGTTTAGTTACATATTAAACTGCGATATGAAAGCAGCAGGAAGTGTTTGGCCTTACTAAAACAAATTGAGCCTGGCTTTTGGCTCGACTCCTGGACATAAACAAATCGATAGCAGTTGGTTGAACAGACCGCAGGACAATAAGATGTTCAACAAACTGATATGAAAATAGTTCTTCGTACTCTGAATTGATAATAGTTTACGGGAATGGCTTGCTTGAAGGGCTGAAATTATGCAATAAAACAATAAAAAATGAACTAAACATTACTCAGCTGACTCCATGGTGCACATCAACTATAAAACAATGAAGGCTCTCTGTCAATGTTAGATTTAACGGTCAGGTCAACATGTTATTTAGAGTTGTGGGAATTCAGAGCAAATGTAATTATTACAAGGGCCCAGTCAAAGCTGAAATCGAAATCAAATTGAGAATCAATAGTGAGAGTTGACGATTTATTAATAGACTCTTTCTATGTAATCTGACTGTAAGTTATTTTACAAAGAAGAATGGGATCAATCTGCAATGAAATGTAGTGAAAAAAGGTGTATGCTGTTTGAATACTTTTGCAAGGCTATGTAAAAATCTGTAAACTTAAATTTTGTTCAGTTAAGACTCTGGCCAGCAGAGGGCAGCATTTCACCAGCATTTTGGGGAATTCACTCTGGCAAACATTTTGTGTTCAGATCACTATTTGAAGAAGTGACCCTACATCACATAGGTTTGGCCACCCGACTAAGAAGTTTGCACCAATGTTGTATTTTAAAATAATCAATGCACACAGATAACATAACTCTTGTTTCAAAAAATAGAAATGACAAAAAGGACACTGTGGTCAAGTGACAAAAAGGGGTTGAAGTTTCATAAAATGGCATCAAGTTTAGAGCTTTGAAGCTCACATGCTTTCCTCAACTTTAAACTTGTCGCCTCAAGCGGAGAGCAATATCATTTGAGTGTTAAGGTGGTTTACGAAAACAGAAACCAGAGAAGCGTTTGTCTTTGCTGTGTTCCTGCTACAGTCCAGGCCGCTCACATCAACCACAGCCTCAGTGGTTTTGTCGGCTCCACCTCTCCTCCGTCCTGACAGGATGTATACGTGGTCGTAGCTTTGATGCAACTTATTTGTTCCTGGTGCTTTGCTGCTTTACGCTAACAGCTCTGACTTATACTTCAGAGTCAGGGTTATGCCTTCACATAACCCTAAAAGACCAGTGAGAATCACTGGTACTGTTGATAGATAGTTGTACAAGTATAGTATGAGCTTCTTGAGACAGTTAAAAGACTTTTTCCTTTCTGTATGTGTGCTTTTAACCAAACTAAATCACCTTCTTCTCCCCATCAGGATTACACAGTAGGGGAATTGTTAGAGCCATTACCTTGCAGCAAAAACGCTGTGGGTTCAAATCCTGACCAGGGATCTTTCTCCAAGAAGTTTGCATAGCTGCCACTATGTAGAAAAAATAAACAGCCAAAGAATGATTCACATTTTAGACTTGACTTTTTTTGAGAACTGCTGATGTGGGTCTGTACCTGTTGTCTCTGCAAAAGTCAGGAAGTTTGGGTTTAGGTGAGAAAATGTTTTGCTTCTTCAGCTTCGTCTACACTTCGTCAACAACGTTAGCAGATTTACCACACCCTGTTCATTCAAACCACAGAAGTCAAGAACAGAAGTGGGCCAAGAGTGTCGTTTCTTAACATCACATTTAACATTAATACAAACACACACACAGCATATACTTGTATATACTGCATATAGAGAAACTGTTTCACCATTTTCACCAACAAAGGGAGGTCATTTGTGGAAAATTAGCACGTTTTCCTAGTCCTCTATTTGTTTTGCAGTTGCATTAAGCTCTGCTGGTCAGAGGTATGGTGTGAGTTACTTTTTGGTGAAGGTTAGAGCTTTGGAATAGATTAGTAATGATCAGGGCTAGGGGAAAATGTCTGTATTCCACATAAATGCAGTTAGTAAGGTAAATGGAAGTCAATACAAAGTCCTCAGATGGATGAAAGTCCAAGGGGTGATGCCTGACAGGAGCTTCCATGTCGTGGAGAAACAGGTTATTAGTTGTATGTGCCGTGGGTTTGTATGTCTAGGGTATTCCCTTTCTGAATGCACCTTTCTGGAATTCCGACAGTTGGCTTGCTTCTTTCCGTATTGTCTTGAATTTGGTTCCCAGCCTTCTCCTTCATATTGTCCATTGTGGCGCCATCCACTCTGAAGGTTACCATTGCCAAGCATCTAAAGGTTTTGGTGATTGGCAGAGAACAACAGTATACAAAGGTCATTGTCACTATGCATTGTGGCCAAGTCTACTCTTCCCTTTTTATACTTTGCTTTTCCTCCTTGGTAGTTTTGGTAGTTGGTAGTTTCCGGTGAAGTCTAGTTTGTCTAACAGTGGCGGATGCTGCCATCTGGCACTCATGTTCCTTGACTTTGGAGTTCGCCTCTCATTTCTTTGGAAGTTGTTCTTGGCTCTTTAGTTACCCTTCAAATCATGCTTCTCTTTAATTTATTATCAATTTTCCTCCTTCAGCCATAGAGGTTGGCCACAGTCCTGTGGACCTTAAACCTCTCAGTTATATGAACAACTGTTGTCACAGGACATGCGTCTCTGCAATGTTCTTCCTAATCTCTAGGATCAACTCTTTCCTTGGTGGTCTGTCTTCAGTGTGGTCACCAAACAGCACAGTGACTACTTGTCCCCCATTAACTAGGCAGACTGTCCTATTTTCGAATTATTTTCAATCGATTCTAGAGGTATTCTCCCTTTTGTCCAGGCCTGTGTCATTAGTTTATTTTTGAAAAATGATTATGCTTGCTTCACCGACCATTGTGAGCATTTCAGTCATTAACTCAGGGGTAGCAGCAATTTTGTTCATGTGTACACATGTACTTATATACGCATAAGTACATGTGTCTTACTAAGCATGACTCTGAAAACGAATACAGACACTGAAGCTTTTTGCAATCATCTTTAGGCCAGCAGATCACACCTTTTAGTGTATAATGGTGTCCTTCCACTGCTGTGGTGAAGGTTGCATGACCTAAACAGCAGAAGTTTCCACTGATGGAAACTCGAACACAGGAAGCCCCACCTCAGCCCCCAAAAGACTCCTGCTTCACTTTTGATTTTGCTGGCTATGCTTTGTACATAAAACCAGGTGAGGAATAATACTGAAGGGATGAAGCACGGAGAAACATGGCCACTTTAGACGCATTCATGTGCATGCTTCCATGTTTATTTCTGTTTCAGCATCTCTAGTATTTTAACATGAACTACAACAACCCAAGCTTGTTTAAAAAGCCACTAAAAGACAACTACTCTACACTGAACTCTAAAGTCAAAATGTCGATGTAAAGCAGGGGCGTCAAACTCCAGTCCTCAAGGGCCGGTGTCCTGCAGCTTCTAGATGTGCCTCTGAATAGAATAATTAGGTCATTAGCAAGGCTTTGGAGAACTTATATACACAAGAAGGAGGTAATTAAGCCATTTCATTCCAGTGTTTTGTAGCTGTGGCACTGCAGGACATTGGCCCTTGAGGACTGGAGTTTGACACCTGTGATGTAAAGGAAGGAACATTTGATCAAAATGTACAACTCATAACCAAACATCCATCGATCAAGAATTAACTCGCTGGGTTCAGAAGACAGATTCTATTCAGAATATTCAAGTTTAAAAAATAAAATCAAATCAAAGCTTCTGATAAACACAATTCAGAAAAATATAAACTGCTTCCCATTTGATAAGACTCAAATCTAAGAACTTAAAGAATTCTCTAGAAGAAATTGGACATTTGACAAATTCTGACACTTGGTCTGTTGCAGAGAAGACTTGTGGAATCTGAGTTTCCATATGACAGCAAATACAGGCTGTGAACAGTCACAGAAACGAAGGTCTTGCATTGAAAAGTTGATAAAAATGGAACAACTTTTCTATGTAAACTGTGTGCATTAGAGCTAGACTAAGTTTACTATCTTGGAAAACTGAGAAAAAAAACACCCTTCTTTTTCAAAGCACCACAAAGGTTGGTATTGGTCATTTGCTAAGTTATTGTTCCTGCTTTTGATATTTGTTTTCTTTTTAAGATTTCAGGCGCATTGTCACATTGACAAGAAGACCCATCAGAAATAACATGTAAAATGTTTCCTTGACACAAGCAAATTGGTACTGAGGTGAAAATCTGAGGTGTGCTATATTTCAGAAACTGTCTATTCTGGTGGTGTCGTTTTTACACAAGAGTCTCAAAGCCCCACTGCCTGTCTGTGGTTAGCAGTCTTAAAATGGGCATTCAGCACAACTTTTTCTTTAACACGTGTATTCAGAATGGCATCAACAGGAAGTCTGAGTGTGGTTGTGTGATTTTATTTTTATCATAAATACTTTCTTTGATGATTAAATGCTGTACAATTATTAAGATAATGCAACTAACCCTAAAATTATTTATTGACAAATTTAGGTGTTAATAATTTTTTTTTTTTTTTACTTTTACAAACTTTTTATTTTAGATTAGAAATAATCTAGTCAATCTAGATTATTGACTAGATTATAGTCAATAATCTATAATCTGGATTATAATTACAGATCTATCTATGTGAGGGTAAATGTCCCTACCCTCACATTTTCCAGTGAGGTTAAGGAGCCCTTCCAACACTTTCACCAAAATTCACCAACAGAAAAAACTCTTTAAAATACCAGTGAAAACAAACCAGAAAACCTGGTCAGCAATTGTGAAAAGGGAAAGGTTGCTGTAATGTCAAAAAGGAGTTTTTCATAGTTTTTTTTTTTTTTTTTTACAAAGAGTGTAAATAATATTCAACATGGCATTTGTAATAAAAAAGCTAAGATTTATTTACATTCTTTTCTTATTCGCAGAAACTAATGTCTCATTTGATCACAATAAGTGCCAATCGAAATCAATAATTTCGGATGTAACTGCATCTGACTGCATCGCCGTCAGATGATGGCTGCTTTGTTCTACATTTAACAGTCTGTGCACAAATCTGACCTGGGAAAGATTGAGCTGTAGCATTTAGCTTAATGCCGTCCCAGTGACGTAAGAATCTGCTCACAGCTTCCCCTGTGGTCTGTTATCACCTGGATGGACGGCAGCGTGCTTTGAACAGAGTTTATCACTTGAACATGTGAGAGGCTCGGCTCTTCTTTGGTTTGACTTCAGGAAGTCTTATGATCTATATCACATCCTGTACACTTAAAGACCATCACTGCTGTAGAACAGCAAAATGGTTTGCTGATATAATATTCTGGCTCCAATAATATACATATATATATTTTTACAGTATTATGTAGTTAAACAAACGAGCGGTTTATACAAGTACATACTGTGACCTGAAGGCTTTTGTTGCCTCTTACGTCCGATTCTTCCATCTTGACTGTATCAGTACAAAGAGAAACAATCATCATGTTCTCATCAGCAGATTAGAACACAGGCATTATTAAAATAAAGTTACCACAGGAAGCTTGACCGGAGAGCTTTGTTTTTATTTTGTGCAGTGCATATTGCGCTATACCATTTATATGGATAAATGATGTAAAATATACACTGTGCTTCTGCATCAGGTGACAGTGACATCACTATGTCCCGACTGCCTGACCATCTAAAGATAATACTGACGTTATGCCACAACATTTGGATGCACTCACATAAATTCCAAAGCGGTGAGGCATATCTGCAATATTTATGCTACTGCTAAGCTCCATCACTCATCCCACTGAATCTTTGTTGGTAAAAAAGTGTGGTGGAGAATAAGGAACTAGAGGGAACCTCTGCCTCTTCCCAGCTCAGTTTTAATTAATGTTTCATTGAAACGTGACTCCAAATTATTTCAGCGTGTCCAAAATATGGCCAAAGCCTACAGCTGCGCTCAGCCCACCTCCACCCCTCATCCACCTTCACTCCCCCGGCTCATCAGGCACCAATCTTTCACCGACCTCCACCACCAATGTACTGAGCTGACGGTGGGGATGATGTTCCTAATCAGCATCTGAAATGCTCATTGGAGCTCATGATGTCCAGCAGGGGCCCCGAGCGCCAAATAACTTTAATTCATGCACGTCAATACACCTTTTTAATCGTGGTCTGTCTCTCCAGATTGAAATACTTGTAGGAGTATTTTTACTTTTCTGTACTTTTTACTTTTACTTGAGTCAATTTCATTATGAAATATTTCTACTTGAGTAAAGCTTCTGGATTTTATACCCACTGAATGAAAAACAAATATGTTATCACCAAACATTCACCAGACAAAGACACACAGTTTTCATAAAAGTTTGTTGAAAGAAACTGATTAGAGAAAAAAAAAAGTTCTGCCTGATTTTGTTGCATATTGTTAGTTATATGAATTATTGTCTTTTTGGTATTTACCAAAATTTCCACTTTACTTTGTGGTCCATCTGATTATGTAACTTTTAAATATAAAATGATTGATAATTTGATCACTTGCTTTTTACAGCCTTTTTACCAAATACTTTTTTTACTCTTACTTGAGTACTTTGGTGAGCAACTATTTATATTTCCTTGAGTAAAAATAACAGTCGTGGTTCTGGCTTTACTTGAGTACAACTGTTACAAATTTACACTAAAAACACACAAACTGATTTATTTTTTGTTTCTTTTTTCCTCTTCCTACCTCAGCTGAAAGATAATCTGAAAAGTCAAATTTCACACTGTTATCTGAAATTTCTGAATGATAATAATAATAATAAAAACATTTGGTGTTTTTATTATTATAAAACACCAAATGTTTTATAATCAAACTTAAGAATGATAGTTGCTGTTTGTGACAAAGGTCAGGTTTTTGTATATCTACAAAAGTTCTGGTCATGCACATTAAGCTCAGCAAAGGTGAGTTTTAATGTGTCTGACTGAAGCAGATTTTCTTTGTGATTTTCGTCAGAAGGATCCTGTCAGGTTTTCAACTTTGCTCTCTCCATGTTCGTCTTCTTTAAGACCTAAAGTGACACTGTAGGTGGCTGTGATGATGAGATCATGTTCTCCTGGTAGCCAATCAGCACAGCCTTGTCTCTGTGGAGTTCAGTAAGCATCAAGGTGCTTTTCATTCAACACGTCCATTTCAGCAGGATGACACCGTCAGGCTCAGTTTTCTGCCTCGTGGTCGTCCTCTTATGGAGAAAGGGTGAGTTGTGTTTTATGAAATCGGTCATTTTAATGTTCTAGTCTATCCTACTTCAAACATTTCTATCTTTTGAGAAATGTAATTTTGGTTGAGATTTTTCCCCCCCCCCCCGCCTTTTTCTGTTCAGTTGAGCTGAATTATTTGAGAAAATCATCTGTTCATCAAGAGAGGAGCTTTATGTCAGCTGAGGTTGGCAGCAGCGTGGCTCTGCAATGTTCTTATGGGTCTGAAGCTGCGAGGTATTACTGGTACAAGCAATCTCTGGGACAGAAGCTGCAGATTATCTCTATCAGTTATAAATTTCAGAAAAATGGCACTTTTCATGATGAGTTCAAGGACAACCCACGATTCACTGTGAAAGTCAACGATGGAAAAAGTCAGTTAAGTATTTCTGACCTACAACCGTCAGACACAGGAACTTACTTTTGTGGAAGTGGCATTTCATTTGTGTTTGAGTTTGGGGAAGGTGTTACAGTCAGCGTGAAGAATCCGGTTCTGGAAAACACGATGCGGGTCCGTCAGTCGGAATCTGCAACCGTCCACACAGGAACCTCCGTGACTCTGAACTGTACAGTCCAAACTGGGAGCTGTGGTAGAGAACACAGTGTTTACTGGTTCAGACACTCTGGAGAATCTCATCAGGGACTCATCTACACCCACCGAGGAAACAGCAGTCAGTGTGAGAAAAGTCGAAACACAGTAACACACACCTGCACGTACGATCTGCCTATAAGGAGCCTGAGTAAGTCTCATGCTGGGACTTATTACTGTGCTGTTGCTTCATGTGGACAAGTTCTGTTCGGAAACGGGACGAAGTTGGACTTGGAAAGTGAGTTGTGTCATTTCAGAGACGTTTATGTTTGCTGGTAGGAACTCTAAAGCTTTCTGTCTGTCTGGGTTTGCAGGTGAGGCCGTCTCTTTGCCCTTGGTTTATTTCTTAAGTGCAGCTTTGATTTTCACCGTCGTCCTGAGTGTTTTTCTGGCCTTCACGCTGCACAAGACGCACAAGAGAAACAACTGCCAAGCTTCAGGTTATTTCTGTTAAAAACTATTTTCCCCATTAGAAATTTTGCTCTTGTTTTGTAACATTTACGCCTTGTAGATCGTCCAAGAATTCTAAAATCTGACAAATTCTAATTTGATTTATTGAGGAAAATGCTCTCCAAACCAACCAGGTGTTAAACCTGATATCTGGTTGTACCATGCTGAGTGACAGCAACTGCTATCAGACATTTGCAACAACTGGGCAGTGAGTTTTTAATAAAAAGTGAGTGGGTTTGGACGGCACCGTTCTCTTAATAAGCAAAATTATAATCTCAAAACTGGATATGGTATTTATAAATTCTACATCTGATATTAAAATTTGATGATCTAAAATGTGTAAATGTGACAGAAGAAACTGTAAGTAGGCAAATACGTTAAATATATATATTTTTATTAATTTTTTAAAACTAAAGATGCCTTTTGCCTTTCACAGAGTTTAACGGAAGACTTTTATGCCAACCAGCAACAAGCACAGAGGTACCGCATCTCATCTCTTATGTTTCACAAACTATTAATTGTCACGTTGTAAAGTCTGAAAAAACAAAAATACAAACTAATTCCAGGAGCGTTCTGTTACCAGGTACACCAAGACGCAGGTGACCTCCAATACGCTGTTGTGAATGCTAACCAGCTCAGCAGATCAAGGAGATGCAGGAAGAGCACAGAGATTGAGTGTGTGTACTCAGCTATACCGCAGTAGACTGGAGACGGTTCAGTTCATTCTCCTAACGCTGCCTGGAGCACTGAAGCACAGCTCAGTGACTGTTTCAGAATGAAGAATATTTTTGTGTTAAACTTATTTAAATTATTAAACTTATTAAAAATGGTTAAATTGTGTGTGTTTGATTCCTTAGATGCCAGTTTTTACAGTCCGTACGTTACAATAATTTGCTTAGTCGCCAACTTTGAATTCAAGGAAATGTTATTCACACAAAAATATGGTATTATTCCTGAAGGAAATTTTAATTGTTTAGTCATTTCTTCAAAGAGTTCTTATGGATGATGACTGTTGGCAAGAAAGAGCTCCCGTAACAACCAGCGTTGCAGCAAATCTGAAGAAGCCTCTGTTTGTGGACATTCTCATACTAGAGTCTTGTGTAGAGGGTTGTCAGGGTTGTACATGATTCTTTTCATTTTATGAAGCATCGCTTTTGTATGATCAGAACTAAACAGAGTCAGGCTTCTTTGTTTTTAAAGTCTCTGTCTCTGATGAGCCACCAGAAAACAGTGGATTGAGACAAATCTGTAGAAGATATGCAGCATCCTGCTGCAAACACTAAAAGGACCAAAGTTTTGTTTGTGGATTGACAGGAAGGTGGGTTATGAGAGAGGGCGGAAAGGTCATCAGGGCGGGACTCGAACCTATGACACCCTCGCTGAGGACTGAAGGCTCCATGTGCGGGCTGTGCTTAACCCCTGCACCACCACAGAACCCCGGCGTGTCTTCTTTTGACAAGATTTACTTTAGCTTGGATGCAGGGCAAAGTTTTTTTGTTTTAATTTTATGTAAAAATATCTTTTCAGAGGATGTTTGGTCTTTTCTTTCCAGCATGCGTGTAATTGTTGAACAATCAGTCCTTGTGGACGAGTCAGTATAGTGAATTTCTAAAATCACCTTTAAATCTCATATTGCATATTGATAGCAAAGATGATTGAACCTGAGATATAATATTTCCATGGTTCAGCATCCTATCTGATGGTCTGGCATATTCAGGAGAGCATTTCCTCCACTAGGTGGACTCTCACTGGGCAGGCGGGGTGAAACCCAAACGCGTAACGTTGTGTCAAATTGTGCGACAGCAAACGTGATGGACAAGCATTGATGTACTTCTGTCCCCCCCCCCATCATCAGATTATACTCAGTGACGCCCCATGAACTGACTGGGGAACTGGAATGGTGCGGTGCAGTTTGGTTGTATGGACCATTTTTACAACGGAAACCGAACTGCACCAACTTGGGTTGATCACACCCGAGAATCGGGACCAGTTGTTTCAGGATTCTGCCAAACATGATGTTGATATGTGTTTTGTTTAGCTGCTCCTCCGTCTCTCTGCGTAAATATGCTTCATTGAATTCTCTCAATTTAAGGAGTCGTGACTTTTAGTCGTTGTAGCTTACAACCTCTAACAGAAGTCACTGCTGGCTTCAGCCTCTGTCTCTACCTGTGGGCTTTGCTCAGCCCCTGGTCTACTCTTAAAGCAGCCACATCCTCTGCTCTTAAAGGGACTGCTGCATTTTGTAGATACTGCTGTAGTAACAGTCAGAAACAAACTCCAATAGTAATGCCTTGTACTCATTTTCACAACTTTATGAATAATTAAAACATTTCCAGCTCTGCTGTGCTTGTAGTTGCTAAGACCAAGCAGGTCAGCGGAGCATTTGAAGGCTTATCTAGAGGTGGATATCACTTTACAGCGCCTCAGAACCGATGAACTGACTTTCTTCAAATTCACATGAATGCCTGAAAGACGTGTGTAGCCGTATCACAGTCCTGAAACTCACAGCTTTGTGTCTGGAGCCATTTTCTTTTCAAGGCTGAAATGCATCAATTCACGTAGATTTTTGGGTCAGCTCCTTTTACTGGCACCAATGTCAGCGCTGCACAGGATGTAGATGTGGTTACACTCCCACAGAGGTCCCCCAAATACAATGAGTCAGTGGAAGCATGCATGAGAGTGAAATAATAGCAAAAAGCAGTTCTAAATTATTTCCTGAAATTGTTTATGTACTTAGAGCCATTAAAACATAAGAAAACATGCAAAAGTTGCATTTCATTATATAATTTAAGTTTATTTGTCCTTCTGTCATCACATCACTACAAAAGTGCAGCAATTTGGTTGCAACAAAGCAAAACAAAGAAAAAATATTTGTTTCCAGCAAGTCATTGCACTAACCAGTTAGCTTGTTTCCTTAGCAGGACATGTTGTGTCACTGGATGCTGGCCAATCCTGTACAGTCATGTCTCTTAAAAGTGGAGAAAAGTTCAACCATCGAACCGTTGAACTTTGACACAATGACTTCTGAGCGTCTGGTCTTCTGTCTCACATGTTTCCACCTTCTGATTTGACATCTTCTCTTCTTCATCTAAAGAGCAGCTTTTTATAGGCTTATGTTGTTCCTATGAAGGCGATGAGTCAGCGTGGATCTGCTGGTGTGAACAAACTCTGGGACAGAATCCAAAACTCATCTCTGGTTTCTTTGCATACAGAAAACATTTTCCATGGAGAATTCAAGAACGATTCCAGATTTACCCTGATTAGAAAAAAAAAAAAAGGACAACAAACCAACTGATCATTTCTAACCTCAAGATGTCAGATTCAGCCGATTGCTACTGAGCATTCACCTTCGCGCAAATTGTGAGCTTTCCAGAAAGGGCAACAGTCATTGTTAAAGATTCAGGTTCTGCTGTCCTTCAGTCAGAACCGGAGAGCGTTCGGCCAGGAGACGCCGTGACTCTGAACTGTACAGTGCAAACTGGGAGCTGTGGTGGAGAACGAGGCATTTACTGGTTGAGGGAGTCTGAAGACTCCAACCCAGGACTCTTTTACACTCGTGGAGCCAAGAGAGACGGATGTGAGAGAAATTTCAACACACCAACACACACTGGTGTGTATAGCCTGCATCTTAAGGACCTGAATGTGTCTGACGCTGGGACCCACTGGTAGTTACTGTGGGCAGATTGTGTTTGGAAACGGAAAGAGACTGAATCTGACGAGTAAGTAGAAGTCTCAATGAGTTTCTGTTTAAGAAATGAAGAGATGTTTCTGACTCTGGTGAGGAAAATTCTTGGTGCAGTTTGTGACTGGATCGTTGGCTGGTCTCTTCCTTGTTTTAATCATGTTCATAGTGTACAGAACAAAAAATAAACACGCCACGTATGTGAATCCAATAAACATGTTATACCAGTAAATGTTTGGCTGCTTGATTTGGTTTGATCCAGGGATCATAATATTAACCGTTACAGTTTATTAAATGTCTTGTTTCTAATGTCATGTCAAAATGGAACCGTCCTAAACAGGAAAGAAAAACCATCATGGAAAAACTCTGCACAAATTTTTCTCTTCAAAAAGCTTATAGTCAGACTCAGTGGAGGATTCTGATATGGGCAGCATGGGCAACTGCCCAGGGGGGCACCTCGTGGGGGCCGGCATGAATGGAGGATCTGAATGTCAACAGTAATACATCATCACAGCAACACACACCTCTAAACAGCTTTGTGAAAGGGGAGGAGCTCTACAAAGGTGGTTCGGCCAAAGGCCAGGACCGGTTAGACTGGTTAGCCTATGCTATAGGCTAACACCGCTGGAGAATATTCTGCTCACTCTTCCTTGGTTCTACTTGGTTCTATTTCTTTCCAGTTTCCAGCACTTCTCTCTTTGCAGTGGAGGATGTTTGTTTACATGCACCAGTCTGACGCAAAGGTTCTCAGCGTCAGACTGGCGCATCACATGTGTCACAGGTAAACATTAGCAACTGAATGTAAAACCTCAACGACGCCTCCAGGAAGCGATCATTTCTCAGCAGCTGAGAGCCCAGACCCTCCGGACGAAGCAAAGCGTGGAACAAGGGCCAGACTAATTATCGCCACCTATTGGTACGTTTATTTGCCAACCGCCCTTTCATGAGGTCTTGACTTGTTCAGTTGGGTCTTAGTTGGTTTACAAGTCAGTTGTTTAGTTTGTGATCGCTCAGAACGTGAACTTGTAAAGTTTGTTGATTCCCAGACTTTCAGTTAGGAAACCAAAATCTCCTGGAACCAATCTGTTGATGGAAACTGTACGTCTTTTCAAAATCTAGGAAGATTCAGGTGTGATGGGGTGGAAAAACATGCACTCGGATTTGCTAAGTACCTTAATTTGAGAATTCATTTAAATCACAATTTGGTATCTTGTCTTTCCAGAAGGTGATCTCCAACAGTTATCTGTGAGGACTGACCAACTGAAACTGTTTCACTGCCCAGTAAAATCATAAATACGTTAGGGAAACACAACTCACTCAGGCAGGTTTTCCTTCTCATTTCAGAACCTTGGACTTGTTAAATACAGTTTGGTCTCCTTGGCTTTGGAAAAGCAGGGCTGTGATTGGCTGCAGGCCGCACGGAGGAGCAGCTGGCAGCAAGCAGGTCCCGGGTTTGAATCCCAGCCTGTCTGCATGTTCTCCCCATGACCACTCTGTATCCACGGCGACCCCTGCCTCTCAACCAACGAACTCTGTTCTCTTAACACAACCATTAGATTCACAGTGCAGAAGTTGACTGATGACTTAAAGTAACATTACAGGTCCGGCTCCAGATGCGGCACAAACAAACAGAAAGGACGCGAAAAAGTTAAAAATGTCGCCTGGTCAATTGTAGAGGGTGAGTAAAGGACAAGAGGAAGTGAATTTTAAACTTGACTTGTGATGAATTAAAAGGATGAAGTACATGTGATGTTAAAGTTAAAACTAGTGATTAGATTTAAAACAAATACGTTTTTGTTTTTTTTTTGTGGCAGAGTGAAACCATTAATACCCACTGATGTAAAATTTTCTTTTTAAAAGCTGTTTTTCAGTGCGTTGCTGTGGTAACGGTTGACATTAAGCTGGCAGGTGGTGGCAACGCTGCAACAGATCTGGAAATCCAATCAGCCAAAAGTTACATTGTTGGTGAACTGAAACTGGTTTTTATTAAGCTGGGAAATAAGTGCTTATATCAAGGCAGATGAATAATTTTCCTCCTTGTTTTTAAGTCATGAGTGGGAGGATACTAAGCCACCAATTAGACTCGAGAGACGTGGCTCAATGCCGGTACAAACCGATAAATCTGTGGACCGGTCGGCCATGTCAGGAGCTCCGAAATACTTTGAGGAAGAAGAAGAAGAAGCACCAAAGATGGTGGTATTCTTTCTGACTGTGCTGCTGCTCTCCTCGTTGTGTGAGTAATTCATCTTTTCATGTTCAGCCTTTCTCTCCGCCTTCAAACACAGAGCTGATAAAATGTGTTTACCTCAGGTGAAGCCGAGTTCAGTGAAATCTCTCAGCCTGTTTCTGTTCAGACGCTGAAGCTCAGAGAGTCGGCCGCCATCAAATGCAACACGAAGAGCGCAGCTCTGAAAAGAGTGTGGTACAAAGTGACGGCAGGAAGAAGACTGCAGCCGATCGCAACAGTCGACAACGGGAACAATCGGAGCGTAGTTGCCGATGAATTTCAAAACCGTTTCTCAGTTGAATTTGACAATCTCAAGATATCAGTAACTTCATGGGACGATGTTGGAACGTACTTCTGTGGGGAGATGCACCGGGATAAGGTTCGGTTTGGACCAGGAACCTTTCTGTTTCTTAAAGGTACTCACATCTTTGAGGATTCATTTCTAATTAATCTGACTTTGTGCCAGTCATTACGTTCTAATCTGTTTTCCAAGGCTTGAAGCTGAGCAGCGAGTCTGTGACCCAACAGCCAGAGACCCGCTCAGTTCAGCCAGGAGATTCAGTGACCATCAGCTGTACCGTTCGGGCTGGTCAGTGCTCGGCAGGACACACCGCGGTCATGTGGTTGAAAAACCTCCATGCCTCTCCTGCAGACGCCATTCACTCGTCCGGAGATGAAACCATTAGCTGTAAGAGGGATGGAAGAGGAGAAACGTGCGTGCACAAGCTCTTCCTGAAGAACATCCACTCTGATGATGCTGGAACATACCACTGTGTTGTGACTGCATGTGGACACGTGCTGCTGGGAAAAGGAACCAGGATTATTCACAGTGAGGCAGTACCACAACACATGTATACTGTAAAAACTTATAAGTTCTCCTTACTTTAAAAAAAATAGATACAAATTCATTGCCTCGTTTTTGTAGTTTTCATTAAATTAACTGAGTGAGTAACATAAACTTGTGGAATTTTAGCAAGTTGATCAATCTGAGTATTGGAATTAACAGTATTCAAAATATAAGAGCTGTACTCTGAGTTTGTCGATCTTGATGAACTAACAGCGACCATGAAGCGGTGGAGTCTACCTTTCCCCCTTAAACATCTTAAAACTAACCTTTGTGGCAAATAAAAAAGTGGTTTAATTATATTTGCTGGCCACTCCCAACTGTCAGATATCCTCACATTACTTCAAATGAACTAAACTCATTTTTAAAATGTTTTTTGCCTCGACTTATTTAAATCAAGTGTTTATTATGAATAAAAAAAATGAGATATATTCATTTGATTTGATTAATGTCAACGTTGTAATTCTTATACACCCCCCAAAAAATTAACTGGACTTAGTTTGAATGTTGAAACTTTGAGCAAGTTATATTCACTCATCTTTGTCAGTTTGATGCAATGTTACAATTTACAGAGTAGAGTTTAAGTTCAGCAGCAGACAGTGATGTACATAGTCTATAATTCTGCATGATCTGCGTTTATCACAAAGAAGTCCAGAACTCTGAATGCTCCTTTAATCCTTTATTTGCAGATGTTGTAACGTCTCAAAGCATGTTTATGGTCGATCCCAACGCTGCGATATTCATCTTCTCCATCATCCTCACCATCTGCGCCCTGGGTGTTTATCTGGGATCCTTAGTCTGGATCATTGAGGAGACAAACTGCTGCTTTGGTACCAGAAACGTTTTCCATTTGTGCCTGTAATTGTTGCAACTGGAGATAACAAACATTTGTCATTGGCTTTGTGCAGGACTTTCACCTCCATCCACAACCCCAGCAGAGGTATATCAGGCTCAGATCAGCGTTTTATTCACATTTGTGTGATGTTGTGGAACTTATTTTGTGATAAATCCTGTTGCAGGTCCAACACGAGAACCGCGTCCAGGCAAATCTGTCAGCAAGACGGACAAACTCCATCTGGACTAAATGTGTTTATGTCAATGCAGAGAAACTCAACTGAAGACATTTTGACTGTATTTCTTCCATAAAGTCATTATAATAATGATAGATTTCCATCATTTTATTAATATTTTTAAAAGTCTAAATATTACTGTAAAAGTGCTCCAGTCCATGCAAGTATTTATATCATTTAAACCGTAACCATGACATTATGTCGCCACTTAACAACAAACCTTCAATATGTGTTATTGGGATTTTATGTAACAGATCAACTCAAACTAGTGTTTATTATTACTATTATGGAAAATAATTCATGCTTTTTTACATTAGATTTTGCATGTATTACTTTTTAGCCTTAGCATTAGCCATCTTTCACTTATTCCTTTTCTCAGACTTTCTGCCTGATTCTTGATTGTTTTGTTCCGCCACCTGAGTCGTGGATCTCCGCTGCTCCTCCAGCGTTACCATGTCCCTCTCAGCTCCATTTCTTATCAATTCAACCAGTTGTCATTGTCATCTTTAAGATCTCGAGCATAACTTTAATCAAGTTATGCTTGATTAAACCTTCTTGCTTTAATCAAGATTCCCACCATAGTGGGGTGATTCTGGTGTGAACAAATTCCTTCTTATAAAATAATAAGTAGTGATTAATCATTTTCTAGGTCCAATATGAACAGCTTCTGAAGACAATCGGATCAAAAAGGTGAGCGGTACCATGTGGACTAAACGCTTGACTGCAAAGAAACGCAATCGATAAAGGTTTGACTTTTTTCAATCAGAAAGGCCATTAGCAGTTTTAGCAGCTTTGCTAAGCTAATCTTAGTGTTACTGATATGAAATGTTAGCACATTGGTGCAATCACAGCGTATGAAGCCAACATGTGTTGTTCCCTCAGGCTACAGCAAACAAACCACTGGACTCGTTCTCTTCTTCTTCTTCTACAGCGTTTTCTGGCGGTTTACAAACTTTGTGCGTTACCGCCATCAACTGGATGGAGATGTAATTCAGAAATTCATTTTCCTATACATCTTCAAATCATATAACTAAATTACATACATACTTATACACTCATGCACATATACAAACAAACTAAATCCTCTCAGCTAATTTTGTATCTTTTATATTTGATAAGTGCTTGAATTATATCATGTGATCAATGCTTCGCTCAGACTCATTCTCTGACTCGAAGCTTCTCTAAATAGAATAGTTCTCACACACATCTAGCAGCACCGCAGGTAACCACCGATGTGTCGCCTCTATATGCAGCCAAAAACAGAAACAGGACCTAAACATAGTCCAGACAGAGCATGGTGCCATACCCACAAGCCACAGATTCAACTTATTTCGTATGGTCAATGTGAACTGAAACCATGAGGAGCAAAAAGAAAAAAACTGCAAGAGAACTGTTGGGTTTGAAACTCGTGGGTTTCAAAACTGAAGGAGGCGCTGCTGGGATTAGTGTGTTTGAAACAACTGTAAGCAGATTTGAGTGTCTATGAAATATTTGAATTGAAACAGGTTTTCAAGTGATAACTTTATCGCCTGGAAGGTTCACCCAAAAAGTTTCTCAAGACCTGATGTGTTTTTTTTTTTTCAAAGAATGTTGACAGAAAAAGAGAAAGTTTAGAGCCACGGTCAGTATTAATCAATACAACATGTAATCAGTGGCTAATGCAGCCCAATATAGAGTTAATGGCAGCATGTTCATCAAAACTTTACAATTTTTAGCCTTAAAATGTCAAAGCTTGCTGTCATGGTAAAAATGACAATAAGGTCACATCTTCTAGTCATGTCGTATGAAATGTTTGTGAACTCTCACCAAAAGAACTATTGGGTTACTTGTACAAGGTTGGAAGGTTGTTTTCCACAGCTGCATCAGGACCAGATTGTTTTTTTATTCCTCATCATTATATAAAAACTTACATGTTGTCTCTGGCTGGCAGATTTATTTAAATCCAGACTGGCTTGATTATTGATTGTCTTCTGAGCTCTCTGTATTGTGCACAATATATTAATAAACCTGATTGAGTGATTCTACCTGGACAGTGCTTTGAAATACTCCTTTTCCACCACATTGCTCATGGCTTTCATATCACCTTCTTTTAGGCACTAGTACAAACAAGGTGTCATGATTTGCGGTTTCAGGTGGTGAGGTAGTCGCAGTGGACCCAGGCTGAAGTGAGAGAAATGGTCATTTAATGATGAAGAACTAAATACACAAATCCAGGCAGCACAGGCAACCAGCAGCAATGACTCTCACACTGGTAGCAACTGACATCAGACTGAAGACAACTGACACAGAACGACTTTCAACGAGTCAACTGAACACAGAAACCAAAATAAATACACAGAAAAACCAAATCCTCACACAAGGTCTCTGTTGCTATGTGAATTGGGTGCAAAGTAAAAGTCATCAGACAAAAAAAATCATGAAGTAGACCCCAAAAAATGTTAATCTTGGCTGAGCCGGAGGATCTGGTAGTGTGTCCATGAATGAACGAGTTCAGTTTTAATCTACTCGTTGTGCTGGCTGCAGTCCAATCACGATAAGACAACATGTCCAAAAAAATAGGCCTTTCATGTGATCGGTATGGAGGGCTGCCACGGTTATTTGCCATGACAAGGCGATCCAACCAAGCAGCACAATGTGGTTCTGATCCTGCTCAGAACTCTGACTTACCTAACAATACCCTCTTCTAAACAGGAAGGTAGAGCTTTACAATCAGTCAGCTCTGAGTATCTGAATTTGGTTTCACGTTTTGTGGTAAAGAAGGTTCATAGTGCAGCAAACAGGTTTCCACTAATGGAAACTTCACCTCTTGGTTGTACACAGGAAGACCGCCTGTGGCTTCAGGGTCGCAGCATATGAGCAAATAAAGAGAGGTCAATGTTCAAGCATAATGTTCAAATTTAAGTGAAAGGTTGTTAAAGCAGCAGTAATTTGCTAGAACGGTCTGCAAAGACTATATTTCATAAAATGACTTCATCTTTTCAGCATTGATAAAATTGGTTTAATCGTTTTGAATGGCAACTTGTCCTTAACGAACAAGAACTTCTGTTCAGCCTTGTTGAAATGACCAGCATAATTACTGGCACTGCAACAGACTGGTGACCTGTCCAGGGTGTACCCCCCTTCTCGTCCGAAATGTTCTGTGGAAATAGGCACCAGCACCCCTCCTGACCCCACTAGGAACAAGGGTGTTAGAAAATGGATGAGTGGATGGATGGATAATTGGCTCACCCTGTCTGATATATTGTGAAAACAGCCAAAACAATCTTAGCCAGAAGAATTCACTCATTTAAGAGGAATTTATTCTCCTTCCCTCGGGTCAGAGGTCCATTCCTCGAGATCTCCATCCTGCCAACTGTTAGATGCGTCCCTGGTTCAATGACGCCGAATCAAATGGGTAAATTCCCTCACCATCCATCATTTAACTCTTCAGAGGCCTAGTAACCAGCGGTTCATTTGATTCAGGTGTTCTGGAGAAGGGATGCATCTAAAAATAGGTCTCAGTCTGGACTGGGGAACCCCTGCCTCAGGTCAAAGGTACAGGTTACCAACAATAAGGTGCAACCAGCATTAATGTTCATCAAGACAATTAAACCTCTTGACTTGACCAAATTTGGCAAATTTTAGAATATCTTGTTGATTTATTCCTTGTGCATTTGTTTGATTATTATTATGTCTGGTAATAGTGTGGGACAGTAAAGACTTCACCTTCATTCACCTTCAAGTTGCCTCTGACCCTTTCTAATGTAGCAGCTAACATTAGATCGGGGACAGTCATTTCTGATTACTGGAACCAGTGCTGGATATGTAGACAGTAAATGAATCCCTTCCTCTCCTCAATTAAAGCATTTGAAATATTCAACTGTGTCTCAAAATTGTGTACAGATACTAATAAACTGGAAAACGTGACTTCTTTGAATAGTTTTTGGGGTGTTGCATGATGCAGTGGTAGAGTGGGTGTCTCATCTACGAGGCTATAGTCCCGGGTTCGAACACTTGCTGGATGTCTTCCCCTCTTTTCTGCCCGGTTACAGTCAGTATAGCTCAGTAGTGTCAAAAAATCTTCTCTGAGATGAATCCAACAAAGTTTAAGGGCATTAATTTGAAGTGGTTAAATAATAAACGTGATATGAATGTAATGCTTATTTGGTCCGTCCAGGGTTCAAGAGGTATCAGTTGCTCAGGTAGGTGGCACGGAAAATTTGTTCAGAAGTAGACTGTAAGTCTGATTGGCCAATCAGAAACAGTCTTTAGTTTTAAGAGGGGTGAATCTACTAATCTTCTGCTCTTTCACCTCTGCATTGTAAAGTGCAATGACTTCTCGAACCTTGGCTTTGTACTCAGCAACTCTGCTTGTGGTGATGATGGGTAAGTTTGCTTCTGTAGCTGCTTTTTCTTGAACTTTTATCAAGAGTCTTTGCTTCTAATCGAGCAAACACTGCGGCACGAGGCTTTTTAAGTGAAAGTAAATGTTTAATTTTGTGATTTTTTTTTTTTTGTCCTCAGCTCTTGACTTGACAGACTTGACAAAGACATCGCCACTTGTTTACTCAGTAGATGTCGGAAACGACGCCGCTTTGCAATGCCTCTGCCAAGATGATGCAGCGGTGATGTTTTACTGGTACAAACAAATTCTGGGTCAGGAACCAAAGCTCATGTGTACATTGTACAAACATAACAACATCGCAGTCTTTGAGGAGGAGTTCATCGACTCTCGTTTCTCGCTGGACACTGAAAATCACAGGAACGTTGTGCTGAAGATATCAGATGTGAAGATTTCAGATTCTGCCACTTTCCTCTGTGTAAGGAGCAATTTAAATGACTATGAATTTTGTGAAGGAACTACGCTCTGCGTAAAAGGTTCGGGTCCCACTATGGAGACTTTGGTCCATCAGTCAGAATCTGAGAGCATCAAGGAAGGAGACTCTGTGAGTCTGAAATGTATGGTACAAACTGGGAGCTGTGGTGGACAACACAGTGTTTACTGGTTTAGATACTCTGAAGAATCCCATCCTGGACTCATTTACACTCAGGGGGGCAGGAATGATCCCAGCACACAAACACACACCACCTGTGTGTACAACCTGCCCATGAAGGACCCTAATGGGACACACTGTGCTGTTGCCTCCTGTGGAGAAATACTGTTTGGAAACAGAACCAAGCTGGACTCTGAAGGTGAGTCATTTTTCGTTTCCACAAATACTTGTTTATTTTGAACCAAACATTTTCAGACAATCCTGCTTCTCATATTATTCAGATTGTTCGTTCCTTCTCTTGGTTTCATTTCTGTTGTTTTTTTTTTTTTTTCTGCAACAAAAAAAAATTTAAATAAAATACAACTGGATGCATTTAATCTTCTAGACTTGATGACAAAATCTGTCCTTCTGATAAGTTTAACAAAAACAGATGAATTAAACTTAGAAGCCTTTACAACTTCTGAAATGGATTTTTGCACAGTTATCTTAACTAAGTAGTAACAGAAATTCATTTCTTCAGGAGTTTCATAAAAATAGACCAAAAAATACAAAAAAAAAAAAAAAAAAACTCTTTAAAACCATCATCGGTAAGAAAAAAAAAAAAAAAAAGTCCTGTAATATCAGGTCTCCAGTTTTATCAGACCGATCAACTCCAGATGTTGAGAACCATTATCCTGCAGGTTCTGGACACATTCCTTCTCCAAAACATCTAAATAAAGTGAATGGAGACTGAGGAGCGTCGAGGCACCAAGATGGATGTGAAATTAGAAGTATAAAAACTCCACAGCAGCCGATTGTTTTCTGGTTCCTGTTTTTCTGCAGGTGAAGCTGTCTCTCTTGTCTTGGTTTATCTCCTGAGTGGAGCTTTGACATTCACCACCCTGCTGGCCGCTACACAAGCTTTCTCAGTCTTCAAAATGAACAAAAGGCAGCATACAGGTGTGTGCTGCCTTTTGAAATTCAGATAAACTTCTCATTAAGCTTCAAAGTGAAACTATTCTTGTTCTGTTTTACACACAGACTCCTCTGAAATATCTTCAGCAGCTGTTTCGGCAAATATGCAGGTAAGCATAGTTTCAAATAGTATCTGCAGCAACGAGCAAAGAGGGGAATGGAGCAATACATTTTGTTCATTCTGAAGTCTTTCTTTTTTTTTTAAACAAGCATCTATTGTGGTACATGTACTCTACATTTGTCCCTAGGAATCCCAAGATGGAGAAAACCTCCAATATGCTTCTGTAAGTCATCAAAAGACCAACATAACAAGAACAAGGGCAGATGGAGCACTCAGGGAATGTGTCTACTCCAGTGTGAACCGCTAGAGCGCAGCCGTATGCTTCAAACGTTTCTGAAATATGTTGAATTAATAGAATTTCATCACGGTTTGAAATGTAAAATGTTGCAATAAAGTTATTTTGTTAAAACCAGATTATGAGTGTGAAACAATGTGATATTCAGCTTGTCTGATTTATCAATCTTATCTAGATGCATTCAAGATCCTCTCAAGTGAGGCTGTGCACCACATTCCTCAGCAGTTGTCTGAAGAAATGGCCCGTCCCTCAACTCCTCTGTGTTCCAGGTCTTTATACTGTCGTCATTTTCTAATGATATCCTTGGTGGTTTGCACACAAACACATTTTTCAAACTATCATACTGTATCCATAGTAACGTTCAGTAGGTTTTAGATGCAGCCCTGCTCCAGCACACCTGAATCTAATGAGTGGCTTGTTACCAGGCTTTTGCCAAACTTTACGACTATTCAGTTGCTCTTTATTATTGATATCAGTGCACAACTTGCTGAGGTCTAAGCCCGATAAATTAAGATCTTCCCATAGAATTTCCCGTACTTTGTTTTATTCCAGAAGTTACTACCGATCTAAAAGAAGATGCCTCACTTCAAACATTTCCTTGGATTTTAGTAAAAATTATAGAAGGCAACAGAGTGACAAAGAAGACACCATGTTGTTGAGGATGAGGGACACTGAGGTTGAGGCCTGTTCTCCAGACACTTCCTGTCATCTCAGTCTTGAATGCGCTGAGCTCCATCTGGTTCTGTCTGCAGCTGTGGACCAGCTGATCCTGTCAGATTAATCACAAAGGTGTCGTCTGAAAACCTCAGGAGTTTCACACCGGAGTGTAAAGTTCACTTTGCTGAAGCTCAATGAGCTCACCTGCCCATTTGCTTGTTAAATTCCATCGAGAACTGCTCAACCAAGATGTCAGTGAATTCCTACCCAATGAAAATGGAGAATAAATGTCCAGAGAGGTTCGTCTGACATCCAGGAGATCTTCTCTGCTGAAAGCGACCAAAAATAAAACCACAAAAACACGCAAAATGTTAGACTGCACTGAGACTGCCATTCATTCCTATATCTTCTGTATTAAAAACACAGGATTTACTAGTGAATCTGAAAGACATTTTTGACAGTTTTTTCTCTAATAATTTGTCAAGCAGTTGTTCTAAGAGTGACATACAAGCTTCATGAAAATATTTGACAAACATCATTTCAAATTAGACACAGGTCCAGCAGTCATACCCAAAGAAGCAGCAGACAACCCCACCTGAATGATGCATCTAGTGATGTTTCAGAAAAGCTCAAGGGAACGAAGTTGTTTTAGAGTTTTAGAAGAAAAAAAACAACTTCTAAGAACAGTTTAACACGCATTTAGTGTCAGAACAGAAGAGTGGATATTTTGTCAAATTCAGTTATTTATTTATGGCAGTAGGAGGCGTAGCCTACGCTAAAAAAAAACAAAACAAAACCCCAAACCAAAACAAAACACAAAAGACCACAGATGGCTTTCTGCACCAAAATGAATTGAGGTTACACAATTTAAAAATATTAGTTTGCAGTTTATTATATAAACTTGGCTTCCTGGATAATGAGACAGATGTTTACAGCTGCTAAGCTCGTCTGTTAAACACTGATTATATGAAGGGCATCTGCCCTCTGCTTCCTGGACTCAATACAGGAAGTAAAGTCATGCTGATGAAAGGCTCTACTCAGATTCTGATTGTGTATATTTACAGTATTTTTTAATATTCCCCAACCAAAACTTACCAGTGCAATATTGTCATATATTCTCAACAAAACTAAGAAACAAGCTAACAAATTCATCTTTTTTTTTTGTGGATGTTGAAAAATTCCCAAACTATTAATCTCTCTGAGCTAACAATCAAGGTATTGATCTCCTAGAATGTCATTTTCCAGATGATGGATGGCAATAGTGCAGGGAGTTCATCCTGTAAACCTCAACCTGGTTGCCAGTTCGATCCCATGCTCTGTCCGCCTCTGTTGCAGTGTCCTTGGGCAAGACCCTGCCTGCTGGTGGTGGTCAGAGGGCCCAGTGGTGCTGCTTCATGGCAGCGTTGCCTCTGTTAGACTCTCCCAGGGCAGCTGGATGTGTGTGCGAATGACTGAATATAGTGTGAAGTACTCTGGGATTCTCTAGAATTGATAAAGCAATACATAAGTAAAGGCAGTTTACCACATGGAGGTGAGAGTGTTTTTGCGATCTGTGTTTTTGACATATCTTACTCTGACCCAGGAGAAGGCTCCATTGTTGTGGTTCCAGAAGTCTCATCCATTTGTCATCAACGATGACAGATTTCGTGTCCCAACATCTCAATTTATGAAAGTCTCAGAGAGACTCCTGTTGGCCCATCTGAGTCAGCAAACCAGCAGATATCAGGATCCTTTAAATATACTTATTGCTTTGGTGTTGGAGTTGAAGTTCCTACATGTCATATCTTACAAAGTAGATCCACTTTCAGCATATATTTAAATTTCACTATTTTGTTGACTTTCGTTTACAGTTCTAAGAACTTTATGCTGTTCCATATGTTTCTAATTCTGTTCCTTAGTTACATCCTCAAAGTCTGTTACTCCCTCTAGTGGTGTGCAGTGGTAACACAACTAACACATCAATAAGGCATTAAACCAGGACACCACACTTTGTTCAAATCCGGCTGGGCAAAGCTTGATTTGTCTCTCTGTATCAATGACCGGACCTTCTGAATCAATGACTACCTCACAAACAGTTTGCAAGACTAAACGGCTGTCCAGAAGCAGATGGTCAGCAGCACAGGAGTACCACAGGGGCATGTTCTTTCATCATTTCATTTCATCACTCTCTACACTTCAAAACGGAATAAGTCAGAATCATTTTATATGCAGAAACACTCAGATGGTTCTGCATGTCACCGCTTTGTGACATGGTGTTGCAGCAATCATCTCATTTTCAATTTAAACAAAACAGAGGCGATGATTGCAGATTTCAGAACAAACAAGGTTTGGTAAAACACACTTCCCAGCATGGGAGAAAAGGGGAAGGTGGTGAAGGAGCATAAATACTTCAGTGTTCACCTGGACAACAGACTGGACCAGAGAGTCAACAGTGAAGCCGTCGCCCAGATGGGACAGAAACAGACTGGACACTTTGAGGAAGCTTGGATCCTTCAAAGTTTTCTGCAAGCTGTTGCAGATTCTATAGGTCTGTTGTGGGGAGTGTAATCTCTTCTGCCATCATGTGTTCGCGCAGCAGCATCAGATCGGGGATTTAAAAAAAAAACCTAAACAGAGTGATGAACAAGGCTGGTTCTGCTCAGTGGACTGCTGTGGGATCTATGGAAGTAATGGTGGAGATGAAGGATTCTCCCCAAAAAATCACGATAATTACGGGCAGCTCTGCACATCCTCTGCATGAGACTGCTTTAGAATGACAGGCTGCCATACCACCGTTAGTATTTGACAATAATCAAAAATGGTTAGTGAGCTTACTGATGGTATTTAAATAATTTTATTTGTTTAAATTGAAGTTAAAAATTTCAAAAAGCTAAGATATGGTCAAGAGAAAGACAAGCCTTCTGACGTGAAGTGAACTGTTCACCACACCCCTTTCTAATAAATCCCCCTGCATAAGAAGCGGCCAAACTGAGACGCTGTTGTTGCACGCAGAATGGGGAGCTTCATGCAGATAACAGTTTTACTTCTCTGCAGCCACAGTAAGTATAATTTTAAATCATTTGAACTGTGTTCTTTAACTGTAACGTGAATCAGTATTCCATTCTTGCTGATTTGCTTTTGTCATCTTAGAGTTGAATCTGTTTGTTTCAGGTTGGATCTGTGAGTCTCTAACTGTGGACGTCCATCCTGGTGAAGACGTCACTCTGTCCTGCTCCAACGTTTCTTCATCCCCAACCCAGACAGACTGGTTCAGAGTGATTAATGGAACCAAACCCAGCTGCATCTCCTCCATGTACGGTTCTGAAGGTGAACCTTCCTACTGCGATGGATTCCACGGAGGAACATTTATCATGAGTTCCAACAAGACAGTTTTATTTCTTCAAATCAAACAAGTGGACCTGATGGACTCCGGGTTGTATTTCTGTGGATTTTATGTAAGGAAACATACAGTTATTGGCAGTGCAACAGAGTTGATCATTAAAGGTAAGACTGACTCTGTGTACCTTAATAATCTAAAAATGTCATTATTGAAATACAAAGTTATTGCAAAATAAAAAAAAAAAAAGCAAATAACCAACCAAAAAATATCATCCATATTTTCAGCTAATGGAGACTCCAAAGACGAGGAGGATTGTGATAATAAAAGTAGGTTATTTGTCTTAGAGAAGAGTTTCCTGGATTTTACTGCAGTAAAAAAACCCACTCTGCTGAAGAGATGAAAAAAAAAATAATAATAATATGTAAATATTAACAGAAGCTCCAGACCAACTGATGTACCTGATGCCTGGGATTTTAGGTGCTCTGACTGCTCTTCTCTCTGTAGCAGTCGTTGTTCTGGCTGTTAAAAACAGGAGACTTGAGAGAGGTACACTTTGATTATATTATTGTACAACTTATTCCAAGCTAATTTAGAACAGAACAATAAATATGTAATCAGTAATAAACTAACCAGACTTTTCCATTTGTCTTTTAGCTTCACGGGTAAAGCTGCAAGAAGAAAGAAACAAGGTAAACTGAGTCATTTAAATTAATCTGTATGAATGATTTCAAATATTGCAGTTGATCAGACGATTCGTCTCTTTCTCCATAGCTCGACAACTGACCTTTTATTTTAAGCTCAACAATCTAATTTTTATTTCAGATGCTATTTGCTGCTTCTTCTACTGATATCTAACCTAGTACTGTTAACGGCACTGATCATAACAAATTAAACCGCTCTCTCCAAAACGAAGCTATTTTTTATCTTTGAAAACACATAAACATTTAAATTAAGTTCTTTCATTAGAACACAGCACAAACTGAGAGTTGTTGCATTAGACATTTGCGACTAATGCAGTTAGTGTTCAGATGTTTCTTGGTTAATAAACGTGTAAAACAGATTAATTCAACTGTCAGCAACTTTCACTGGATGGGAGGATGGCAGAAAGATTGTCTGTAGCCTGAATAATAATTGTGGCCCAGTTAAAACAAGAAAAACAAAATCTCAAAACTAAAAGATTAACACTTCACAAAAGAATAACTGAAGAAGAGGCGCCTCTTAATTTGTTGTTTCCTTTAATGAAAAAGAAAAACAACATGAATTTATGTTCAGTAGTTGAATATTGTCTTTTTAATTCAACATTGTCTGAAATTTCAACGCACTAAGGCTATTCAGCAAGTTTCATCATTGAAACTTGATGTTTCAATAATCAATAATTCACATATTGGTTCCCCCATTTGACTATCATGTGATAATTTTTTTTTCTTTCTGGGTTTCAGAATGTGAATCCTGATGATCTGAACTATGTTGCTCTGAATTTCCAAGCAAAGGCCAAAAAGAGCCACAGGTCTGGACCTCAGAGAGAACTGGAGCCACATGTTGTGTACGCTGCCACCCGATACTCAGGAAGCAACAGGAGCTGCAGTGGAAGATGAACTTCAGATTCTATCACATTGATTTACTGATTTTTTGGTTCAGTGCATCTGCATGTAATATGAGTGCATAGTAAAAAAAAAAAAATAATTATAATGTGTATTTTACTTCATTAGAAACTCTATTAAAATGTTCAATTTATCTCCATTTCAGCATGGCTTCTTTATTTCTGTTAAACATGAAAGTTTCTTGATTTTTGTCTGCTTTTTGTCACACAACACACAGAATGCTGTTGAACTGAAGGAGGAGTCAGATTGTTGGACTTCCTCAATGAGACAGTTGAGTGACCTGCTGTGTGAGGAGTGAGATACAGAGACATTGACAAAAAGAGACAGCAGAGTGTGGTCTGAGAGAAACTGAAATAAAGAGGAGGCATCCACAGACCATACACACACACACACACACACACCCATTTAATGTTTTGACTTCAAAACCAAAAAAGCATTTTGTAATGAGAGTTAAATTATTTTGATCCCATCAAAAGAGACTGTCCCCACAAATAGATCTTTGTGAATCTGTATTGACCTCCATTCATTTTAGTGATTTCATTTATACCCAGTCCCAGACATTTCCCTCAAACAGTTACATTTCTATTCCTAACCCTAACATTAACCTAAACTTAATTTACACTACACCTCGAAATCGAACTAGGAGAGTGGAGTAGAGCCGCAAAAAAAAAAGTGAGGATACGGAACAGGTCCTCAATGTCCACAAATGACCTCTCTCTGTTGGTAAATGCTGCGGAAGTGGTTCTTCATCTGTAGAATAACAAGTGGACACACACACACACACACACACACACGCACACGCATTCAACTGACCCCCCCATACTTCCCACACACTTAGTATGTCTTTCAGGACTTTGCATTGACTTCCACTCACTTTTCATTAATTTCTGCAGTCTAATCTTAATCCTAATCCTAAACCTAACTATCATCAGTATATGCCCAACACCAACCTAAACTCAGTTCTCACCTTAGTCCTAAACCTAAACCGTAACCCAAAGGGGTCCTGGCTTTGGGGCCCAACGGCTTCTCACAACATAGTATATATATATATATATGAATTACTATATATATATTGTATATATACTGAACATTAATTATAATTAATGCTACTTGTCAGATTCATTCAATAAAATGTAAAATTCAAACTTATTTTCAGGATTTTAGTTTTCTTAAGGTTTATTTACTTATTGTTCGCTGGTTCCTTGATGAAGTGAAGGTTCTTGAACAGGTCGATGTCACTGATTATTTTCCTGCGTCTTCATGTGGTGTTGATGAGGTCTTGTAAAAAATTACAAGAACTAGAACTATCCCTTTAATTCTCCAACAATAAGATTTTTATTGTGGTTTCTTGAAAAAGGTTCTAACGTCAGATGTTTAGATTTCGACAAAAAGTTTTCATGATCTTCCTTCCTAATCCATCGCATTTTGAAAAAACAAGTTGTTCAACTAGTCACCAACTCTACCCATTAAATGCTGTCATCTGCAGAACCAGGACATGGACTCGTATAGCTTTGCTCAGACAACAAATTGTTCAGTTATTCATTTGTCCTTTCTATGTTTCTAGTTTGAGGAACTTTGTACTCACACATAGAAATGCCGATAATGTAGCAAATGCAACATCACTTGTGTATAAGAAGGTAGCGTGATAACCACAATTACAATATATTGTACACATCTAAATTATTGGCTGAGTGATAATATCCATGAAGACATTTATAAAGTAAAACTAATGTTTCTGGAGTTACAGGAAGTTAGTTCACAACTAGAAGCTATTCTGAATGATTCAATTAAGACACTTCAGTAAGAATAGGAGCAAGTAAGATTATTCAAAAACCTTTCAGATCAACTTCAAACATCTAGATGTCAGACAACTTGGTTACATCTAACAGTCTGAAGTGTTCACATCAAAGTGGTTAAGCTGAAGGCCTTGTGTTGTCAAAACTTGAAAGATCATTGAGAACGTCAAAACTTATCCAGGTGAAGGTTTAATCTGTTTCCACTCTGACATAAATGCGACCATAATAATTTAAAAAAAGAACCTTGATTTGACAGGTAAACCTTCAACGCTTTCAGTAAAAATATCACATTTGATCACCAAATCAATAAAAGATTATTTAGTCATTCAGAGAAAAATAGCATTTAGAACCTTAATTTATTGTCATTGTTACGCCTTGTGAAGTAAAATGGACAAAACATTTTAAGCTGTGGTTGAGTTAATAGACACAAGAAAACATTGGACAGGTAATTGTAAAATAGTTATTTTGGTAAAGAATATTGTTTTCTTTTTTACAAGATCAATTATTTAAATGTTTACAAATCTTCAAATAAAAAAACAAACCAACAAGCAATGTCCTATTATTGCATAAAATGTTTATTAGTTTTTATGTTCTAAAGTCATTGAGAGAGTTAATGTGAAGCGGCCAAATAACCAACAGAACACTCCACCCCTTCATAGAGACGTTATAAACTGGAGCACAGTTCAGCCAGCAACATTTAACTGGTGGAGTTTTACTGCACTCACAATGACAAACGTCTTCTTGACTTCACTCTGCGTCTTCAGTAAGTACATCTGGCTCCACTTATTAACATGTGTTTCTTTCTCAGTGCCATCGTCTCTGTCATCTGTTGTAAACTCAGTTTGAAATATTAAAGAAAACCCTTCCGTTCAGTTTCAGGTTGGATTTCTGTGTCAGTTTGTCAGTTTCACACAGTTTCTGTTCGGCCTGCTGCAGACGTCACACTGATGTGCTCCAACCTTAGTGAACGTTTCTCTCACGTATTTTGGTTTAAGATGAACAGCAGTCACAACGCCAGCCGCATCTCATCTATGTCTGGTGCAGAGTCTAACGTCTCTTTATATGACGGTTTCCAGTTCAGTAAATATAATATGACATCCAATAATACAAAGCTCTTTCTGAAAATCAAAGAAGTGAATTTCTCAGATTCTGGACTGTATTTCTGTGGACAGTATGCAGTAGGAACAGTCCCTGCAGTGTTCACTGCAACACACTTACAGGTGGAAGGTAAGATGGATGTTTTGGACACTGCAGTTAGTATCAGTATTTTACTGTTGTCAGTTCAGAATTACTAATAACAAATAATTATTGTTTTGTGTTTTCCTCATCTAATCAGACAGATTATTCAATCTGCCTTGTGTGATTCTTGGCTGCGTCGCCGTCTTCCTTACAGTCGTCATTGTTGCTTTGGCTGTCAGGACAATACAAAGAGGTTACCATGGTTTCATTTCAGCTGTAATTTACAATAACTGAAGTTTTAAACAAACAGCTGACAAGAGGAACTGTTTCTGTCATTCAGGTCAAACAGACAGAAAGAATCAACAGCCCTCTGAGGTAATCACATTCTGATGGACTTAGTTTGTATGCTGTAATTCTTTTAGAAAGCTAAACAACTTTCTAAAGGAAAACATCTCTTTTATAGAATCTGGACTCTGACGGCCTCAACTATGCGGCGCTGCATATCCGTCCCAAAGCCAAAAGCAAACGAAGACCAGCAGACGAGAAAGAGCTGAGTGACAACGTGCTGTACACTGCTACGAGATAAAGACAGTAACATAATGTCAGCAGCTCAGTGTGAGAGATGAGCTTCAGCTTCTTTATGTGCTTGAATATTTTGTCTTTACATGAAACCCATTTTCCAAACAAACTGAGCTAAATATGAAGGTCCGGTGAGAACACAACAGTCCAGACTGTACCGAGTCTGCAGTGGTTCAAAGACAGAGCTCATGTTTATCGAGAACGTCGACCATACTGTGGTCTCACTGCGTCTTACACACCTCAGATTAAATCAGCCTAATATTGTTTTCAGAAGATGTAAAAGTCAAGAATATGGTTTAAAGGTCAACTTTAACTCATATACCCATTATTAACTATGATATTGAGAGATACAGATACACTAAGTTGGCAAAAGGTTCTCAATACCAACCACAGTGACATCTTTCAGCTATTCTTTCAGTTTCATGAACAGTCTTTATTATCACACGTTGCTATTGAGAACAGGCAGATGTGTAGATGCTATTGCATAGCTACTGAGATTGTAATGCAGCTTAGTTTGTTAAATCCAGGCTTCCTGTTTAGAATAAGAGCCATTCTCATCCTTCACTGTGATGTTCATGATGGTAGACAGAGAGGCTGCTCCAGCCATGTGACCTGCCTTCTCAACCAACGACACACAAAACTTCTGCTGTACTATTAGAGAGTGACGCCTCAAAACTGGCTGTGCACTTGTTATTAAAATGTGTTGCTTCCAAAACCAATCACAAGATTTATGAAGCAGGAGAACAACTTGTGTCTGTGTGTTTATTTTATTTTTTTTGAAGGTTTTGTTGGCTCTAGTGGCCTTTGAGAGTGGTCAGACAGGAAAGTGGGTATTGAGACGGCGGGGGGTGGGGGTGGGGGTATGTGGCAAAGGTCTCCTGGCTGGGAATCGAACTCCACAACGACCACGTCAAGGGGGTGGAGCACAACCCCTCCGCCCAGCCACATCGCCCTGTCTCTATATGTTTAAATTCAAATGTAAAACAGATGCCAATATTACCTTCAGATTCAACTTTTTAAACAAAATTGCATGTACAATCAAGCAAATGAACCATTTTGTCATGACGTCACAGCCTACAGACATTAGGTACAAAAATATAAACTTCAGAGGAAACAAAATAAAACATAAATGGAAATAATATGTACATGTTTATGACTATTTAACCAATTTTTATGTGTTATAAAATTTTGAATTTGAATAATTTTTTTAAAGGGGGCGGGAAAAAATCAATAAAAAGGAAGTAAAATAGTAAGAGAGAAAAAAGGAAGGAAAGAGGTTGTGGAAGTGCAAATATGCTTCTGTTGTTTCACGGTAGAGTCGCTGATTTCTCAGGCTGAATGTGTTCTTCATTGAGACAGTCTGGAGAAAAACTATCTCTGTTGTTACTAGTTTTAGAAGAAAAAAAAAAGCCTCTGTCACACAAACTGAGGGTAAAAGTCGAAGCCATTTTTTAAATTCAGGATGTGTGGGGTCTGCACAAATGTTAGCTGCCCTTTTCCTGATCCCAGATCTGCACATGTGAGGAAGTGGTTTGTTGACGGTGAGAGACGAGACATCGACACAGACTCAGGAAGGGAACCAATGACTTGATAAAGACCAAGATCCAGCAGGGGAGCAGGCGACACAGGTGAGGTTAAATACACAAGGGAATAATCAGAATTAAAGCAGCAAGCAGCCTCGAGCGGCCCTCGCAGCCAAGCGCCGCTCCGGCCTATTGGCCACCGCAGAGGTTTGGGCAACCGCTGCCCGCCAACCATCGAAGAATCTGTCACAAAGTTTCCAGCACCGCCGGCCTCACGCCACCGCAGAAGCTGTTGCGCAGGTTCCGCACTTGTGCAACAGGATGTACGCATTGATGCGTTCGGCAGCGCACCCTGACGACGCACAAAAAATCTGGTACAGATCGGTGAATTTTGCAAGGAGATATAACTGATGGATTAACCTAGGGGGCGCAGTGGAGTCAAATTACATTTCAAAAGTGTTGGGCTCTTTAGAGGCGTACAAATGTCATACATAGCTAGTTTGGCGCCAGTCGGATAATCCATGTATGATTAAAAGACAATCGTATGAATATGGCGAGGGACTGATATTCGCCATTTTGCCACGCCCACATGGTTCAGGCAGCAGCCAATAATGACAGAGTTCATCATCTTATCATTTTAAATCACTTTGCATAGAATGAAATCCATATAAATAACAGAGTAAAAGTGTTCTAGTTTTCCCTATGTACAGTACCCAGATTGTCTGACCTACACTCTATTAAATAGTTCAGAATGAGAAATAAGTCTCTTAATTGGCAACAGTGTGTTTTTTAAATACAGTGTGTAACTGAACACAATAGCAAGACTAAAATAACTACAAGTGAGATCTAAATGCAGTGTAAGTTAAAGCTTGTAATAAAATGAGGAAGGAAAATGATAAAGTTGAAGATTTACCAGTTTAATAAACCAGTAAATAATCAGTAATAAACCAAGCGCAATGCACATTAAGAAAGCACAGTTAACGTTCAGCACATTAGAACAATAGCACAGGCTGTATACAACCCATTAATTAGGTATTAATCACAGCAAGTGCTACAAGTAAATATTACAACCCCAACTGCTACAACTCCCGTCTAACACTGTGGTTCCAAAAACGAGGCAAAACGTTCAGGAAAAGTTAGCAGCTCCAACCGGTAGAAAAAAAAAAAAATTAATAATCCACAGCAGTACAGATCCAACCTCCTTCATTAACGGCCGCCGGCCTACTGCTAGTACGAAGCATGCACAACTCCAGTACAGTTCAGTTTATCACAACTGATGAACTGAAATGAATTATTTTTAATAGGATAGCGCGCCTCGTGTAATAGCATGAATTATCACTTTTTTTTATCAGTTGGTCACAAGGCATGTCGTTTATTTGCAGGAGTGTTTGGTTCAGAAGTTTACAGTCCCTATTTGAACCTCAGAGCGCTAGCGGTACATAACAGCTGGCCGGAATCAGCGTTCAAAAATCGGATCAACCTTGAGCTAAACGCCTCTTATGGCACAGAGCGTGGATATCTAATATCCAACTTGTAAACAACTTCACTGCGGTCGGTAACACAACGTAAACAGCAGCATAAAGTTTGTTTTGGTATGTGGCCTCAAAAGACTGCACCGAGCGACGTAAACGTCACATGCAGTTACGACAGCTCGAAAGCTCGATATGTTCAATAGGAGCGGAGTCAACAGCAAACAACCTGACATTTAGGCTAGCTTAAGCTAACCTGTACATTTACTCTCTTGTTGATATACTGACATTTCTTACCTTCTGTCTTTAAACCACTCTGAAAAGCTTTTCTTCGTCTCTTTTTTTCTCTTCCGTTATCTGTTTTGTGCCCCGGAGTTAGCTCTTTAGCTCCCTCTTGTCGAGTTGCACTAATACAATTCAGCTATGGTAAAAGGAAAAAAAACGCCTCAGTGCGTTCTCGAAGGGACGCTGGCCAAGCTAGCTGTATGAGGGGAGAGCGGCTCATACAGCTGCTAGTACAACTTGTAAACAACTTCACTGCGGTCGGTAACACAACGTAAACAGCGGCATAAAGTTTGTTCACTGCACAGAGCTACGTAAACTTCACATGCAGTTACGTCAGCTCGAAAGCTCGATATGTTCAATACGGAGCGGAGACAACAGCATTTAGGCTAGCTTAAGCTAACCTGAATATTTACTCTCTTGTTGATATACTGACATTTCTTACCTTATGTCTTTAAACCACTCTGAAAAGCTTTTCTTCGTCTCTTTATTCGTCCCCCGGAGTTTTTTTTCTGCTCCGAATCTTTCGCTCCCTCTTGTCGAGTTGTCCAAACGCCTCAGTGCGTTCTCGAAGAGACACTGGCATTGTACAGAAACAATAGGCCTTCGCAGCGCTTAGCTGCTCGGACCTAATAATAATAATAATAATAATAAGAAGAAGAAGAAACAGTACAGAAACAATAGGCCTTCGCAGCGCTTTGCTGCTCGGGCCTAACAAGAGACATCTGGAACCAGTGACAACACAGGGACTAAATTATCCAATGAACACACACACAAACCCACATCCCCACAGTCACAAGTCCCCGGTGGAGGGAAGGTCAGCTCTGATGATGCTCCAATTATTCATTGCAGTTTGATCTTGTTCTGTTTTGTGTCTGAGCAAAACCACATAGAAATGTGTGAACACAGCACAGACTGAAAAATGATGACCGGTACTTCCTGAGTGAGAATGTTTGTCCTGAGCTGCTGCAGGACGTTCAGTCACAGCCTGAGAGGACCGTCTCATGTCCTGAGCTCCAGGTGGTTCTGACTGCATCAGTGGACCAGCCAGTCCACATCAGGTCTGTATGCGGACTCATCACTGTCCACTGAGGTCCAGTCATCTGTGCATAAGGAGAAGAGGACGCAGAGAATGAAATGTTGTCCCAGGTTGATAACATCACCTGTTTGCTCGGTAAGTCAACCAAAGAAGAATCAGCAGGGAGCCTGTCAGGTCCTGCTAAAGGTCTACTAACCATCCTGGACTTAGTGTTTGGACTTTACATCCAGAAAGTTTTTTTTTTTCTTCAACACGAACATTTGTGTTAAACTCCTTCAAACTTCCTCATGTCTAGTTACATCTGACAGTCTGAACCGTTCACATCAAAGAGGTTAAACTGAAAGCTTTATATGTTCAGACTTGAAGGACCGTTGAGAAAATCAAAACTGATGCAGAGGAATGTTTAATGTGTTTCCACTGATGCGCCTGTGTCTCCAACAATTATCTTTATAATCATCATTTGTCAGGTAAGATTTACACACGTCATACAAACAAACTCATCTGATTACCTTAATCAACAAAAATAAAAATAGCATTTAATATTTTGTATCGCTATTGTCTTCGCAAGTAAAACATTGTGATCAAAATGGATAGAATATGTCGAGCTAAAAAGAAGGATTTTTTTTTGATTGCCAAAGTGTATGGAAATGGTAAAGAATGACTGGCATCATTTTTATTGCTTACAGTGCACAAAGTTAAAAAAAAAAAAAAAACTTAACATTTAATTTAAGAATTACTAATATCCTCTGAATACACCTAATATTTATTTTTTCTAAAGTCATTGAGAGAGTTAATGTGAAGCGGCCAAATAACCAACAGAACACTCCACCCCTTCATAGAGACGTTATAAACTGGAGCACAGTTCAGCCAGCAACATTTAACTGGTGGAGTTTTACTGCACTCACAATGACAAACGTCTTCTTGACTTCACTCTGCGTCTTCAGTAAGTACATCTGGCTCCACTTATTAACATGTGTTTGTTTCTCAGTGCCATCGTCTCTGTCATCTGTTGTAAACTCAGTTTGAAATATTAAAGAAAACCCTTCCGTTCAGTTTCAGGTTGGATTTCTGTGTCAGTTTGTCAATTTCACACAGTTTCTGTTCGGCCTGCTGCAGACGTCACACTGATGTGCTCCAACCTTAGTGAACGTTTCTCACGTATTTTGGTTTAAGATGAACAGCAGTCACAACGCCAGCCGCATCTCATCTATGTCTGGTGCAGAGTCTAACGTCTCTTTATATGACGGTTTCCAGTTCAGCAAATATAATATGACATCCAATATTACAAAGCTCTTTCTGAAAATCAAAGAAGTGAATTTCTCAGATTCTGGACTGTATTTCTGTGGACAGTATGCAGTAGGAACAGTCCCTGCAGTGTTCACTGCAACACACTTACAGGTGGAAGGTAAGATGGATGTTTTGGACACTGCAGTTAGTATCAGTATTTTACTGTTGTCAGTTCAGAATTACTAATAACAAATAATTATTGTTTTATGTTTTCCTCATCTAATCAGACAGATTATTCAATCTGCCTTGTGTGATTCTTGGCTGTGTCGCCGTCTTCCTTACAGTCGTCATTGTTGCTTTGGCTGTCAGGACAATACAAAGAGGTTACCATGGTTTCATTTCAGCTGTAATTTACAATAACTGAAGTTTTAAACAAACAGCTGACAAGAGGAACTGTTTCTGTCATTCAGGTCAAACAGACAGAAAGAATCAACAGCCCTCTGAGGTAATCACATTCTGATGGATGTAAATCTCTGCATGTTGAAATGATTTTAAAAGTTATTTTAACAGGCAAATCTTTTACAGAATCTGGACCTTGGCGGTCTCAATTACATGGCGCTGAAATCGCATCCCAAAGCCAAAAACTACGCAAGTTTGTCAGATGAGAAAGAGCTGGAGACAGATGTTCTGTACGCTGCAGCAGGAGAAACTCATTAAAGATAACAGCAGCAGCTCAAACAGTAAATATTGCTTCAGTTTCTTTATGTGCTTGAATATTTTTGTTCTTACGTGAAACCCATCTTCGAAACAAACTGTGCAAAGTGCAAACATTCAAATTGATGTTTGAAACATGAATGGCTTTAAGAACACAACAGGGTCTGCTGCAGGGGCACAAAGATAGAGATGATGTTTTCTAAGAATAGTTAACATAATGAATGTGACTAAAACTCAAGACTTAAATCAACCTGAAATTGTTTTCTGAAGCTGTGGCTTAAAGATCAACTCTAACCTATTACTAACTCTGACGTTGAGAGATACAGATATATTCAGTTGGCAGTAATTTTCCACTGCAGCAGAAGAAAGAGAAAATTCATCTTTCAGCTGTTCTGCTTCTCAACTCTGTCACAGATTTACGAAACAACATATTTTAGTTCTGTAAAAAGCTAAATGAACAAATTCTTCCACCTATAATGCTAAAATATATTAGGTTACATTTTCTATAGACTCACATAAAAATTTTGTGTATCTACCATATACACAAACTTATACACCAACTTATTCTGTTGACTAAATCTTGATTTTGTGATTATGATCTCGTTGTACATCTTAAAAATCTTATAAGAAAGTTTCATATTTCTTGTCAGTCATCTCAGAAAGAGAAATCCATGTATCATATAGAACAATTCCAATAAAAGCAATTTTGATTCTAATATTCAAAGAATCGTGTCATATTGATAATTATGTCTTATGGAAAATTAATAGTAAGAATTGAACATACTTTTCAGAAACCTGACATTTCTGTTTCAAATGTCGTCATCAAATATAGTCGCATCTTCTGAGTTACTGAATTGTGAGTTTCTGGTATCTTTAATCCACAATCATCAACATTAAAATATATAAATGCTCAAAATAATAATTGTATATGTGGAAAGCCTCTGTAACTAATTTCATTTTGAAATGATTAAATTAGGAAACCTTTTCATGACATTTAAAACTTTAGATCTGAATTTAAGCATAAAACAGTTTATCATTCTAATTTATTGAATATAAGTGTATGTTGCACTCATATTTTAATATCTGAAAATAAATCAATGAAAACAGGCAATCAAGACGTGCAAATCAAGTCTAACGTAGCTGATGAAACAGAAAATCACCTCGGATTGTAACATGTAATGTGATACAATAAGTTGTTATTGTTTTGTGATTCGTGGCTTTTATCTGTTTAATATTTTTGCCTCTTTAATGAAATATTCAAATGCAAATGATGCTTCTTGGTCAACCTCCAAACAGACATTTTTTCACCAAAACTTTTTGTTACAACTTTTTCATTCAGGAAAAAGAAAAGGAAAATTCAAACATTTCAACAAATGTCTTTCAAACCTTCTGGGGTCAGCTGAGGATAAATATGGTGGATGCTAAATGAACATGTTTTTGTTTTTGATATTTAACTTTGTCAAATGTTTTTTTCTTATTGATTACATCTTTTTTTTATTGTAGCGGTGCTACAGACATTCAGTGCATTAAGCTATGACCAGTGGAAGACAAACTGCACATTTTTAAAATCTGTTTTCTTTGATGTATCAGGGTTTTTTATGTACTTAAGGGCATGTTTATTCTTTGTAGTAACTTTAATTGATTGCAAGTCAGCTGTTGTTGTATTTTGTTGAGTGATGTAAAATCCTCTTGTCCCCCTTTAGTGTCAGACTGGTCTGAACTGCCGATATTAAAATCCCTCGTCGTCTGTTGTTGTTCAGGTTAGCGTTTTACTGTTAACCAGGTAGTTTACAGTTACGATAAGTTGCTTTTTAAGGCTAAACTGTGTTAATTTCATTTGATCTCTTTGAAGAGCCATGTAACAGAATTAGTTTTTAAAAAAATTTTTTTTAGCATTTTTAGGTAAAGAAACCCACTGGGACCTAGGACCCACTGGAGGGACTATGTCTCTCTACTGGGAACGCCTTGAGATTCCCCTGGAGGAGCTGGAACAATTGGCTGGGGAGAGGGAAGTCTGGGAACTCCCTGCTTACGCTGCTACCCCCGTGACCCGACCTGGATAAAAGGCAAACAATGGATGGATGGATGGATGGATGGATAAACCCAACTTTTATTCAAAAATACATCTGTGTCCTCATGGCTTAGTTCCTCTGTCCATTAAAGAACACAGACAGCATGTGGACTGTTTACATCAATATTGGAGACGTTTCAACCTGTAGTGAAAATCTGATAATAGAAGCCCACAAACTGCAACTTCAGCAATATTCAAAATGAAAAATAAATGCACCAAACTGACCATGCCTTAATGCCTTGAAGGATGTTTATAATGTTTTTTTTTTTTTTTTAATTATTATTTCACATAATTTCTTTTAAATGCATAAATTATTTTTGTATTTTTTTAATGTAGATTTTATTTTGTATGCCTGCTATTTTGAACATCATTTTAAAGGCGCAGCTTGAACAAAAATGTCTCATAATTTTGTGTCTCTTTACTGACACAAATAAAAATAAAATAGAATTCTGTACCCAGTTCTTATGTTTGTGAATTCATTGAAATAGTTTGTTAGTGGAACATTCCCCCTTGAAAAATAAATGATGAAATACAGAAATAAAAGCACTAAATTTACTTAATTTTTATGTATAGTTTATGTATATTTTTATGTATGTTATATTATATATTATGTAACACAATTCCATTTGTTTTCATAATGCCATAATGCTAGGAAACAGATCTATAATTGAAAACAATGGCTGCTTCTGCCATATTTAATGATTTTGTACCCGACTTTTTCTAACTGAAACATGGTTGGCATGTAAAGGCTTCATTCCAGAACCAAAGATACAACCACTTTGTATCTTTGGGGCTTATTCATCCTTTGACAACCAACATTTAAAAGTATTTTTCATAACTTAGCCAGAGTCTACTTTACAAATGTGGGAATAAATAAATCATCACTGCCAGAGAGAGACACTTAGAATTGTTTGTGTATCATAATCTCTCTTACTTTATAAAGAATCAATTAGAAAAAAACACATAAGAACCAAAATGAATGGACAATAAACATTGTGTTTTGAGTAAACAGGTGCATCTTTGTTGCATTTTCCACTAAACCTTTCCTGCGCCTATCTATATGAGTTTTATGACTTTTCAATAAACTTTTGGATTGATGAGATTCTTCTGAGTTGTGCAAACTGGTGTTGTCCTTTACTGAAAACCCCCTGATGAGCTGATGATAAAGCTGAGTTAGAGAAGCTCAGACTGCAGTCAGTGATCGTGGAAATGATCTTTGGGCCACAAGAACTAACTACCTTAGCTACCTTTCTGGTAGATAACTGTCTGTGGGATCAAAAGCTGAAAGATTCATCAGATGTCATAAAAAAACAAAACAAAACAACATTACTCAGAACTTACTTTCAAAACTCAAAGTGATTTAGAAGTAAATGAAGATATATTTGCATATTCTACATTAAATCAGAGGATCGTTGAACTAGAAATCTGGTAAAGCTGTGGTTTAGTTGCATGGAGATGAAGTGCACTCTTCCTGTGGTTGAAAGCATCACTTTGCAATGTTCTCACAGCAGAAAGTGTCAATGTGGGTCTGACACAAGTCACAACACCGGGCCTGAGGTGAGTCAGCTCCGTCTGCGAAGCAAGCCCAGAGTATTTCCATCACATTTTAGTTTTCTATTGTGATTCACATTTGGTGACAAAATGGCCTGTTGATAATGTTTTATACCCTTCTCAAATTTCTGATGCAAAAATTGAAACTGAAGCAATTAAATTCCTCTTATTCTGGCTGGTCAGGAGAAAGAAGTGAAGAGTTTGTTGCATGTTTTTTTGATCAGTTAATTATTTTTCAATTATATGACGAGTCTTTGAGGTTGAATGCCTCCGTTCCATCACCCTAATTTTTAGCATGTTACTTCCAGTGACATGAAACATTGAAAGTTAACTTTGACCATGAATCAATCAGGGGTGTTAATAAATTCGAATCTGACCTAAAAAAATAGTGAAATGTGTTGAGGAAAAAAAAAAAAAGAGAGAGACTGGGTCATGAAATTAATGAAAGGATCAAACGAAAAGATTTATGTCCTGATGAGAGGAGACTGACCAGCATGCTGTTATAAAACATGAGCTCGTTTGATCTCTTTGGGTTAAAGATAGAGTCAGAAACACCTCAACCTGCTGCTAGTCTTTAGAAGACATTTTGATACAAGATGAAATCTATATCTTCATCATTTTTATGCAGAGCAATTCTCCATTGAGTGCATAAAAGCAGACAGCAGTGTGATTGGCCAGTCGAGACCTTCAAGATGAAATTCTAATCTCATGTCCTCTGTTCTGATTTTACCTAAACCCCACTGAGAATTTTATGGTCACTTTTTAATCGGGAGTTTTAAAATGAAGCAGACGCAAAATATTGATCGTTAACAGATCAAAGAAGTGAAACGCCATAAAAAAGAAAGCTATAAAGAAAAAGGACACTTTGAAAATGTAACTTGTCTAATAATTTTTCACACTGTGTCCATGTGCTGGAGCCTGGCCATAGCTACCTTTATGCTAACTGACACTGCAGACTGAACGCAAGGCAACTTTATTTATATAGCACCTTTCAGCCAATGACAATTCAAAGTGCTTGTACAAGAAAGTTAAGAACAACATACAATAAGAAGATAGTAAAAAAAAAAAAAGAAATTGTAATAATAAAGGAGCAAGCAGATGAAAAATAGACAAAGTAAACATTAAAATTTTAAATATAGTAAATGAGTGGAATTAAAAATTTAAGAATAGATCTTAAATCTTAACGGTCTGAGTGGTACGTAGGGTTGCAGAAGATTCAATAAGAACAGATGAGCTGTTATTTTGATTCAGCCAAGTTTCGGTCAGGAACAAAAAATCAAGATGATGATCAATAATAAAGTCTTGAATCAGAAATGATTTTCCCGCCAAAGATCTGATGTTCAATAAAACCAATTTTAATATGCAGCATGGAGCTTTGAGATTTCTGTTCAGGTTTCAACATTGGTTGAAGTGGAATAGATAGTAAATTTTGCAATTTACAGACCTTTTTTTGTCTCTGCGTGATTTTATTAATTTTTGCCTGTTATTTATCAGAATTTGTGATATTGAGGGTCCCTCAAAAATAGAAGTTGATTTCACTGAGCTGAAGTCAGGGAGATGAATCTCAACAGCTTTCTTCTGTAATATCTCATTTTCATAATGGAGAAGCAAACACTCAGCAGGATAAATTGTGGAGGAGATAAATTGTGGAGGAGATATCCCTAAAAACAGGCTGTGTAGATGCACATAGTCAATTTTGATTACTTAAAGTCGTTGAAATACAATAATGCAAATGAGTTTTTAGTATCCTGCTACCATTGTTGTTGAGATGAACTCCATCCCTCATAAAGAGGAGCCCCCGATCCCAGAATAAGTTACAAATTATCAATAAAAACAATATCCTGAGTTCAACTGCAACCAGGTATGTAGGCTGAGGATTCGACAATGTCATACGTTGTTCATCTGATGTTCTTGTAAGTCTTATTTTTAATTAAGAAAAGACTGAGAGTGAGTTATAATATGTACAAATAAAAACTCTTTATTTAAACAAGGGTTGGACAGATTTACAACTTCATATTCCCTCTTTACAAAAACACAAAGTCCCATAAACAAACAGACGACGATATTAAAATAGATGAATAAAATCATTCCACTAGGTGAGTGAATCTGGTGGCAGCATACACTGCGGTTGTCTCCAGATCGCTCTCTGCCTCTGCTGCTCTGGCTCTTATAGTTTTGGGGGTTTTAAAAGTCAGAGCTGCATAGTTCAGGTTATCAGAGTCTGGATTCTGTCGACACAAACACAGACTTTAGCAAATCGTTAATGATACTGAGGTGTGACAGCTGACATGAAATTACCTTGTTCGGTTGTGGATTCTGACTGTCGGCTCGAGCTGAATAACAGAAAAGCACTGAAGTTGCTGAAGAGTTTAAGGATTCTGTATTTGTACATTTCTGCACTTTCATCAATAAACAATACTCAGTACCTTTTTGAATTCTCCTAATCTTTGCAACCAGACAGATGATGATTATTAAAAGGAATATAGATGCAGCACACAGGATCCAGAACGGTTCGACAGACACATCCACTGGAGAGGAATGGCTCACTATGAGAGAGATTTAAAATTCAAATGTGTCTCTATTGTAAAACAAAATGTCTAATGTCTCTTACCTTCAACTTGTAAATATGTTGAGCTGAATATCTTCCAGTCAAAATCTTTACCATGTCCACAGATGTAGAGCCCAGAGTCTGAAGCATCCACCTGTTTGATGCTCAGGAAGACGTTTGTTCTGTTGGCCGTCATGTTGAATTTACCATTGTCAAATCCTTCTCGCAGCAAAGCGCCGGCTTCATAGCTGAACATCGATGAGATGCAGCTGGCGTTGGATCCGCCAGCGACTTTGTACCAGAATATGTGAACGGGGAGAGCAGAAAAGTTCGAGCACCACAGTGTGACTTCTCCTCTGGGCTGAACCACCACAGTGTGAAAGTCAAAAACAGCCGTAGAGACCCGACCTGAGACAACAGAACATCCAACAAGTTCAGCTTGACTAAGACTAAACAAACTGATCTGAGCGAATCCACTTCTACTGGATCAACTGACCAACATCGACCCAGAAAACTGGGTTTCTGAACAAATTTGAATGTGGGTTTACTCACTGAGAGAGCAGAACACAGCCAGTATCAGGCTGAATTTCCCCATTGAGTGAACAGTAAGAATCCACCAGTGTGATGGTTGTAAGTTGAACTGTGCTCCAGTTGCTGTTTACACTGTAAGTGGTGAGCTGTTCCTCTTCCTCACACTGAAGCTCTCAATGATTTGATTAGAATGGGTTCAGCTGATGATGCAAATTATTGTTTGCGAATAATTCATATCAATGCAGACAATTAATTAATTTTTTTTTTTTGAAAGTCCATCACAATATGACGTTAATAAATCAAACACTTATGCTTCAGATGAAAGTTTAAAATACCTTTGAAATATTTATCATAAATTAACACAACTCAAGACTTCTCAAGCTTCCACAGAGTTCAAATATAGCACATAAATAATATCAAATGTTGTACAATGACATATGTATTACAGTGTACTAGAACAAAGTACACATTTCTATATCACTCATACAGTCACCCGTTTTAATCCCTGTTATAACCCCTTAACATCCTTACATCCCCCAGTCGGTACATCAGGGAGTCAGTCCTTTTTAGTGAATTTAATCTGCTAATTAAATTTGCTTTGTATTTGATACATTGTAATAATGTGGACTAAATTGTGGAATCCATGAGATGAAGTGCTGTTTTTGGGGTTATGAGTTAAGTTAAGGACTAAGGTGTGAATTGAGTTTAGGTTTAGGCTGTAGAAATGAATGGAAACCAATGCAAAATCCTGGTGAAAGTAGAAAAACATAATATGTGTGTGTGTGCGCGTGGGGGCGTGTGCGAGTGTGTGTGTGTGTTGCCTTGTGTTTCAGAACTCAGTGCAGTGTAAGGAGGATTTTTACAACTAATACCACATTGTGAAAACAAACTGCTCCTTATGGGGTCCAAAAGTTGGGCCCACTAAGAAGAGATGCTGCTTTTGGCTCACAGGTCAGGTTTAGGTTTAGGTTTAGGACTCAGGTGTGAATTGGGTTTATGCCAGGTGTATGTTTGGACCTGAGCTTGTAAGGGTTAGGGTTAGAGAAAACGCCTGGGTTAGTTATGATGTAGCCTGGTGAAAACCTCCTCATTGTTCTACACTATTTGCTTTGTACAAAAGTTCTGGGCTCTGGGTTTGTGTCCTGAGCGTGCGGACCCTTTTGAGGTTTTAAATTTTACCCATTCGCCAATGTTTGACTGTGAAGTATGCGCTGCACCAGTTTGATGCTGTACAGCGTACTGTAAAGAGAGAAATGCATGTCCTGCATGTTTTTGAAGCTTCAACACACCAGACTCAAATCATGAGTTCACTATCAGGACTCTGGAGAACCCGACTGCACACCGAGGAGGGATTCAACCATTTGATCGAGGCGTGTTGAACGAGGGACACATGTAAAAGTTTCAGGTCCCTCGAGGCCTGGATTTGAGGGCCACTGGTTTTAGATCTTGTGCTGACACTTCTTCATAACCTTGGACTGTTTACTATGTTGAATAACCTTTGAATTTATTTTGATTGAGTGCTGAGAAGATTTTTGTTATAGCAGATCTTTATCAGACAAAACTGTAACAACTGTCTACGAATCGGTTATATAGTCAAAATTTAATAATATTAAATATCCATAACAGGTTGGTTCTCTGGTTTCATTTAGAGTTATGCACTATAAAGCAGAACACTAAGCGATCAGAGAGAACATGGAGCTCTACACATCTAGAGAACTTCACATGTTAGTAATGTTTACTGATGTATAAAAAGACTCATCGCAAAGATAGGAAATACTGTCTTCATCATTAATAATTTGTAATCATCAATTGTATTTTTCATGTGATTAATGATGTAGTAATTGTCCATAAATAGAGGAGACATTTGGTAGATGTAATAAATTCAAATCTAAACTTACCCAGAATCATAAGTTGAGCCATTAATTCCTTCAGATCTCATCAGTAATAACTTTACGGGATTCTTCATAAATAAAATTGATTCTATGAGAAATAAAATAATTGGCATCCTCCTCAACATGATGACTTCATCCCCAGTCAGTGACGCGGCTCTGAATGGAAGCACTAGAGTTTTCTAAGTTATCAAAAATATCTCAACCAAATTATTGAAAGAAACATTCCCTTTGATCACTGCCTCAATTTTAAGTTAATGATGCCATGTCCATAACACATAGGCATGTCCCACAAGCTGTTAATGTAGTTTTAATGAAAGCTTTACTTTGGAAACATTCTCTTTTACAAGCTGATTTAATAAATTGCATTCATGTATCTCATCTTCTTTTCTTCTTTACAAGAGAACAGGCGTCAATCAAGCAAACAGTAATGACCTGTTAGTTTCAGTCAGGTTTCAGAACTCATCACAACTCTGAAACTGAACTTGGCCTAAATAATGGAACAACAACTTCTGCCTCAAAACCATGACACCAATAATCATGGTGCCGCTTATGGTTGGACTCAGGTGAGTCCAGAAACCGGAGGCAGTGCGAGTGACATCAACAAGAGCCAGATCCCAGCCCAAGTCCTTAACTGTAATTTGTGTCTTAAACATTTCTTTTGACAAAAAGTCAGTTTTGTCACAGAGTAATAACAGCATTCTGTAGAATTTCTGAAAAAAAAATATATATATATTGGAGATATATTTTTGTTTTCCAGAACAAGGAAATCTGAACTTAAATAACTTCTGAAAATCAGCTTTTAACAGCAAATATAAAAAAAAAAAAAAAAAACACGACACAGACAGGAAATTAAGAAAGTGATAAGAAACAACAATTAAGAAGATTTCTTTGCAAAATAAAACTGATCTGTATGTTAACCAGTAACATCTGTACAAAATTTATTTTGCAAGATTACATGAGCAATTTCAGATTATATCAGGAATAGAATCACTTACACAAAACAGAATGATCTGAGTGAGTTAATTCTGCTGTCTGACAGCTTTGATGGACTCACCGCATCTCAGATCCGGTGCATAGATCCGTGTTTAATATTCAGAGAAAATTATTCAGTTTGGAAACACTGGAAATGTTATCATGTGACATTAACTATGCAGGCTTGAGAGGCTGCAATACAAAAATATTTAAAGACAAAGAGAAATTCAGCTTAAATCACCTCTTCATTAGTCACTATTGTAGCTTCAGTTTAGTGTCGAACTTTATGTAAGTTCAATTGAAGATGCTGTAGCCTTCTGTCCATTTTAAGTTCACATTTTACACATTAAAATATATTGTAGTCCTTTTGGGCCTGAATGCTCAAAAGCACTTTGCGTTTTTCTCCTGCTGCTGTTCTATGTATATTTATGGGACATTACAGTTATATTAGTAGATGCAACTCTTAACTAATTCAAGAAATGTATCAGGAACAAACTGTTTTAAACACAGTGAAATCGCTGAATGTAGATTTACTATCTGTAAACATGTTCTTTGAATCTTGAGATTTTACATGTGGGAATAATTTTTTTTCACTTGAAAACGAAGAAAATTCAAATCATGTTTCCCAACCCAACAACCACACCCCCACCAGAACCTGCACGGCAATAAAATCACTGTATTTTTCATCATAACACTCATTAAGTGCAATAAAATTACATTACTAGAAGGTGTGCATTGCTTATGTTTTAATAAAGATATTTTTAAATAAATGGCGACAAAGAACAAAATTTGTTGTGGAGAAATGATGGAGATGGTGGTATGATGGAGAAATGTATTTATTTTTCTTTCAGTATTACTCAAGGTAAGACATTACTTTGTGCTCTTTATCCAAGAGCATTTCCCAGTAAGCAGCTACATTTTGGCAGCACTGGCATCCCATAGTCTGCTATTTTGAACACTCCTCTTTAATTGAAAACAACACAAGAGATGAAATCTTGGTGGGTTGCAGTTTGTGCACCAGGTTACGGTTCCTTTATGACACCTTCTATGTTAGTGTGAAATGTGAAGAGTTTTGAAACTAAAAATCCAAGTTTAAGTCAAGCAATGAGTTTTGAGTGAATTCTTTTTGCCACAAACAAAATGTGAAATTCTAACAGTTCAAAAAAAAAAAAAGGAAAAGAAAGAAAAAAAACAGCATCAAGCCTGCAGAGATACTGAAGCATTTATTCCACTCTGACGTGAATTTATCTTGTGGCTGCATACACAGTTGTCTCCAGCTCTCTCTCTGATGGAGGTCTTCTGTTCCTTCCTGCTTTGGGGTGAAAACTTGGAGCAGCATAATTCAGATCATCAGAGCTCAGATTCTGTGGACGGAGACAATTTAACCAATCAAATCATGGAAAGATAAATGGTCTAAACTTACATAGTGCTTTTCTTGTCATGCCAACCACTCAAATAACTTTTACATCACATTTTTTTTTCTCTCCCAGACACACTTGACATTCACACACTTCCCCCGAAGTTGCTAACTTAGGGGAAGTTTCTTACCCCTACGGGGGCAACAGCATGAGGCGGGCAAACAACCTTCTAACAAGATGATTATCCTTCTGACTGAACCACACCTATAGATTATAATCTATAATAATCACCAATAACAGAGTTTTAGTTCACATACCTCATTCTGTGGTTGAGTCCGAGTATAAACTTGTGCTAAATGAGAGAAGTAGTTCATCTGGTTGGTTAAACATTTACCGATTCAGCATTTGTACATTTCTACATGTTTCCTATAAATCACATATCAATACCTCTTTGCAAAATCCAAATTTTTGCAGCCAGACAGATGATGAGTATTACAAGAAAAATTGTTACAGCACTCAGGATCGCAGTTGGTACATTTGTTACTTCGTCACACACATTTACTGAGGAGAAAAACATGTACAAGTTTTTAAATTGAAATAGATGCTACTATGTTAAACTTATGTGTTATAAAATGAGATTCATTTTTACATCTTCTATTTATTTTTCATATTACAGATAATGCTTAAAAATCTTACCATTTACTTTTAAATATGTTAAACATATAGAAGTTTAGAAACTGCAATAGATGCTGCAATATTGACACACTTATTGCAAAGAATAAAACTGACTTCCAATTCTTTTAAAGTTATTTTTTCTTATTTGACTTATAAGTCCTGAAAACCTTACCTTCAACTTTTACATATGTTGCACTGAACATTTCTGAGTTTCCAGCTCGTGATCCACAAAAATAAAGTCCAGAATCAGAGAAATCCACTGATCTGATGTCTAAAAAAAGGTTTGTGACGTTGGATGTCATTGTAAATCGTCCACGTTGAGTTTTGTTTACACCGCTCTGTCCAGAACCTCTCATAGACATGATGATGGTGGCGTTTGGTCCATCATCCAATTTGAACCAGTGGACAAACGCAGGTAAACTGCCTAGAGTTGAGCACCGCAGTGTGACTTCTCCTCCAGGCTGAGCAACAACTGAGTGAAGCTGACAAACCGATGTCAAGGTCCAACCTGTCAAGTGCATTCAAGAAAAGCAAAACAATATTTGTAGTTGATGATATTTGCACATGAACAGACAACATTACATAAACAATTCATAATGGAGGTGTACTTACTGAACATGCAGAGCAAAACTCCAAACAAGTTGAAGTTCATCATCGTGTGGAAAGTTCAACTACATCAGCTCAATGATTGAATCTGAACTGTGCTCCAGTTACTGTGATCTTACTGTATGGAGGAGGGAGGAGTGTTTTCATAGTTAGCTGGTTGTTGACACTGATGATGGAAAAGTTTCAAAGGATTAGATACAAACATGACGGTAATGAGTTAAAACAATATCGTCGATGTTAATAACATAGAAAAATAATGTGTTTTTAAAATGAATTAGTTATATTCAGTAAATTAGGATGTTACATTTTTATTTTCAGTAACTTGGTTCACAAAGTGAAATAGATTGCACAGATGTTTTCAAGATTTTATTTCTGTTTTGATGATTTCCTGCATACACAGCTAATAAAGACACAACTTTAAAATTAGAATATTACATCAGAGACAAAAATATTTTGGTACAAAAATGTCAAAGTATGTTTTCAAATATATTTTTCAAGAGTGATTTATCACGTGACAAGTGAACATAGTCATGTTCCATTCTACATATTCATCTCAGTAAATTAGAATAGCATCAATACATTTATTTTGTAATTTATCAACAAATGAAACTAGTTTTATGTATTGCTATATGGAAAAAAAAACAAACAGACAATATTAACATATTTTGATCTGGCATGTTTATATTCAACTGACAAAAACAGAAAGCTAAAACAAAAGGAAAAACCTATTAAATGTTTGTAAAATATATCTTGGCATATTTACACATGGCTCATATTCCTCCCATTTTTTGATGATGGATTTAACTGAAGTCCACGGGATGCTCAGTGTCTTAGGATTTTTTTTTGTATCCATCCCCTGACTTATGCTTTCAATGAACATTTTTCTGAGTTGCTTGGAGTTTTCTTTAGTCTGCATGCTGTAACGGCAGCCAGGAATGCTGATGAACCGGTGATGGACTTTTCAGACAAATATGTCTTTTTACCACAATCACTTCAGACACTCACTGCAATCATATGATCTGTATTCCACTCATTGTGACACAGTTAGCACTAATTGGCTGGACCTCTACTGAATTAGGTCATTTGCTTTAATGGTGTCGGTGTCACAATCACTTTATTATTGAGAAATATTTCTCACGGCAATGTCAAAAAAATATATATAAAAAAAAACATTAACATAGTGATAATCACACCACAACACTGGCAAAGCAGCAACAAAGAATCTATGAAATATGAAAACTAATGTTAATATAAAACAATCAGACTAAATGATGAACAATCACACTCAGTTGAGCTTTACATGAATTGGGTCGACCTCTCTGGATTTCTCTATGCAATAATATCACATTTATCAGATTTATTGAATCTTCTGCAAACCAAACTTGAAATGTTATTGTTTGAATAATAAAAAAAGAAACTCAAAAACTCAAATGAAAACAGCCTAAAGCCTGACGTGAATTTATCTTGTGGCAGCATACACTGCAGTTGTCTCCAGCTCTCTCTCTGCTGCAGGTCTTCTGTTCCTTCCTGCTTTGGGGTGAAAACTTGGAGCAGCATAATTCAGATCATCAGAGCTCAGATTCTGTGGACGGAGACAATTTAACCAATCAAATTATGGAAAGATAAATGGTCTAAACTTACATAGTGCTTTTCTTGTCATGCCAACCACTCAAATAACTTTTACGTTGCAAGTCTCATTCTCCCAGCCACACTTCACATTCACACAACCGTGCTCAAATTAATGAGTAACTTAGGTTGAAATTTCTTCTCCAGCAGCATACAGCAGGGAAAGCTGAAATAAACTGAGAACTTTTTAACAGCAGGATGATTATTATTCCCACTGCTCCACACCAAAGTTATAATCCAGAGGAATGACCAAAATCGTACCTCATTCTGTGGTTGAGTCTGAGTGTGAATTGGATCTAAATCACAGAAACAGTTCATCTGGTTGGTTATGCAGAATCTGTACGTTTTTGGAGTTTGCTTGTGTGACAAAATAACAATACCTCTCTGAAAAATCCCATTTTTTGCCATGAGACAGGAGATGAGTAACACAATGAAAAGGGTCACAGAACTCATGATCGCAGTTGGCACATTTATGACTTCACCGCGCGCATCTACTGAGGAGACAAACATATAGAAGTTTAGAAACTGCAATAGATGCTGCAATATTGACACACTTATTGCAAAGAATAAAACTGACTTCCAATTCTTTTAAAGTTATTTTTTCTTATTTGACTTATAAGTCCTGAAAACCTTACCTTCAACTTTTACATATGTTGCACTGAACATTTCTGGGTTTCCAGCTCGTGATCCACAAAAATAAAGTCCAGAATCAGAGAAATCCACTGATCTGATGTCTAAAAAAAGGTTTGTGACATTGGATGTCATTGTAAATCGTCCACGTTGAGTTTTGTTTACACCGCTCTGTCCAGAACCTCTCATAGACATGATGATGGTGGCGTTTGGTCCATCATCCAGTTTGAACCAGTGGACAAACGCAGGTAAACTGCCTAGAGTTGAGCACCGCAGTGTGACTTCTCCTCCAGGCTGAGCAACAACTGAGTGAAGCTGACAAACCGATGTCAAGGTCCAACCTGTCAAGTGCATTCAAGAAAAGCAAAACAATATTTGTAGTTGATGATATTTGCACATGAACAGACAACATTACATAAACAATTCATAATGGAGGTGTACTTACTGAACATGCAGAGCAAAACTCCAAACAAGTTGAAGTTCATCATCGTGTGGAAAGTTCACATCACATCAGCTCAATGATTGAATCTGAACTGTGCTCCAGTTACTGTGATCTTACTGTATGGAGGAGGGAGGAGTGTTTTCATAGTTAGCTGGTTGTTGACACTGACGATGGAAAAGTTTCAAAGGATTAGATACAAACATGACGGTAATGAGTTAAAACAATATCGTGCGATTTGATAACGTATAAATAAGTGGTCGGGTATTTTAAAAGTATTTGAGTTGATGAAAGACGGGTCACATTGTTGAGGTGTCACACATTAGAATATTATTGGAAAGTTCAGTTTAACTCAGTTCAGTGAAACACATTATAGTCAAATTCAATCTGAAATCTGAGGCTCTTTCTGAGTTGGGTTGAGAATTTGAATTGGTCAAAAAAACATGGGGGGGGGGGGGGTGCGGTGGCGCATGGGTAAAACGCAACCCATATATGGAGGCCTTACAGGTTCGACACAGGTTGGAGTCCTGGCCTGATGAGTCTCGCAGCATGTCTTCCCTCCCTCTTTTTACCCGCCTTCTTGTCTGACCACCTTCAACCACAGACCAGTAGAGCCAATAAAACCTTTAAAAAAAATGAAATCAGTCAAATGAAAAATATTCTGGGATATTCAAAGCAATTGCTACTATGCCCATGTTGGGCCATTCAAGTAGAAGCAGAACCTCTACATACTAAAAGACGTATCCCTAAAATAATCACATAGCAGAGAGTTTTTGGAATAAAATTAGAGACCATTGTGAAAAACTATAAAACTATAACCTCAAAGTCATCTTACATATTAACGTTATGAAATAGGAAAGCTTTTCTTTCCTATGTGAGGTCAGAGCTGTCTTCATTCAGTGAAATTATTCACTGTGGGGGTCTGGAAAATTTTAGTCAAGAGTTGCGATGCCTTAAATATAAAGTTTACTTAAGTAAAAAATACATTGTAGTACAAATACTCCAAGAAATATATATAAATGTTTTTTTTTTTAACATAAGTGAGAAAAACTAGTTCCTACCTTCCTCTGTAAATGGGTCTTTGTAAGTCAGACCTTTTTGAAGTTTTATGGGTTATCAAAACAAGTGCAGAATATGAAAACAAGTCTTATGCTAACAACTTGGCTGTCTGTTCAAATAAGACTTTGTAGGATGAATCCAGGTTTTCTCCATTATTACACTTCATTCATTATATATAATAAATATATGCTATATATATATATATATATATATATATATATATATATATATATATAATATATATATATATATATTTTATTTTATTTTTTTTTTCTTGTTTTGTCATTGTGAGCCATAATCTTCAACCTAAGCAGAAATGCCATGAAAAATACATAATTACTGTAATAAGTGATTCTGAGGACCCAAACAGACAACCAGACTCAGAAGACAACTTACAGCTTTTATTAACAAACTTATTTATTTTATAAACATGATATGACCTGCTGGAGAGGTCACTCAGTAGATCAAATGGTCATGTAGTCACTGACCTCCATGACGGCTTTGCTAATGCTCCTGCAGGGACGGGGTTCCTTTGAGAGGGAGCGCCACCTGGAGAGAACTGCAAGGATTCCCATCTTGTGGACGATGTCACTACAGGTGGGGAAAAGCCTGAGGGAAAAATCAGTTTCCCGTATGTTTGTTACTGATGGGTTCCTCAAAGCAATACAGTCCAACCCAGAAACAAACCAGTGAGACCAAACCAGCTGAGAGGAGGGGGATAGATCAGTGGTCTCACACTCCAGTCCTCAAAGCCTGGGGTCTAGCAACTTTTAGACGTTTTCCTGCTTCAGCAACACCTGGCTCCAATGTGAGCTCATTAGCAGAGCTCTGTAGAGCTGGACTGCGTGCTAGTACGGCCATTTTATCATTTAATTCAGGGACAAAGGATCCATCAAAACGTTGCTGGTCCTCGAGGACTACAGTTTGAAACCAGTGGCTTACACATGAGCTGAAGGTAGTGGGAGATGGAAGAACTCTGGCTAAAATAACATCACAGTGCCCCCCACATCGTGCATGAAGACAGAAGTGAAGACCTCTGTTAGTGACACTGATTGCTGCATCTGAGGTGTACAACAAAGCGTTACCATAGATCCTTCCTCTCAGCAGCTGTCAGATTTTAGAACTTTCAATGCTCCCAACAAACTCAGCCAGAATTTCTAACCCTGGAGTTATTTGGTCATCCCTGATGATTTCGTTTGATCTGAGTACGCTATTATAGAACTAACAACTGTATAAAATTAGTTTTCCCATGTTTTTTTTTATTTTTATTTGTTATTTATTTTTTTTATAACATAACATTTTATAACATGCATGTTTCGTTTCCCTTTAGAATGCTACATGCACACCTGGATTTTCTCACTGTGAGATACAGTACAATACAGGACATTTCTATTCTATTCTATTCTAACTCCTCTGCACGGTTTATAGCTTCTGCAGAGGGTCAGTTTAAAGGACAGGAATTTTTACTCCTCTCCTTTAGTGCTTCAGTGTGAGAAGTTTTTGTTGCTCACGTTTTGTTTTGTGATGTGTTTTTGCAGAGCTACAGGCCAGTTTCTATGTGGTAAAATCTCACCTCGGTGGAAAGTTACCTGGGGGCGGGATTACCGGGTTCACTGTTGTTTACAAATGTGTGATGAATGACAAAGACTGCTTGTTATACAGGGTGATGATTGCCAATTTTCTTTTATTACATCAACAATAACTTCATAAACACAAAGGCTGATATTTAATCTAAAATGACTCTGTGAGTTGGGTCTGCTTTTGTTTCCATCGTTACCTTGCAGACCTGTTGATTTCAGTTGCACTCGACCACAGTGGGCTGCCTCTTCCTGTGAAAAGAGCTGATGTTTATCTCCCCCACCCAGGAGCCCATTTGACTTTTAGTCTCAGTTTTCTCATGACATGTTCCTTGTGTGAGCCCTTTTTATACAACATTAAATAATTTAATGTGCATAACAAAAATAAAAATCATTCATCGACACAGGGATGTATGAAAGAACTGGATACAGTTTAACTGGATTTTTCTGACATTGAACAGTTTTATCTCTAATTCAGATACAAAAAAAAAAAAACTACATTGAATTGATGTTTTCACAGCAAACATTTTCAGCCAAATAATACAAGATAATATTTATCTGCTGTTGGTATACAGAACACGAGTCTCCACTGCGATGTGTTTTGGCACCGTCATGATTTGTTCAGTGTGAGGGAAGAACCTCAGCAGAGCAGAGTGAAGGTCAGAAGAGCCCAGAGTCTGGAAACAGAGGAATCAGTATTATGGAAGAGGAGCGTCTGAACTGGTGGCAGACATGTTGTTTACTGTGTCACACCCAGCTCATTTATGTTTATTCATATGGTGCCAGTTCACAACAACCGTCATCTTGAGGCACTTTACAAAAGACAAAAAATAATGTCAATTCAATCGCACATACATCCCAATTGATCCTCAAATACAGTAAGCTGAGTTAATAATTAACTCAGCTTAAAAATTAAGTACTTTAAGAACTTCCCATTATGATACATAGGATCCCGTCAGGCACATGTAGGCCTGCAGCTGTACTGCGCCCTACACTAACTAACTGCATCTAGTGGATATCACCTGAAATAACATTGTAGGTGTTTCTTCAGGTTGAAAGGAAATATAACCTAACATGCTTCATTTATTATTATTTTCTGCTCAGCCAATGTCGGCTCATGAAGTAGTGGCTATTACTACACTACTTAATACTCAGTTGCACTGTCAAACTCAGAGCAGAAGAGTAATTAAAGAATATTGTAAATATATAATATATATCTGAATTTATTGCATTTAAATATTTAAAATGTGACATGAACTCAAAGTGCGATGCTACAGTTAGCTTACCGAAGGATTGTGTTTCAAAATAAGAGTGGATAAATGGCTTAAGACCGTTAATACCACATCAGGTACGGAAAACCACAAACGCAAAAATTCAATCACATATAACAATAACGTTATTGTTAATCTTTTCATGTTAAATAAATAAAAAAATCTTACTTATTATTTCAGTATTAGGTCATTATTTCAGCTTGGCTCATGCAGATCTCATCTGATCGTTTCCATAGCAACAATCAGAAGCAAGACCTTACCCCAGAAGTACAGTGAGCTCACTGATGAGGTCATAGAAGACGTCATGTACATCACAGTAGAGCAAAGAAGTTCTAAAGCTTGAATCTCAATGCATCAGTCAGGATCCAGACGGTTCTTGGAGATTTGATTTTGTGCAGAGTAAGAATGTCTAGTTTTTTGCACGTGCTCGTTCCCTTGTTCATCCCGCTTGGTTGGAGCCTTGGATACGCCGTCACCCCAGGCATAAAGAAGATAATGGACTATTACTTTCCAGGGAAGGACTCGGACAAAGGAGTCTCTCAGGACAATGTTTTTTCAACGGATACCAAGGAACATACCAAACTGGCTGGAGGGGTTTGTTCCAAACAGCCAACAGATGTCTGTGGGACCGCAGACTTCAACCTGACCAAGACTGTATGAGAGAGTGCTGAGGACGAAGGTACTGTCCTTGGGCAAACTGACCAAGGACAGTACTGGGAAAGTTTGCTCAAAGTTGATGGTACATGTTGAGCGCAAGAGTTCAGCCGGGGTAGATTTTTCTGCGGCTGACCTCGCAGCCAAACTGACAGCAAAAGCTTTGACTTCATTGGTTCCCTCTGTAGTTTTGCCAGAGAATGCTTCTCTGAAAGGCACAATTACAAGTGTCTGTGAGGTACCAGGTTCCCCGGATGGGGAACGTACCTCAGAGGAAAGGGAAGCCGCTAATTTGTCCCAAGAAACGTCTCGAAATGGTAAGGTCACCATTATTTCTGAGGTTGACTGTTCCCCAGACAGGTACATCAATTCAGGACAGAGGATTGGCTCCGACATCCTAGATGTAGGCAGGACAGAAGCTGCAGGATATGGACAAGCGTGCATGGGAAATAAGGAGGAGAGCTACTTTAAGTTCTCCAATGAATTAAAAAATAGCTGGGTGAATGTCACTTTCCAGAGTGCCCTGAACCTGAGCATCACCAGAGGGCGCCTCGTTTGGGAAAGGGTTTTTCTGGAGGAGTCATCCATCCCATGCTGTGCTAGTCTCATCCACGCAGCTGTCCGACATCCAGGCAAACATTGTTCTCAGAAAGACCTCTCCCCAGTTTTGATGGAGCTGAGAGAAAATTGTCATCAGACGTGAGAAGGGATTACGACATCAAATGTTTGCTGGTGTCTATTCTGGTCTGGTTGGATTCATTTGGCAGGGTCACAGCTAGAGAGTTGTACAGTGCCGACTCTTGCTCGAACTGTGACACCAACGTCCTTGAGCTCCTGAGCAATGGCCCCCTGGCTGCCCTTCCATCTGCAACATTTCCAATCCACATCGTTTCTCCGGCTGCCGGTCTGCCTTACAGAAAAAACACTGCCTGACTGATAACAACGTGCTGGTGTTTTTTCCACAAAGGCAGACCTGCAGAATCTGGAGTGGAGCGGTACCGTCTGTCCTCGGTTATCTGTGGGGAATCAGAGCTGACCCACTTTTATACATACTTGATATGTCCAACAAAGCCTTCCTCAAGATCTGCATTTTAACATACTGTCAATGTTGATGCTGAAAAGAGGGGAAAAAGGCCCAGGAAAAGAAGACGGTGTTAAGCTCTAATAGCTGAGGGCAAAAATCAGAAAACTGCTGCTGCAGCCGTCTCACTGCACTGTTTTCCCATAAAATCTCTTGCACTGCCTGATATTTGAGACAAGTGGTTCTTAGTAAGGAAGCACTAATCTAGGTGCAGCTGAATCCATCTGATAGATCTTAACAGTCAAGTCAAGTGTGATCACGGAGCAAGCAGTCAGATTGCCCAAAGTCACAATCACAAAAACAAAGGGAATCTCTAGTTTCAGTATGTTATAATTATTTATACTGTGAATATTCCCACCATCAATTTTTTTTTTTTTTTGCCATTTTGTTCATTTTAGTTGACTATAATAACCTTGTTTCATAAAGTGTCACTTAAATGACTCAGTTTACCTTGTTTCTTTCTTCTTGCAGCTTTACCCATGAAGCTAAAAGACAAATAAAAAAACTGGTTAGTTTATTACTGATTACATATTTATTGTTCTGTTCTAAATTAGCTTGGAATAAGTTGTACAATAATATAATCAAAGTGTACCTCTCTCAAGTCTCCTGTTTTTAACAGCCAGAACAACGACTGCTACAGAGAGAAGAGCAGTCAGAGCACCTAAAATCCCAGGCATCAGGTACATCAGTTGGTCTGGAGCTTCTGTTAATATTTACATATTATTATTATTTTTTTTCATCTCTTCAGCAGAGTGGTTTTTTTTTACTGCGGTAAAATCCAGGAAACTCTTCTCTAAGACAAATAACCTACTTTTATTATCACAATCCTCCTCGTCTTTGGAGTCTCCATTAGCTGAAAATATGGATGATATTTTTTGGTTGGTTATTTGCTTTTTTTTTTTTAAATTTTGCAATAACTTTGTATTTCAATAATGACATTTTTAGATTATTAAGGTACACAGAGTCAGTCTTACCTTTAATGATCAACTCTGTTGCACTGCCAATAACTGTATGTTTCCTTACATAAAATCCACAGAAATACAACCCGGAGTCCATCAGGTCCACTTGTTTGATTTGAAGAAATAAAACTGTCTTGTTGGAACTCATGATAAATGTTCCTCCGTGGAATCCATCGCAGTAGGAAGGTTCACCTTCAGAACCGTACATGGAGGAGATGCAGCTGGGTTTGGTTCCGTTAATCACTCTGAACCAGTCTGTCTGGGTTGGGGATGAAGAAACGTTGGAGCAGGACAGAGTGACGTCTTCACCAGGATGGACGTCCACAGTTAGAGACTCACAGATCCAACCTGAAACAAACAGATTCAACTCTAAGATGACAAAAGCAAATCAGCAAGAATGGAATACTGATTCACGTTACAGTTAAAGAACACAGTTCAAATGATTTAATATTATACTTACTGTGGCTGCAGAGAAGTAAAACTGTTATCTGCATGAAGCTCCCCATTCTGCGTGCAACAACAGCGTCTCAGTTTGGCCGCTTCTTATGCAGGGGGATTTATTAGAAAGGGGTGTGGTGAACAGTTCACTTCACGTCAGAAGGCTTGTCTTTCTCTTGACCAAACTTTGACTTTAGAAGTAGGCAATTCAGTTAGAAAAAAGTTTAATCATACCGTCAATAAACTAACTAACCAGTTTGGTTATTGTCAAGTACTTTATACTGAAAGCAGCGTGGCACCCTGTCATTCTAAAGTCATCTTGTGAAGAGGATGAGCATAGTTACAGGGACGATCCTTCACCACCGTCATCTTTCACATCAGTTCCGGGAACAGAATCGTCCTTCTTCATCACCCAGTTCAGGTTTTTTAAATCCCTGGCTCTATTGTTGCTGCCCCAACAGGTGATGGCAGAAGAGATTACAACAAACAACAGACTCAATGAAGACAGGCAGCATCTTGCTGCAAACCCTGAAGTTTATCTGCATCAATTTTTCTCAATTCCAGTCCTCGTGGACCACTGCCCTGCAGATTTCAGATGCGTCTCTCTTCCAGAACACCTGATTCAAATGATTGCACGACTTCCATCAAGTGATGCAGAAGGCAGTTAATCACCCATCCATTCAAGTCAGGTGTGAGGCAGAAGGGAAACACCTGTAACATGCAGGGCAGTGGTCCCTGAGGGCTGGACCTGAGAGACACTCAGCTACACCACTCACAAAAAGTTAGGAATGTTTGGCTGTCAGGTGAACAAAGAATCCATGACAACCTTTACAGTTCAGTTTGCATAACTTCCTGTTTTCTAACAAGGAGACTAACAGCAGAATTCACAAGGAATGTTTCTAATCCATGAATCGACCAATAAATTTCCTGGTTCAGTCAGAGCTGGTATTCTGACAGTCCTCCTCATCGTGTCACGTTTTGACATGATGAGGCCGAGATGACGCATAAAAACGGATCAGCAGCGAGTTTCCACTTCAAACTTCAAACAGGACGTTGTCAGAACAGAAGAGCCCACCGAACCCAGAGGTAAAGTTGTAAAGGAGTTTAAAGAGTCAAGTTATAGAACAATTTTACCAACTTTGCATGTCTCACAGAGGGCTGTTCATTCTGTCCTATAGAGCAATGACAGTGTTTGGCACATCCTCAGAGCATGAAGACATCCCTGACAAGCCAGGAAAGATGAGCATCGATCAGTGAAGCAGACAGGAGGCCCACTGTAAATCTGGAGAAGATGCAGAGACTCATAACTCAAACTGAATAATCTGTCAGCACACCTGAGGTTATAACTTAGTTGTATCATGGGCTGTTTGAAATAATGTCAAGAAAAAAGCAACGATTGAAAGAAGACCTCAAGACCTCAAGCTTGTAGTTTACCACAGCAAACATGTGAAAGACCGAGATCTAGTTAGAAGAGAGCAAAACGTAACATTTTAGGTTCCATATCTAACACTACTCGCTTGGACTTAAAAGAATTCAAATGTGGAGCGCTAAACTGCTTGTGTAAAAGTGGTGCATACTACTCTACATAAATGAGGATTTCTTTTTATGAGCTACTGGATGTAATCATAGACAAATGGTAGAAGGAAGCAGCAGTAAAATAAAAATCAAGTTTGAAGCCGTGGAGTGGGAGATGCTGGTGGAAGATCAAAATAAACGTAAATCAGAACCTCAGCAGAGGCAGTGAACCTATGCTTTTCACACAAGTTGAGCAGGAGGTGTGTGTGTGGGTGTGTGTGAGTGTGTGTCTTTCATGCTTGACATAGACGTTGGTGCAGCATTCTCCAAAAAGGAGCTCACACACAGTGATTATATAAATGGCAGTACAAGTGAATGTTTGCTGCAAGAGCACTTTCCATACCATTTATGTTGTTGATGCATTGAACTGAGCGTGAGGATGCTGGTACCCATTGCCCAGTCTTGCACATTGGCCTCGACACTCTGTCATGGCACCTGGTCATGAGCCTCTGCTCTGTAGCCCGGTGCAGATCGGGTGCAGCACTTCTCACTCAAACTGGACAATTTGGAAGGTGCTCTTGCAGAGCATAGGGGTCATTTTTGAAGTATAGTGCACCCAATTTTTGGATCGATTATAAAAGTCACACAACTTTCCTGGCTAGTGCATGCACAAGATCCTCTAAAAGTGTGACTATAACTCAGACTGAAGCATTGCCAGAAGAAATGCCTGAAGGCATCCAGCCTGTGATGATACTGATCAGGAGCTGCTGCAGCAACAAAGACATCAGACAGATGCACTATGGGCCATTATGCAGAAGGTCAGAGCTGTACACCATAATGTGCATACCCTCCGCCATGACACAATGGTCATCATAACAGACACAGCTCTGTGTCTGTTATGATGCCAATGTCTATCAGTGCCATAGCAGCAGACAGGAAATCATTTCGTGGTCGTAGTCATTAACCTGACATCTGCCGGCACATGAAAAGGGAGGAGAGTGCACAGGTGGACACCACAGCAACCTGCAAAAATACGAAGCCACGAATAAGAACATTGTTTTGAGGAAAAGAAAACTGAGACACAGTCGGTGCTGGTGGTGTTGAGGTTCATCTTCAGGCAGCATAAAACACACAGTCAGAGCTACAGCGCAGTGATTAGATCAAAAATGATCAGATTTTAGTTCTGCTACATAGAATACAAGCTACAAATGTCTGTTAATTACATCCAATATGACTCAGCAGAATTGACTTTGTCAAGAAGAATTTGTATACATATCTGCTGGTTCTTCTGCAGAGGGACTCCTGTTATTTCCACAGGAACGTCTGGCCTCTTCATTACCAACTGCAGTTTGTGTAGACCTCTTTGCAGAAGTGCTAACATACTTATCATAGGAGACAGGAAACATTGTTTAACTGGTAGCTACACGACCCTGCTGTCCGGAACACACAGAGACAACAAGGCTCTGCCTTTATCGCTTTTATGACAGAGCGTAACCTTCCTCTTTTCAAAGTAGTGCCAACTAAATTACAATAGTGGCAAACTCCTGAGACCTGAGAAGGTGGTAAAGACAAAACCCAAAAGGCTTACAGATGTGATGACAAAAAAAGGGTCTGGAAAGTGGAAAAGAATCTATTCTTCTGAAATATTCTTACTCAAAGAGTATACAGAAGCAAAAGAAAAAAAAATCACTGAATATTTGCAATCAAAACCAGTAAATATCTAAGAATGAACTATATGAAAAATAAGACATTAACTAAAGCACAAAAAACAAAAACAGATCAAAGTCCAGTGAACTACGGCTGTGGAGCTCTGATAGGTACAGTCAGGTCAGAGTGAAGTGGTGCTAGTGCTCTCCGACGTGTGTGGTCTGTGGTGTCAGCTTCAGCTTCCTGCTCACACATCTCACTCCTCCACCAGAGGACCATTTGACTCGTTTGCATAAGAAAGAGACGCCTTGGTGGGGTGTCGTTTGTGTGGGGGGCTCCACGGTGGCGTCCTCGCAACCTGCTTCCGTGTCGGGCGTTTGGCAGCTGGAGCCGACTGGCCCATTCGCCTGCTGTCGCCTTCAAGAGCCGAGGTTGCAGTTCCCAGCCTCTGATCTGAGTGTTTGCACTGTTAATCGTCTGCACCCACAGGTGACAGATACACACAGGCTTACTCTACTCACACTCTGCCAACCACCAACCTACCCTACACACGCACACGCATGCACGGGTATACACATCTTTCTATCTTCACAAGAACCTTGAATTGACTCCATTCCATCCATTCATTTTTCTTCAGCCTAACCCTAACCCTAACCTAAACTCTATTCACACCTCAGTCCTAAACCCAAACCAGAACAACAACAACTCTTCCTGGGCTTTGGGCCCCGCACACAAATGATTCTATGTCCTTTCAAACATCTTTCTATTGATTATTAGTGATGTATTGGCAGAAATAGTACAAGACCATGCACAATACCTACATTTTAACAGATTTTAGTCCACAAACAGGAGACTCACCCAGCAAAATGAAACTTAGATCAAATAAATCTAATTTGCACAGCAGAGAAAAGATACAAATGAATAATGCCGTTTAATGTAATACTATGAAAATATCAATTAGTCACATATATGTATGAAAGAAAATTTTATTCATTAATTTGAAAAAACGATGGGCTACTTATAGAGATGATAGTAATAGATTTCTCACAAATTAAGGGATGCCAAACTTTATAAAATCTGTTTTCTAAATGGTTGTCGGTCAAATCAACAACTTTATCTATTTAGCTTGAATACTTCGATGTCAGACACAGCCAGATGTGTGACATCATAATGTAAGAGATGTTTGTATTTGTTTGTTTTTACATTGTACAGCTTCAATGCAGAGAAAAAAAAAATGCAGTACAAAGGATAGGTTTTTAGATTACTGTTATGTTATTATACACATTATGTGGCAACACGAGTATATGAATCTGCTGCTCTGCCCTTCAAAGCAGGGCGACTTGCGGGTGTCACCTCACTGTGGGAGTTGCGCCCAAGAAACTAGGTCAGTAAGGCACTTAAGGTTCATAACCAATGACAACAAAACTTCATTCCACCACAAAATAGTTCAATTTATTGATCCATGTTTTACAAAACAAGTAAAATTCAAAAAACCACAATGGGGAGGGAAGTGCACAGTACTGGGGCCTACCAGCAGGGGGAGGGCAGTCCAAATGTGGGATATTGGTTCCTAAAACAAATTAATAAATCAAAATAAATCACCCCAAGCACTTGTGAACAGACACTCGATCGTGAAGAAATCCCAACTCCGGTCACTTGTGGATGGGGGTGGGGTGGGGGCATCCAGTCACCTCGGTTTCTATTGCCAAGCTGAACTGGGGAGAGTAAATTACAGCCACACCCCAGTATCAAACAGGAAACTTCAGGCAGCTTCCAGATTTAAACAATTTGAATTGACCAACTAAAATTGCAGGTCTTATTCAGAAAGAGAAACATTACTTACTGATTTCAGAGTTTACAGTTTTTACCACTGCAAGTCAACCAAGTGACCTTCCCACTGAAGTGCGACCAAATGCAGGCGAGAGAGTCTGCCTTTATACTCACGCCCATTATGAGGCAGTTAGGTCCCAGGTGTCCTCAATCAAGGGGGCAGGCTTCATTCTGCTAGTTATATCTATTTGATATGTCTACATCATGTCACATGAGCCATTCAGGCCAAAAGTTGCCAAACTGTTGCAGACAATATTGCTGTGCCCCCTAGAGGTAAAAAATGTTACAGCATGGTGGCTGCCAAGGAGGAAGAGTCGATGCAATGCAGCAATCTCTCGATCATCTCTGACACTCTCCAACTGTCTGTAGCTTTTAACTGAAAGTATTTGAAGACTCAGCAGCATTCTTTCAGGACACAGTCCCACTGCGTTTGACTAGAGGAATCATAAATGTGGGTTTGGAAATTAATAAAATCCAACAGGCAGATTCCATGGCAAGGTTAGGGTTAGTTCAAGTCAGGTTTAGTTTCTAAGTTTAAGGAACCTGGTTAGCTTCCATCAAGCAACAGTGTAGCTTACATTGTTGTTGCCTTCTAAACAATCTCACATAATGAGAATGCTTGTTAAGGGAAATTGCTGTAACAGGATCGGTTTGAGTTCTGGGCTTTTAGTAGACCACTCCAGAACATCCACCTTTTTGTCTTCAACTTGCAGGAAAATAAATGCTCCCTAAAGTCAAAGTTCTCCTGAAGATAGAAACAAATCATTGTTTTGCCTTCCAGGGCCTGTCACTCACAAGCATCTCCACAGCATGATGCTGCCACCACCATGCTTCACAGTGGGGATGGTGTGTTTGTGGTGATGTGCAGTGTTGGTAGAGCTTGTCTGATGAGACCAAAAAGCTCCATCTTGGTTTCATCAGACCAAAGAACTTTATTCCTCTTCACCATGAAGTCTTCCTGGTGCCGTTTGGCAAACTGTTGATTTGAGTCATGCCCAGTACCCAAGGCTAAAGCTTGTAGCTCCTTTAGTGTTGTCATGGTAACCCGGCGTCCTCTCTCACTAGTGTCCTTGCGCAGTCACTCGGGTGTGAGGACGACCTGATCTTCCAAGATTTACATGTGAGCCATATTCCTTCCATTTCTTGATGATGGATATAACTGGACCCCAGAGGACGTTCAGGGTCTTAGAGGTCATTTCATATCCATCTCCTGACTGATACCTTTCGATCGCATTTTTTGACTTTCTTTCTTGTCGTTGCACAAAGACACAACAGTGAATTTGGCAACTGAAAAAATACTGAAAAACTAGAAGTGTGACTATAAACACATGTAGATATATAAAGGTAGATAAGAGAAAAAAAATAATAACCTCTGATTTTCTGTGTCTTGATGCTGTAATGGTTGCCAGGACTACTGATTAACCAGTGAATGGACCTCAGGTGGTCTCCATGCCTCTCATTGTGAGACCACACACACACACACACACACACGCACACACACACTAGCACCACTTGGCTGGACCTCTGACAAATTAGGTCAGTGATCATCAGTGGTGAATGTTTATATAATCACTTCTTTATAATATTTAATATTTCTATTTGTTATTATTTCATAATCTGTTTTCACATTAACATCAAAGTTTATTTTGTAAATTGATTTACCAAAAAAAAGCCAAATTTGGTTATTGTTGATGATAATAAAACATCCAAGGAGATGAATTCTTCTTTCATCGCTGAATGTAACACAATAAATCAAAGACTTCACAGACCTCCATTCAATCCACCATCTAAAAATATTAAAAGAAATGGCATAGCTGCAATCCCACCGTGACATGCTGAGCAACGAGAGGCACAGGGAGACTCTGGAGGGGCTGCAGGGATCCACGGCTCAGGTGAACCTGCCGAGATTCATCCTTCTCTTTCAAGAGAGACCTATTTTACAGTTGATCATATCGGACATATCAATCATGCAGAAGGAGAATTGTTTCATTTATTTATACTTTGAGAAATGGAACTTAGTAGTTAAATTAAGGTAGAAAACATTTAACGCAAGTTTTTCAATTTAACGCAAAGGGCCGTTTCTTTACACTCGATGTGATTTTATGTGTGTTGCCAGATGACTGAAATAGAAAAACAGTAAGAAACATTACAGAAATGTATTCATCTTAAATGGGACAAATTTTCATCTCATAGTGTGATTAATTAGTTAAAGTTAAATATGTTTTCTTATAAATGTACGCCATTGTAGTAATAAAACTGGCTTGCACTTTGAACTCGGCTTCATTATTTTGTTTATCCCTGAATATTGAGAAAACTCAGTTTGTTGTGGACTGAGCAGTAATGAAGTAGATCAAGATTAATTGGATTTATATTATTATTATTATTATTATTTTAAAAAGGCTCTTTAGGCTGTTTAACAGTTAAGATGGAAAAAAAAAAATCTTATGTGATTTTCAGTACTGACATTTCTGTGGCTTGTAAATTATTTCGTAAATTATTTCATCACACACATTACTGATGTGTGTGATTAAGCACATCGGTAATAAATGATAAACTGTGGAAAAAGTTAAAGCGGTGGTCAATATGTCTAAGTAACACAAATATATTTTATTATATCAAACATCTTGCAGCTTTATGTCATTTTAATATCATTTTTGCGAAAGGTTGCCAGTGCATTTTTGATGTCATGATCATACAAAACTAAACTCCAGTTTTACTTGTTTATAGCAGAGTACACACAGTCAGTCATTTTATTTCTCTGGTCTTGTCTTGTTGATGTGTCAACCTTCTGGAGCCTCAAACCAGCGTACTGGAGGTCTTCTTCATCTTGGTCTTCCCTCTAATAGTACAAACACATTGAAATATGAAGATTTAATAGGCAAAATAAAAAGTGTCCAGAGAAATCTTATGAAATAAACTAAAATCCGTAAAGGAGACAATAAAAACCTCTGCAGTTCTTGTGTCAGGACGGGAGAGTCTGGAATGAGGTTCTAAAGAAGAACACAAATTTAGTTTCCCAATGCCGTTTTCACTCGGCAGACTTTAGAAACAAGCACCTGTGGTACCTGAGGTGTTGAGGTTCTTTCTCTTATATATCCTGAACAACAAGAGAGCTTGTAAGAAACTCAAAAAGGAAGTGAAGGCCAAAGCTCCGGTAAGAAGATGCGTAAAATTGACCTCATCTGTAAAAACGACAGGCAGGAGAGAGAGGAAGTATTTTTTTAAAATTTTAGTCAGAAAAAAAGAATCTTCACAGTGCCTCGTAAACGTTTATTTGCTAACACGCCTTGGACTAGGACACTAGGACACTGAATTTACTGAACTGGAGAGCTCTTTCAGTGACAGACTGCAGAGTTACCATAGAATCATCCTTTCAGCCTGTCTTAGACTCCAGGACTGTCTCTGCTCCCATTTCTGCTGCTATTTCACGTGTTTTTTCTGCACTGCATTGAAATACAGTTTAATAAACTGTTTATGTTCAACACACATGAACATTATGCACACTATGAAAAGAAGTCATCCATGCACATCCTTTTGATCGGAGCACAAAATGTCTATTTCTAACAACCGCACAGTATTCTTTCAAGTCATTATTTTCTACAGTATATTATTATTATTGTTATTACTATTTATATATATATAATATATATATATATGATCTTTGTTTTTATGTGAATCTGCATTTTGATGGTGCTGTTACGCCTAAGCTTTCTCAGTTGGGTTAATGAAATAAAATTCTATTCTGTATTATAATACCATTGATGATTTACAATATTTATTGCAAGTAAAAATCAGAAGGATGTGTAAACAATTGTGTTGATTTATTATTAGAGAGCGATAGTGATTACACAGCATCCTGAAGAGAAAGTAGTGGAGAAGTTGAACTATAAAGTGTGCACTTCATACTTAAAGTGTGGATTTTATGGAACAGAGGCGAGCAAAGTGACATCGCTGAAAGAAAGACATTAGAAGTCCAGTTTGAGGTTTTTCGTCAACCATGTGTGTGTTCTGGTTAGCCATGATGAAAATGAAACGTTTTGGGTCACATGTGAAATGTTGTGGTGGCGGGTGAGGGGGCCTTAAACACCAAACTGAAACATGGTGGTCACAGTGTCATACTATGAGGCTTTAGTCCTGTGAGGACAGGGAAATGTTTCTCCTAAATTTCTGCAGCACGTATTTAATCTTTAGTCAGAAAAATATCTTTAGTCAGAAAATACATCATATTTCAGATTCTGGAAAACTATGCATCATACTTTTACAAAGCATTGTGCTTACCTTTAAAGCCCAGTTTGGTTCCACTTCCAAACACTATGTGTCCACAGGAAGCAACAGCACAGTAGTAGATTCCAGCCTGAGACCCAGTCAGGTTCTGCAGCAGCAGGCTGTACAGACATGAACGGGTTTGCTCCCGAGTTTCCTGTCCACACTGATCCTTCCTGCCTCTGCGGCTGTAAAGGAGTCCTGGAACTGATTCTCCATTGTTCCAGAACCAGTAAACACTGTGTTCTCCATCACAGCTCCCAGTTTCTACTGTACAGGTTAGAGTTGCATGACCTCCCGGCTGGACGGCCTCAAATTCTTCCTGATGGACCAAAGTCTGCATGTTTGAGTCTGAGCCCTTCACGAACACTGTAGTACCATTTCCAAATTCAAAATCAAACATGTAACCACTGGAGCAGTAGTAAGTGGCTGTGTCTGAAGGCTGCAGCTCGGTAATAATCAGGTGGTTTTTACCTTTTCCGGAGTCCAGGCTGAAACGTGGATCGTTTTCAAATTCACTGTAAAACGTAAGCTGTTCATATTTGAACACAGTGGAAATGAGTCGTGGTTTTTGTCCCAAGATTAGCTTATACCAGCTGAGCTTGGCAGCCTCATCAGTTTCATAGGAACATTCCAAAGTCAAAGTCTCTCCAGCTTCAGCTGACAAAACGCTGCTTTTCTGACGGACAGCCGAGGAGACGTTTCTTGTCTGAGCTGAGGGAAGAAAAAGGCCGAATAAATCACACCCATAATTAACACATGAAACCAAAGTCACAAACTTCAAAGGAATTACACCAAAGGCACAAAAGCACAAACACACCCATGTTCACCAGGCATGTCAGCCAGAAGACAAAGTGTGCAGGCGTCATCTTGGTCAAACTGCTGAATGAAAGGAACTTCATCCTTCCTTCACTTTATAGTCAAGACTGTACTTGTGTGACGCAGTAGGAGTGACATCATGTCATGTTCAGGTAACATAATCACTTATTCACTGACAGTTGTTGGTCATTCTCAGAAAACAAGACCTTCTTGTCAAATTGGCACAAGTGGATTGCAGACAGCAAATTTTGGGTTTTGGGAGGGGAAAAAAATTCCAAGGGAGTTTAAAGCAATTCAGTTTTAGTGAATATGCATCATCAAACATCAGAGCTGAGCAAAAAAAAACAAAAACAATTCAGACATTTTTAACAGTTAACAGTTCCTGCCTTCAAATGTTTTAAGCAGAAATTACAGTTTATTTCAGAACAGATTTCCAACAAATCACTTACATGTAAAACACATGTATTACACAGCTGCTGAGGTCGTAGGAAAGTAAAAGTGACATTAACTTAACAACAGTCTAACTCAAATAAATCAGAAGGGATGGTTTTCGTCAATTTCCGGTCATCTGCTGTAACTGGGCAGATTCCTAAATAACTTTGTTTAGGCACCAGTTTAATCAGGGAGAGCACTCAAGAAAGTCTGAGCACCTCTGACTGTTATGTAAATGTTTCTTGGAAAAAAATGGGGAAAAAAAGGGATCTGCCATTTTTATTATTTTACCCATGAATTGCAAATGACCATCACTTTTTTTGGAAAATGGATTCCAGTCACATGCACAAAGCATGTCTGCTCCATAAAAACAAACCAAAACAAAAAAAAAAGGTGTAAATTCATTAAGCAGCAGCTTTGATTTGTCAACAGAATCAGAGATCTATATTTGGGCAATTAAGTATTTTAATTCTTTCTGCAAAATTTCAAAAAGCTCAAGCTTATCTTCAGCCAGGGACAGATGCTAGTTAAACCGGCGACTGGTCAACCACATCAGTGGATCGTCTTTCTTCAGAGATGAAGTTCCTGTCTTCATCAGGATAAGGACGTCTTCCCAAATGCAATGCACGCCCTGCAGACTATAGACAGACAGGAAGTCTTTTGTTCACCTGGAGCTGTGTAGTAAAAGGAGCTAACAGTGCGTTCTGGGATTCAAGTCTCCTGGTTCTCTGTGTAGCTCAGAACACAAAGGATGAGGTAACACTACTAGTGATGTTAACACTGAGGAGTGGAATGACCAGCAGGCTGCTCCTGTTAAAGCTGCAGTATATAACTTCATAAAGAATATGTTAACATATATATTAAAACTGTCACCATGTCATGAAAATTTGTTATGAGTCAGATAATCTGTGAAAAGATCGTCCTCCTTCACTTTCTCTCTCTGCTGCTGTTGCTGTCTGAAGAAACGCATTAATCCCACCCAAGAACAACCAATCAGAGCCGGGAGGAGGGGCTTAGCACTGCCAATCATCCCCCTGTCACTTGCTGCTAAATGGGCCAATGGGGGACAAATGACTTACCAAAACTGCTTCTCTGCTGTCATCAGTGGCTATGCTAACTAGCATGAGTGTGAGGCCAAACTGGCCCACACTCCGTCTTTAGTGCAAGTGGAGAGCAAACAACTCAAAAAAAAAACCAAACAGCGGAGCAGTCAGGTGCAAGATATTTTAATACAAAAAGTGGCACAATAAAAACCGTTCTTCTTAATAAAATCCAGTGTTCAGTAAAAGTCACCAGTCGAAGGCCACAGGTTAGGCTCTGCTTATTATCCTGTTCATGGAGGTGAGCCGTCTGCAGCGTACACCTATCTGTAGGTCTACCCAGAGATAGAAAATCTAGGCCTACAACCTCAAGGGGGTAAGACACCGGTATGGGATGCAGTGGGGCCTTAGGCTCCGCCCTGCTTTGCAAGCTACAGGCAGCACAGCCCAACTGAAACTGATGCACCTCCTTCTCCATATTGGGCCAATAGAAGAACTGACGGATTCTGGACAATGTCCTCTCCACTCCTGCATGGGCAGTTGCTTGATGATACCTTTCCCACACCTCTCTGCGTTTACTTGTGGGGCATACAACTTGGAAAAAAGTTTCATTAGTTTTACAGTCTGTTACTTTTCGACAAACAACACCATCCTGGAGTACGAGTTTCCCCCACTGTTTCAAAATTTTGCATGTGATGACTGCCAAGTTCTTTCTGGTTTGTGCTTCAGGTAGAGTCCCCTGTCTCACATACCTTTGCACAACTTTCAGGTCCACATCTGACTCTTGAGCAGTCTTCCAATCATATGTCTGTAGTCCAGGCTCCTGAGGATTTGGGGAAGCTGCTACATTAATTAAATAGACAGCTTGGTCCTCTGATAGTGGGCCTACAGGAAATCTGGACAAGGCATCAGCATTAACGTTTTCTTTCCCTGCCCGGTATTTCACAATAAAATTAAAGGAGGCTAACTGCGCGACCCAGCGTTGTTCTGTTGCCCCCAGGTGAGCAGTTTGAAGGTGTGCCACTGGGTTGTTATCTGTAAAAACTGTAAACTTGACTCCTGTCAGGTAGTCTCTAAACGTTTCAGTGATGGCCCACTTTAAGGCCAAAAGTTCCAGCTTGAAAGAACTATAGTTTGCATTGTTCCTTTCAGCAGGGTGCAAACTTCGATTAGCATAGGCGATCACATGTTCTCTCCCACTTTGCACCTGGGCTAGGATAGCACCCAGGTCATGTTTACTTGCATCCGTATAAAGGACAAATGGTAGGGAGAAGTCAGCATAAGCAAAAACAGGGGCTTCTATAAGTGCAGTCTTTAACTGTTCAAAGGCTTTCTGGCACTCAGCTGTCCAAGTAATCTTTATTTCTGACCTCTTATTAGCAGGTATCCCAATCAGCAGGGAGTTCAAAGGGCGGGCTACCTTGGCAAAACCAGGGACAAACCTGCTATAGTCCCCAGCGAGGCCCAGAAAAGCTCTGACCTGGCGAATGGTATTTGGAACAGGGTAATTTTTGACAGCACTAATTTTTTCAGGGTCAGGTCTCACCCCATTCTTGTCAACAAGGTGTCCAAGAAACTTTACCTGAGTCTGAAACAACTTGCATTTGTCCAATCTAAGTTTCAGTCCATGCTGCCAAAGTCTCTGGAAAACAGTTTCAAGGTGTTGCAAATGGGAGGAAAAGTCTGGTGAGTATATAATGATGTCATCCTAATAGACCAAGGCAGAATCTAGAAGTTGGCCGTTTAAGTATTGTTGCATTAAACGCTGAAATGTGGCGGGAGCATTACAGAGCCCAAACGGCATGCGTTCAAACTCAAAGAGGCCGAGTGGTGTGGTAAATGCAGTCTTCTCTGGGTCTTTAGGGTCCATCTCCACCTGCCAGTAACCGCTGGCCAGATCCAGCGTCGAAAACCATTCAGCCTTTGTTAAGGATGTCAAGGTCTCCTCGATCCTAGGAAGGGGAAAAGCATCTTTATGAGTGACTGCATTAAGTTTCCTGTAATCTACACAAAACCGCAGGCTTCCATCTTTCTTCCTCACCAGAACAATAGGTGCAGCCCATGAGCTCTTGCTCTCACAGATAATTCCTTTATTCAGCATATCTGCCAGAAGTGTCTTCATTTCTTTGTACATTAAAGGAGGCAAGGGTTGATGCCTCTCTTTGATAGGTACTGCATTACCTGTGTGAGTGCTATGCTGGACCAAGTCTGTTCTGCCAACGTCTTCTTCATCCACAGAAAACACCTTTTTCCACCTCTGCAGAAAGGCCTGGAGCTCCACCTTCTGCTGTGGGGGTAAATCCACAGAAGTTAGGAGTTTGTTCACCTTTTCACAGCTGTTGGGTTCTTCCATCTCTACAGCTTCTGCTACACCAACTTCGACCACCCCATCGGATCCCATAGTTAAACTAAGGTCACCGGCACCTTGAATTTCAGTCTCTTCCACTTGATACAATCGGCCCAACTTCTCATAGGGACCTATTTTTATTGGATATGGGTGAGACTCTGACAGGAAGCTGCCCCCGATCAACCACTGACCAGGTTCTTGCCACCCCCCATTGTTCTGATCCAGGTATTGCCTCCACCGACCCCAACCCCTTCCTGGACCTCATCTTCTGAGAAGCGCGGCCCCAAATCATTGTTTCACAACTAGGGGGTAGCTGTATTCCTTGACGGCAGGCAGGTCGAACATACCCTAGGGAATCCCCTTCCATCTTAGTGGCAGAAATCCGCTGGCAGATGGTAAATGCCTCTTCCCAGGCCTGATGGGACTCCCACTTCTGAGGGGAGAAAGCTGACGTTCCACCTTTAAAAACAATGTCCCAACAAGCACCAATAACATTCATGCCCACAATAAGTGGGTGGGTGGGTGGAACAGTCATCTTTTACAATCACAACACCTTTTTCAGGTATTTTAAACCCTTCAACCTCAAAGTCCATAATAGCATACCCAGAGTACGGGATGGTGAGTCCATTTGCAGCTTTTAATGTAAACACCAGGGATCTGTCACTTTTCATTTGAGGAAAATAAGAATCCATTACTTGTTATTGAACCAATGTTTCTTGAGAACCAGTATCCAGCAGAGCTGTCATTCTCACTCCACCCATAGATAACTCTATGGTAGGACATTTACCAATGAATGGTGCACACACACACACACCACACACCCCCACACACACATATATATATTAATTGAATTGAACCCAGCACCTCTCTGTGTGACACAATAAAATTTGAATACTGAATACAAGTTGAAGTTGCAGGTCTCTTACATGTTCCTCTAATTCATTATCTTGGTTCCTGCTTGTCTCTGAGTGTCACTGTGTTCACACCAGACCCGACATGATCACGTTTTGGTCAGAGACAAGTTGTTGTGGGTTTGGGCTTCTGGTCAGGTTTCCTGTGTTTGAGCTCAGCCAGCACTGATGTTTCCGCCAATGGAAACTTGTACTGTGCAGACCACACCACCTCCACCACACACAAACAGTAAGACAATGCTGTAGGCTAAATGATCCAACCTTGTGGTTGATATGTTTAGATGACTGGAGAAGCTTATTTCATGAGTGTGTGATCAGTAGTACACAGTAATACTGATCACACACTCGGTATTACAGTGCATATAGCAACTAGATGCTAAATGTGACTAGCAGTCAGTTAGCAAGATCACACTCACACACATATCCATCAACATAACCTACTTGTTTTTGGAGCTTCAGCATAAAACGATCTAAGAATTGAATTCAGGTTATTTATATATATATATATATATATATATATATATATATATATATATATATATATATATATATATATATATGAATATTTATGAATATATTTTCATTGCAATAAAAGTGTGAGGAGTCCAGTGCCCCCTGCTGACCAATAGCTTTATTTCACTCACTTCAAAACTGATGATTTAATCTGAAGAAACACACTGAGCACACTGGTAGAGAGAAAAGCTCCCATTTCCCCCCACGTTGATACTGTGGTTATGTCCAAGTTCCAAGACAAGAGTGTTTCAAAATAGAAACATCAATTATTTTTAATATCATAGTTGCCATATTTGATGGCCAAAAATAATACATTTTAAAGGTGCATAGCACTAACAATGGCTCTGTTTGCCTTTAAGGTTGCTTCACTCTGCAAACTGCAGTGACAAACTCAGCCTTCACTACATTAGCCTGATAAAACATGCTGTGTTTTTAATCCCATAAGGTTTTTTTTTTAATTTGGTGCTAAAATAAGCAGCAGCTGTTCTCAGTTCAGCTGTTTGACAGCAGGGAGCAGCTTCCTGTCCATCCTCCATACAAATAACTGACCTAAGGAATCAAATGTCAACAATTGGTTCCTACAGCACTTGGATGTGGTCATATATGATTGAAGAGATCTGTATTTCAAATAAAAAATAAAAACAAAAAAACAACTCAGATCTAAGAAGTGTTGCAAAGTAAACATTTGCTTGCTTGAAAGGCGCAGCGCCCACATGCTGCGGTCAGACTTAAAAGGTTTGCTTTTGTTCTCTATTCTCTGAGGCTCAAACAATGTGTGTCTCTGCTCTGTGCGTCTAAAGACTTTGGCCTCGAGTTATGACCTTTGCTTCGGAAAGGTCATACCTTTGGAACCAAATCATAAAGTAGATCTTATTATTTGCAAGTGCAAGCCTTGATCCTCGGATGCTGACTTCAACGCTGGACTCGATGTATTTTTAGTTCTGCTGCCAGCTGACTAATACAGAGAGCAAAGTGTTGTCGCTGAGTTCCCGCTCCTGCCCGAGCCGCTCACATCGATCTCAGCCCCGGTGGTTTGTCGGCTCCACCTCTCCTCCGTCCTGACAGGATGTCTCTGTGGTCAGAGCTTGTGATGCAGCTTGTTTTTTCTTCTTCTGCTTTACAACAACAGCTCTGCTTATACTTTGACATTTATGTTAGCAAAGTAAAACCCAATGTATTAGCTGCATTTTCCATTACAAATGTGTGAAAATCTTTGTCTGTTTTCTGCTAATGTCGAAGAAACACAACTTCGCAATTGCACCGTTTCCATTAAATAAGAGATTAAATATTTCGCACGCTTCTGCATCTCTGCACATGCAGCTTGAAAACAGATCTACACAAGTAGGAGGTCATTAAGCCATTTCATTCCAGTGTTTTGTACCTGGAATGAAATGGCACATCTAAAAACTGCAGGACAGAGGCCCATGAGAACTGGAGTTTGACACCTGTGGTCTGAAAGATATCACCACTGGTGCAGAGTGCATCTTTCATTCTCATGTTGTCTCTTGTTTACCCCCTACTCATGTGGTGAAGGTGGTGGTGTGATCTGCACAGCTGAAGTTTCCACTGGGGGAAGCATGAGTTTCAGGCCAGCACAGGAAGCCCGCCCTGAAAGCCCCTTGTCATGGCTAGATATGATCAAATCTGGCTTTGCCGGACTCTTTGTGTGAACAATCTGAACAGAAAAAAATGACCAGAACAAATGTCAGAATCGGCTTGTTGAAGACGAGAAATGAGGCGGTGTGGGTGTGGATACCATAGAGGGAACAGAGTGTGAAATGAACAAGTCCCAGTTAGGGCTGGACAGTAAATCAATAACAGTATATGTTGTGAGAGACAAATTATCAAGATGATTAAATAATATGTCTGATAGAATTTTCAGTAATTTCACTGAACTCTGAGCTAGAACTGCATAGAATTCTGGGAAATGTAGGCTTAGAAAAGGCTTTCTTCAGTCAACCTCTTATGGCCAGCTAAGCTAGTTGGGTGCCATCAACCAACCCACCCACCTAGCTAGAAACCAAAGAGTTGCTTGGTAACTCTCTGGTTACCTAGCAACAACCTATTGAGCAGTTTCAGGTTTCACGCCTGTGCCTTATAGTTGTTTCAAAATAAAAAACAAGATGGAGTTAAAAGTGGATAAAACAAGAAAAGGTCATACTATCAGTTTGGCTGTATGTCAGATAGTTAGAACCAAAAAGTAATCAATAATTATCAATATTGACAATCGCTGATATCGACTCATATGAATATAGATTATATCTTGATAGGTTTTACAGCCATATTGTCCAGCCCTGGTCCCAATAAACTTTCAAATGTTTTGAATATTATTGGCACACATTCATGCAACAACACTCTGTTACCAATGTAGATAATATATTTTTAAAAGAGTTATCAAAAAAAGAGCTAATAGTAAAATCTTTGATCTGCAAAGTTTCCTAAACATGGACTGCTTTGTCTCAGCATTGGGTCCACAGTCATATAGGATTTTTAGGTGAACACAGAGATATTTAGAATCTTCCATCAGGTCCACTTCTTTTCCCATGATGAAAATAGTTACAAAATCCTTCCATGAAAATGTTCATCCCCTTTGTTCACAGATCTCAGTGAACACATCACACAGCAGTCCACCAGTTTTCTGCACGCTGTCTCTGATGCAACCAACAACTGCAGAGTCATCTCAGTATTTCTGCAGATGACAGGACTGCCTTCTACCGGAAATCAGAGGTGTATAGAGTAACACAGAACAATGAATAGTGAAAGGACAGGAAATGGGGAGGAGAGAGAAGGAGAAGACTGGCAGCAAATGGGCCAAGACTGGGAATCAAACCCAGGTGGACAGCAGTGAGGACCACAGCCTCAGCGCTTGGTCCCTGTGCTCTACCAGCTGACCCACAGGATGCGACTGCTGATTGCGTTGCTAAGGAAGTGGAGTCATGGCAAATATCGTCGCATAGCAGTGGAAAGAGATACCATGCTTACTCACTACAGAGAGCATGTAAATGATAAACTGTAACAGGCCGTTTGGGACATAATCTACTTTTGCATACATAATATTGACTATGGCATAAATAATATTTTCTGATCAGCATTGTATACATAAATATTGTTTATGTATGTTATTATCTTTAAAACCAGCCAGCATTCTTCATACTCTGGAAGAATTAGCTAAATTTGTTTTGTAAGCGCAAATAAATTTTTTGTGAAATCTAAAAATGTATTTCAGTCGACCTCCTTCTTGAACATTTTTGTATTTAAATTTATTACCCCGAATATTTAGTTGTATATACAATATCCTCTGCTAAGTTTGAGATAAGTTTTTCTTTTTGTAAGTATGTAATTGGAGTAGTTTTAGGGTATAATGTATTCTTTGCAGTACATATTTTTTGTTGGTGAGTGCAAACTATTGATATTAATAAAAAAAATAAGGCGGAATCGCCCTTAAGCCATCTGCTGAATCGGAAACCATGTTTCACATCAATGCGTTTAATACATGACACAAATATTGTATGACAAATATTGTTATTAGTAAATTTTCTTTAAAGAATAAAGTATGAGTCATGTACTCATACTTTACTCATACAGGCTACGTATGTTAGTTGCCAGCCTATTCAAGGCTAACAGTAGGCTAGTCATGCTAATGGCTAGCACAGAAAGAAGGCAATCCAGTGGGTGACCAGCCTAGGCATGCTAATATCCAGCCTCTCCGAAGCTAACACAAGTGCGTAGCTACCGTTTCATTAGCTTAGTTACCTTGGCCGGTTGCTCACTTACTGGTTCTGACCTATCACTGATCAGATCAGTGGCTAGCTTCAGATTGGGTGTACTGTATCATGACAAGGAAGTAGCCGCTCATATGTGCTTAATAGTCTTAATAGCCAAAGCTCATGTCCAGCATGTTTGTGTATGGGACAGAAATCAGTTTTTATGAGGAATTCATAAAAAATTGTTTTGGTGCTGAAACTGTACGATAGAATGTGTTCCATATGGTTACTGGCTAATGCATATTGCTATACTTTGACTGGTATGAAGAATTAAACTAGCAGATAATACTAGTTTAGTTCAAATGTAACAATAAAGGGTGAAAGAACAAATAGCCTCAGTGTTTTTGTTGTCTTTTATATGTACAGACATTTAGGCTAACATGACTGGCAGCTATAAACGTGATGTTTCCTTAGTTGGAAATGTGTCACTTGGTACTAGCCAATGAACTGCAGTCTTGTCTCTTTAAGAGTTGAGAAGGCATGTAGTTTCTTTCCACTCAACATTAAAATCCAAGCACAATGGCATCTGCACAGCTGGCCTGCACGGTGATATGTTTTCTTTTAGGAGAAATGGGTAAGATTTGTTTCTAATTCCTCAAATACTTTTCTTGTCAGGGTTTGATCTGAAACATGCTTATTTTAAACAACTTAATTCATTTTTGTATTTTTGTTACTTTGCTTTCAGTTCAGGAGTCGTATCTGACAATGTCCACATCTCTGAATCAAGAGACTGGTTTTCTGTCGGCTCATGTTGGAGAAAAAGTGACAATGCAATGCACCTATGAAGACAATGAGCCGGCGTGGGTCTGCTGGTACATGCAGACTCTGGGACAGAAGCCAAAGCTCATGTCCAGCATGTTTGTGTATGGGACAGAAATCAGTTTCTATGAGGAATTCAAGAATAACTCACATTACATCATAGAGAAAAAAGGACATTCGCATTATTTGACAATAGTAGATCTAAAAATGTCAGATTCAGCTACATACTACTGCGCACTTAGCTATAAACAAGTTGTGTATTTTGGAAAGGGAACTACAATCAGTGTTAAAGGTCCAGGTTTTAACATCCAAGCTTCGGTCCATCAGCTGGAATCTGAAACCATCCAGCCAGGAGTCTCTATGACTCTGAACTGTACGGTACAAATTGATAGTTGTGACGGAGAACACAACGTTTACTGGTTCAGGTACACAGAGGAATCTCAACCAGGACTCATTTACACCTACGGAAGCAGGAAGGATCAGTGTATGAGCAATTCCAGCACAAAAACTCAAGTATGTGTGCACAGCCTGTCGATGCAGAACCCGAATGCGTCTCATGCCGGAACCTACTACTGCGCTGTTGCTTCATGTGGACATGTTGTGTTTGGAAATGGGACAATGCTGAGTCTCTCATGTAAGTCAAAGTATTTTGTGTTTCAAAATTAAATCTCGAACGAAATGCAAACTCTGTTATTCTGGCAGATGATAAAATGCACCCGCTCCATTTCTTGGCTGGATCTTTGGCAACCCTCCTCATTGTTTCGTTGATTGCCTTGGGATGCAAACTAAATAAAAAGTACTACCAAAGTTCAGGTAACGTAATAAATAGTGTCTCATTCCTTTCTTGTTCTGTGACAATGTATTTTCACTGAACAGTTTTCTGTGTTTCGTAAGCAGAACCCAAACCTTCTACCGCCACTGAGGTGAGATTCTGCTCAATAAGTTACAGCCTAAAATGCAGTTAGTTTGAGTTAGTTATAATCTCAAAATTATTCATACATTTGGCAGATTGGGATTTAAATTTACTTTCATTCAACCAAAAAGTGTGTTTCTGGCTTTGAAAATGATAAAAATTGGACAATTGTTTCAGTTTTAGAAAAATATGTATCCGCTATTTTCTTCTTTACTGGCAATAAATCAATCAATACTTTAGTTCTTGACTACAGTTTTGCAAGTTTCCATTGACATTTGACACCAAAGGACTCCTTGAATTTACACTAATCTTAGGCCAGTACAAACTGTAAATATTTCCTTCGGTAAATAGGAAAGCATTGATTAAATATAATAATAACTGTAAACCAAAATCTGCCAGGCATATAAATGGTTTTGGACTTTAACTGTGTGTTTTTTTTTTTTTTTTTTTTAATGTTCTATGATTAATTTTTTCCGGCTTTTACTGTCATTTCCAGGATACCAACCAAGACACAGACAGAGTCCACTATGCGTCAATAAATGTCGATCACTCTAATAGATCTAGAAGACAAAGAAGCAACACAACGTCTGAGTGTGTTTACTCCAAGATAAGTCAGCACAAATGAACCATTTCTTCCTGGGAATCTTTATTGCCTATTTGGTTTCATTTGTTTAGCAGGTTCAAAACACTTTGTTGATGTTCAGACAAGACTTTGGTATGAATGTTGTTAGAGCAGCTGATGTCAAATTGTTTCCCATCTTGTCCTTTATGTTGTTATGTTTGAAAAACCGAAAAAAAAAAAAAACTTAATGGGTCAGAAAGTGAAGAAGATGAGACATCTTTTGGAAAATCAATTGGATGTTTGATTCAGAGCTCTGTGTTATTACAGGGTCTATATGCAGTTTTCTTATTTCCTGGTTTTAAGATAAGTGTTCAATGCTCTTTATGAAGTCTGTGAGCGCCCCCAAATGCTTCCATTATTATTAGCTGAATCAAATAGACATAGCCTCACTCAGTGGTGGTGAAATTAGTGCAGATGGAGCGTCTGCAGGCTGTAATCAGGTAATGTTAGGACTGTGTCTCTTTTTTTGCAATGCACCTTTGTTTTCTGGTTTTAACTTAATCTTTGTTTGTTTTTTTAGTAAATAACTTTGTGGAACTTAAGTTGTGTGGTTTTATACACTGAAGTTTCAACCTACATAAATTAGATCTTTGAAAAAAACAATTTATATGTAAACACTCTAGAACACACTGAGGGTGTATTTTTTTATTTTTTATTTTTTGTCATGATGTTGAAGATTTTATATAATAAAGATTACAATTTATTTTTAATTCTTGTGTTTCTTGGCGCATGTACAGCCAGATGTTTTTACTGCTGTTTAATAATTATACATATGTTATATCAGGTGTTTCACTATAACTTACAGTATTAATGACAAATGCATTGTTTACTTCTGAAGTTTGCTGTGTTATAGCTAACAATCAAACAAAGTGACTGTCATGAGGTGACAGACGCACTGACATTCCTCTGTAATGGGAAAACGTATCTGTTTTATAAGACAGGCTCCTTTTACCTTATCAGTAGCTCGTAAACTGTTGCAGCTTCTTTGTAGTTTGGCAAAGCAGGTTTACTTGTATGGTAAAATTTCAACAAAGTGAACATTCAAAGTGTTTTACATGATGAAAATGTAAAACGGCAAACAAAAAAATTAGCCGTGGCACAAAAAGGAAAGCAACAAAAAGTTGGAATGCAGATTAAAATTAATTTTGTTTCACTTCATATAGATCAAAGGTGAGAAAACAAAGGAGTTTTTAACACTAAAGGAACTGCTGAAGCAGATTTGCAGTTTTCTGGATGTTTGTTGCAGACAACAGGCGCAGAGAAGCTGAACGATGCTTCTCCGTGTTCGGTTCTGGTTCTGGGGATGCAGAGCAGAATTACACTGTCAAACCTCAATTTGACAGAGTAATTCTTTTTCTCCTCAATAACCTGGAGTAGCAAATTATAACACAGCATAATGCTTCACATCGAACAAAAAAGCTAAGAAAAAAAAAATCTGTAACGACCACAGTCAACTATTGAACATCCCTTGTGTGTGTGGATTTTTTGCATAAAGGTTGTGCATACCATCTAATTATAAACAATATTTCAGAATTTAACCGTTTTCGTTTGAGTATTTTTTTTTTTTCTGCTTCACTGGTCATCACAACATCACTCCTGTGTTGACCCTCTAACAATGTTTTTACCAGCATTGCACTGTGAAGTGGCTCATACAGTGAGCTCAACAGACGTGCGGTTTTACATGCTGTTTGCTAATTGCTGCTGGCTAGTCTGAAGGAGCTGAGTGGGGGAGAAGTTTAGGGAGGGCTGCTCAGTGAGGTGTAAACTGCATGGAGGAGCTTCATCCTCCAAGCTGACTGGTTGCCACGGGAGATCAAAAGATTTCTCAAACATGCATGAAAGAATCAAAGCAACACTCCAGGCATGTTTGATAAGGGAATAGCAATAAAGCTTGATGCAAATTGATTTTACATAATACTCCCCCTTTAAATCCATTGCAGGTTATTTAGTCAGATGTCATGATTTCACTTAAAGTTTAGGTGGAAATAAATTTACAAAAGCAGACTTCATTTGACTGTAACAGCTAATATTCTCAAGAACAAACATAGACACCACAGGTAGGTGTGAACACGTGATTATGTTTCCAAAGTAGGACACATTGCATCACTTTGTGCTAACCAATCAATGGCTGACTAGACTAGAGGAAAATGCTTAAAAGATACTTTCCACTCACCACAATAATCTGAAGACAATGGCATTTGCACATTATGACTTCATTCCGACATGCCTTGTGCTATGCTTGGGTGAGTTTTTGCTTTCGTTTAATATGGGCATTCTTAATTGGATGTATTATCGGCTTTATTTCATGTAATGCGTTGATTAAATTTGGTTGACTTTTAATTTTTTTTTTTTTTACTCTGATTTTTGATTTAGTTCAGACATCATATTCATCTGTACACCAAGAGAGCAGCTTCACGTCAGCCCAGGTCGGGGACAAAGTGACCTTTCGATGTTTCTACAAAGGTGACGATTCAGCATGGGTCTGCTGGTACAAACAAAGCCTGGGGCAGAAGCCAAGGCTCATTTTGAGCTTCTATAACTATGGAACAACAAAGACTTTTTATCATGAGTTCCAGAACAGTAGTCGTTTCCAGCTGGATGCAGAGAATCACATTTACTCCCTGACAGTTTCGGATCTACGCGTTTCAGACTCAGCGACTTACTACTGTGCAGTTAACCATGCAAAAGTTTTGACTTTTGCAGAGGGAAAAACAGTTAGTGTTCGAGAGTCGGGTTCTGACAGTCAGGCTTCGGTCGATCAGCCAAAATATGCCACCGTCCTGCCAGGAGGCTCTGTGACTCTCAACTGCACAGTGCAAACTGGGAGCTGTGGTGGAGAACACAGAGTTTACTGGTTCAGAACCTCTGACGGATCTCCACCAGGACTGGTTTATGGACACGGAGCCAAGAATGAGCAGTGTGAGACGAATCCCTCCAGACAGACACACACCTGTGTGTATGACCTGCCTGTGGAGAATCAGGATGCGTCTCATGCTGGGACCTACTACTGCGCCGTCGCCTCCTGTGGACACATCGCTTTTGGAAACGGAACCACGCTGAATTTCTCATTAGGTGAGTTATTTTCCTGATGATTTATGAATTCCAGCTGGTAAATACAGTAATGACATATCTATTAGCATTCAGTTCTTTGTTGAGAAACCTGCATTTATCAATACCTACTCATGTTTGTTGTCCCTCTTAAAAAGAAAGGTTAATTTAAATTAAACGCCCAACATTTCCCTGGCTCTATTCATTGGACGAAAGGTAAAATGTTGCTCACTGAAATGCTTCTGGTCCCCGGAATCAGAAAGTCCATCAGTAACTTTGAGCTGTGAGGTATCTGAGGGCTTTCCAGTGTGAACGGCTCCTTTCATTCCAGACGTCCTCTGAATAAATTCACACTCGCATCCGTGTTCCCAACTCTCATGAAAATTAAACCAACTATTTTTGACATTAAAGGCATGACCTATCTGAAAGTGAGACCACGTTGGCATTCTCAGTTTATTTATTTACCACAAATATCTTAGCAGAACAACCAGGCTGCCATAGATTACCTATTTTTTTTCCACACAATTTTAAAGCGACTCAATGTTTGTATTAAAACACAAAACGAACTGGTTTTATTTCTTGTTCTCTTTGCAGAGGAAGGAAACGTCTTGATGTTCCTCTTTGTGGGATCTCTGTTTGGGTCTGTCACCACCGTCCTGGTCGCTTTACTGATTATCTTTGTGAACAGGAGGAAGAGAAGACCTCACCGAGCCACGGGTAAGGTGGGAAACATTTATCATTCACTTTATGGCTACAGGGGCGTAATGTTAAGAAAAAAGATGTTTTTTATGTTTTCAAAATTAGAGTCCAGACCGCCTGTGGCCCCGACCATAACAACCGAGGTAAGCATAACCAACGAATCACAACCTGAAATTGAAATGATTTTTTAAATTTATTTAGAATTTTGTTCAAACATCTATGTTTTCAACAGTCCACCTATAATTATTGTGTGTTTCCAGAGTAACCACAGAGACTCAGGCGACCTCCACTATGCAGGTATAAATGTTAAGTCATCCATCAGACCACAGAAGCAGAGGAAGAGCAGCCAGTCTGTCTGCGTCTACTCTAGTGTAAACCATGACAAATAAAGATCCTTTACTATTCTGAATCACTGAGACTTTTTATACGAGGTGAATGTTTTTTGTTCTCTGAATTCAGACAGCTTTCTATTTTTGTTGTTAGCATTCTTCGGTTCGCTTCGTATGAATGAGTCAATAAATACATTTTTCTTGGCTTCAACAGTATTTCTTTTCGTACATGATGCTGTCTGTGTTTTTCCCCACAATAAAGGTGTTTTGTTTGTGTCTGCTTGTAGTTTATTAAGGCCAAACTTCTTTTTTTTTTTCAGTGTTTCAAATACAGATAGCATTACAACAACATTACATGTTGTTATTTTTATTTATTTATTTTTTTATTTTTTGACAAGCTGATGAGGAACAAAGATCAGGATAAAAAGGGTTTTATGGCACAACCCTGAGGTTCATAATAAAAAGTACAAAATAATTCAAATGTGACACTCAGTCTCTTAAACTGGCCACTGAGTCTAATGTGCTAACATTTTTTTTTTTTGGAAGGTTAATTAGAGGTCATTTTCCTCTGGCAACATAAACTCACTACATTTTATATCTCCCACCAAGTATCTCGTCTGTCATGTCCCTAAATTTAGTGATTTCAAACTGCTGAAACCGTCAAGTGTCATTTCACAATGGCACAAATACAGATTCAAAATGTTTTGAGATTACAATACAGTAACGGTCTGCAAAGTGAAACATCGTGAAGTTGAAATTTTTTTTTTTCTCCTGCACCTTTCACAGACATATAGCCTTCATAAAGGCAAGAACAATTAAAACACAAACATCCCAATGAAAAACATTAATCGTAAGCCTGTCTGAATAAAAATGCCTTTAGTTGTTTTTTAAGTGTCTGAGCAGCAGGTAGAGGATTGTGTTATTGCTAGAGTTTGAATGAAATATGTCATATTAAAACATATGTGTAAGTAACAGAAACATTTACGAATGCTGTTAGTGGCAACAGGCATATAATAAATAAGATACAAACAATGTGCATAAAGTAATAATACAAAAATCTTTTATTCGAAAGTTCTGATCTGAACTTATTGTAACACATGAAATAATGCTTAAGAAAAGATGGCCTATTTGCCATCACCCTAAACCTAAGCTCAGATTCATGTCACTTTCTGTGGTAATAAAAAGATTACTTTAAATTTAAATCTGCCAGGGGTATGAATAAATCTGAACTTAACTTTGTGTCTCTGTGTGTGTGTGTGTGTGTGGTGTGTGTGTGTGTGTGTGTGTGTGTGTGTGATAGGTACTTGAATATAAAATACAATGTCCTTATGGACTTTTTTTATTTTTTTTACATTAATCTCACTTAATTTATTTGGTTTAGTGACGACAACTTACATTTTTGTGTTGAATAAACTTAAAGTTACACACTTTAGCTTAAATTTTCACTTTACTTGAAACAACTATAGTTCAATGATGTGTTCGTATCCTACGTCCAACCAGGGTTCTGTGGTGGTGCAGGCTAAGGAGGCCTGGGTCCTCCATACGGCCATCGCAGGTTCAGTTCCTGGCCTGACCACCTTTGCTGCATGTCTCCCTCTCTGCCATGACCTACGTTCCTGTCTAACCACTCTGAAAATAGAGCCCACTATAACCTTTGGAAGAAAATATTCTTTATTAGTTTTTTTTTTGAAGTAACTAAATGATCTGAGTAAGACTGACTTTAAATTGTCGAATTAAACCAGATTAATATATCAATTTAGATAAACTTGCTACCAATTGAAGCAATTCAATTAAGTTGGTTCAACTATTTCCTCTTCACAATGCACAATCATGTTCCACATCAGCAAACAGCTGGATTCTTATTTTTCTTGAAAAAGTATAAAGCATCTCAGGGGTAAATGAAATAATCTCCAGATTGCCACATGTAAAACATATATCCATGTGTCTGCTTTACAGACTCAGTTTTTATGTCTAATACCAGGTTCAAGAGTCATAGAGCACAACTGTGGAGGGAGGCGGCACTGGAAATGAGCTCAGAGTGAGACATGCACTCTGATTGGCTATCAGACACAGACAAAAAAAGGGGAAAACTTGCAGAGATTCATGTCTTTCGTCGCCTCATCTTCAGCACAATGTCTCCTCCAGCCTTTGCTTTGTATTTAGTATCTCTACTTGTTGTGGTAACGGGTAAGTTGATGTGTTTTTAGTTTTTTCTTTATGATTCTTTCATTCTCACCGTTCACAGCTCCTTCCGTTGTAATTTCAACAGATTTCTTGTCTGTCTGCATGATTTTGTCTGCAGCTCATGAACCGGTTTTGACACATTTGTCGTTACTTGTGGAATCAGCTGAGGTTGGAGGCAGTACGACTTTGCAGTGCCTCTGTTGGGACGATGCAGCTGTGATGTTTTACTGGTACAAACAAACTCAGGGGAAGGAACCGAGGCTCGTCTGCACAGTCTACAGGTATAATGATATCACCCATTTTGAAGATGAGTTTGATCCTTCTCATTTCTCTTTAGATAGTAAAAACCACAGCAACATTTTGCTGAGCATATCCGACTTGAGGATGTCAGACTCAGCAACTTATTACTGTCTAAAGAGCAACTTAGCTGACATCAAGTTCTGTGAGGGGACTGCACTCCTTGTGAAAGGTTCAGGACTAAACCTCCCAACGTCACTCCGACAGTCTGAGACGGAGCCCATCCGATCACCGGACTGCTCAGTTCAAACTGGGAGCTGTGGTGCAGAGCACAGTTTTTACTGGTTCAGGAACTCTGGAGAAATCCACCCTGGGTTGATTTACAGCCAGGCAGGCGATAAGAATCAGAGTGAGAGGAAACGCGAGACATCACCAAGCAGCTGTACTTTCAGCCTGCCGGTGAAGAACCTGAATAAGTCACAAGATGGAGCCGATTTCTGTGCTGTTGCTTCATGCGGACACATACTGTTTGGAGACGAGACCATCGTCCACCCTGTAGGTAGGCAGTTCTAGAGTACATTTTATCACCAAGTCCAAACATCCAGCTTGATGACTGTACATGATTCCACTCTGTGAGGTTTAATTTCAGATGCTTTGGGGTTCTGGTGCCCTGGAGGAACAATAACTCCAGGCCTTCACTTATTTAACAGCATCCAGATTCTGTAGCTCTTTTTGTAAATTATTAGCAGTTAGTGAGTTCTTTACACCTGACTCACTGAGGGGTTTCTGGTACTTTCATTTAAATTCAAATTGTCCAACCAAGCGATTGTACCAAGATCACAGGTAATGGAGGGTTTTTTTTGTTGTTTTTTTCTGTTGTATTCTACTCTTATAACATTGTATAGGTGCAAGCTGTGGGTTGATGGTTTCATAGAACATTTAGCCTATCAGATCTGAGAATGGATGCATTTATGTAGTTTTTTTTTTTGCAGATGTTTTAAGGGCTACTGGATGTATAAAATTTATCTCAGGATAAATAAAGTATCTATCTATCTATCTATCTATCTATCTATCTATCTATCTATCTATCTATCTATCTATCTATCTATCTATCTATCTATCTATCTATCTATCTATCTATCTATCTATCTATCTATCTATCTATCTATCTATCTATCTATCTATCTATCGATCTATCTATCTACAGAGGGACAGATGAAAGTTTTCTGTTCTTGTAATTTCTTTGTGAACATGAAGATATTATCCTAAAGATTCAATCAAAATCTGTTGTGTTTTCTGCTGCTCGTCTCCCTGCAGGTGACTCTGTCTCCATTGTCCTGGTTTATCTCCTGAGTGGAGCTTTGTCGTTCACCACCCTGCTGGCAGCTACACTGGCCTTCTCGGTGCTAAGACTGAGCAAAAGACACAGTCGGCAAACAGGTCGCTGCTGTAATTTAAAACGTTCTGTAGCTGTTACAGAGTGAGAGTAAATGTGATTTTTATCATCCTTTACAGATTGCAGCGACACATTTTCTGCAACAAACACGCCAGCTGCTAAGGTAAAAATCATTTCGTCTAAGAGAATTAAGGTCTTCTTCTGTTTCAGTGATGGATTTCCTCTGTTTCATCTTTTGTCTGCAGCAGCTCCAAGGTGGAGAAAACCCCCAACATGCTGCTGTGAACAATATGAAACAAAACATGTCAGGAGGAGCAAAGGAGATCTTCAATGAATGCGTCTACTCCTCTGTGAGGCAGTAGAGTTCTGCTCATGTTGATGATTGTGAAAAATGTGTTTGTCTTTACCTGACTTTATCACGGGGTATAAAGGTGATATGTAAACTTGTAATAAAGTTTGTACAAAGCTAACACCTGCTGTCTTTGATTCTGAAGCGTGAATGCAGGAAATAAGCGAGGTGAGACGGCAGCAGATACAACCCGACCGCTGAAGAACGACGGGAAGTTTGGCTCTTTTGGCTTCTTGATCTATCATCGTATGCGACTCCTTATTCCAACCAGGGCAGTGGCCATTAACATGTCAACACGTGATGGTTCATCTGAAAACTTTAGGATTTTGAGACTAAAAAAATTTCGAAACAATAATTGCAACATGTCCGACATTAGATCTATAAGCTGATACCCACTGAACGTTTGAGACCGAGACATTACCACACATATCCAGCTCAGTTGGTCTACGTAGTATGGAACTATTAGTTACATCTGAATCAGAATAATCTTGATTAAAAAGGACATTTTCCTGAATTTTCCCTCTGTGTGTCAATAAAAGATATTTCTGATTTATTTAGTAAAGAGATATTGCTTTGATCTCTTCAAATGAATATTTAGATTCATCCCAATTATGTATGCTTTGTAATAAAAAAAAGTTGAGATTTTTGAGTAAGTTGCTTGACATGTTTATGAAAGTATTTCTTCTTTGATTGAAGCAATTGGTGTAAATGTAGGACATTAACTCTGTAAAAGGTTTTTGCTACATGAATACCTATTCTTTATTGGGTTTGAATAAATAGTGTCAGAAACTGGAAAAGGTGGCTTTGTTTTAACTTCTGCTCCAGATTTTTACCCAAACATTATTTTTAATGTAAAAAATAGCAAACCCTTCCAGATTCACTCATTAAAGTTTATATTAACACAAAACCAAATTTCACTACAAATGTATAGTAAGTGTTCCTGAGCTGGGTAGACTTGACCACTTAGAAAATTCAGCAGTCAAGGAAATAAAGGAAAGAAAACAAGGGGAAAAAAACAAACTACAGCGCCAGAGAACGACTGAAAGAAGGGAGGATAAAAACAATAGACTAGAAATTAAAGAATGTCAGAGGAAAAAAATAAAATTAGAGGAGGGGGAGCTGCAAGGTCAGAAAAATGACAAGAAAGAAGGACAGAAGAAAAGAAGAATAGGAAGCAGGAATTCCACAACATGGCCAGTTAAAGAAGGTAGGATGGAGCCAAGGAAGAAAGGAATGGAGGAAGAAAGAAAGGACACAAGAGAAGAAGAAACTAACCATATAATAAAGGAAGGCAGGAAGGCTGATGAAACTATGACATCACTACTTTTGGATGGGAAGTACTGCAACAAAATTATTACGTTTTTTTCAAGGTATTTCCTTCACAGCTCAACTTTAAGTTAGTCTGATTTATTAGGATAAAATGAAATGTAAAGGAACGAAAAGCTACAGGACTGAACTAATCCAAACCCCAGTTGCTGTTAAATACACTTTGGAGGCAACTTCCACTGATAACCAGCAATAATAAACTTGAAATAATTGTTGTGGCAATGCTTTGGTAAGAAGAAAAAAATAATTTTAACATAAACTTCTCAGGTGATAAGTGATCACTGGCTACATTAAAGACTTTTTTTTTTTTTTTTTTCTGGGTGCTGAAGATAAAATGATAATGTGTTTAAATGTAGTAAAATAAAAATGTAAACTCTTGCATCAAACAGAAAAGTGCAAAATAGTTTCAGAAACTGAACCGCAACAGCAGGTGAAACGGTTTATTGCTGCTATGTCAAACTACATAACCCAACATGCAACACTGGACTCACTGGCTCTTTCGGATGAAAATGCAAACACAAATCAAGACAGAGAGCAACAGAATCCCACTTCTGAATACTGAGAGCCGGAGGAAGATTCCTGTCTGGGACAGCTGTTCTTCAGCAGGGCGTCTGATGAGCAGCTCGCTCCCAGAACCAAACAGCATCTTCCCACAGGAAACAACAACACAGTAATAGGTTCCTGCGTCGGATGAGCTCAGGTTGTTCTTCTGTAAATGGTACACACAGGTCTGTGAGGACTTTTGTTGAGCAGAGTTTGTTTCACATTGATTGGTGTGTGTGTTGAGAACAGCTTGGTAAGCTCCATGCCGGAGCCAGAGGACAGTGTGTCCTCCTTCACAGGACCCAGTGTCCACTGTGCAGTTGAAGGTCACTGAGCTGCCAGGCTGGAGGGTCTCAGAGTTTGGCTCTTGGACTATTTCCACATGGTTTGTTCCTGTAAACAAATCACATTCAGAGTTATCTGCTTACGTAACACTCAAGTCACTTGAGGAACCAAAAATCAGTATTTACTTTACCAAAACGTAAAGGAGATTAAATAACTTGATAACGTTCTGGTTATTAAGGTGGAGTACAGCCTTGTTCATGAAATAAATCAGATTCAGACAAAGGATTATGGTTTTGAAAGTTGCCGGCTTGTGTATTTTGAAAGAAAGTTTTAACACATAAAGTACAAATACTGGAAATAAAAGTTTCCCTTTGGTGCCAATAGTGTCACAATCCTGGTTGTTACTTTAAAATCTTACCTGGGTGCATCCTTCTAATTAAACAGATCTGAATTCAGTTCAAACTGAACCTATTTCATTTGGCAAAATCAGTTTCACATCTGCACTGATCTCAGCTGTTTGCAACAGAACCTTAGTTTGGATGGAAGGTTGCAACCTGCCTGCGCCACATCCACTTCCATTTGGACGTGTGGAGTCCTTCCACAGACGTCTTTAAAGTTTTAAGCAAATGTCCAAAAGTGCAGAATAACGTCTGAGTATGTGTGTGTGTGTGTGTGTGTGTGCATGTGTGTGTGTGTGTAAAAGAAAGACAGAATAGCATGGAAAGGGTTCGTGTTGCAGCTGGCCTACCACACTGTGCAGTGCAACTAGTGAAGACGTCGATTGGCTCGCTGACAATAACAAACATCAACATACAACAGGTAGCAATAGAAAGTCCTCTCACAGCAAAAAAATAAATAAATAAAAAAAATGAAACAAAACCGTGACACTTTTTTTTATGATTCTCTGTCTCCTTTGTTCATTTAGCAGTTCAACGCTCAAGTAGCACCAGAAAGGAATGAGGAAGACCTGCATTCTGAGCCTCAACGATGCAACATGTGGAAGCAGCTCATTGGCTAAGAACCAACCTAAATTACACCACGAGTTTAAATAGTATCAGTAAAAATACCAGTCAAAGGCCTTGGCAGTTTGATTTACAGCCACTAGGGGGGTTGACTGTAACTCAACATCCTTAGCAAAGTTAGAATGGAGCTCATAACCTTCAGACTCCTGACCTTCAGTGAACTTGGCCAAAACTCTCGCTGTGTTTCCAGTACAAACGTGCGCAAACCTTTGACTAGATTTAAAACAGTACAGCTTCATTCTGTAACTAAGAGCAAAGATATTACTAAAGCAATATGTAAAAAAGGAAATACCATACCTTCAACATTCAAAAACACCCCTTCCCCAAACTCCACCGAGTTGGTGTAGGAGCTTCCACAGTAGTATGTTGCCGAATCTGAGAGCTGGACATTGGAAATGTGTAAATGATTAATTCCTTCACTTCTTTCCACAGAGTAACGTGGGTTCTTCTCCAACCAGTGGAAGACTTTGGACGGCTCATCGAATTTGTAAAGGTTAGACAGGAGCTCCGGTCGTTTCCCTAATTTTTGGCGGTACCAGGAGAAGTGCATCGCCGACTGGCTGCTGTAGAAGCAGCGGAGCTGAACATTCTCCCCGGCAGTGGCAGATCTCACACCAGTGTCTTGTTTGACTGGTTCTGATTGGACCACAGCTGTCAAATAAACTGGGCCAAAAGGACAGATGATAAGCTGCAGATATTTCCCAGTAGGTTCCTTTTTTTTAGCAGTGATTACTTGGTTCATACTTACAGACTCCACAGAGAATGGCACACAGCCGCATTGTGTCAGAGCTCCTTGGGACTAAATCATTTTGGGCAGAACAGCAGACAACAGCATAAAAAAACGGGGTTACGTTTGATTGGCTGTTCGAGAAGTCAAACTTGCTGACTTCTCGAACTTCTGGATCTCAGGTTTTCATTTCGAAACCTGAGACCCAGCAGGAAACAAATCAGCCAACGCAAACATACTGGAGCAAATGCAGAGGAAAAAATATTTCAAGCATGTCAAGTCCAAAACCATTAAGTTGAAAATAAACAAACTATTGATAATATTCATATCACGTGACCTCAACAAAATTCATTTTTAATTTTGCAGTTGCTTTGCAAAAATTAGACATAATTTAAGACGATGCAGTTGAGTAGCAGCAAAGTTCCCCATCCTGCTCTGAAAACATTATCTCTGTTGTTTATGTCAGATTAATTGGCTCTTCTTAAGGACCACAGAATTATGACATATTAACCTCATTTAACAGTGACAGTAACAAAAGCCATGCACTACTGTCATGATGTGCGGCTAAGAAACATTTTGACTTCCTCTTTTACAGGTCAGAAAATATACTCCGAATTTCATGTGCTGAAAAAAAAATAAACCTACATCACAAAAACAACTACATGTACTAATTTCAGACACTGCATAAGCAACCACAGCCATCATCAGTACTGCTTTCACCCCAGCCCTGTTTGGTCTGCTTTAGTCCATTTGTTTGAGGAGGTGTGAATGCGTCATCAAACTCTGATGTAGAACAAAAAAGCAAACTCTGGCGTTAGTTCGCTCCAAAAGCAGTAAAGCGGGCTAAAGTGCAAGGGGTTCTGGGAAAATAACGTGCCAAAACAGACTGGTGAGTCCAGCGCCAGGGGCAGAAAATGGCTCTTGGTCTTTTCACAAGAAAAAAAAAAGAAATCCTGCAACAGCTAAAATCTGACGCAGTTCTTCTTGGTTTATGTTTTCATCAGAAGGAAGTTGTGTCTTCTTCAGAGGTTTTTGAGTTGTTTCTTTCACTTGGTGCAGCGCCCAACAAGTGAAAGGGTGAATAAGTTGCTCAAAGGGTTTGGTTCGTTTGACTCAATGCACCAAATGTTACAAATATTACAAATGTTGCAATTTTAGTCCCCAATCAAACAGAGCCTACTGGACACACACCAAAACACCATCCTAGTTGTATCGAGAGTAAAACTATAGTTTGTGTTATTGAGTAGCACAAGGCAATTCACTGTCCTCTGTCTCCACAGGCTTCTCCAGGAGAAGGGATTTCTGAAAAGTCCAATAATGTCTATAATTAAATATGAGCCCTCTGTCAATAATGTCACCACGGTTTCTGAGCTTCACAAACCTTAAAGAACAGAGAGAAAGTCACAGCAGGGTTGACTGACATCGTTTTGATTTCTGTGAAGCCCAGCAGGGTGATTTGTATGAAATGTAGGTTAACTACTGCCCCCTGGTGGCTAACTGCTCCACTTCTTTAAAATGACTGCACAGAGTCTTGTGAGTCTATTTTACAAAGTCAAAACAGCTAAACGCGCTTCAGACATCTCACATCAAACGAGAGAAGTAAGGAAAACATAGATGTATAATAGTGATGATGAGAATATTGCTACGAAAGAGTTTGGAAGGTTTGTCTTCATTAAACCTCGGGTGTCTGATTTGGTCTTACTGTTGAACTTGGAGTTGAAACAAACACAAAGGTCAGATTAATATTGTTGTGTGAGGCCTTAAGGGGAAAGATGATTCTGGTATGGAATTTAAACAGGTCTCAAAATAATTTAAAATTAGACCTTTTCCTTGAGGAAATAAGTCAATATGTTGAGCTCTTCCAAAGCAGCTGCCAACTCTGACCAAACTGTGCAAACATCAAAAATCCAGATCGAAATGGGATGCAATCTGTTAAGTTGCCTCGTCAGAAATGAAGAGCAACAATTTGGCTTCTTTATCCTGTCATGAGAGAAAAGATATATTTTCACCATGTTATACATTTACTTATAAATGTCACCATTTTAAACCATTGAATTATTTTAATGAGAGATAAATGTTTAACTTAAAAGGTATAATGTATAATGTATAGAAATGCCGTATTTTCCGGACTATAAGTCGCTTCGGAGCATTAGTCGCACCCCCGGCCAAACTATGAAAAAAACTGCGACTTATAGTCCGGAAAATACGGCAATTTATTTATTCTGAAGAGGGAAATGTAGTTGCACCAGCAGTTGTGCAATAAATTGTTAAATAGCTAAAATTAAAATACACACACACACACACACACACACACACACACACACACACACGTTTGCGCAGCTATCTTTGCGGGGACTTTCCATTGACTTCCATTCATTTCTGCAGCCTAAACCTTACCCTTACCCTTATCCTCACCCTAACCATTACATACCTAACCCTAACCCTAACCAAAACTCAATTCACACCTTAGTCCTAAACCTGACCCCTGACCCAAAAACATCGTTTCCCCTTGTGGAGACCAGGCCTCAGTCCCCACAACGTAGCATGTGTCAGGAAAATGGTCCCCACAAGGTATTAGAAACAAACGCACACACACCACACACACCCACGCACACACACACACACACATATTTACATATACACATATACATGCACAAAAAACATACAAAAAACAAATTCTACACATGATATCAGAGAATTTAAAAACAAGTATAAGGAGTTGATAAAGGTACCATTACCACATCGAATTAGCATATTAGATAAATATTTAGCTCTAAGCTAAATGTTGTGTAATGTATCTAATGTGTTGACTAAATATATAGACAGCTAACAATATACTTTGAATTGTATATTTAGCTTGTAAACTGAACACTTAGCTTGTAATAGCCTGGCTCGTGAAATGTCCCCAAATATTTGTTTTTAAGCTAAATATTGCTCATTTTTGCCAGCTCCACGATGTGTTTCGAAGCTGAACAAGCATGACGTCATCCAGGTAAATTTCTCCAGTGTGCTCCTAACATTTTCGGCCTTTTCTCCCTTGATGGCTGTTTCATGGAAAACGTGTTGCACGGCGGCTGACTGCAGGCAAATGTGAGCGTAGAACCCAGGTTTGCCCTGGAGAACTTTTCTAAGCAAATATCTTCAATATAAGACACCCCTTCATGATGATGCAGAGATTTTCTTTCTTTGTAAAACAAGTTGTTTGGGTCTAGCAAGTTGTGAAAAAGCTCTATATTTTTTGTCACTTCAGAAACACAGAGTAAATTTCAAGTCTTTATTTTTAGAGGGCGTGTGATGATGAGAGTCTCACTTGATTGTGTTATTTTATCACGTTGAAATTAGAATTAAAATATAGGAGTGGGGGAAGGTTACGTTCGCAAAACAACAGGGACAATAACTGAAAAGCACTTTATGATGTTCACAAAAGAATTGGGCATTTATGTTTTCTACTAACAGAGCAATAGGATGGGTGGGTGGTGGATTTTGTTTTGTTGGGGACAACATCATCAGAACCGGTTCTGCAGAGAGAAGGAGTAATTAGGGAGGGAGGTCATCTATGTTAAGATGTCAAGGTCCTACAGGTCAGTGGTAGAGGCTGCAATCTTAAGTGATATCAATGTTACTTCATAACACAACTCTCAATAAGAAATTTTTTTTTTTGAAAAAGTCCCATTAAACCAAATATGAGCAGTTGTGTTTCCATTAAATATAGAATTGTGCCGTAGTGACAAAAAAAAGGACTGGATGCCTTTTAGTATTTGCTCACTGAAGAAGATGGAAGAACCTCTGAGAAATATACAATACCGTATTTTGCAACATTCTGAAATCTTTTACCCAACATTAGTTGGAATGTCAAACAGCAAATAAATAAAAAACTGCAACATCCTCAACAGTCAGTATAAGTTACACAAAAATATTCCTAAATGCAAATGAACCCATTGCCATGCATCACTGCGAGAAAGTGGAACAATCCATGACGTTCGTCTTTAGACTCACTGAACAAACTCAAACCTTTCTAGGTAAATTCCACTTATCCCTCATAGTTCTGATGACTGTTTTAGGAAAAAGTGTTACACCAGTGAATGGCTGTAGGAAAATGTTAGTAATGAAGTCATCTTCCAGGTTTGTCTTTGAATCCTCTTTTCTAAGATAATGCCTTGCATTAAAAATATGGTACTGCACACAATTTTTGACAAAAAGGACATTTTTCTGAAACACCAGCTGTTTGAGTTCAGCCCAAACCTAATTGGGTGCTGCTAAAGTTACATCTTCATCCATTTCTGTGGTTTTAAAACCTCTGTCCCTCTTGAGCCTTTGGCTTATCTTTAGATTTATTATTATTGTCCATCTACGGTCAGAACAGCATAACTTAAAGAGAAACAAGCAGTGATGTGAGTGTGAGAAATCAGATCCCCCCCCCCCCCCCATATTTAACTATTTCAATTAATCCCCTTTGAAGAAATCTTTTACTATGACTTTAAACTGAACTGATGACATTTTAATAGACATGAAGCTAGGTTTCATTTTAAAGGCTCGTGAAATAGAATTAGAATAATTGCAAAGATGTTTTTGGAGATGAGAGTTGTTGGACGAGGGTACAGAAGTCTGATGCACTCTCAGCCGTCCTAAAGCCATCTCATCAGTTTTATTTCTGTATTTAAAAGACGAATATAGCAAATACAGTGAACCTTCGTTTTTCGCGGCGGTTACGTTCCAAAAAGAACCCGTGATAGGCAAAATCCGTGAAGTCGTGACCTTTATTTATTTATTTTTTTTACAATTATTTTACAATGAAATAGTCCATAATACATTGAAACCAAAGAATAAAACCTTTTTACAGGCCCAAGCATTTGTTTAACAAATAAAAGTACTGTATAAAGGGTTTTTTTTGTTGTTGTTGTTTTGTTTTTTTTTTTTACAAATAACAAATACAAGCGTTACATTTGGACAAATGATTACTTTATTGAAATAAATCAGTAACCTAATCACAGACTAAACATAGGAATACAAGAGAAAAAAACAAGGTTTCATTTTACACAAACTGATACAGAAAAACCTGCAGAGAAAAATATGTCAACATCTATTCATGAAGGTCTAACAGGATGTATTACAGATTATGTTCCATGTTTCACCCACAGCTCTTTTCAAATAAAGGAGAATTAATTTGTCACACTTCACATTCACATCTCCAGTTTATTTGCTTGTCTTCCACAGTCTAAGCGGTTACATGTCAATTTATCTGTGGTTCTGAAAAATAGTCTCTTTAATGTCTTCCAAACCATGCATGATACACTGTAGAGTCAGCCTCATCATTTGCAATCACAGCTTTTGAAGCTTAGAAAAGAATGGAGATGATTAACTCCTAAACATTTCAAGTCATAAAACACATATTGTACATATCAGATACATTCACTGTATCTCACAAATTTGCAACGTTTTTAGACTCTTAAATGCATCTGTAAATATATGCTTATATCTTTAATTTGTTTTAGTTTGTCAGGCTGTTGCTTTAGTTTATATAAAATATATTTTACCAATGTGTTTTCTTATATGACTCAGATCAAATGGATGGTGTAGAAAAATGGATGTTGGCATTTTAAAAAAGAAAATTAAAATTATGACTAATTTAGTGAACATTTTCCCGTGTTAAAATCTGGCAACAAACAATAAATCTAGGGTTTGTATCTTAAGGAAAAGGCTTCACTTCTTTCTTGAAGACTTCACCATCAGGCTGCTCTCTCCACTTTAGGGTGATGTTGTTCCCTCCGTTCTCCTTCAGCCTGTCCTGGAGCTAGGAGATGAAGACAGCAAACATTTTAAAAAGCATTTGTTCACAAAAAAAAAAAAAAAAAAAAAACCCTCAAATTCTAAGCATGATTAATACAACCAAATATCGAGCCCGAAAAATTCCAGCCTCGCCTTTTTAAGGATGCTCTCTTTCAGAACAGCCTCGTTGAGATTCACAGAGTCCTCAGTCGTCAGTCTCAGCTTCACGCTCTGCTTTGTTACTGTTTTGAAATAAAAAAAGAGATGAAAGTTGTGACTAGTAGTCCCTCACCAGTTTATTGTATGCAAATGAGGCATGAATTCAGCCTGTTTATGCCTGTTACTTTAAACGGTTAATGTTTTGTTCCGTTTTAGAAGGTGGTAAACTTGGAATGCATTCTGTAGATCTGTTAGTTTGACCTAACTTCTTTGTCCTGAGACTTTAATGGGTTATTCGTTCGCATAAGCAGATTAGAATATACTTTCTGTTGGTGCTCTTTACCGATTTTTTACCTTTACCTTTCTGTTTATGGTTTTCCTGGGCTTGCTGGCTTGTTTAGCTCAGTGCTAATTTAACTCAGCTGATCGTTACTGATTCTGCCTACTGCTGTGTCTCTGTCCGAGTCTTGTCCTCTCTCTTGCTGTCTGTATCAGATGCTTCACTTAATTTGTCCTCTGCCTCCATTAGTGATAATAATAGTTGTAATAAATGTCGAATTTGTTTAGCTTTGGAGGAAAGTGCCACAAGACGACGTACGTGACTGTTGTTCATTGGCGCTATACTGCATAAATACACCAAATTTAAATGTGCAAAGCACATAATTTGGACTTAATACTTTTTTTTTTTCTTCCCATGAAGTTTTTGTGATTGATTTAGAGCATCAGTAAAAATGAAAATCGGTCTAAAAATGTCACAGTTGAAACACTTACGTTTGGGGTCGTGGTAGCAGACAACAGGCAATTTAGTTTCACAGGGCAAAAAACTCCATTTTCCATTATTCTTTACAGATGTTATGCCACAGATAATAGTCATGGAGTCAATTGGATTGTAGACATTATCCCAGTTGTAGAACGAGACGCTGCTGCCATCAGACCAGAAAACGTTTGGATATCTAAAGAGGCCAATCCACGAGTAGACTCCAACAGGAACCAATTTCTCGACCATCTGGTTCTGTAGGTCACTGCTTACTGTGGCCAGATCCATGAAGTTCTCCCTGCAGTACATCTGGGCATCGGACCAATTCATCTCTTTGTTCACATAAACGTATTCAGGATCCAGCTGCGTGCCTGTCGTTTAAAAGAAGTCAGAGGTCAATAAGTTGTTGGCGTTCTATGTTAGAATAATGCTTTTAGAAAAATCCTGCTGGACACGATTACCATTGTAACAGAGAACTGAGTAATTCGTCACACAGTAATCATCCCACCACAATCCAGAGCTGCCAATGGACACACAGAACTGACTGGCTCCGTTAAAATTTGGCTCATTCAAAAAGGTTTCCCAATGGCTGTAATTAGCACCAGCCCCTTTAAAGCCGTCAGACCACCACCAGTGGATTACACTGTAGAGACCAATCCAGGTGTCAGAGCTGTGCCAAGCAGATGAAAGCGTGTCCATGAGCTGGGTCAGTTCTTCAGAGTCCTGGATTGTGACGACGTCCGTATACGTCTGTCTGCAGTAGGCCTGAGCTTCAGACCAAGTCAGAGATCGATCAACAAAGTGGTACCGACGGGGAAGGCTGCCAGAGAGGACGAGGAAGGCTGTAAAAAAAAAAAAAGTAGGCTTTTTAAAATTTTGAAATTTTTAAAATGTTTATTTTTAATAGAAATGTACATAAAAACATCCGACCTGAAAGAAACAAGACCAGCAAGATCCTCTCCATTGTGAGTTTCTCAGAGCAGTCTGGGAAATGACAACCCTTCTGTTTGCTTTTTGACCATTTGTCTTTTGGTATGCAAAACATGTCGCGGCAGCAGGCTCCAAGAAAATGTTTGAATTGAAACTACGGACAAGATTTGCAACTTGAGTTCATCGTGTCCATGCTTCATAACCAAATGATCGACATGACAGAAACAACTCTCACCCGTATGCTTCATTATCCACGGCACAATGCAAAACTCCAGCGCTGCAATTTTGTTAGACATATTTGCAAAAACATTCAGAAATGTTTACTAAGATGCTACATGCAAGACATAAACAGCTCTGTAGACCTAAATCATAAGACAGATATCAAATTAAACATTCATAAAAGAATGTGTCAATGTTGTAGAAGTCCACCATAGTTATTTGTAATGGTTGAAAAGACTAATTGAAAACAGCGGAACGGTTGGAATTGATGTCATAAGCAAGCCATTAATAATAGTCATTTGGCGGGTGACTCGGTCCTTCTCTTGAGAAGTCAAGATCAAATCCCTTTAGCTCTTCAAACTGTGGACTTACACTAAACTTAAATGAGCTGTTTCCCCTGAAGATCATCAACTAAAATGCTCGTACGGTGATTACAAAGAAGAATGCTCGGAACTAATGACGAATGTAAGTTGATTCTAAGTAGGTACAGGCAGACAGACAGCTCAGCTTGTGTTAGGATATTAGAGGCTCTCCAGATTTGTCTTCGCAACTTGATTTCTTTCTGCATCGACCAAGATCATTAAGGATATTAACAAATTAAATTGTAATTTTATTAGGAGGAATAAAAAAAATTATTATATGTGAAAAGATGACCTGATTAACCCCGACAACATATGAAGTAGGTGGAAGAAATGGAATACACTTTGAAATTGCGAATGGTATTTTGAAACTCATATGGTTAAAATTGTATGTGAATAATCTTTTAATTTGATCATATATACCAGGACTTCTCTCTTAGTGTGGCTTTGAGCTGAGGAGATTTTCATAAACAGGTTCTGCTTTACTTGACCTTTTTGAACTGTAAACAGTTAACGGATTTTTGATGAAAAAAAGAGTTATAAGAGTATTACAATGAGATATGAGATAATGCGTAATGAGTATCTCAATACAATGGGATTTTTTTTTTACCACAGTGGCACAAACGGTCTTCCATTGAAATTTGTCCTTTTTTTTTTTTTTTTTTTTTTTGCTTTCTAGTAAAAAAAATGTCCTTAGCGTTCGCAAAAGTGTCCTATGTGGCCATTTTTTCTGTTTGTTCTGCATCGTTGCCAATTATTCTTCGGTTTTTATTTTGAAAGGTAGTCGGAAGTGGCCCAGTGTGGGAGTGTCACTGAGTGCGGCAGTCAAACGTTCCTGCCCTGTCGGCTTTATTTCAAAGCGAAGGAAAATACCCTTATCTCAGCTGAATTTAGTCATGCTGACCTTTCGCTCTGTGTGGACTCTGTGTGTCCTGGCTCTGCTGCTGCCGCTCGGAGGTAAGAACCTTCTGTCAACCTGGATGCGGCGGCGGCGGCGGCGGCCCTCTTTGTGGCGGAGCAGGTTGGTGAGGTTGGCCGCACGCGCTCCAGTTATGCGCCTCAGAAACGCTCCGCTCATCCATTTGATTGTTTTCAGTTTTTTTTTTGTTTTGTTTTTTTTTTTTTAAGCAAACCGTAATAGACCCGACACTTCTAGGATATTTAATTGGTTATAACAATTTGGTGTTAAACCTTCGGTTAGTGCAAATAAAGAGAATGCTGCTGACAGAGCAGACCAGAGCAGACCCGGTGCAGTGACGTGTGGTGAGGATAAAGTAGAGGTGTCCGACCTTTTACAGACAAATGACTTGTATTTTGTCTCACCAGTGGGCTGAGAAATGACACAAAGATATAAAATGCTTTATATTATAATATATTAAATATTATAATATATATATATTATATATATTATATATATATATTATTATATATTATAATTTAAATAATATTGATTAATTATATAAATGCTAATGACATGATTCTAGCAGAAATTTTAAAGTGATAGACTTTTGCTTGTTTTCTTACCAGCAGCAGCTGGTTGCAGGTGTCAATCAGTTCTGGTCGATCTGAAATTTGGTTTAATGATCTACATGTGAGAGAATGCAGACCAATAGGAAGAGCCAATTAGGGCCCCTCAGCACGTCTTCTGAAGTTGGGATGTTTTTGATCTTTTCTGGACTGGAAGAAGGTTGTCAGTTTGGAGAAAATCTCATCGACATTAATAGTTGCACTAAATGAAACGCAAATGGTTAGCAACAGGTTCGATTGGAGGAAAGGTCAGCAAAGCGCCCCTCACAAACTCAGTGCTCAAAGGCAAGACGCCGGAGAGCACCAAACTCTATTTTCTTTTGTATTGAACAATTGATTTAATTTTACATAATTGTTGAGGTAGGAGTATAGTTTGTTAAATACTTCATGAAATATCTTGAATATTGTGACGTATATTTACAAAACTCAGTAATTAGTCCAGTTTTGTCATTTATTGAGTTATCAGAAATGACAGTGACTGCAGTGTGCTGCAACAAAGGTAAGGTAATGCAAACAGATGAACTCAAACCAAACCACTTGTATGCTTTTTACTGTTCTGCTCTCTGTCAGCTTTCCTCCAAAGTCATTCAGTCCATGAAACAGAGTGAAAGACGCAAAGCTAATGTCATCCAGTCAACTCCTTGACTTGATTAAAGCGTATTCCCTTTAGCAAACCACTACTCCCCATAGTTGCAGCTTCCCCTCAAATGAAGGACGACCTCCCCTGAGCAGAGTCTTGTTCAGTGTGAACAGTTATGTGGGAAACACAGGCAGACGTGTAATTTCTGTTTTTCTCTTTCGTGTCCTCTGTACTAAAGTCCTGTCTCAGTTGGACTTCGACCTGATTGATGCTTTGGATGATGAGAACGTTCAGCCATGTAAGTAGACTCTTGATATTTATTTTTATGAATTAGTAAAGTAAGACTTGCTTCATGCTGGCATTATCTTTGTTTGCTTTTCACAGTAAAGTAGTTCTGTTTTGTGCAGGTTTTGCCCTTTAAGACTGTCCCTAGTGGTTTATCTCCTCTGCGTGCAGTGCAGAACTGAAAACCTAGTGCTGGCCCATCTGTTATGTGGACCAGTACTACACAGCAAGTGGGCTGCTACACCTAAATATCAGGTGTAAGTGTAGCCAATGCAATGGTCTGTCCAAATTATGTTGAAACTGGACTATCAGCTCCCAGTTTTCTTCAGCAGTCCACATCATCTGATCATAAGAACAAGAATGATTAATGAGCAAGATGTCCACAATCCCCCTCTGCCAGACCAGCATGACCTATGACCTCCATGCCATTTGTGCAAGTAGTCTTGTTCCAGACCACGGCGTGATGATGTGGAGTTTTATCGGAAAACATAAAAAATGTGATTGATCTGGCCTCAGTTTGATTTGATTGCGTAGCATTTTGCTTGGGCACTACAACACAATCAATATACAATATTTAATTTATTGCTCCTGAGGGCGTCTTTTCAATTCGGTTGAAATTCAAAAACACTTCACTGTGATCCCAAACAGACATTTCTGGACAGACGATGGATACAGTTCCAATTGTGGTCTTTTTATTTGACTTGCAATTTTGTTGATGCAAGCCAGTTAGCCTTCATGTTACTTTGTGCAGGTTAAACATCTGCTTTAGATCGATAATCTCACAAACAGCCATAGTCTGTAGAAAGCCTGTCCTCTCGTTCTAACAGCAGCCTCTGCTGGACCAAAGCCAGAAGCACCGACTCGAGGAGTAGAACAAGGTACGACACGTGTTGCAGGACTTTTGTTTGACTCTCTTTAAATGTGTCATTTAAATTCACTTTAAAGTCAAATATTCACTTTGGGATGGAGTATGGTCTTCCCAGAAATGTTTTTTTTTTTTTTTTTTTACTTCATTTCAAACAAAATGTGACCCAGGTGTGTAGAAGTTGAATCATTGTGCTGAAGATGTGCTGGGTTTTTTTCAAGATGTTTTGTCTCGCGTTCAAAAGGTTATTTCAGTTCTGAAAATGATTGGAAGTAACAAGCTTATAATATCATAAGTTGTATTCAGAACAATCACACTGGAGTGACAAATGAGGCGATTTGATCAACGCACACTAAAAGTGCTGGTCATTAGAGGGACAAGCTGCATAAGCTTAATCAAAGTAAGGATTCCCAGGGCTTATGTTAAGGCAGCTGGGATTTTAGGACTTTATATAACCTATAAGATTAAATTTTATTTTTTTGCCCTTTTCTAAAGAGTATACATAACACAAAAACTTTTTTTTTTCACTTATTGTTAGAGGTCAGAGGAGCAAAACTGACCTAAGTTTTCATTATAGATGCATTTAATCCTAAAAAAAAAAAGAATTAAATGGTATGCTGTTTGATAACATGATGCTCTAACAAACGACTGAAACATATTCCACCAGGGTATGTAAATTTATGAGCACAACTATACATAATTCAGTCCTCTAAAGAAGAAAATAACCGTAGGAATATTTTCATCTCGTATGTGTCAGGAGTATGTGAGACGAGGATGATATTCTGGTGTATTTTTAAACTCAACAACACTCCCGGACAGCGATTGATTCCATAAGATACCCCAACACAAGCTCATTGGTATTGGTGCATGCAGTCCAGTGCAGCACTGAGTGTTTACACTTCTACACTGCAGAAACTAAAGAGCGGCTGCATAAATGTGTGGGACATTTTTGACAGGCAAGCCTGAAAAAGCCAACGGTGTTAAAGACAAAAAATCGACATTAAATATAGAAGAGGGCTTGAGATTTCATCTTTCTGACTCGTACTCCAGATACGTGATCAAAACAATTTGCACGGCGTCATTTAAGGACATATTTGGATTGTCAGGCAAACGTCGAGCTGAATGGATCCAGTGACTCATTGTCCCATTAGCGATGTTTAATGGTCCCATTAGTTTGATTGTTCTGACTACCACATACGAGTCCCTCACTTGTTAACTGAAGGACTGTTTTGGATGTGAGATCTTGAAGAAACAAAAATAGCCCAGTTGCCTTCAATTAAAGTGCTTAGAACTGTCATACCCTGGATGATGACTGAGAATCTAAAGCAACATGTCGGAGAAGTCCCTGGAAATGGACACAAACGCAGGCGGACTGGTAAACCTGGAGAGAAAGTCAAAGTGTGCTGAAGTTGAAGACAAATATCCTCTATCATTTACCAGTTACTGAGTCATTGTTTTTTTTTTTTTTTTTTTTGTCTTGCTAGCTACAATAAGAACTACAACCACCAAAGTCCCAGTAAAGGTCAGGCCAAAGCTCCCTACAAGTACTGCAGTATCAAAGAAGACAAAACCCAAGTCAAGTGAGTTAGACAACTCTACCACGTTTGTAATTTCTGCTTTAGATCTGCAAAGAATGTTTTAGAAATTATTATTATTATTATTATTACTATTAGATGAAGAGCTTTCAGATATAAATATAAGTGTTTGAGTAGATGAAAAAATATTCTTAGTCTCGGTTTCCTGTTGGTGATATAATCTAAAGATGCATGGTGTTCATAATTGTTCTTTTAACCTTTACAGCTGGACAAGATTTTGATCTGGCAGATGCTTTGGATCAAAACCAGAAGCCAGGAGGTAGACTTTATAAATGATTATTGATTATTGTAAATGATTTTTAAACCCAAGTGATTTGACAAAGATCCACAAAAGGAGAAGAAACAAAAAGACCACGGCAATCAGCAGTGTACTAAATAATTTTTAATTTCTATTTCAGTTCATTCTGCATGATGTCAGCTAGTAGTGCACAGTATTTTTATTTATAGTTACTGCAATATCCCTGTATGGATATACTGTGAAGAACAGGTTGAAATGCAGTGTTATTAATTTGTTATTTAATTATTTGCATATACAGCCACAAAAAAAAAAAAAAACACTCATGGAAACTAAAATGTTCAGTTTAGTTCGGTCAGTTTTTGTGTCCTATTTTCACAGGAAACCCCTTATACTGAAAATGTTTTTTTAAGGATTTAAAAAAAGGAAATAGTAAAGAAAATAATTAATTATTTCCTTTACTGAAAATCAGATATCAATGTTTGTATATTTGATGACACTTGCAGGATCGAATATGACTCATATTTGTGAAATTGAACAGATTTTGTCAGGGAAGCACAGATCATATACAAAATTGTGAAAATTAGGCTTAACATTTGGGGGGCAAATTTGATCAGTAGGTGGCGCAATTATGAAGGTCAACATGTTTTAGGTTTTGACTCCCAAACTGTAAGTCCCACAAAGTGTTTGTGTTAGCTTAATCCTTGAATATCGGAGCATTTTAATCGCAGACTCGGCACCAGGCTGACTCCTGTCATCAACAGAAACACCCAGGGGCCTCGTGTAGAGAGAATGCGTTCACCATATTTTACACACAAGTCAGCATGTATAAAGATGAACACGGCGTAAATTTACACAAACGTTTTACCTGCTGTGAAAATGTACAATGGCCACGAAAACTTTGTCTGTGGACAGTTACAAACTACAAAACTCACAAAAATCCACTGAAACCTGCAGAGGAACCCCGTTCCTGTAGGAACCAACTCAAATAATGGTATACTGTCCCTTTAAAGGACACCTCCTCTGAGCTCAGGGGGTTTGGTTAGGAGCCAGCACCCAGGGGGCGGCCACTATCCCCTACAGGTTGATGCAGCGAATCACCAGATTTATTGCCTCTAAGGAGTGCAGCGAGTCTTTACCTTCAGCGTTGTTGTTTTTGTTTTTTTTCTCAGGAGGATTTTCTGACAGTGATCTGGAAGGTGTGAGCAACGATAACACCTACAAACCCGACAAAGGAAAAGGTCCAATTTTTTTTCCTTTACTGAAAATCAGTCTAAAGTTAATCATTGTGCTTTTTTTTAAAAAAAAAGGGATTCTATTTGACCTCTGTTTCCTCAGGAGGCTATAAAAAAGAAGACACCAGTCAGAGTTCCCATGATGGGAACAGTGGTGAGGTTTTCTTGTCTCTTTTTGTTGTTGTTGTTGTTCTAAAACAGATGGCTTGCAGAGCTTCATCCTTTTTGTGTATGCGGGTGTGTTCACAGAGGTCGCTCCAGAGGTCGGCACCATTGCAGGAATTGTCAGTGCAGTTGGCATGGCGCTGGTGGGGGCCATCACCAGCTACATAAGCTACCAGAAGAAGAAATTGTGCTTCAGTATACAACGTAAGGTTCCTTACTAAAGTCATCCTGAGCTGTGAGCACATTGGAATCGCAAGTTACTGTGTCATAAACTTAAGCCTCTGTTTGGAGAATGTGATTTTCTCCAATCAGAGGCCTCTGAAATATCTGAAATACTTCCGAGTTATCGTGACCTTTCCTCTTTTATCTAAAGTTTTCACACCAAGCTGTTGGGTTTTATTTGTAGGCAGTTATGACAAGGTAACAAATGTGTTTCTAAGAATCTCTTCTTTCACAGAGAGCCTGAATGTTGACATTAATAAGGCTGAAATCCCAGAGGGAGTGGTGGCAACTGAACCTCAAGGTACCTCATTTCAATGCATGTGTTACTATCATTCTACCCTCACACACACACTCCAACATATACATCCACTGGTGGGTCTGTTGCCAATGCCCAAGCAACATAGCCAAAGAAAAATGCAGTAAATACCCACCTGTTACAGTCAGTGGGACTGTAATGGGTGGGTAATGGTTGGTGCATTCAGTGTAAATTAAGTTTTACTGGAGAGAATTTAATGACCTTTGTCACAGACATGGAACTGTCCAGATTGGTTCCTGCAGCCAAACTGGAGACATTTGGCATTATGGGTGTCCTAACACCTTTACACAAGTATATTCAAATTGAGGATTCCCTGGGCTTATGTTGAGGCAGAGGAATTGTCAAAATGTGGTGCTGCAGGCTGCCTCTCAGACCTTCCAGTTACAATAAATGTATATCCTAGTTTTGGTGTTGGGTGACTCATGGTCATCCCTGAAGGTGTTGATGTCATCGAACTTTGTGAAGACTATGAAGGGTTGCTCCACTTTGAAACCACTTCATTGTTGTATGTGGGTTTTTTGGGTTTTTTTTTTTTGTCTTTTATGGATTTGTGTATGACTGAAAATTCTTTTGATTTACTTTTCTTTCTGCAGCACAACAGACGCTTTTGGAACAACCAAAGTCTGGACCACCTTGTGATGAGAATACGGTTTAGAAACCAGTCAGTCAGACATTTCAGCTGTCCTTTCATCCACATGTAGTGTACTAATATATAAACATAGCAAATTCCATGTTTGTACCATGATGGGCTTTTTTTAAGGCATGGCGCTTATCTAAGCTATAAACTCCTGTTTACACTACTGAGCATTTCATGTTGTTCCAAGTAGATCCACTTGAATTCAAATCGGCATCGCACATTTGTGTACGAACTCCATTTAGTGTTTTAATGAGGTTTGCATTAGAAAAATGCACATTTTAGAATGTTTGTCTCAGTGCTGACCAGTAAATGACCAGCAGGTTCTGTAGTTCCTCCAGAGCTCGGATCAGCGCCATGCCTTCGCCGAGTAGAGAAACACTTGTTTTAGAATTTCCGATGGTTGAAATGATTTCTTCCTGTTCATCTCACATTCTGACATGTGTAAGTAAAACTGCAAAACTACTTTATGTAAGTTACTTTTATTTGTTTCTCTTGCAAGTTTAGACATTTATACCCGACTAGTGTGTTTATTAAAATGTGACAGATTTACTGGCATGGCTGCACGGGGCAATAGTTGGTAGCAAAGTTGCCTTGCAGCAAGAGAAGGTCCTTGTTTTGAATCCCGGCCTAAACTCAATTTACAATTATTGTGATGCGCTGTAAAATCATCTCTTCTAATCTGAAAATGTGGTGCAGAAGGAATTAAGAAAAGGTTTTACAAAGGCTTAGATATGAGTTTATTCTTTTTATCTTCTTTTAGCTTCACACTAAAATCTGAAACTAATTCACACACACTGTTGCCTTTGTACTCTTCTGACTGTAGTTATATACTGTGTAATATTAGAGAATGTCAGCACTACCACAGTCCCAGACCAGATGGGATGAGTTGTTTTCTTCATGCGACACAATCTGACCGTTGTTCCTGATCACACGAAGACCTCTGTTTGCTCCAGACGCCTGGATTCAAGTCAACACACACACACACACACACAACTCATTTCTAATTCTGGAAATGTCATTTAGTGACCTTCACTTACTGCTTTGACCTATTGTTACTCAAAAAAGAACAAAAAATAAATAAATCACTTCACTTGTGATGCCTCTCCAGTGCCTGTTCTAGACATGAATGCTTCTTTCTGCAAATCAAATGATTTGAAACGTATCACTATTCTGAATGTCAACAAGAACATGTCCAGATCAGGAATGTGAAAAGCTGCTGCTTGAGTTAGAGACTTTAACCGTAGTTGGATCCGTTTGTGTGCTTTGTACTTCTGCTGTTATAATGCTGTATCTAACTGAGACTGTTCCTTTGTACTCCATGCTGCATGTTTTTCTCTATGTGTGTTTACTGTTAGCCATTGTAACAAAAAGACATCCTTTGTCGGTCGTAGGGTTTTGACATAATGTGAATTTTACCAGGTTTTCAGTTACTCGAGGTAATCCCAGGGGAACCAAACCAAATTTTCTAAATTAAAAAAACGCATGTGTTAGAACTAAAACCCTTGAATCTAAAGGAAGTGTACTTTTTTTTACCATGACTTTTTCACAATATTGAACTCTGCTTAAGATGTGCCAGTTAACTGATTTAACTTGAATTATTATTATATGTACTCCAATTGTCTCCAACATGAACTAGTAAAATAAAGGATCAATAAAGAGACTCGGCTTCCACTGTAATCTCTAAATATCGAAATGTTGAACAATGTGTGTGGCTTAAATATGACAATAGTTTTTATGTGGAACTTAAAAATGGTCGGATGAAACCTAGCAGTTCATCAACTTACAGATCATATTTCAGATATTGTTTTGCGTGATTTAGTGGTAAAAACTGACAAGATCACTGTAGAGCTGGACTTTTAACTTTTATGTCAACACTTATGGTTGTCAGTTTTTAAAAAGAAGCTGAAGAGCTTCCTTTTAGGAAGTAATGTACCTAGAACCAAAGTGATTATTATGCATTTTTCAAATTCATCTACACTTATGTATGAATTGAAATGAATATTTATGTACGCTAAAGCTATCATTTGTCAAATATTTGAATTATTCTATCGTAATGAGTATTTTAATGACGGACCCCAGTAACGTGGGGTAAAGGATATTCTGTACAAATTTTCTGCATCATGTAATCTTATGTTGTAGCAAAGCAGGTTGTTGTGATAAATCTACCCAGTAGGTCACACTAAACGGCCGATCTACAGTTTACATCAATAATACCCAGAAGATGTTCCATAATGTCTGGTCTAAAGTGTTAGCCTGGTAAAAGCCAGCATCTTGTCTTACCGTTTTTTTCCCCCTCTCCTCACCGTGCTCCCAGATTATTTTCCTGTAATCACCCGGTATCGTGCCGCCTGCTCTCACGTTACTTTCGTCGCTGGAATAAAATCTTTTCTGATATTTGACTTTACACATCTGCGACAGGCTGGCGACCTGTGCAGGGTGACCCCGCCTCTCGCCTGGAACGTAGCTGGAGATAGGCACCAGTAACTCCCGACCCCATTAGGGACAAGGGTGAAAGAAAATGGATGGATGGATGGATGGATGGACTTTACACATTTTATTTGAGGGCGGGGGGGGAATTTTCTTCGACTGAAAATATTGTTGTCCGTAGCATTTGATTTACTCGGTCAAAACTTTGGATAGGACACTTTAGTGTCTCAAACAGCAGAGTGAAGTGAGGTTGCTGTGTAAGGACTCGGGCGCTCAGGTGTCGGGTGTGTGTCCAGCTCCTCCACCCTCCTCTGCAGCTCCGCTCTGAGGAACAGCAAGTCCTTCAGCGTCTGATGCACTGGCACCTTGGAAACATCGCAGAGCGAAACACTTAAAACTACCAAAATCAAGGCAGAACAATAATAACAAAATGTATGTAATTAACATGCTTAAATAGAATTTTTAAAGCCGCCGTACGAATATCTTCTGCTAATCACTACCTGCGGCCTCATGCGCGGGTTCCAGCGGGCGTAGTAGCTGGTCCACAGCTCCAGGTGTCTGGAGGAAAGCAGCGGATACAGAACGCAGTTCTCATAGGCCAGGTAGAACGGGTTGGTGAATTCACTGGGCTGGCTGGAGGACGACATCAGGGTCACAGCAGGTCAAACGTTTGGTTACTAGCTACCTGCAGTCAGATGGACATATCTTCACCTGTTGATGTAGGACCACAGGGACACTGTCTTGGTTTGAACCTCCTGGATAAGAAATAAGAACAATTTCAGCAAAAAACACAGACTCATGATAAAATCCTATTTTTGGTCAATAAGAATAAAATCTACAGATTAAAGCAAAGAAAAAAAAGAAGAAAAAATCAACCAGAAAAAAATGTATATGTTGACTTGTATGACACAATTACAAGATGGTGTATTACATAAATATATATGTTACAGTCACCATGACCACACCTTAGCTAACTTCTCCTGCTCACTGTTGCAGAGGAAGGTGCCAAAGAGGCAGCTGTAGAGATGATCCAGGACGGTGATGAGGAACAGCTCGTTAAATTCAAAGGCCGAAGGAAACTGGAAAAAAAGGAAAAAGAGAGGAGCGCGATTGTGAGAAGTGGTGTGACATACAGGTGGATACGCCTTAACAGTCTCAAGCTCTGAAACTGGACATAAAACACTCTCACCTGTCGGGTCATCTGCCAAACACAGTCAATAAACTGAACAAACAGAGGTGAGCGCTCTGTGTAAGTGTGGGTCTGATCACCATGTCCAATGCGCTGTGTGGAACAGGAAGACACCCAGCAGTGAGTACACACACACACACACACACCACACACACCCCCACACACACCCCCCCCCCCCCCCCCCCACACACACACACACACACACACACACACACACACACACACACATATACGCAGCAGAAATGTTTCATGGAGCTAAACAAATCTTACAGAAGCAAACTTGTGTCCGAAGCTGATCCATTCCTTTTCCAGCAGAACCTGAACAAACAACAAAAACCCATCAAACTAAACATAATGAACTTAAACATGCAACTGCGTTTGTTGGAGACGTAGTGCGTTTTGAATCTTACTTTCAGTTGTTATAAAAATGTTCAAGTCATATAAAATATTACTTAAAAAGAAATTTGACTTTGTAATTTAGCGCCTTGAAATTGGGCCTCTGTCTCTTTAAAAAAAAACTCCTCCTCCCCTTCTGGAACTCCACCTTGAGGACGTCATTGCAACATGGCTCCTCTATTAACCCTTTAACAGTGTTTTCACCATCGTTTCACCGAGGCGTGGCTCCTGGAATGAACTCAGAAGATGCACAGTACCACCAGGTTTTTGCTAATTGCTGCAGACTAGTCTGAAGGAGCTGAGTGGGAGAGGGGCTGCTCTGTGAGGCTTGGAAACTGCAGCTCAGAGGGGGAGCTGCACCTCGAAGGCGGAGCTAGGTCCACCCAGGCATTTTGCACAGCTGAACGGTTGCCATGGAGATTATAGAAGTTCTCAAACATGAATGACAGAATCAAAGCAACACTCCAGGTATGTGTTTAATGAGAGAATAGCATAAAATGATGTCAATTTTACATGACACCGCCCCTTTAAAACCGTGTTAATGACTCGTAGGAGTCACCTGGAATCCTCGGAGCGTCCGGTAGTAGCTGTCCAGCATCAGCATTGAGAGGGAAGTGAGCTGGGCCGTTCTGTCCCAGCCGTCACTGCAGTGGACCACGACCGACGTTTTCCCAGATTCCAGCTTGTCGGCTATTTTCACCGCTCCTGATAGCAACAGCTGCACACAACAGGGAGAGATACGGGATTTACGATATCCTGTATTGTTCAATACAGAAGCATTTTGCATCAAACAAAAGGTTCTGTTGTTTTTCTTAGACCACAGAGTGTTCATATTTGTGGATGTTCATCAGAGACTTACTCGTAGATAGTCCAGCCAGTGAGTCTGGTCGATGGCAGAATGCCAGCGGGCCTCATCAATAGTCGGATAAATCACATCCCTGATCTTCCGGAGAGACTCCCGGATCACGTGGATGTTCGGAATTTCCAGGAAAATCAGCTCAATGTTGGGATAGAAATTTTCGTTTTCATATCCTCCGTCTTTTGCCTTCAGGTTGTTCGGGTGAACAGATGGAGGCAGAAAAAAAATTGTAATTTTATATTTACATGGACTAAATGAAGACACGCCCGTTTTTAAATCAAACCCAAATGTTCCTGTTTTAATAATACAGGATAATCAAAACTATGTCTATGAGAGAATATTAATTGAGATATTTTATGCACTGTTTGCTTTCTTTAAAAGAGGAGATAAATTTACATTTTCTTAATATTTTGGTAGTCTTGGTGTTTTAAAAGGTTTCAACGGTTATACCGTTAAATAATTGAAATGATATCAATCAATAAATTGAAATCTTGAACGGTTTAGTAAAATTTGTGCCTTTAAACTTAAGACTTGGAAAAAAGAAACAAAAAAAACTTTAAACTATCCTGGAATTGAGCAAATGCAAATGTTTTTGATTCTCATAACTGATCTAACACGGGAAACGTTTGCATTGATTTATTATCAGATTGGTAATTAATCAGGTTATTAGGTGTTTTTTCATTCGCCATAGGATTGTGCAAATTGAAATGACAAAAATACATTTGATTAATGGAAACATGCCGATTTATTAAAAAAAAAAAAAAAAAAACTTGCGTTTTTCACCAAAAGGTTTTAGTGGATGAATTTGTTTATCTGCCATCGTCGATGTATTTCACAGAACTGCACCTTTTTTTTTTTTGCCTCACATAAGTCATGTGATCAACAGCAGGATGTTACTACTGGCTAAGACCAAGAATATGACAGGAAGTGGCCTTCTGTGTGGTTTCCTGGTTTCCCTAAAATTCGGCATACAAGTAGGCGGGGCTTGTTGCTCCAATGTTTGAATAAAACGCCGACGTCTCCTCTGATTGGCTGACAGATGAGGAGCTCTGGCACCACAGCTGAGTCATGGATATATCATCTAACTGTTTACATCCGTCACTCTCATAATTATCAATAACTTAAAGCATGAACAAACTTATTCACATGTGATTTTTAATGTAATTTCTCATGAAATAGAAACACAGCAGCTGTGAAATTGTTGTTTTTTTTGACAGAATATAAACAAAGATTTGTGCACATTTGCAATGAGAAAAAAAAATTGCATTGTGTTTTTGTTCAGTGTATATTATTATCTGATTGCAGATAAAACTAAAATATTTAAAAACACACATCTGTGTGTGTGCGTGCGTGCGTGTGTGTGTGTGTGTGTGTTTCACCTTGCTAGACAGGGCCTCACTGGTCTGTCGAGAATCGAAGACGGTGAGCTTGTGGGACTGCGCGTTGGCGTCCATGACGATCTGGAGGAAGCGCTCGTCCTCTTTGCAGCGGCTGTCCAGAGGGCCGACCAGCGGCTGGCCGCAGCGCACCACGGCGGCCTGAGACTCCGGGTGGATCCAGGACAACACCTGCAGGGACAGACGGAAAGTCTCAGACGTGACCCAACCCATGAGCAGAGAGCAGCAGAGTTCAACCTATTTCTGTAGCTACGACAGGCTTGGGCTACCGGAGGACAAACTGACCACTTTTCCTCTTCTGCTGCTCAAACCCCGTCTGTCTAAGATTGCCAACTCTTCGTGATTGTCTAATTCCTCGCTGTTTGTAACGTGTTGTTTTTCTTTTGTGTTTTTTTCTTGCACTGACTGATCTATAGATACATACAGTGTTTTGAAAGGCTCTACATCAGACTGTCTGGTTTCTGTGTGTCTGCTCTGTCTCCAGTCGGCGGAGCTCAACACAAAGTTAGCCTGTTTTTATTTTATTTTATTCCCCAACAATGTCTTTTTATTGATTATTGGCAATATGATGAAAAATATGGCACAGCGTATAGTCACAGCCAGTTTTGTACATGTATTTAACTGGCTGTTACTTTACAAGCAGTCGTGATTATTGCTCTGTTTCAACAAAATGTGTATTTTAATTTTAGGTTTAGATTCAGCCCTGTAAGCGTTTGTTTTTAAGATTCTGGTTGGATATGAAATATGATTTGCTTTTCGTAGGTCAACCTTTAATCCATGTGATTTTGTGGAGACTCTGTTTAATGGAGCAATGGAGGGAAACTCAACAGAAATTGACGAATTCTTTGAGAAACGTCAGCTGGGTCATCATCAGCTCTTGTACAGATGGACGTGCGTCTGTGAAAACGACTGACCGGTAGGCGGCGCTTGGCTCTGAACGACGCCACGCGTTCTGTGTCTTCTTCCGTCATGTTGTTGGGAAGAACCAGGATGGAGGGGTAGGTGTCACACAGCTCATAGTGGAGGTTCAGCTTACTGATGCACCAGCTCTCATTTGGTAGACCCTGGTGCAGCATGTTCACACAGATAAGATAAGAGAGTGAAGGATGCATAATCTTCATCTTTAAAGGTGATGGGACAAAAAAAACAAAAAAAAGAACAAGCTTTGTTTAAATCTAAGCTTTCATTGGTTTAAGAGTTCGCCGACAGATCAAGAAGAAATGAGAAAGCTTAGAACCTTTGTTCTGTGCTTTGTTCAGTTTTTATCATTCGATTATCAGGAACTCAAATGAACCTTCAATTTTACGTGTGTCAGGCTGCGCAGTGTGCACAACATGATAAGATATAATTGTGAAGTCCTGCACAGTGGGGGGGGTTTGCCCAACTCGTCTACATGAAGTTTGTGTTTGGGGAACCGGGCCCTTTGATACGGACTGTTGGGTCCCTGTGTGACCGGGCTCTCAGCTCGGCAGTAAGTCTGGCTCACTTCTGGTGAGAGCTGGACTCTGCCAGGGCTGCCCTTTGTCACAGATTCTGTTCTTAGCTTCTATGGACAATTTCTAGGAGCAGCTAAGGTGTTGAGGGGATTCTATCTTACGACCACATGATGACGTGGTCCTACTGGCTTCATCAGGTCCAGTTCTGTAGACGAGCCACTGCTAAGAATTTCTTTTTTTCTCTTTTGAAATCCAAATATCTGAGACTGATAGAAACGTGTCTAATCAGCTTGTTTACGTTGTTTCTGCCAGTTCAAGACTCACCAAGTTCTTTTCTCACAGTAACATAGATAGGACATAAACCCGTACATGTCTGCATCTATCACATCTCTGCTGTTTTGGCTAGAAAGTTTGATCGTGTGGAAAAACCTCACCTTCGGTTTTACTAATAATTTTCCCAGGAAACCAAACGAAAGAAGCGATTCACACCAACGTTTTACCGCAAAAGCAGCCGGGAGCTTGTCTCGGTTACCTGTCGGTTGTACTCTGCTGTCGGATCGTAGACCTTCCATCCGTCCACAGGAAACTGCTCCTTGTACTTGAAGGCGAAAAACGGCTGAGGAAGAAAGTGACAACGTTCAGTCTGTTGGACGCAAAATTCCAAAACTCAAAAAAAAAAAAAAAAGACGCGACGTCTGTTTTCGTCATCTCCTTCGATGAAGACAAAAATGGGTTCAGATATAAAAATGTAATTAAATTAAAAACACTGAAATTACTAACATAAGTTACATATTTAAAAAAACACCTGTGATTCCACAGTCTACATTTAAATCTGCCTGAGCTTCATGCAGCAGTAACATGATGATGTTATTCCTAGAATTATAATCTTCACAGAAATCTGTACATAAGGTTACATAATATCACATGAAATGCTAACATCCCGGTCTTTGTTACCTGGCAACGTCCAGTTACCATTGTAATCATTTTTTAACTGGACTAACCAGACTGCAGGACAGAGGGAAAGCATGTTTGGTCAAAACCTCTTCAATATCTGGCTGGTTCTCTTCTGGTTTGTAGGTAAACCTGGTGCTTCTTATGTCCTGGACAATGAGAGAGAAAGGAAACGGTCAAACTGAAAAATTTAAATAATAATAATCTTTTTTTTTAAAAACTAGGTTTGCTCGATATTATCATCATGGTTATTGGCATTGGCCGATATTAGCGGTAAAATTTAAAATCGGACATTCTGTGAAAAAAATCTCACCGATATAAAAGCTGTTTTTATATGACCAACCAGTGACAGTGATGCACAAAGTCAAATTTGTGTCACACAAATGTTGTCATTGTCTTAGAGAGAAAATGTCATAAAGCAAGTTGAAAGTGTTGCATCATTTTCAGCCTCATTTTTAGCATTTGCATTTGGTAGCAGGCTAAATTGACAAAGATAATGCAGTATTTTAATTCCACAGTAGAGAAAGCCATATGGTTCCAGTAGGTACAGAAAGGAAATATTGCTGTTGGTATTGATATGAGTTTTATTGGCATATCAGATATCGGATCAAAAATCCAATATTGTGCATCCCTTAAACAAACCCGTGTGGACGAGATTTGGAGGTCGGGTTCTTAAAGGAGAGTAGAACATAAAAGGTTTTACCTTACAAACCAACTCGATTCCCTTGGTGTCATCTCCTTGGTTAGGAACATTAATGTTCTCCAATCTGCTTATAGCTCCCAAGTTAACATCAAGAATAAAAGAAGAGTCCTTAAAGACAACAGGCTGACATTAGCTCACTGCAGAGACACTGAGGAGAATCCTGGAATGTTTGACACACAACATTGTCGGAAATAAAAGGGAAGAGAAGGAGCACCTTGATTGAACTGGTAAAGTAGAGCTTGTAGTCAGTGATGGTCAGAGTGCCAGTGATAAGACCACTGAATGGACAAATATACATAACATCTTTAACTGAATATGATTGCACACACAAACACGACAACAAGAGAGAGGAGACAGAGAAAAGGCCGTTAACTGGTGAAGGGCAGAATATGAAAAAGCCTGGATATGAAACTGTGACAAATATGACGCTGGAAGTGAAACGCGTGAAAATGGAGAACAGTACCTGTGATCTGAACAGTTTCTCCTGGCAGAAGGGGCACTTGGTTGTGTGAAAGTTTGACGAGCGCACCGAATCCCAGAGCCGGACGGTTCTGAAGAGAGCAGAGAGAACGATTACACACCGACACGTCTGCAGCCAAAATAACAGTTCCAGGGTCATGTTGTTGTGCTGAATCCTGAAATCACGTTGGTTTTGCTCAGTCAGGTCAACTTTCTGAACTATGGAGCAACAAGAGCGTCAAAATGCAGGACTTGTTCTCACATCTGGATCAGTTTCCTGAGAATCTGACCAATGAGTGACGAGCAGGAGGAGAGATTCCATCAGGACAGAAAAGAGACAGAGAATTTAACACAATGAAGATATAATGTTCAATTCACATGTACTTGTCCTTATCAGTGTTTATTATTCAAGCTGCAGAAATCCAAGGTTGTAACATTTAATGAATTAAAACATTTTTTTTCTCCTAAAACCTTTTTTGGCTGAGAAATATTAACAGAAATGAACTGATAATGTCAGAAAAATGTCATTAATTTAGTCAGAAGATCGAATTTCCCTAACCCTTAGAATAAAAACCTGGCCTGATTGGGAAAAATTAATGTCATTTTTGGATTCAGCGGTGCAAAATAGTCATAATTCAGCTGAAAAAACATAGACAACTTCCAAAACATATTTATTAGTAACATTACATATGAAATATGATTAACCAGGTGAAGGAAATGCACAGTAAACATGTGAGTCAAATATAAATATTACCCAGGAACTCAGCCTTTTGGACACCTGCAGGTAAAACAGAGCAGAACACATTCATTAACCCAGAAGCTCAAATTCAGATGGAAATGAACTCAAGCGACAACGCAGCGAATAAAATTCACTTTCTGAATTTTGTTGCTTCTTGCAAAAAATGGCAGCAGAAATGTACAGTATGAAAACGAACAAAAGTAGAAAAACATGAGACAGGAAGTGATGACTGTATTCAGACAGACAGAGCCGTGAGGGTTGAGTTCAGATGTACACATTTGGAGCTGCATGGAGTTCATAGTTAGAAGAATAATCCGACAGCTATCATAAAAGGCACGTTTATTTTATTTTCATCCATCCAGAGTCACATAGCATCATCATTATTATTATTATTATTATTATTGTTATTATTACACCATCTAAAAAAGTTTAGATCCACAATCTCTCTTTCAAAATGGACCTGGCAAAACACCACGTCCATTTACAGTTATCATTTACATCCATGTAGTGACATATACTTATTTAGTTTTAAACCATCAAACGTAAAATAATATGTAGAGCTAATGAAAATATGACCGACTATCAAAATCAATTACAATCGATAAAACTGTTCTCTTCGCAACCTTTCCAATGATCTCTTAAGTCAACTTTTTCCTGAAGAGACTGGAAAAAGTCTCTTCACAGTAATGTGAACAAGATCACATTACTGTGTATCCAGTAACGGATTAAAATCAACTTGAACAGAGTTAGACTGTATGTAGAAAATGCAATATAATATCTGTAACTGTACACATTTTTCTGACCTATGTCAGAAATATCTCAAAGTCTTCCAATAATGTTGCCCTGATATCCAAAATGTGACTACGGATCTTTTCTTAGTATCAGCGTCGAGTTTGTCAGTTTTAGATGGTGTGTGATAGTTACCCTGGTATCCCTGTTCAGAACATCTGGTGGCGCTGTTCTTGGGACCTGACTGGATAAGGTGGCTGCGATCAGCTGCTTACACCACTCCACATGAGAGCCTGCAGAACTGAAGGAATGACCACAAGAGCAGCTCAGGAAAACTCATTCTTATTTTTTTTTTTCAGAATGTAAACTTTTCAAAGTAAACTTGCGGTGCCTTAAAAAGATCAACATTATCGGTTAAACTCTGAAAACAATTTCAGAAGCAACCGTAAAGACCTGAGAACACCAAGAGGGTCCATAAATAGGTGACAGATGACCCTTCGTTTATTTATATAAGTATATAAAAACAGACCTATGGATTCAAAAACAATTACAAGGGTTTCTATGTCACAGACCAAACATCAGAGATACTGAATCTCATGTTAAGTCAACAGTAGTAGCCATAATGTTACTCAGTCCTGTTCTAATCATCTGAAAATCACAATGATAGCTCCATTAGTCTAACCTGGTAGAACCTTGTTCTACACCATTAGCTTCATACAGAGGGTCTGGGCTGCCATTGATAAAATAACAGACAGACTGCAATTCTAAAACAGAGCCGAAGACCGATGTCGTCACTACTTCTCCTTCTGCTCGCTGATTGGCCCGGTAGAAATTCTACCGGAGGTAATCAAAGTGAATGGGAGAAAACACAGGAAGGTGGTGATCAGGCTGCAGGCCTGTCCTTCTCAAATCATGTTCGTTTCATTTGAAAATGATTTTATTTACACCTTTTTGTCTCCTGTTTAAAGCCATAGAAGACACCCGAACCCAATACCGTTTTGCTCCAACTCCATTATGTACTCTTGTTTATTAAACTAACTTTTATCATAGTCTACTTTAATTACTTTCATCGTTGTTTTTTTTAACTGAGACGGGAACGAAAATATCGAGAGCAAAAAAATCCAGCAGCCAAACTGATGGAACTTCACTGAACCGGGTCGGATCAGTGGAGCTGGGTCGAAACCCGCTGACCTGTCCGCTGCATCGGGGCTGGGAGGTGGACTGGAGGTCGGGCCCCTCCAGGCGCTGGGGATCGGTCTGGCTCCATCTTTTCTCTCCATTTGCCGAACAGTTCAGTCAAATGAGATCCGCGCAGCTTTCAGCACCGGAGCCGCGCTCGACTCGGTTCCGGTTCACTCCGGGGCTCGGCTCTGCGGTTTCCTCTCTGTGCAGCATCTCTTCCTCTCTGCAGCTCCGCCTCCTTCATGCAGTGCCTCGTTGATCTGCGTGATGATCTCCAGGTTCAGCTGCGGCAGGTTCAGCTGCGGCAGGTTCAGCTGCGGCAGGTTCAGCTGCGGCAGGTTCAGCTGCGGCAGGTTCAGCTGCGGCAGGTTCAGCTGCGGCAGGTTCAGCTGCGGCAGGTTCAGCTGCGGCAGGTTCAGCTGCAGCAGGTTCAGCTGCAGCAGGTTCAGCTGCAGCAGGTTCAGCTGCAGCAGGTTCAGCTGCAGCAGGTTCAGCTGCAGCAGGTTCAGCTGCAGCAGGTTCAGCTGCAGCAGGTTCAGCTGCAGCAGGTTCAGCTGCAGCAGGTTCAGCTGCAGCAGGTTCAGCTGCAGCAGGTTCAGCTGCAGCAGGTTCAGCTGCAGCAGGTTCAGCTGCAGCAGGTTCAGCTGCAGCAGGTTCAGCTGCAGCAGGTTCAGCTGCAGCAGGTTCAGCTGCAGCAGGTTCAGCTGCAGCAGGTTCAGCTGCAGCAGGTTCAGCTGCAGCAGGTTCAGCTGCAGCAGGTTCAGCTGCAGCAGGTTCAGCTGCAGCAGGTTCAGCTGCAGCAGGTTCAGCTGCAGCAGGTTCAGCTGCAGCAGGTTCAGCTGCAGCAGGTTCAGCTGCAGCAGGTTCAGCTGCAGCAGGTTCAGCTGCAGCAGGTTTCATGGAAGATGACATCAGAAAATAAAGAGAACCTGCTCTGTGATCAGTTCACTATAAGGAAATGATTTGCTGTATTTTGATAGTCATTTTTTTCCCCTACCAGCTAAAACGCTATTTTGAAATGTCTTTGAAATACACACGTTATACTAAATTTTACTACTGGAGGTTGTACTCTACCAAATTTCTTAGACTGTTACTGTAAATATCCAGAGTCATTTTGGTACAGTACTAATGACAATAGGCCAAACTGGAGGCCTCATGTGATTCAGCTTCTCCATTTTCTCTTAAATTGATCTTTACTGCATTTCAAAGTTTGCTAAAAAAAACTGAAGAGGCATTTAGAGTTTCAGGGAATAAATCTTAACTCAGTGGAACCTGCAGAGGACCATTGGGCTTGTTTCTCTGACGACATGTTGAGCTCACGGTCTCATCTGTGTGATCGTCTTTAAATGTTAATCTACCCAGCACACATTTCTTCAGAAACATCTTCAGTCAGCATTTTCCTGGCTTTTCCCCACCATCTTTGCCACCAGAAATCAAACATTTTCCAAATGACAATTTCAAAAATGTATTTCATGTCGTCTAACTTCTTGGTAACATCTGATCACCCTGGTACCATTTGGGCCAATAAACTAAATATAAAAATAATTGATGTGCAATTACTTGCCACTCTGTCCTTCTGGTCCGGTCATATTCTGTGTATCTACAATATTACAAACACCTATATATTATCTCCAGGATCTATGAACCCAAAATTAACTGAAAAACAATATGAAAAATATTCAATCATAATAATAATTGTACAAAATGTATGAAGACAAAGCTTCAAACAAAGGTAGTTTGAACAGGGAGAAAAATGGCACAAAATATTTGACTGGTAGAAAATCAGTGTCATAAATGAACATAGTAAATGTGCAACACCTTTTCACCAGGAGTTAGGAAAGCATGGACTAGTTAATTAGAGGTGAAAATGAGAATTTCAATGTTACTGATCACCAAGGTTATCAGTTAAAATAAAAACTGGAATTGAGAAAACATTCATAAAAATGACAATTAATGGGGGAAAGTATAACTAAATGGAACTATATCATGCGTTTATAAAAATAAAACATGCTGAAATTACAAATATATCTTGTTTTTGTGTTTATGAATCCAGGTGAAATTGATTCAGCGGCTGAAAGAAACTGAGAAACTGAGAAAACTAGCATCTGTCCAAATGAGACAACAGCAATCAATGCAGAGACAAGTTGAGATTTCAGAAAATTGTAATTTAATAACAAATATTTACACTGAAGACAAAATTCAGAAAAAAAAAAAGAAAAGAAAAAAACCCAAACAGAATATAACTAGAAAAAGAAATATTAGAAACAAAAGCAAATGGAACTACTTTTCTGATGCCACACAACCCCATCAGGTTACAGTTGTTCTGCCTCTGCAGCCGTCACTCAGACAGATTCTTCAGTCAAAAGAGCCGAACATGCAGAGAGTTTATCAGGAACATGAGCACCTTCTGATCCCCTCAGCCAAAAAGCAAAGTTAAAATTTATATCCACAACTTCTAAGTCAACACTGGTTCAAATGATTTCCCTCTGAACTCAAAAGACTCAACAGAAAGGTAAATGAAGAGATAGGTTTTAGACAATAAAACAGGTTCTGATTGAGCCAACGACGTTATAGTGCAAATTAAATAAACGAGAGAATAGTTTGTTCCTAAAAAGCTAACAATTCTGCCAAAATAAATGTTTGCTGTAGCTTCCACCGAGCTGACAAGTTTCATTTCATTTTCATTTGAGCTGAAACTGACCCACACATACAGGAGATCTAATGCTGCTTGGAGCTTTTCCCCCATTTCTCCAGAAGGTGGCAGCAGTAAGCCTTTCTGGTGAATCTGCTGTTTGTAGGGTGAAGAGGTAGAATGTAGATGGACAAAGGTAATATAGCACTCTGAGCAGGCGATGGAAGTCAGACAGCCAGTTCAACGTGTGTGTGTGTGTGTGTGCAAGACTGAAAGGCACAAGTAGACAAACAAACCTCGGAGCAGATTGAAAAGTCGACTGACGAAGTCAAAATAAGAGCACGCACACACACCAGATGTCTGGTCAGTGTAAACACTCGTGGTGACTGTGAAGAGGGTTTCTGGTTCTAAGAGAGGAAAAGGAAATGTGGCTGGGTTTAAATTAAAAAGAGGAAGCGCTTATAAAACAAGGCACTTTTCGTTTTACTTCTTTGCTAAAGCGCGGTCTCAGAAGGGCTCAAAGTAAATCTAATGCAATGATCATCTCTAAATTTTAGAATTAAAGGCCATTAGAGCTTTGAATTTAAGAGTCAAGAACATAACATGGTCTGAAATATCACCAACTTACTTAAGAGCCGACTTTAGAAAATTTAATTTTTGAAAAACTTTCGTAAGTCTAAAGGAAAAGCATCTGTTTAGTACACAGAATATCGTCTTTGTTTTCCTCTGCATACCCTCAAGTCTCAAACAGTGGCAGGAACAAGGCACGATGTGGCTCCTGATCTGAGGCCCCATTTTAAAAACTGTTAGCATGTCAACCTGCTAATGCTAGGGTTAACACTGGGGTCTGTTTTTAAAAATCAGAGTCATTTTAACCTTCTGGACTCATTTTAAGTGATAAATTTAAACATCCAGAAATGCTTTAAAATTCAAAGTTGGTGAAATATTTAGACAGTCACACTTACACCACAGGAAGTGAAAGAGAGAAGTATGAGGGAGTTTCACCTCGAGGTAAACAACATCCTGTATCTGACAAAAACATCAAGTTAACTGAACAGTTTTCTCACTACAACCAGTTCTAACTTCATCCCTGTGAGATTCATTTTACTCTAAAAGAACCTCTTATCTCTTCCAAGGTTAATGCACAGTTCCAGTCCCTCTGCCAGCCTCAGTTCTATTACTATCCAGGAAGTCAACCTAAACACAGTTAACTATGAACACTTAACCTGTTTTTATACTGCTGCATACACTTTGCATTTCACTATCCAGCTTTTAAATTTGATGACTAGAGCCTCAAATGCAGTCCCTCTGTGTTGTCTGCATGTAATAATACTAACATACATTCACAAGGGTTTTTTTGAATATTGTCATTTTAAACAGTGTCAGTGTCTGCTTTAAATTGACCAGTCTGGATTCAACTGATACACGAGTGAAGGATGCACATTAACTGCACCAGCAGCTGGTCTCATGGCAAAAAAAATCTAAAACTTAGCTTACAACTTGTGGGGTAGTGTTTATTATTTCACGTGTGGTTTCAATTTGGGTTTTTTTTTCATTCCAATCCTAAAGTTTTATTATCATTATTTTTATTCAACAATACTAACAATTGGTCAAAATGATTGGTTTTTCAGAAACTCATCTTCCAGATTTGAACTCATTTAGAGTTACTCTTGTGGCTTACTGATTGTAGGTATTAACTGCAAATACATAATTTCTTGCACTTTAACCCAACATGACAGTGAGTTCCACTGAACTGTTATCAGTTATTACAGAGAGGAGAGAGGCGCACAGTTCCTCCAGGACAGCTCGTCTCTGATCAACATCGTTAACATCGGTTAAGAATCGCAAAACGTTCCCGACGGTGACGACCTCATAGGAAAAGCTGAATTTAAATTCATAATAAATCAAGTTTTCAACTGAACCATTTGCAGACGGAGCTGCTTTAATGCATTTCGCTGCAGGATCAGAGCAGGGATAGATGCAGCACCTGAAGTCTTTACAGCACAATTCTTCCACATTTGGTAACGATACTCTTATTTAAAAGATATATTCAGTTAATTTTACAGAAATCTACATATAAATCCTTTTTTTGCAATTTCAATAAAAATAAAAAAATAACTTTCCAAAGCATATTTGACTGCAATCACGACCTCAAGTCCTACGGCGAGACTGTTCAAGTCCTCTTCAGACTAAAACAAAACTCATCACCTGTGCAGCTGTTGGCAGCCGTTCATAAAAACCTCATTTAACTCACCGAATGGAAGCTCAAACATCCCTACAGATGAAGCACATCAATCAGTTCCCTTTCAGTTGACGCAAATAACTGCCAGGTGATTGGGCGTCGTCATGGTTTCTGATTCTGCATTCGGCGGCCTGAGATGGAGAACGTGTAGAGGTGAAAGTGATTTTTCTAGACAAGCTCAGTTTGAGTTTTCTTTGTTGGTAACTGGCCTGAGAACACTCAAGGTGCCAAATAGTCGTTTTCCCAAATTGTCTGTTCCCTTGTCCTCTTCCCCAAAAAAAAAAACAAAAGAAAAAAACAACTTTAGTCTCTTAGTTAATATATTATTCAAACTTCTGATGAACTCAATAATGTTAAATGATGGTTTATATTATGTGTTGATCCCCTCCTGTCCAGTAGATGTCTTCAATCCATGATTTGTTTATTCTTTTCAGGAAGCAGATGATGAGCTGCGAGTTGAACACACCAGGCAGCTGTTATATACTGACATCCGGTCAGTCACCGGCCTGCTTGATTGGCCTCCGGACCAGACCGCATTGGTCCACGCTTCTCTCCGACTGGCTGTGTAGTTGTCCCGGATCATTGTTGGACAGATTAAATAATTGTTTTTATGATTCCGCTTGTCTGTCTCTCATTTTTGTCATCGCCTACAAGCAGGGGGTGACATTTGTGGGCTCGTCAGTTTGAATCTGGACTGGAGATCAGCAGTCAGGTAATGTGTTTTGAGTTGTGAACTCTGGTTTGTTGGGGGAAGTTGACGAGCGTGCTTGATCTGAGGAGTGAAGCAGCCATTGTACATCTGTTATGAGAGAGTGTGTGTTTGTGTCGCTCCCATGCAATAGTCATAAGTCGCGGTGTTTCTGTCCCTGTTAGGCTTAACAACGACTTCCCTTATGGAGTTTGTTGTGGGGGGATTTTGTTGGGGATTTTGAGTTTGTTGTGGGGGGACGTGGGTTGAGCAGTTGTACCGGGAGCACATCCGGAGTTGCAGGGGGTCGTCATTTATTGGTTGCTTTTCCGGACTCTCCGGCGTCAGTGCATAAAAACCCATCACGGTAACACCCGAAGACTAGGGGGGAGATTAGTCATATTCTGGTTAGGCAGTTGGAGGGACGGGGTCGCTGTGACGCTGTGGTCGTTTTGGGTTTGTGGGAGCTCAGAGTGCTACTGGTAGGGTTGGAATTCAGGTGTGTAAATAATTGTTAATGTTATGGCTGCCGTTGTGTTTTTGTGAGATCCGTCTGAGGAGGGGTTGGACACGCGAACAATTGTTAAAGATCGCTGAACATTTTAAATTGGAGGTTAGTGAGAAGCGGTCAAAGGACAGTATTAGGGCCATCATTAAAGCTAATCTAACAGACTCCGGTGTATTAGCACCATCTAAGTTGCAGGCTACCGGGACGTGGTTGCACACTGACATTTTTGACACTAGATTGACTTTTGAACAGAAACAGGAGTTGCTTCTGTTCAAAGGGACAAGATTGAACAGAAAATGGATGGATGGAGAAATTAAGCAGAGAACTGGAACAACTAAAACTCATAGTTCAACAGAAAGAAACCGAAATGAAAACCCTGGCAAACAACAATACAAAGGACATTAGAACAGCGTTTGCCCAGGCTTCCCATGTCCATGAAAACAACCCGCCATGGAGAAAAGAATTTAAGATCTCATGTCAATTTGGCGACCCTGGACAAAAGGACAAGTCAACATTTTCCAGTTTGGCCCGCCAAATAGACAACGGTCTTAGCAAAGGTTACCCTGAATCAGAGATGGTGGATGCTGTCATTAGGGCAATAGTACCTGGTCTACAACTGCACAGCTACTTAGAAGGAAAGCGTGATCTGTCCCTTCCCACCCTTAGGAGAATCCTCTGTTCACATTATCAAGAGAGAAGCGCAACTGAATTGTATAAACAACTTACCACAGAAGTGCAGAACAGGAGAAAGACAGCACAGAATTTTGTGATGAGAGCAATGGACTTATGGCAAAAAATATTGTTCGCTTCACAAGAGGCTGACTCTGGCCTTAAGTACAATCTTGCATTAGTGCAAAGCATGTTCATGCACACGGTTCTCACAGGCCTTCAGAGTGATAAAGACTGATCTCCAACCTCACTTGTTGAAACCAGATATTTCAGATGAGCTGCTCCTTGAGGTATTCAATATTGCCTCCACTAATGACGAAGAGAGACAGGATAAGAAGAGGAACACAACACAAAGGTCCGCCGGTGTGCACACAGTTCAGTCTAATGATACAAATAATGAAAAGAGATATGGGGAACACTAAAATGTTGCTGCACTTCCCCCAGATGTGTTGTCTGACCTGAAAGAAATCAAAGCCGATATGGTTTTGCTCAAAGATCTCAAAACTGAAGTGGCACAAATCAGAGAATCCATTTACAACAAAAAAGATAAAACTAAGTTGCAACCTGCTGTGTGTCAAGAAGCAGAATACGGTTTTCCCCACCACATGACTTATTCTACTCCACAGCTTGCTCCCTGGAGCACAGAGGGTGCAGCTGTTCAGAGAGGGCCTCAGCAGGAATATCAAGGTACCTATGATCCGAGGTCAATTAGAGGAACTACTCAATTTCAGAGATTTGCAACACAAAGATACCCAGTGCCGTGCAACCGACCAAGGTGCCTTGCATGTCAGCAGCAGGGAGAAAATTTCTCCCAGCACTGCTACAGGTGTGGAAGCAGCGAACATTTCCAGGCTGGATGTAAAGGATATCAACACACGCCCACCACTGCAAGAGAAGACCCTTTAAACGAAGCAAGGTTGCCCCCGAAGGACAGGAAGTAACCATATGCACTAAAACGTCCCAAAAATGTGCCAATTGTGGAGAAAAGAAGGATGTCAAATGTTTGCGTGGTTACTATGTGGAGTTAAACCAGGATTGAGAGGATGGTTTACCACGGCTTCTGTTGGCTGCTCGTGAGGTGGTGCAGGAGAGCACTGGTTTTAGTCCAAACGAGCTTGTTTTTGGACATGTGTGATGGATGGTTTCTTGTCTGCACTTGAAAACGATTGAGTAATTCCACCTGATGAGAGTTTGTTGACTGACAGGCTGAAAAATTCTGATGCACTGAGAAATCTGGATTCTTTATTTGTACACTTGTCTCAGGAGAGGGGCGCTGAGTCGACTGCTATGTTTAATGAATAGCATTGTTTGTTTGGTGATGTGCCCAGTCGAACTCACTTAATCCAACATGATATTGATGTAGGTGAGGCACAGCCAATTGGCCAGCACTTTTACAGGGTATCTGAAGAGAAGCGGAAGGTCATGGAAGGGGAGATTCGGTACATGCTTGATCATGGTATTGCTGAACCCTCTGCATCTAGCTGGGCATCACCTTGTTTGTTAGTGGGGAAGGCTGACAAAAGTTTTAGCTTTTGTACAGATTACCAGAAAGTTTAGATTGTTACAAAATCTGATGCTTATCCTATGCCACTCATGGAAGACTGTGTTGATCAGGTGGGTTTGGCTCAGTTTGTCAGTAAATTAGATTTATTGAAAGGTTAGTGGCAAGTTCCATTGTCTGAGAGAGCTAGAGAGATTTCTGCCTTTATAACTCCCTTTGCCCTGCTCTCGTACTCCGATTAGTTTCAGATTGCGAAATGCACCGGCAACATTTCAGCGTCTCATGAACATGGTTGTGTCTGGGTTGGAGGGGTGTGCCGTATATTTGGATGATGTGGTGGTCTTTAGTGATGCGTGGAAAAAACATCTGGCTCACATACATAAGCTGTTTGAACGACTGGTTGAAGCACATCTGACCATTAACTTGTCCAAGTGTGAGTTTGCTAAAGCCACTGTTACCTATCTGAGTAAGGTGGTAAGGCAAGGGACAGTACATCCAGTGGAAGAACAAAGTAATTGCAATTTTGCAGTATTCTGTACCGACCACAAAAAAAAAAGAACTCCAGCGGTTCCTGGGTCTCGTGGGGTACTACCGCAGTTTCTGTAAGAACTTTTCTACGGTGGTTTCTCCATTGACAGATTTGCTGAAGGATAAGATGAAGTACACCTGGTCAGCTTCCTGTCAGAAAGCTTTTGATGATGTCAAATTTGTTCTCTGTTCTTCCCCTGTTCTTGCAGCTCCATGACTGGATCAGCCTTTTAACCTGCATGTGGATGCGAGTGATGTAGGTGCAGGTACTGTCTTATTTCAGCAAGATGATGATGGGGTTGAGCAACCTGTGAGTTTCTACTCCAAAAAATTCAACCATTTTCAGGTGAATTATTCTGTCATTGAAAAAGAGACATTCACATTAATTTGGGCTTTACAGCATTTTGAAATATATGTGGATTCTGGCAGTGTTCCCCTGGTGGTGTATCCCGATCACAACCCTCTAACATTTTTGCATTCATTGCAGTGTCCGAATCGCATACTAATGTGATGGATGTTGTTTTTGCAGCCTTATTGCCTGGATATCCGTCATATTAGAGGCTCGGATAATATTGTGGCCGATGCTTTATCCAGGGCACCTTGTCCCTAGATTTAATGTACCAACTATTTAATTTTTATCTCCCTTTTCTATAAGTTTCTTATAGTGGCTAGAGTGGGTGAGCTATTGAGGTGGGGATTGAATGGGGGTTGGGGGTTGTGATGATCCCCTCCTGTCCAGTAGATGTCTCCAATCCATGATTTGTTTATTCTTTTGTTCTTTTCAGGAAGCAGCTGATGAGCTGCTAATTGAACACACCAGGCAGCTGTTATATACCGACATCCAGTCAGTCACCGGTCTGCTTGATTGGCCTCCGGACCAGACCCGAGCAGGCAGAATCATAAAAACAATTATTTAATCTGTCCAACAATGATCCGGGAGAACTACACAGCCAGTCAGAGAGAAGCGTGGACCAATGCTGCTTGTCTGTCTCCCATTTTTGTCATCGCCTACAAGCGGGGCGTGACAATTACATAAGAAACTATAGAAAAAAACGACCTGCAGCAGCTGTGTGTGCATCCTGTCCTCTGGAGCCCTTAAGCGTCAAGCATTGAAATTCTTCAAAGCTTTGCTGTGTTTAAAATGTTCAGGTAAAACGCTAAAGAGATATTGCATAATTCACCAATTTGTCAACTTTTCTATTAGGTACAAATGATAGAGTTTTTCAAAGCCAAACCAAGCCTCTCCCTGTGCAGTGTGTGTGAGTTAGAACAAAAAGAAAGAAGACTGTAGATAAGAGGATGTGAACAGTGCAATCCAAAAGAGGTTCTGCCTCTCATCTGTGAAGGAAGAGCTTTAAAACGGAGTCTGTAGGTGTGTGCACTGCTGTGAAGGAGTGGAGGCTGTAGACGAGGTGGTGTTTGGCGTGGTGCTGTTAGCCAGCTGATAGGAAGAATCGGATAACTGAAGCTCCTCCAGTTTCTTTAAGTATTCTTCTCTGAGGGCCAAAAGCTCCTTGTAGCGCTGCTCCACTGGACTCTGCTGCTGAAGGCGCGCACACAAACACAGGTGTTACTGAAAGTTATAGTTTTCAAAAAAAAAAAAAAAAAGACAACTCTATCAAACTTCTGACAAACACTGTGCCTTCAGAATTTGAGAATTTCTTTTATACCTTTGTCATTATTCCCCTTGTTGGCGTTTAATCTGTAATCTGATAGATTTGCCAATGAGTATTGTTATTCTGATAATAGTGGCAATGCTAATTAGCCTTAGCATTCATGGCAAGCTGTGCTAGCTAGGATGAGATTGTGATTGACAACACCAAGACCCTCCTCCTGGCTCTGATTGGTCATTTCTAAGTAGCACTCACAGCACTGGGAGAGATTACGTGTCTCATACCAAACTGTCACAACATAGTGACAGTTTCAAATATGTAAAACTATATATTTTTTAAACAAACGCTACATACTACAGCTTTAGCGCCTTGATGCTCCTCCATACGGCTCTGACCTGTCGTATGTTTCAACACAAGTCCTTGAAAGAGCTGACGAGCTTTTACCAAAAACTGAAGCTTAGAGGAGATCGATTCTTCTCAACCAAGCGCTAAAATCAGACAAGTTGTTCATAAATCAAAAAAAGTACAGTTTTTAAGATACTAAATAAAATGTATTTATGAAATGTTCTTCATAAATAAAATGCATGAATAAATGGACTGATCAGAACGGGAGGTAGGGTCAAATATCAAATAGTATGTCAAATTGACTTCTTTTTACGCTTACAGCACAGCTTTGTGGGTTTTAGTGTTTTCAGAACATTACAATTGGCAAAGAAAATGTGCATTTTATTGCTAAATCATCACAAAATGCTAAAAAGCACCAAGATATTCCTCAAACACACGCCACACACACACACACAGGGTGTCCTACCTGGTGTCGTATACGCGGGTTCCATCGGATGTAGTAGGTCACCCACAGCTCTAGGTGGCGCATGCTTGCCACGGGGTAGAGAACCTGTCCAGACTCTGGGGTGTAGAATGGGTTCAGATAAATATCCATCTTGCTGTTGACCAGAGACCACAGAGAGACCGTCTTCGATCGCAGCTCCTGAGTCAGAGACAGAGAGCAACTCAGGTTATTGACACATCATGTTGTCTCAAGGCACTTTACAACAAGAAAGTAAATACAATGGAATCAGAGAGACATTTCAAGTCAATGACAAAAAAAATGACACTGCGTTGATCTTTGAATGGGTGTACTTATACATACCACATATAGAGAACCACTTTACCAACAACAAGAGGTCATTTGTGGAAAATCAGAACCTTTCCCTGGTCCTCACTTTTTCTGCAGTTCTGCTGAACTGTACTAGATAGATTTACAGCAGTTTCTCAACCTGAGTCCAAAGACTCTTCTGCATGTAACACTGCATGTAAACTACTGTTTATTTCCTGACAAGAGGTCAAAGTGCAAAGCGTACTGCTAGCTTATCAAAGGATTGTGTTTAAAAATAATGGAAAAGTAGTTTGAGAGTAGGGAACTCATGTATGCACAAAAAATATAAGGTGCCATATTTTACGCAGAAGTCGACATGTAAAAAAATAAACATGGCGTGAAAGTTTGCTTAAATATACACAAACTTTTCACCTGTCGTGAAAATGTGCAGCAGCAACGCGAACTGTCTGTGGACAGCAGCAAACTACAAAGCGGCAAAACACACGTAAATACACTGAAATTTGACTCTACACTTCTGAGAAAAAAATTAATAAAAATATATATTTTTTAAATTATCCCTATGCCACCTTTTAGTGTGAAAGTTGCGCTTAATACGTGACTTCATATTTAATGTTTTCTTATTATTGTTCTTATTTAGGCAAGGTTTAATTCCACTAAAGTTCAGGGTTCACAGACAACTCACTGACGAAGACAGAAGCTTGCAGCCTTTCAGGAAGATGGAACAAAACCCAAAAACTTCTAAAGATATATCTGAAGTACAAGGATGTGTGTGTCGGTGTATGCAAAACCTTCGCAACAGTACACCAACAAAAGTGGTTTTAAGGAGTTTAATTATAGCCGTAGTCGTTTTGAACCAACCTGTGACGCCTTTTCACCAAAGACAGACAAATAAGTTCAGTTCTTTGCCGACTTAAACAGCCACGTTAAGAAAATAAGGGAAGGAACCCTTGATGGTCACTTACCTGCTGTTCTCGTATACTCTCACAGTTGTAGAGGAAAGTCCCAAAGCGACAGCTGTAGAGATGATCCAAGATTGTGAGCAGGAGATGCTCATTGAACTCAAAGGCTGTAGGAAACTGAGAGGACAAAATCCGGTTACATTTCCAAGATGCCAACAGTCAGGCGTTTCTGCTCCTGCACCCAAATCCTCTGTTAACCCTGAGAGCCATTTCTTAACCCAAACAGCCACAGCTTGACAGACCTTTAGATGAACCACATGTCACCTCTGTTCATGTTTGTGCTAAATTTTTTTCTACGTTAAATTGACCTGAAATAAAATGTAATAATTCTTGAGTTTACATTTCTAAAAAAAAAAAAAAAAAAGCTGCTTGGAAAACTTTTTGAAGGTCCTACAGAAGAAATCAAAAGCTAAATTGAATGTATGCTCACTGAATTTGTCTCATGTTATACTGTCAGGTCAAAAGGTTTTAAAAAAATATTTATATTTTTTTATTAGTGCCATCAGTCAATTCAAATATTTTAGCAGATTAACCACACGAGCTCTGAGATTAAACACGACTAATCACTATGCTTAACTTTGTAAAAACCTGTTTATCTCTAAAGAAATTTGCCAGAAGATTCTTAGTTTTCCAGGTTTTCATATTCAGGAAGGTTTAAGAGAAATTCTGTTAATTTAGAAAAGGTAACTATAAATTGATTGTGCTTTGGTGGAAGGACAATTCATTGTTACAGGAGATAGGCTACATACCATCTTGGTTTTATTCATTTTTTCAATTTGGCCACCAAGCACAGCAGCAGCTCGTATAAGAAAAACTGTAGAAGTTTACAATTTATATAGCACTTTAAAAACAGGCTTAAAACTGAACAAAAACAATAAAATAAGTTGATGAAACAAAAGAGAAATATTACAAAGACAAAAAAGTATATTATTAAAATAAGAAGTAAAAGAATAAATAAATAAAAATCAAAATGGAACAGCTACACATCAGGCCTCAATTAAATGCCAAAGAATATAAATGAGTTTCAAGAAGCGATTTGAGAGAAAGACTCCCTCCATAACTTCATCTGCTATCATTTAAATATATGCAATTTAACCAAGCTCACAAAACAACTTATTTCAGAAAAAAATATTTGAAGAGTTTGTAGATTTCTTTAACAGTTTCATTAGATATAAACAGTTAATTAAAAACAATGCAAATAAATGTCTTAAGAGCATCTTATCAATCACTTGTGCTTAACTAACCTGTTTGGTCATCTGCCATACACAATCAATGAACTGAACAAATATTGGCGATCTGTCCTGGTCTGCGTGGTTTTTGTCACCGTGGCCGATCCGCTAAACATATGAAAACAAACAGTTAACAGTAAATTCAAATTATTTTTTTAAAAGGGGCAGTATGACGTGTTTTCTAGCCAAAGAATGCAATTTTATATCAAAATCAAGTAACTAATGTTACCTTCAGATGTTATAAAATTTGTATTTTATTTAACCTTGTAATGTTTTTACCAGCGTTTCACTGAAGCGTAACTTGTATAATTTTTATTTCTCAAACATGCATGACAGAATCAAAGCAACAGTGCGGGTATGTTTTTGATGACATTGCAGCATGACAAAGATCAAATAAGTGGATGTACACAATACTGCCCCTTTAGTAAATAAGTTGCACGATCAATTGCATTTATGTGGATATTTCATTGGCATGTCTTATAGTAAGTGTGACCTAATTATAATCAACAAAACTACACAACTGTAGAGTATTCTGAAAACCCCCAAAAAACAAACAAACACATATCAGTATGTTACCGATGCAAATTTGTGGCCAAAGCTGATCCATTCCTTTTCAATCAGGACCTATGAAGAAAAGTTTGACGGTTTATTTAAAATCAGGACGAATCCAGCCGGTTTGGTTTGCTGTGAAGTCACCGACCTGGAAGCCCCTTAGCGTGCGATAGTGGCTGTCTAGCATCAGCATGGCCAGTGAGGTAAGCTGTGCCGTCCGGTCCCATCCGTCACTACAATGAACCAGAACTGAATTCCCACTGGAAACCTTGTCTGCCACTTGAATGGCTCCTGACAACACCAGCTACACACAAGGAGCTTTTAGTATACACACACAAAACCTTTGAAAGTAGAATGAATCGTTCTGTGCTTACCTTAATATGTTCTAGCCAGTGTGTGGACTCTAGACTGGACAGCCAGTGGGATTCCTCCACATTTGGGTAGACGATATCTTTGAGTTTCTTAAGGGACTCTCTCATGACGTGAATATTCTGGATGTCCAGGAAGACTAGCTCAGCATTTAGGTACTCGTCCCCTTCATAGCCCCCTCCAGTGGCCTGAAATTGCCAACACAATGTGAAGCTAAAGTTACGTTGGTAGACATACAAAGGAAATTTCTGTAACGCTCTTATTGGAAGGACTAAACATTCACAGTATTTATTATAGACCTAAGCAAAACCTAAAGGAAACTCCTTAGCAGGTGCAATCCATTTATCATGTAGGTCTTCATAAAATGTGGAACATGTGATGATCAGTAGAGAGAGCAAAATACTGGGAGGAGCATGTGCAAGTGGATTGATTTACCACCCACAAAGCCATTTATTAAACCTGAACCATATTGCTAGTGATGATTTTGTGTCTACTTTTATCAAGTTTGAATAGCTGGTGCAAACTGGCACAGTGCAACGTCTACAGTTACTGTGGGAAAATGGGTATAGATACGACAGAAGACATTGCTTGTCAAATATTTGGAATGTCTAATACTTTTTTTAAAAAATAGATGAAAAATACTCTACAGCAAAGGTCATTTATAGCTGCAGGACTACTTAATATTTCCAGCCCACCATCAATTCGTTGTTTCGTTGGATGGCCTGCAGCCAACAGAAGATGGCGCAAATTATATTTGCCTGCCGCATGTTCCACAAATTGTGTGGGCAAAAGATTAATAGAGCCATACCACTGACAATATTCACACAATCAAACCAAACAAAATTACCACCGCAAAACCGAAATATTGTGGTTTTGTTCGTCATTTCATCAACAAAGCGGCCTTAGCTTTTCCTCTAACCTGCTTATTTCTCATCCTGTCATCTTGGTCACTGAATCCAAAGGAAAAGTCTAAGCATTTTCAACTCTGCTATCTCCAGTTAAGCCTCTTGCTCCAACTCATTTTAGACGGTGTCAGTGCCTCCAAACCAAATATCACAATTGTCTTAACTTTTGTTTTGTTTTGTTTTTTAACTTGGCGCTACCCTTCTGACTCCACCCTTTCTGTACACTATAACCACACCCTTATTGTGAACCCATCAGTGACACAGACTGCCACCGTCTCACTCTCTCTATGCACATCTTCCACTGTTCTCTCTTTTTTGCTACTCTTGACTTCCTCATGCAGTGTGAAAGTTCCTCTTTTGGGCCACTCTCTTAATGCTCCTTTTAGATCCTCAAAGACACAGCAATGCTCTTTCTGACCTCTGTGCTTCTCTACAAGACTTCTAAGAGCAAAAATATGGCTTGTGAAGACTCCCTCTGCATGAAATCAAACAGCGACAGACTGATTTTATCTCTCTTCATGAGCTCGCTTCAGCCTGATGCATCCATTTCATCACTTGATGCTTTTCACCGTTTACTAATCCATCCTCCAGTCCATTTCCCCTTCCTAGTTCCTAACTGATGCGGTCAGAAGGTGGAGTCAATATTAAACATAACTCCAGGTTGGTTGCTATTGTTTAGAAGTACTTTTTCTTTCTGACCTTGTTTGCGACCGCGTTGACGTTGGGCCGGGCGTCGTAAATGGTGAGTTTTTTTGTGGTGTCGTTTGCCTCTCTGATGAGGTCCAGGTATCGCTCGTCGTCTTTATTTCTTTTACCAGACATTCCGACGAGGGGCTGGCTGCAGCGAACAATCACTGCCTGATTTTCCCGGTGGATCCACGACAGAACCTGGTCCAAAAATCAAAGATGGTTCAATTTCAGGTGAAAAACACCGTGGTAACGTCTGCGCGGCGAGATGTAGGCACAACTCATGTGCATGCATTTTAAGAATGTGTTGAAATGCAAACACTAGACTTCTGTGACATAAAGAAATCCCATTAGTTTATCTGGTTAAAAAGCTTGCTCTTACCGGTATGCGTCCTCTTGACCGGAAGGCGGCCACTTTTCTAAGGTCATCTTCTTTACATTTGAAAGGGACTGCGAGGACAGTCGGGTACGTGTCACACAGATCATAACTCTTATTGATGAATGTAATACGCCATTTGTTGTTTGGTAAGCCCTGAAGGAACAACATTACATAAGAAAAGACTGACCACAGTACTGTGGTGTCTGAGCGCCATTTACATGTGACACAAGTTAAGACAAGTTCTAGCCTGAAAAAGAAGCAAATAATCCAGATATTTACCTGACGCCTAAACTCCTCCATAGCTTTATAGATGAGCCAGCCATTCTCAGTGTACTTTTCCTGAGTCACATAAGCAAAAAGAGGCTGCAAGAAAGGAGACATGCAAACACATTTTCAGTTGACATCTAAATAACAAAAGCTGAAATCAGAGGAGACCTTTAAGATTTCTCTCTCTGTCACAATTGAATTGAATAATTAGCATGCAGGCTGTTGAGCCTGATGAATCATTTGATTCAGGTGAGTTGCACTTGGGAAAAGAAAAAAAAAAAGTTTCAGGATGCCAGCTTTGGAGGACACAGATACACAATATTCTTCATTGAGTTTTGTTTTTTTAAAGTCATTTTTCTGCTCATTATCCTGTAATGAGCAGTAGAACTTACCAAACTATGCGAAAGAGGAAAGGCATATCTGAAGAGCATCTCAAAGATCCCTCTCCTGCTGTGGCCTTCCTGCTTCAGAGCAAACCTCAGATTCCTCATGTCCTGAGGACCCAAAAATCAGACACTTTACCATCATCACAGGAAAAAACAGAGAAGGGCATTTATATTTACATTTTTAAATAATGGTCAAAGCATATAAATCGGACTGGTTTAAAAGACTAATGTTTTAATAAGAAGATTTTCCACTGTCTCAGGGAACCAACAGAGACAACCTCCTTCCTGACAGCTCACATTGTCACTGGTGTCCAGCAGCGGCAGTCACACCTTGGTCCAGCAGTGACCAAGGTGTGACCAAGAACATGATGGTCACACCTATTAGAAGCTACATCTGCAACAGAAGTCTCAGGTTGTGCACTCAGCTTGCATGAACCTGAACTTCTTGCGCATTATCTCATTTCTAACCCCTGGGGAAACCAGCTAATCTTTCCCAGAATTAAAGAGTTCTCAGACAGGGCCCACTGCTATAAATAACACATGCTTGGGTTGTATTTAGCACTGAGCTCAAACAAAATCTCAAAAATGCAATATGGGAAAATTTTACTGCTCCAAGATACACTCCTCAATTTTTGGATGTTCAAATAAAAACAGCAAATGCACGTTACACACCTTGCATGTGATATCCAACCCATAAGAGTTCTCTCCACGGCTTGACGCTCCACCCATCTTCTCCACTCGACTTATGACACCCAGAGGAACGTCTAGGGCCAGCGGCACGTCCTGCCGCACAGAGAACAGTTATCTCTGCACTCATTGATAAACAATATGGATGGAAATATAGAATCCACAGTTCAGGTACATGCCTGATCAAAAATCCACTGCATAAAGGAGGAATATTGAACATGATTACTGGATATTGATTTTTTTTTTTTTCTGGTGCAAATGTAATGTACAAATTGTGTTCTGAGGTTTTCTGAGTTGTTAGATTATGGATGTTTATAGACTACCATTAGAAATATTTCTTTAACAGCAAGTTTTTTATTTGTATATATATCAAAATTTGTGCTATGAAGTCATTAATGTTAAACTGCAGCATGTCAACCTGAAGGCTGAAGAATGACTTAAAACTGTGCCGTTAATAATTGTGTGTCGACTGGCTGACGTTCTGCACCAACATACAAACTTTAGAAAACTTACAGCATCTGAGCTTTTGAAGGACAGTCTGTAGTTGGTGATCAACACTTTCCCTTTAACAGCGCCATTGAATGGACACATGTAAATGATCTCCTGATCTGAAAGTAGACACAATATCAAATTACTGCCACAACTTCAACATTTTCCACTTTGTGTCATGTTAGAGCCTGTTCCAGACAAGAACAGAAAACAAGAACAAATTAGTAGCAAAAGATTCTATGGCTGCTTCTTCTTAATTTTGTAGAAATAAAATATTGTAAAAAGTGATAATAAACCGCGAGAACAGTACTTATAATGAAAATGACCCGCATGCGACACTTCCAGGTCATTTAACTCTTTTGTCAGTTTGTGGCCCCATTACAGGTTCACATCTTGATTATTTGTTTCCTCTTATTTCTAGTCTGAACTCGAAAAAGAATTTTTATTCTCACATATACTAGTGTGTCAAGTGTAATATGTTGGAATACTAAAAACTTACAATGTCTCAAAATGTTTTGCCAAACTCAAAAAAAAGGTAAATTTTAAAAATACGTACACCGCTCAGGTAAAGAGCACCTGATGTGTATTTTCTGCAGCAAGGACATTTTCTTTGCATAAATCACTGACAGTTGCTTCATCATTACCTGTAATTCGATCTTCTCCTGGAAGTAGAGAGACATCCGCTAACAATTCCATCTTTAGCGAATTTCTGCCAGTCTAAAGAGAAACATTTTACTTTTAGTTTATATTGCACAATTAAAACACAGATTAAAGATATTGGTAAAATAATCATGATAATAATGCAGAAGGAGGCTAAATAAACTACATAAAAACACATCTGCAAAGCATCAATGGGAATTTAAATAGAATGTAGGACAATAAAAAAAAAAAAGAGGACAATGACACTTTTACATAAAGTTTACACCGTTTCACAGAAGTATGTTGTGTCTGTTTCATCAAGTATAAACCTCTGCTGTACCGGAGAGGAAACGGACCTCAGCTGGTCTGCTATGTAGGAAGATTACTTCCTCAAGAAGTACAACCTAAGCTCCAACCTTCTATCCATGGAGAGCCTGCATCACAGCGTGTTAAGCAGCTGCTCTGCTCCAGAGTCATGACGACAACTCAGATGATTGTTGGTCCGATGGACATTTCTATCTGTAAGGTTATGGCTAACTAGGGCCATTATCATCACCGAAGACAGCTCCCACTGTGGCTTCTCTCTGTTTCACCTCAGGGAGGCGCTACAGGTGCAGCCAAACTAAAACAGACTCAAAAACAGCTTCTTCCCAAAAGTAATAATCACCCTGAACTCCAGCTTGTCCAAGCTCAAGAGAATGTAATGCCCAGCTAGTCATGGTAACAATAATCAGAGTCCCTGAACTGTAGGCACCATGGGTAGTTTTTACACCAAACCAATTACAGGCAGTTGTGTTCATGTACTAATGGCAAGTAGAAATATTAATGTGTTCATATACTGAATCAGCATGCTGTCAGGCGGCTGCTGTGGGATTTCCATTTACTCATTTCTTGTGTAAAACTCCAGCATATCTATTTGTGTTTCTACTTGCTTTTTAGGCATGTTCCTTACAAAGCAAACCATTACCTGACCAAAATGTATTCAAATCATCTCCTGAAATTTGCTGCATTTTACGGAAAACATTTCGATTCCAAATACAAACAGAACAAACAAATCCAACCTACACTAGAGATGCGAGAGTCCAAAGAGCTGGAGTGGTACACGGAGACGGGTGAGGCCATCGCTCAGTGAGTGGCTTCCAGTCTGAGAAATCAAAACACAAGCTTAGACATCACGAACAAAAAGCAAGTATATTTAGAACGTATATTTCGACTTGAAAATCGTAAATGATAGTCGTAATTATCAAGGGTCTTTGTTCGACGCAGGAATCTTTTATTCTGCCCCATCTAAAGTGAAGACTTTATTTACTTTTTCCTTCCTGAAGCAGAAGTATCAGAGGCCAAACCAAGCCATCCATATTGACAATAAATGGAAGGCTTTTTCCGTTTACATGCAGAAACACTGGACACAACACAGAGGTTAAGTCTGACCTCTGAATATTTTGTGAAATTTACTGTGATAAAATGTATATAAAAATGTCAATAACTGTACAGCTGTGACTCAAAACTCCACAAAGACACAAAAAGACTCAGCGATTTGCTTGACAATTTAGCAAAATTCAGCACACAGACTAAAATCTATTTAGAAATGCCTTTTGGCAGTTGGATGTATAGGAATTGTTATCCACTCATGATTGTGATTTTACAATGAAAACTGTCATGCGTTTGTCACAATCGCCCACCCCTAGATGTAAAAATGCTAGAATTCCTAAAGTTAAAAAAAAATTATTGCAATGCAGATCAAACGGGTTAAAATAAACTTTTTATTGAACAAAATAAGAAGAAGTAAGTGATTAAAAATAGAAGTGGGCAGACTTCAAAACCAATAGATAAGCTGGAGTTTTACACTATTACAATATGCAAAAAAGACCAAGCTGGTCAAGCTGTGACCACCCATCATGACAGCACAAGCAAAGAGACAGCCTGTATCCCACATTAGAGCAGCCTTCCATCACTGGACAAGAAATCCCTGAACAGTCACCTTCCTACTCATAACAGTTGTGTTTCTCGTTTTAGCAGGGAAGTGCATTAATCTAGCAAAGGGCAAGAGCCGATCCAATCGAGGCATCTGTTGATGTTAATTTAATGTTTGGAAGCATGAAAAATATGGACTGAATGGCTTCCTTCACTCCCTCTGCCACCATTGCTAAAACTACAATTCTAAAAGAAAGCAGAAAATCAACGTCATTGTTCACAACGTCTCCTCCTGATTGGATAAGTAGAAAACCTACCGGAGGTAATCCAAGTGACTGGGAGAAAGCGTGCAAGGAAGGCAATGGAAAGGCTAACATTCTGTAGGTTTTCATTATTCCAGATAATCATATCCAGAGAGAAGCAGAAATGTTATATGGCTCTCATTTCTTAAAGCAACAGAGCTGGCTGTGCCTGTGGCCCACCCTGGGAAATCCCAAATAAGTTTCTCATAGAATATTTTTACATTAATAAAAGAAACGTCTGGGCGCTTCAACCAACAGTCTTCAGGAAGTACTCAGTACTAGCAAAAGAAGGCAAAACTGACAAGACACCAATATATTTTTCTTTAGTGTTGCTGCTAACCTAGTGACTGTTAAACTGTCTGATGCCTCATCATATATCAACGCTCAATCATGTTTGCATACACATATTTTAAATTAGAATGGAAAATAAAACTCACAATATGAAACAGTAATGTTATACATATTTGTACTGTATGTCGCCATGGGTTACCAACACTTTTACAGAATTCACTGGTCTGTATCTGATACCGGACATCCCATACCTTCCTGTAAATGCAACTCTACATTTACCAATGGAGCAAAGAAAGTCTGGTGAAAAATATTTTGAACCCTTCATTTATCTGATCTCTAACTTTCCACAATATTTCCTCATGGATGAAAATAATGAAGTCTCAAAATAATGGGTCTTAAGGGATCACCTTGTTTTGGTGACGATTCAGTCTATGTATTCAAAAAATAAGCGGCTTCTCTTGAAAAGGCAGCACCTTAGCCAGGATCCATGAAATAAATGCGATCTAAAATGCCCAAAAATCTCCCGGAGTGACCCTACAGAAACGTATATTTCTCATCCAGCTTTTTTAAGTCGGCAGAGAAGCGGTCCAAAGCGGCCGAGTTCAGTCAGGGTGGCGGTCAAGTCGTTCTTTATATCCCAGATTGAGGCCTAAATACTCTGATTTAAGGATGAGATCTTGCGGTAGAAATCTTCGCTGCATGTGTCCTCAGTGCGACACACACATCTCGCTTGATGGAGCCTACCTCAGTACAGCGTGTGTTGTAGAGTTTTGTTCGTGTTCTGCTCATTTTCCGGTAAACAGAACCACATCCATCAACTGACTTTGACTCCAAAGCGCACAATGGTTCACCCAAATATGCTTTACTTAATTATATGCTAAATACAAAGAAGAATGACTATAATCTGGTTCCTCTTGTCGACAATAAAACAATCCAGCCAAAAAGAATTAGAAACAGGATTAGTATGTTTGCTAGTAAATGTAGAAAATGTAGAGGTTGTTGGATTGACAAAGACTGACGCAGCCCTTTCCGACATGTTTTACTATTTTTCTTTTTAAATTAGAATATATATTCCAAATTGTACCAAGGTTGTGATTTTTTTTTTTTTTTTTTTGGGGGGGGGGGGGGGACACAGTACTAATGACTCAATTTTTTTGAGTTATTAAGTATTCAAAATAAAGTTGTTTTTTCTCTCTGAGTCGCTATGTTTGGGATTACACATCTAATTTGTGGATGATACTGAACTTTTACAATGATGCTCTGCCTTTTAAAATCAAGACCATGACTGATTTTAGAGACTGAATCTCAAAGTTGATCACATGTACAGTTTTTATTGTACGCATCGTCCTGAAAAGATTTATAAGGATCTTAGAATTCCAAAGAACCTGCTGTCATTGAAGATGTCCTTTTCTGCCCTTTCCACTAGTACTGATATTTATATTTAACGTTGAAAATAAAATTAAAGCAGAAATGTATCATCTCTTCAAAGAGCAATAAAGTGAGTTGCTCTGCTGAGTAATTGCTTTTGATCAGGTTTCAATCAAAAATGTAGGTAAAGTCCACAGGTGGTGCAGTAAAACAACGATATCATACCATAAGTACTTTCATTTCCTCAAACATTTCTCACTTGGTCGGTTCGCAGTTCCTACATACAGAACGGTTACACAAAGAAGAACAAGCACCCCAAAATATACACAACATTCAGAACTTGAATCAGAGCACATAGGCTGCAATAACAAGGATTACAGCTGTTTTCCTATCAGCATACAAATGGCTGCGTCAGAATTTACCGAACAGGTTGTGGAGCCCGTGAACGCGTCAGAGCTGTGAGCACAGAAGCAAAAGGCCAGACAGCTCCTTTTAAAACCCTTTTAAAGTTAGCACCCAGCACCAGGCTCAGCTGTGGACCTGGACCAGGAAATAGTGAAGGCCCTGACCAAACGGCAGCTTGTTGCTCTACAAATGAAGCGAATTTGCAGCTCACAGTTCAGAGAAACACACGCCAAAGCTCGCTTCGCAAAACTTTATCTAGGCTGGCATGGCGCAGGGGCAAGCAAACGTCTTTACGTACCTGAAAAGTGCGACTGTTTTTGTTGCTAAATGTCGATGTGTTCTCGTCCGGCCACAGTAGCAACTCACTCTGCGTCACGTGCCGAGCTGTCACAGCTCAGATTGGTTAAATGCGGATCTCCTCCATTACAAACGCCGGCGCACTTGCCGGCGCACGCAAGCGGTGTCAGATGGCGCGCGCCCGCCCGTCTTTGTCTATCTAAAATGCTATGCAAGTGCACCGTATGTGTGATAGAAACAGAGAGACTTTTTCAACGCCATAGATATCTCAGTGTTATAATGCAGGGGTCCCCAAAGTGGGTCCTGGAGGGCCAACATCCTGCATGTTTAAGTTCTCTCCCTGATTTAACGCACCTGGATCAAACGATGGCTCATTAGAGGCCTAAGAAGAACATTGATGTGCTGAAAAGGTTGTTACTACCACCAAGGAGAGAACTAAAACATGCAGGATGCTGGCCCTCGAGGACTGACCTTGGGGACCCTTGTTATAATGGTTTTGTGTTCTTAATGTATTTCAGGACGTAACCTTTATATTACTGCTATTATTGTTTTTATTCTATTTATTTCTATTCACTGTAAGCTACTGGTGACATGATTGTAGTTGTTCTCTTTTCTTTAATTCTATTCTGCGATGTTATTTTTGCTGTTTAAGAGATAAACTCTCACTCTGCTAATGCAGTGACAGGAAAAGGAGCAGACCCACAAGCTGCTTTCTATGGAATCTATGAGATTTAATATGTTGATATTTCATAAAATGTGACATGTCAATGAACTTTAAAAAACACACACACACACACACACACACACATCCAGTTCATATATACGAATATCCAACCAAATCATATTATAATCCAATTTAATTTGTGTAGGATCGTGCGTTCCAACTTTTATTCACAGGGAGCCACCAGGGGGAGTGCGTGTTTCACTTTTTGTTATTTATGTATACCGGGGGTCCCCAAACATTTCCAAGGGCAAAAATCTGCTTTGCCCTTTTGCAAACCCGCAGGCAATGCTACAAAATGTGTAAAGAGACATCAGCTTTTAGAAAGTCTTTTCTCACCTTTGTTCACGATTAAATAATTAGTATGTTTGCTTAATATGAACATTACCTCATATAGTCTACAGTCATTCAGATGCTCAAGAAATGTCATTATATCTATAAATTAGATGACCTTAATAAAATCTCTGAATATCACATAAGTGGTCATTTACTGAAATAAATTATAAAAAATGTAAATATATTTTTGTCTTAAATTAAGGTACTTTACCTTTAGTTTACAGAAAACCTCCAATACCTCGCTCACAAAATACCTTTCTTACATTTACTCAATATTTTTGGTTTAAAACTGAATCAAAAAATCTTTGAGAAATAGATATCTATAATTATCAGTATCATAGACTGCAAATATTATTTATTGGAATCAATAATAGTAACCTTCAGCCATAACAGTGACCTCTAACATTTGTATATTTTACTCTGCACTTTCAAATCATAGAAAACCATTTCAATACGTTCAACAAATTGCAGCTGCTGTTGCTGGTCTTAGGTCACACTTCTTTATTGTAAGAGTTGTTACAATGTTCTCTTTAATAATAAAAAAAGAGAGACCAATTGACCTGACAGTCGTGTTTTTGGACTGTGGGAAGATGCCAGAGTCCCCGGAGAGAACCCACGCATGCACAGGGAGAACACGCAAACTCCATGCAGGAAGACCCCGGGCCGGGAATCAAACGTATTTAAACCTATTAGTCAAAACAAAAAGATCCAGAGGATGCTTTACTCGACCCAGATTTGAGTGAATAGGAATTAGAACAAACTTGGAATCCAGAGAAACTCCTATATGTGGATGAACGACTCATCGCCTCAGATCAACGTTTAGAACAATCTGTTTTATAGTATAAAACATGGAGAACCGACATTTAGTAATACATTTTTCTTTATTTTCTTTTTGCTCTTTCCTTTGGTTTATTGTTTTGTTTGTATTTCTTTCTATTTCATATTTTAGTTCATACTTTGAGGACAACAAGGGACGGACGGACGGATGGACGGACGGATGGAGTTCCCCTAGCACCAGTTCCTCTGTTTCTATTTCAGAATAGTGTTGTTGATTTTTCTTTGTTGGAGAAAAGGAAAAAAGAAAACCTTTCAGATGCGTTGTCAGTTCAATCTTATTTAGACAATAAATACTATGGATATGTTCAAATTTATACAGATGCTTCAAAAAACTCAAATAGCAATAATGGGGTGTCATTCATTGTTCCAGAATTCAAGATTAAAAAATGTAAAAGAATCACTGATGGATTATCAGTTTGTACAGGAGAGATGATGGGAATAATTTTAGCTTTGGGATGGATTGAGGAAGTTTGTCCATTAAGAAGTATAGTATGTTCAGATTCAAGTTCATCGTTATATTCATTAAAAAATAATCATGCTGTTAGTAGACCAGACCTTTCATTAGAGATTCAGTTATTAATTTACAGAATTCAGGCGATGGGTTTATTAGTTGTGTTTACATGGATACCGTCGCATGTAGGAATAATAGGTAATGAGTTGGCAGATAAATATGCAAAACAGGCTACAAAAAATAGTTATGTTGATATATTGGTTCCATACAGTAAAGAAGAAATGAAATATATCATTAAACAAAAGGTTAAGGAAAGATGGCAGAAGCAGTGGGAAGAAGATAGAACTAGTAGGAGGCTTTACAGCATTCAAAGAAAAGTTGGTGTAATGAGGAGAACAGGACGAAAAAGAAAAGAGGAAACTATTATATCCAGATTACGTTTTGGACACACAGGATTAAATAGTATATTATTTAAAATGGGAAAACATCCAACAGGAAATTGTGATTTTTGTTTTCAGGAAGAGACAGTTAAACATGTTTTGTTGTTTTGTTCTAAATATTCTGTTGAGAGAAGGGAATTAGTGTGTCCATTACAAGAAAATAAATTACAGCTGAAGATACAAGATATTTTGGGAAAAAAAAATCTACTTTTGAATATTTTTGTTATTTATTTAGTTACCTTAAGAAAACAAAATTGATAGAAAGGATATAAGTTTTATTTATTATTATTAGGGGGGGGGGTTTGTTTGTTTTTTGGGGTGGGGGTGTGGGGGTGAATTTACATGTCGCATCCTGATCCACACTCCATTCCAGTAGATGGCAGTAATGCACATCAATAAGTTGCTTGCCAACCGCCACTAAAGAAGAAGAAGAAGAAGAAGAAGCAACACCAAACATTTGGCTGGTTTTGCAACAGAGTTGAGGAAGGCAAACAGTCTCCAAAGCAGCATTTTATGGGAAAAGGCCTGAGATTAAAAAGGACTACTTGGAAGCAGGCACAGTTGAAATGTAATTTGACTTTGGTTTTGCATTTGATTAAAATAAATGTAGAATTTATTGAAGGAACAGTTTGCACTGCTAGTTTTTTTTTATATAGATTAGCTCTATTAATGCATATTTAAGATATTTAATTCCAAACTTATTAAATATCTTGTCTCCTGAGGAAAAGAAAAATGTATTTCTAAAATGCTTGGATTTGTTTGATTCAACGTAACAAAATTCAACGAGTTAGTCCTTGAATTAATGGTTAAAATTGTGAAAGAAATGTGTGTCTAAGGTTAAAAATGGAATTGGTCATTAAGATAAATTAACTTTAAACCAAATGTTTAAAAAATGTTGTAGGTGTTTCACATCTTCATTGATTCACACTCACTGGTGAAAATAAAAAGATTGAGTGAAATCCTAAAGTCTCCTCAAGTCCTCTTTTTCAAATGTGAGAAGCCATGAAATTACAGAAAACTTGACAGATCATGAAAGGTGTATGCAAAAACAAACACCTGGATACCAATTGAAACTGAAAAAAAATAAGAAATAAACACTGTCCAGATCACCCTGTGACACTGATGCCTTCAGGTCATCTATGTTTGATCAGGCGTCTCAGCTTCCTCTTGACATCAGCCTATTGATTTTCTATGGGGTTCCGGTCAGGGGAGTTTGCTGGCCAAACAGGAACAGGAACACCTTGGTCACTGAAGCAGCTTTTGGTGCCTTTGGCAGCGTGTGCACAGCGCCAAGCAAGGCTGGAAAATAAAACCAGCATCTCCACACAACTTATCAGCAAAGAATAAACGCTGTAGGATTTCCAGGTAGACAGCGTCACTCTTCAGAAAACTCAGTGGACCAGAACCAGCAGATGATGTGGCAACACAAACCACCACAGACTGTGGAAACCTCCCAGCGGACATCTAGCAACGTGGCTCTGTGCATCTCAACTCTTCCTCCAGACCCGGGACCTTGATTTCCAAATGAAATCCAGAATCTGGATAACTCAACAGTCCAGTTCCTTTTCTCTCAGCCCAAGAGTTGTGATGTTGTCTCTGGTTCAGGAGAGGCTTGAAGCAGGAAATGTAATATTTGTAGAGAAGTCTAGTGTGTGCATTCACATGTCATCCTGGCACTAGTCACATCATCAATTCCCTCAGTCTGGTGGAATTGTCTTGGAATTGTTCTAACATTCCCCCCTTCACGGTGCCCCTAAGCCAAATAATGTATAGGAATGACCTGGTGCTGTTACATGTCAATCATCAGGGGGAGCATCCAGGGGAGCCAATCAGGTTTCTGTCCCCGTCTGGCTCCGCCCCTGCCCTTCATGCCAAAGTTGCTGGGGACATGTCCACACCAGTTCTTCAGGAAGTTATGATTCTGCACGGTGACGTGAAGCTAAAATCTGAGAAATATGAGTCATATTTCTCTTGCGAGAAATAGACCCAATATATCAATAGAAATATGATGCAAGAGACTCATATGAGAAACACAAGTCATATTTCTCATACACAACTGTGTGAATGCCCTCTTACAGGACTTCAGTCACAATTGGGTCTGGAGTTTCACTGGAACTGCAGCAATAAGTAACAGAAATGGTTTCAACATGAAGACTTCAGCTACCAGAGGGCTTTTCTTTATCTGTTCTTGTTCGCTTGACGTTCAGTTTGAATCGTTTTAAAAACCTGTAAACCAGATACCACGTCCTTAATTCAAACAACTTTTTATTTGGCGATATTTTCCAAGCATGAGGTGAGACATCACTTCCCTCAGCATTGGGGAGCATAGCTTGTTTCTCTCTCTCTCTTTAATGCTTGTGATTTCTCAGGATGGAGTCAAAAAATGTCATTTAACTTTTCAATAAAAAAAAGTAAATAAATAAAGACTTCAGTTCTGAATACAGAAAAAACACATCAACAAAAACGAGATGGAGTTTTTATTTGTAAAGCAGACATTTATAAAACAATATCATTTCCAGTTTTTAACATTTGCATTTTTAGTGTTTAACTTACTAGACATTCTTGCACAGGGACAACATTTGCACCAGAAACGCAGTCTGGTCACTGGATGGCTGCTTTGGTATTGAATGACATTGAAACGCCGAGAACCCGAAGCGTCACTCGAGCGGTGACGTAGGGGTTGCAGTGGGCGGGGCTTGTGACCAATGTCTCCGGTGGTTCTCCTACAGAAACCGGTCTGACTGCTGCTCCCTCATTCATCAGCGGGGACGGTGAGCTTCGTGCAGCGTTGCGATCCCGTCCGCCACTCTGTCTGTTCCGGCATCCGACACCGAGGACACCGCCGCCGGCCACCATCCGCGGTAAGAGCCGGCTGCGGAGCATTGATCGGTCAGAGAGAATTGATGGCTCAGCGCTGTCCGATAAGGCCTGGCTGCGAGAGGGAAAATTACCAGCCATAGCATCATCACTGCAGCATCTCTGCAAAGTGCTCTCATCCCGTCTCGTTCTCCGCGATCCTCCGCAGCAGCCCGCGGTCATCCGCGCGCAAGAAACGCGGGTTCGCCATCAGCTGAGCGCTTTTCTGCGTTTTAAGGTCATAAATTGGGATTTGGGTCACTACGGTCGTTTCGGGGTCTGCTTCAAGCCGTCCCTTTCTCTCTCTGCCCCCTTTTCATGGGAGAGCGACGAATAAGAAGTTACAGTTAGGCCATCGGGACGCGCTTCCTCCTGTCAAAAACGGACGCGCGTTTTACAGAAACGGCCCAGGATGCTTGTTGGTTTTTTTGTTTTTTTTCTTCCACATTATATCCGAATCCCCAGACAAATACCGTCTTTCTCCGTCTCTGCGTGGCCGCGCTGCCTGAAACAGGCATTCAGCTGGATGGATGGGACAGCCTGAGTGTTAATTGACAGGTGTAGTAATAACAGCGAAATCCAAAATGGATATTCAATAATTAATAGTTAAAGTGTCCACAATAAATTAACAATTAACATTGATGTACAGTAACTCTTATTTTGAAATTGTTGTAAAAAAAAAAGAAAAGAAAAAAAAAGTTTAATAAAATAGAGGAAGGCAGCTTTAGTTGAAATTTTTAAAAGAATTTTCTTTTTATTATTCTTAGTAACATGTCATTTGAGGTTTTTCCAAATAATTGTCGATGCCAGTTTAATTTGCTCAATTTGACCTTGTGGGACTGGACTGGTGTGACCTTTGCACATAAATATTCAAAACATGTAAAAAAATAAATAAAAAAAAAAAGTTAACATTAAATTAAAAATGTGATTTAATATACCTCATGTTGGGTAGACATTTTCTCTGTTTGCATACCGCTGTGTGAACAACATTGAACGTTTGAAACTAGGACATTTACAGTAGTAAAAAATAATATCTAAATAATAAATAATTGTATTTTTTTTTCTCTGCACTAGAAATCCTGCATATTCTCAGGATTCCTAGAGTCTTGTAACTCCTGAAAATGTGTGAAATCTACTTCTGTTATTTTCCAGGTTTGGATAAATATAAAAAATTAAAAAAAAACCCTGCCAAAGTTTTAAGAGGAAAAAAAAATGCAAAGACACTTCATAAATGTAATAATTGTCCCATTAATTTAAAATAACCTGACATGTTTGCTCTTTTATTTCACGTTGATTCTAAGAAATTTGGCTTTTCTGACTTTTGACTGGCTGACTAAAGGAACATTTAGAGAAATGTAAATGCGACTCCTAAACTGGGTCTAACCTGCTGAACGATGTGCTTTTGGTTAAAACAAACTGTTGAGCAAATCTATTATTTTAACATGTCCCAGAGGTTTAGATCTTGAAATAAAGCTGAGTGCTTGATCAGTCCAGATGCCAAAAAAGCGTTGAAATGTCTGTAAGCCACACTTCAATGTGGTGGTGTTTGATTATTTGTGGAACCTGTGGATAAAAACCCAGCAAATTAAGCAGATTTTAGGTTATTGTTTTCCTTCAAATGCTTACGATGGTGTACAGCAAAAAACGAAAAAAAAAAAGGAAATCCTGCATTCAAAAAGAGTTGAAATGAGATCATTTCAGAGAATTTTTTCTGTTTTCTGTTAGATTGAAAGCCAGTGAGATTAAATGTTTTCCTGGATCAATAACAGAAGGACTGAATGAGAGGAAGAGAAACAGATTATAAGAGTAAAGGTGCTCCTCACCAAACAGCAGAGGACTAAGTGGACAGCCCTGATGATGGATTGATCTGTGACTGGATATAATTTGGATGTTTTCCAACCTTAAATTACAGAGCGAGGATCTGTCATGTTTATCTATTTCCCTGGAAAAGTTGGACAAATTAGATTTTAAAAAGTCAACAAAACCATAAAGTTTCTTCACAATAACACCTACGCTATCGGCTTGATCTATTTTTTTCTTTACAGATGAGATTCAGTAATGATACATACTGAGCACTTTCTGATCAGCTGTAAGGGTCAGAGTGGCAGCCTGTGGTGGATCAGCAGGGAGGGGATGAAAACACCAGGAGCGCTTAATGGATGGGCGTCAGACTCGATTTCATTTGGACCCACATCAAGATGGAGAACAGCCTCAAAGGGCCAGTTGTAGCCGACCGTATTGACAAAACATTAACAAACTTGTTAAAATATTAATAAGTAGCCGTCCGCATTCATGAGAATGTTTTGAAATGAAAGGATATCCAGGCCGTATGCAGATAAAACTGCTGATTTGACTGATAAAATGATATTTCAGCAGACAACTGTGATACTGACGGTTTCTGCTTCTTCGGTCCAGAGGAACACACAGGAACTTCTGGTGGCTGGATTTGTCCTGGTGTTTGACAATGTGACATGAGGTTTGGACTAGGCCTTAAAATGTGGAGGTTCTGATTTGGCTTAGGCGGTTATATGATAGAAATGCAAACGTTTTAGCCCAAAAATGTAAACGAAACATGTTCTCAAATATAAATGTATGATATAATTATCACAAATTATATGCAGACCCATTTAAAATATTAAAATATGATTGAGAAGTTCATTTATTTCAGTGGCAAATTATCTTTATGTTTTAAAGATTATACTTCTCCTAATTAAGATGATTTTATTTTGGTTGTGGTAGCACAGAAAACACAACAATTTTAGATGAAATATGACTTCAAACCAATAAATTAAGCATTTTCAGATGGACAGAGCACAATGAAAGCTCGTTATTTTAATCCGACAAACGAGCGCCACAGCGAGCGCTTACTGTAATTTATTGAAGGCGACTGTAAGTAACAATGCCACAGAAGGAGGAGTCACTGCATGGAGTTGGCTGCAGTGGGGACTGCAGCCAACTCCATGCAGTGACTCCAATTCAATTCCCACAATTGCTTGTGGGAATTGCAAGCCTGGAGCCACCGGGACGGTCAAGGCAAAAATAATTTCCCCAGGGAGGATCTTTAACGAGATCGGGTTCTTCAGCACCATCAATAAAAGTCTGGAGTCAACTGGGGGAAAAATAATTACCTCACAGTAAACATCTACTCCGTTCTACAACACTGATTAGTCTTCTTCTGTTCCTGCTTTACTTTCATTGTTTTTCATTGAAAGCCAATGCTGCGCTGCTACATCGCAGTGTGGCGATGTAATAAGAAAGATAGAAATGTACAGAGCAATAAATTATTCCTACAAAGCATAAGGCAGTTTTAAACATTTTTATAATATCCAGGTGAATGTTTTGATACAAAAGATTATTTGGCATATGCATTCAGTCATTTTAGTCTTTAAAATACTTTATAGTTGAAACTTCCTAAAAATTAGCTTCTTTTTTTTTCAATTAATTTACATTTGAACATCCTTAATGTAACAGTTTGTCTTTTCACCTTTGACTGAATAAATGTGATGATGCTCTGTACAATTCTGTCTTATTATTTCTTTAAAGGGGCAGTATGATGTAAAATTGACTTTTTTGAGCTTTCCATCATGTCATAATGTTATTCCCTCATCAAAAGCATACACGGAGTGTTGCCTTGATTAGTGCATGTCTGAGAAATCCTTTAATCTCCATGGCAACCAGTCAGCTGTGCAAAACGCCTGGTTGGACCTTGCTCCGCCTTCGAGATGAAACTCCTCCTTGGAGATCCGCCTCACAGAGAAGCCCTCTGCTCCTTCAGACTAGCCAGAGTCAATCAGCAAACACCTGCTGGAACCGCACAGCTGCTGGGCTCTTTACAGCAGCCGCTTCTCAGTGACGCGCTGGTAAAGACATTGTTAAAGGGTTAGTCGAGGAGCCATGGAGTGATGACTTCCTGAAGGCGGAGTGTCAGAAAGAGCAGGAGTTTTTAAAGAGACACAGGCCCAATTTCAAGACGTTAAATTAGGAAGTAAAAATAATAAAAAAAACATTTCTTTGACAACATTGTTGCTTGATTATGCTATAAAATTACACCATGTGCCTGGAAAACACATTATACTGCCAAATATATATAATAATCCAAACAACCAGTAAATTGAGAAAATAATTAGAAAATTGATCAATAATTTAAATGAAACCATGAATAGCAATAATATATTAGCCATGTCTTATGATTCTTGTCATAAGTAAATGTTAAAAAAGTTGAATTGATGGATTTTGTTATCCGTCTTTCCTCGATCTAGGATGTTTCTTAAATCTGAAAATGTTTAATGTTTAAAATTTAATGTTTCTTAAATGACTGAAAACGTATGCCAACTGATTAAATGAAAATACGTATTATTTCAGACAGTTTTTTTTTTTTTTTGTACTGTATTTGTCCAAGTTTTTATTCTTCAGCTTGACTGCATTTTGTTTGTTCAGTCTCAGTTCAGAACTGGGGTCTGACTGAGGTCATCGTCATGTGACTAGTTCTTTTTAAATTGTTTGCAGGGGTCGTTGGAACATTGACTTAGCGTTTGATTTTTGAAGGCCATCTTTCTCATGTTCTTCAGGAAATTTGACTTTATCTGGACGGTGGATTTGATACTGACCGGCCTCTAGTTCCTCTGTTTCTGCTCGGTGTACTGTGTCAGTGGGCTGGACTTAGACGTGGTTCGGGTTTTCTTCTGATCAGTGGCTTTCACCGTTGCTGTGGCCAGTATACCATGCAGGACGCCAGGGGGGCCGACTTGGTGATTAAATTCCTGGTCTGACCGACGTGCACATCTATTTCCTTTCTTGTTTATATTCTGACAAATGTGCAACAGTTGGTGCACTGGCTTTAAAAAAAAATACAACTAAAACATTAAACAGATACGCTTAAGGTAGCCAAAAAATGGGGCAGCTTAGCTAAGGAAACACAGCTCACAGGAAAACAAGATAAACAAAGTATAATAGCTTCTTGCAATCAAGACAGGAGAAAGGAGTGTTCAGACAAATGGATGCACAAAAGGAGTGTCGCAATGAGTCTTATCGTTAAAAATACAAAAACTGCGACCCTGAAATGTTCAGAAAGCGCTGGTTACTGCACTCTGGCCTTGGATAGTTTTATCACAAGTCTCAATACATGACCAAGCTTTAAAAGGATTGCTGGACACCACATCAGATCTGGGAGAATCTGCTCAAAACAACAGGGACAGTTTTAGCAAATGTTTGAAGATTCTTCTACTTCGCAGCATTGTAGGGTGTCCTGCCACTTTTTGCTCCACTTTAAACACCAGAGTTTGTTTCCTTATTCCTCATAACCTTTTGTGTGAATGCGTTGAAGGGAACCCCGGAGCAGAGCAAACAGCCTCACTGAAACCTGCTTTCTGAGGTTGTCTCGGTCCGCTTCCACATTAACTCCTGCACGCTTCGCTCCTGGTGTGAATTCAGACCTGCCTCGATCTGAGCCAGCTCCAGGGAGCACAGGCCTTTTTATACTTCACAATCCACTGTTGCATCATGGGAGAAATTCGCCCTTCAGTCTTGCGAACCCTATCGCTGCATGTACTGATCGTACTGAAATCATACCTGACTTGATGTCTCCTGCTGTCAGGATATTGTGGGTCTGGACGCATAGAGGATGCCGTCTCATTCAGCTTGCAGTGTGCAACTGCAGACGCCGTTCCAAAATTAGAAATATTACATCACAAAACTCGCATTGAATGAGCTGCTCTTAACATTCAAAATGGGATTGCTAGTAATAACAGAATTGCAGCTCGCAGAAGTTCCACGTTTGTTTTATTTCCAGGTCTGTGCTCTCTCTTTTCTGTCCAAAGTAATTATCGTCTCCTCGGTGGCTTTGTTTACAATTATGAGACATACGTCTTTTATTTGTCATTATGGTTCCAGAACATAAAAAGTCCTCAAAGTGATGCAAAAGGGTGTGATTGTTTCTGCAGAGGGGACAGAAGGTGGACAGATGAATTTCACAGTTCTTGGTAAAAAAGTTGTTCCTTAGCCGCGTAGTTGTTGTCTTTATGTACCTGTACCGTTTCCCCACACGGCAGCAGAACAAGCAGTTTGTGCTCTGGGTGGCTGTGATCAACAGAAATACGACTTTCCTTCCTTTGAAGTCTGCCAGCATGTATTAAGCCGAGGTTTGGTAACTGACTCCCCACGATCCATTGAGCACTTTTCACCACCCCGCCCATGTCCTTTTTGTCCTGAACTGTGCAGTTGCTGTACTACAGTTATACTGAGACAGAGGATGCTCTCACTTGTGGCTCTGTAGGAGTTTTTGATCAACTGAGCAGGGAGTCCAGACCCTTCTCAGTTTCCTGAGGAGGAAGAGTCTTTGTTGGGCCCTTCCTCGTCAGAAAAGAGGTGGTCAGCGACCAGATCCAGTCCGAGGTGGTGTGGATGCCCAGGAATTTGATGTTGTCCACGTACTCCACCCCTCCCCCTTGAATGATAACAGGTGTGTGCACAGATAATAGTTACTAGGTGTGTTATCACACTGTTATAACATTGTTATAAGAATCTTATAACAGTATTATCACACTGTTATAACATTGTTATAAGAATATTATAACAGTATTATCACATTGTTATAAGAATCTTATAACAGTATTATCACACTGTTATAAGAATCTTATAACGGTATTATCACACTGTTATAACAATGTTATAACAAACCCCACATAAATCCATAGTTTTTTTTTATCTACCTCATTTAAACAGGATTCTTGGCATTTTGATCCTTTTCACATCCAGCCTACATATATATATATATATATATATATATATATATATATATATATATATATAACAGCTATTAAAAATGAGCAAATCTTGGAAGCATGTCAACAAAATACATCTTAAGATGAAAAATCACACACAAAAAATGTTTGTTTTAGTCTTCTGAGAGCCCCAGGTTGGAATAGTGAATTCTATGCAACACTGTAAATTAGTTCAAGTCATGTGCAGGGGTGGAGCATACCCTGTTAAATCCTGGCTCCAAAAGTTGTCTCTAAGGTGTCTTCCCAGTTCATTGCAACTTAAATCCTGAATCGATTTGTATAACATCATCCCCCCCACCCCCCCACCCTCTGCTGGGTTAAACTGAAGTAAACCCTCCTGCCCAGGTCAAGATGTAAAAAAGGGAAGTTATAAAAAATGTTTGAAACTAAATTTCAAGTTTAAAAAAATATCAAAAGCTGTGAGGTATGGGGATGTCAGACTTATGAGATAAATTGGGAAAGCTAACAAATATCCTATCTGAATATAGTTCACTCAGTTGCTTAATACCTTTATCATGTCAAAATGAAAAATTGGTGTCGATTAGAAAAGGAGGAACATCCGGGTGTTAATGACATGGATGGGAGGATGAATTTAAAATGTCACCTAAATTGGCGCCAAATTGAAGCAGCACTGGGAGCCACTGGATAAAATGCAACTTTATAAGACATAGAGGACTAAAATGAAGCCGAAACAGAAATTTCTTTACACAATGCACTGAAACAACTGTTGAGGCCTCCACCTGTGTCTTCTGGAGTTTCGGACGAAGCAGATCAGGCTGATTTGTGTTAAAGGACACGGTCCTCACAGCGCTGCCTGCTCCGTCCAGATGACAGTGGGCTTGTTGTATGATGGCATTATGAACTCCAACTCCATGGAAATAAGCAAACAGCAGGGGGTCTTGATATGAGCTTGTCTGTTTACTCAGGTGGGCCAACAGGAGTCTCTCCAGGACCTTCATGATGTGGGATGTCAGAAAAACTGGTCTATAGTCATTGATGACTGATGGGTGAGTTTCCTTCAGTACCGGAACCAAGCAGGATGTCTTCCACAACAGCAGAGCCTTCTCTTGAGTCAGGTTAAGGTTGAAGAAATGTTGCAGAATCCCACAGAGCTGCTCTGCAGCTTCAGACCTTCAGGACTCTGGGGTCGACGCCGTCCAGACCTGCAGCCGTGTTCTGGTTCGGTCTCTCCAGCTGCCTCTTCGTCTGACTTCTCGACACAGAAAAGTGGGAGTTGGAGATAAAGGGAGCAGCAGTACCTCCTGATTTGGTAGAAGACAAACTTGTGAAAATAAAACATGTGAGGTTTGACAGGAAAGCTGTGGCTCAGAGGAAGGCGGGATGTTTGTCTGGTTGGGATCAGGAGAGGACGATGATGGGCTTGTTCCTGATCTGAAGTTGTTAAAGAATGTGTTCAGCCCATTTGCTCTGTCAAAACTTCTATGCACCTGATCCTCCTTTTGCTTGAAGCCTGTGATCTTCTTCGTCCCTATCCACATCTCTGATATTCTTCCTGTACAGTTTATTCTCCAGATTCTTCCTGTCCTCCTCGCTGACTGTAATCTTGACTTTGAGCTGCTTCTGTATAACTCCCAGTCTCGTTCCTTACAGGTTTTCTTTTCACGTTCAACAGTTCCTTTAGTTCACTGGTGATCCAAGGTTTGTTTCAGGGAAGCGTCTCATTGATCCGGTGATGACGGTGTTTAGTTTATATAGACGGAGCTTCTGCAGTTTCTTGTGACCGCTGTATGTGTGACTTTAATTGCATTTCATATTTAACGGAAACGCAGCAATTTTGAAATTCTGATTTTTAGCAGAATATCCACAACATCTCAGGCAGAGTTTTAATGGAAACACAGATAAAGTTCTGCAAGAGACCTGCTAGCAGACGTTTTGATTCAGATGTGTTGAAGAAAGCAGAGAACAAAAATGTGCAGGATGCCAGCCCTGAGGATTGACACGGCACAGCCCTGGTATGATATATCTTCCAGGGACATATTGGCATTTTATAGCACATGACAGGAGTCATGTAATTATATGTTACATTCAATTATTTAAAAAAATGCTGGATACATCAAATATAACCTAAAAGAAATGTGTCTTTGCAATTTGATGCCTTGAATTTGATGTCTGTCTCTTTAAGAATTCCTCTTTCTGGTGCTCCAAACATCATCACTGTGCCTCTCCATGATGCTGTTTGAAGCCATTAGGAGCTTTTGTCTGTGAATACATTTCCGACATGCATCACCAGTATTCAGGGCTGGATTGATATATTACTATATCAATATGATATATTACTATTACTATATCATATTTCTATATAGGTATAGTAATACTATTACTATATCATATTGACAAGAACTCTTGTCCTACTTACCGTTTCTTTAAACATTTTTTTACATTTTGAAATATTTAAAGTGATTTTATTTACCATGTGGTCTTTGTGATGCTTTCTTAGGAGTTCCTCGTTTTCTAAATAAATAGGTTTTTACATGGTAAAGAGGTACAGCTCCCACTTTGTTTGTGTCCGTTGAAAGAAAATGAGTCTATTTTGTCACAGAATGGCTCAGAAGAGGCTCTGGAAGTGAGTAATTTGAATATTTGATTTACCAGATGAATTGATATCGTTTTGTTTCTTACTTGTAGTTGTGAAAGACAAGAAGGCGCAGGAATACTTTACAGGGTGTTAGAGGAACAGCAAAGACTTGTGTGAGTTGTGGAAGGTGAAAAAGCATTTTGGTGTCGGTTTGTTGCTTTTGACTGTCCAGATTAACAGGGGCACCACCGGGAATTTCGGGTCCCATAACAAAAAGTGAATCCCCCCCCCGCCCTCGTCTTCTCACCTGTCATCACGATCTTTTGAGTCCACCTGATTCATCAAAACCTTTACATATTAAACTTCACAGGGTTGTATTGTCGCTCCATGTCGCATTGGCTGTTTCTGATTGTTTTCTGGGTTTCTGACCACATTAAATCATTTTTTTCTCCATCACACGGTGCCTCATCGCCAACCCCTCTTCATGGCAGCGGCAGTCTGCAGACAGTACAAATGCACTAAGATGTAAATCTTACACTCTATTTTTAATTAGAACACAATTATTCTACACACACACTTTCCACATCATGTAAAGTGACCACAATGCTTTCATTACTTTTCTGCTTCAGTTAAACAGCCATTAATCCTGTGATGTGTCACTATCAGTGTGGTTTGACTGAAGAACCACACGGCAGCCGCCTCCCATCCACAAACACACGCGCACGCACCCCAGCAAGATGGAACGTTAGCAGCGGCCCAGTTTTATTTACCTGACCAAAGCTGATCGGTTAGAAAACGAGAAACTGATGTTAGAGTTGATATGCAAATAAATTTAATTGACATAGAACCTTGGACAAATAAAATTAATAAAGTAATTCACGCTGAAACAAGCTGAAAACAAAGCTATACACAAACAGAACATGACTCAAAATAAAACATCACGACTATGAAAGTTTATTGAAAGTCTCAATAAAACTTAAGGGGCACTTCTGAAATATTTCTGGAGTTTTTCAAAGTTGAAACTGAAACACATGGGAAGTCCACTATGCCTCAGAAAATCCTCAGTCATCAGCATATCAACCATGCAACCACTCAGTTTATTGAGGACATATAAGATTATGTTAGTCTCTTAATATGTGAGTTTATAGTTGCTTACATGTTTTTCAAATTAAATATTAAAATCAATCTGAAGTGTGCCTGGGATGGCACACGATAATTTAAACGGCCTGTCACGGCGACGGCATGTTGGCGCTGAGGTTGGGAGCAGTTTATGATGTGGCAGGCGGCAATGGTTTCTTTCTTCTTTATATGAATAAAAAAGGCAGCTGAATTGGAATTACATATGAAGAAATCTTTGTCACATCACAGGAAGAACATTTAAATGAAGTTAAATTAGATGTTAACACAATACCGGAAGCAAGAACACAAATGCAAATACTGAGGTTTAACTTAGACTGCATATTACCAAAACCACCAAACTTATGGCAAATCAATTGAAAATGAATAAAGTAAATCTACTTGGGATTAATAAATGAATGAAAACAGAGCGGGTTGTGTGGTACGTATCTTTCATAACCACTGAACTCCATGATGCCGTCAAAACTATTCTTACTGGCAGAGCTCCGGGACCTAAACATTTCCTGCAGAATCCCTCAGAAATACTCCGACACTGCGCTTCTCAACCTTCCAACTGACGATCACACAAATTCTGTGCAGCCAGTGAAAGCATTAAAGATGAAAACTTGATCTGATGATTTAAAGTCCTGTCTGGATTTAAAATCCAGGCAGGACCCACTTCCTCATCTGACCAGTTGATAACTTGTCGGAAGTTTTTAAACGGGAGGCAGGACGACTCGAGTCGGTCTTTAACAGATCAAGAAGCAGAAACTCCATGAATGGTGAGTTTAACACTGTTATTGAAAAGAAGCGTGGTTATGTTGGTCACATTTTTCTTTTGAATGTCAGAAATGTTTATTAGAAAATTTTTGAGTTGTTTAAAAATCTCACAAAATAAATTAGAAAAAGTTAAATTGGATAATGTGTATGTTTTATGTAATTGCACAATAATTTTGTACACAAGTAGAACCCTCCAAGACAAGTAAAAGTCTTTAGGAGGTATGACCTAAAACCAACAGAAGAGTCTACCTTTTTGGATAAAAAGGTCATTTTTGAGGGTTTTTGACATTTTACCAGTTTTGGTAAACTTCTCTTTGCTATTCTGAGATATCATCTTTAAGCATGGCATATTAAAATTTGTAGTAGTTATGGTGTCATGTGGGTGTTTGGAGCGGGGGGTTGTGTGGGTGTGTGTTCTTACTGGGTTTTTGGGGGCGGAGCTCTCATGAGGGTGTCGCCCTCTGGGTGGGGTTGGTGATGTCTGCCTTAGGGGCCATGTGTTCGATGTATGTATTTTGGTTGGAGGTGACCCAGTACTCAACCTCATCACCCAACCGCAGCTGAGTCATCCAAGAACTTAGGAAGATGAGCAAACACTGATGCTATCAGAGAGGTATGTGCCAAGTTGGCTACTAGACTACTTTGGATAGCCTACCTTTTGGTCTTGGTTCATAATAATCATAACGTTCAGGCCCTTTTAGTAAGATTTTAAATCCAGACAGGAGCCAAAGTCCCAGAGTGATTCTGAACTCCAAGTCTGAAGACAAAGTTGCTAGGGTTACCATTAACGTCTGGCCATGGTGTTAGGGACAAAATGCTCCGAGATAGAGAGAAATTATAATGTGTTTTTTTTTTTCTTAAAAAAAAAAAAAAGATAGAAAAAGAAAAGATAACATACAGAAATAAATCATACAATATGTATTACTGTCTCTCTTGTTCTTTCTTATTATTATTTGGGATTCATTGACAGGACACATTCTGTAGCGTTTATCAAGGTCAGAGATCCTCAAAGTGCTTCTCACTACATTCAGTCATTCACACATACAGTTTTTTTCCTGTGCATTCTTAAGTATCGCATTAGAAAATGTTCATGGAAGATGCAAACTTCAAATAACTTCCTCAATTTTGCAAAAATCTTTTTTACATGAAAAAAAAAAAAGAGTTAATGTTCTAAAGCGGAGATGTAAACACAATTGCCAAATCAGTTCTGACTTAAAAAACTTCCAGGGTCCAAACCCCCAGCACAGCAGGGGGGAGAAGTGTCAGCCTGGAGTGGCCGGCCAGAGGCAGTCCAGCCTGGGACGGGAGTGGTGGGACACCAAACCAAATCGGAAGGGAGGACTCTCTCCACTTTTTTGTGATATGTGGTCTTTGCTAGTTTGCATGACGATATTTTTCTTTGTGCAGTCTGCTTGATTCGCTCCAAACCACTAGATGGAAACACGCCTGATCTGCATTTTCTGTTTCTTCTTTCTTGCAACACTTCAAATATTTTCTCAAAATTCGCTTGACAATTGGATGGAAACAAGCTATTCAGGTGTTAACGGTGGTAAGCTACTACACATTAGCAACAGCTGACCTTGGCCAGTTTGATAGAAATGAGACTGCCGTGTATCTGCTATGTAAAATACAATAATTAAGGTCCAGACTGTCGTGATCTTGCAGTGTGGGTGTTCGGAGTTGTGCGAGTGTGAGTCATCTGCTCCCCAGAGGATCTCTGTGGCAATGCGTGGGAATCTGGCAGGGAACCTGCGTGGGAACCTGGGCGGCGTTTCCAATCAAGCTGCCAGCAGCAGTTAAGGAGCAGCGGAGCCTTCATTCAGTGTCTGATGATTAACCAACACTGGTACTCTGAGCTCCTTGTGTCTCTTTGAGAAAACTAACCCTGTGAGTTTCTCCTTTGATCTTACCTTGTGTTCTCTTGTGCCCCCAGGTTCTGTTGAATTTCTAATGGTTCCTCACTTTGGAGAATTCTCTGAGAAACAAGACATCTGGATCTTCAACGAATGTTGCTCCTGACGCCGCTCATGCCTGCCTGCCTACCTGCTCCCTGCTGGATGTAAACCTTTGGGTTCCTCAGCTTTAACTGATCACCAGCAGGATCACGGCCCGTAGACCAAACTTCAACTTCCCTTAACACCGTAAGACTATTCAAGATCCTCATTTACCCCTTTGGCAAGCTTCTAACCAGTCTCCTACACAAGACATCTTTTATATATATTCACTTATAAATAAATCATTCTTTTCTTTAACTTGTGTCCGGCGTCTGATATTACATGTGGGTTGAACGGCATCCTAAGAGCAGGACAGACAAAAACTTTAAGGATCAAATTCCCTTGTTGAGGCCTGTGTAGGGTGGCCAGATCATAGCAAGAAGGATCCATCCTCGGCAGACCTTAACCAAAACGTACTTGGTGGGTGAACTGGTCTAAAATATCTATCAATACCTAGTCTGAATTGGATTGATATTAGCGTGGTAAATAGTTTCAGATTCCCTCTTGAAATGTAGTTTTTTTGCATGTCACTTTTGCAATAGAGGTGATCCAATCAGAATGCCTTCTTGTGACGAGGGGCTTCTTAACCGTCTCAGGTTCTTTTTGCTCAGGCATCTGAACCACATGACCTATAGGCAGAAGATTTCTATGTAGTTTTTGACACTGCCATTTCTGTCTTCTTGAACTTTGTAAAAAGGTAAGATTGTTCATTTAGGTGGTAGGTTTCCAGCGACCTTTGATTTCTTGTCAGACCAACATTTTCAACTAAGACGTCATCTTCCATTTTTACGCGATTCATTAAATGATCATAGGGAGCCTTGTTTCTGAGATGACTTGTTAGCTGTTTCAGTAGCCAGCTGATAGGCTTCCTGTAATTCTTTTATCGTTTTCTCCACATACTGGAGATAAGGTATTTCCCTCTATTCCTCATCAACAGCCCAGATGTCATTAGGCAAGCCTTGCATCTCTCCCATACATTAATAAATATGGAGAGTATCCTGCGGTATCATTTTTTCTACAGTTGTATGTGTGTACTAACTGCCTGATGTGCTGACTTTATTGCGGTTTCTTCACAGTTTGCAATATTCCAGACATAGAGAGTAATGTCCTGTTGAAATGTGGGTGGCAGGGCAAAGTCTAATTTTCTTGGTTTTTATTTAAATCCTTCTTCGCGTCATCATCTCCAGAAGTTCCACAATCGTCCCCGGAGCAGAACCAGAACAGAACCAGCCTTCTTTATCAGGTTGTTGAGCTTTTTTAAATCCCTGGTTCTGGGATGAGATGATGCTCTCAAGTCCCAGGCCAGAACATAATGATGGTGCCTCTAGTGAGTTCTGGGTTTTCTCTGTGGTGTCTTTCCACTGGAATGTGCCTGGGGAACCAGGAAAGGCAGTGACCCAGACCCAGAGGGCATCCTGATGGATGATAATCTGTTTAATAGGAAGGAACCATTGCTCAAGATCCTTGCGCCTGGAATTTCATTCTTTTGGTAATGATCCATATCACTGCTGCAGGTGAGGGTTGGAATGCTGTTTGGCTCAGCTCTTCCTTTCCCACTCTATCCCTGGACTACTGCAGACACTGCCCCAGTTCGTCTGTCAATTTGCTGCACCGTCTTCCTCATGAACAAGATACCTAGATACTTTAATTCCTCCACCTAAAGCAGAGGCTGATACAGTGCACCTTTTTTTTGGTTGAGAACCATGGCCTCCAACTTAAGGACCCAGCATGGTCGGATTGAAGGCAAATTGTCAACGTACGGTCATGTGGTGTTTGGATGTTTGTTTTTAGACAGAACCTTCATGATCCACAAGATACGCCACCCCGTTCAGTGGCAGCATACATCACGGATCAACTATTCACAGATTCAGAGGAAGACATAACTGATAGACTGCAAAATCTCATTGTATTTTTCCACGTTAAAAAAGAAACTCATCAGTGAGCCGTTCTCCCACTGCACTGAACCAGAACCGTGCAGGAGGAGTTTGATATTTCAGTACGTACTACCTCATGTTCTCAAACAATTGCTCCTCAAAATCTACCCTGACTGTGACCCAGTGGTGTTCTATCTGCTACCTTTTCCACAAAAATAAGTGCACGCATGAAATTCAGACCAATCACACAACAGGTTTGCGTGGAGAGAGGGGCGAAAGGTTTGCCTGGGTGGGTTGTGACGGGGCGGACGACAACAAAATAACACAATTTTCATCATGCAGCTGCGACAAAGCAAAGTGATTCTGTCAGTTTGGCTCAATCATGCAGAGTCCTTCAGAGGAACCAACTTTCTTCTCAGTCTTCAGTGCATTGCTAAGTTCCTGGTGAGAAGAAGAACAACACCATTTGCAAAAACCAAAGATGAGACCTTAAAGTTCCCTAACCAGACATCCTCCACTCCACAACTACGATCGACAAGGACCGGTTGCCCCCAAAAGCCACTCAGATACATCACACTCCTGGGTGGACCTGACAAAGTTTTATGATGCCCCTCAGCAGTTCTGCAGAATAATTTATATTAATAGTTTCAGAAACATTTAATAACCCAAAGAGGAAAACTCATGGTAAGTTACTTTACCAAATACTTGGTGCAAATTAGAGAGTACTCTGCACATATATATATATATATATATATATATATATATATATAATATATATATACATATATTTGATATGGGGATGAAAATAAATTACATCATGTTTTGATATTGCAAGATTTAGAAGCCAAAATCGAATTATGTGTGTTTCATAATTGTACAGTTAGTTGTGTGCAACTGTATCGTCAAGCTGGTACCTTTAAGAATTGCAGTTATTACCTCTTAAGCTATACTGACTCAACTGACATCAGCCTATATATATATATATATATATTTTTTATTTATTTTTTATTTATTTTTTTTTTCCAAGAGTCATTGCTGGCTTTAATGTACTACAACAAAAGTTTATGTTGCTCTGGATAAGAATGGGCTGTGAGTCACTGCTCACAAATTCCATTTGTGTGGAGTACACTGCCAGCCAGATGGAAAAACCCAGCAGAAGCATGAGAGGATAAAAAGAACAATGAATCAATGAGTGCATGTGCGCGAACGCGAGACAGAAACAGGAAAACAAAACAGCATCCAGCTCAGTGACAGGACAGGACCAGACTATTCAGCCAAGGTCTTCTGAATGATGGGAAAATACCAGCGTCTGCATAGAGTAACTGCGTCTATCTGTTGTGACTAGACTTTGTTTTGACTGCAAAACCCGTACAGCTCACATGGCCCTTTGATAGTTTATTGGGACATGATTATTGGAGCAAAGCAAAACTCTTAACTATCAAAGTGCTGTTCATGTTTGATGCAGTGTCTGTCTCATAGAATTGTAAGAAGTGATTTAACTGGATTAAAAAAAAAAAAAAAACTGATTTTAAAATTCACTTATTAAAATGAGGTAATTTTCTTCCTTTCATCCGTACTTTCATGCGTTTGCATACTTATTCACATCTTTCACATAATGACACAGGGCTTGAAGGAAAAACATATTTGTAAGCATGGGATTCAGGAGTCAGTACGCGGATTGGACTAGGCAATCTATGAGGGTTCTGTTGCAGAAGCCGAGGATGATCCAGGAGGATGATACAGAGGGAATTCTTTAAAAAAAATTAAGAAACCAAAAAACAAAAGCAGCCCTTTGCAGGTGGACAGAGGCGACCTCTGATGGAGGACCGAAACAAAGCAAGCAAGATGTCGTGATGATAAGGTACACAGTTCAGCTGGATGACATGGAGGCTATCATGGAGGAACACAATCCATCTGGGAGACGATGGATTCTGTCTCGGATGAAAGTGTTTTGGTCCAAAATCAACTCAAGAACAAAAGCCGAAGACATGATGATGATGCTGCTGAAGCTGGTAGGACAGAGTCTTTATCCACTCTGTCCCAACTAAAAGGCCACTCAGTGGGGAGGAAGCCATTACTTTAAAAGAAGCATAAAAAGGCCAATTGCAGTTGGCAGATGCACACAGGGACAAAGACCTTCATTTGTGTCCTGTGGTCCTATGAAATTAAAGTGGAACTATTGAGGCACGATGGCCGTCGTTACAGTTGGAGGAAGATTGTACCATCCTACCTGTCAATTATATGGGCGTAGCAGCATCATATTGTGGGGCTGTTTTGCTGCAGGAGAAACTGGTGCACCTCATAGGATAGTCCTCACTGCAATCACTGTTAAGCTGTTTGAAGCCGTTGTCCTGTGAGCCTTCTGTTGACTCATAAACCTCTCCCCTGAATCTGTCAGGGTCTGCCAGACCTTTTCCTGTCAGAGTTTGTCCCAGTTTCTACATACCTTTTGATGGCGAAGGAGATTGTACTCACTGACACCTTGACTTTCTTTGCAATTTCTCTGTAGGAAAGACCTACATTTTTTAGGTGTCATGATTGTCTGCCTCTCATCCTTTCTTAGTTGTCTTTTTCCCAGTATTGTACAGGACTGTACTGTAGTGCTGAACTGTTTTAACAGATTCTCACAAGGGTATGACAGAACAGTGTGTTCCAGTGCTACTTTCATGCAAACACGGGGGTTTGTAAGAAACCCAGAGAATCTGGAAGGCCTTTAGGAATTAGTAGCACCAACTTTTAGGGTTTCATTAATCTCAGTTGCTGCAGATCAGCTTTAAATTGTGAGCCCATTCTGTGTCCACAGAGAAAGGTCTTTTTGCATAATCCTGAAATGAACATTCATTTTCAGTCTGGGGTAGTCATACTGTTTTTTGGGGTTTTTTTTTGCTTTTTTTTAAGTTGGCAGTTCACCACTTACCTTTGCACCATTTCAAGCTATTCATTGAACTTGCAATTTTTGAACTGCATAAAAATCTGGAAAAAATGTAGTATTCTAAAACTTTTGACTAGTAGTCTTCGACCCCATTTCATTGTTTCTTTTCATTTTTTATATATATTTTTGCTGTATTTTTAAAAAAATTCCAACCAATTACTGTGCTTGCAAATTAGCCTTTGTTGAAAACCTTTGTAACAACCATTGGATTGTTTCATCTTGTAACAGTATCATCCTATATGCTGCCCTTGATTAAATAAACTTAATTAACTATTAATTAACTACACTCATTTGACTCATTTATTTATTTTAGACAGGAAAAGATTTAAAGAAATCGGGCTTGGCTTAGCTGGAAGGTTTTAATTGATTTTAAGAGGTTTGCTGGCCTCAACACTACACTCACAGTTTCAAACTGTTGCTCCTCCAAACTATCCATACTGCTCTTGTAAAGTTTGTCCAGGAGAGCGTGACAAGAACGGGCGGACGAGGACAAAACGATGCCATTTTGGTCAAGCAATTGCAGAAATAAAAACCCGATTTCTTCAGATCGGCCTTTGAGAGGGATCCAGCTCCACATTGAACTACCCTTTGCCACTGTCACTAGAAGTTTGCCTAATGTTTTTTTTATTTATTTTTTTTATCTGTGCACGACTCACATTTAGACTTTTACTGTAGGATCTACAGATATTTGCAATAAAGACCTGGTCCATGAGTAATATTGCTCACTATTTCTAGAAAATTGAACATGTTAAGCTCAGAAAAAATGAATTCATGACTCATGCTGTAGGTAAGAGCTGCAGCATGTATTTGCTGCTCTTCCTCTATGATATTTAAAAAGGCATTTCCCTCATGTTTTCTCTCATCAGTTGCTGCAGGATGAAGATTGATACCAACCTGACCATTCCTCAGCTTCCTGAGGCCCTCTCCCAAGCTGGTCTTCAGTTTGCTGTTGCCACTGAGGAGGACTTTGATGAAATTATGGCAATGAGCAAGGACATCTATGGCGGTCTGGACTACCTTCCCACCAGATACACCAGCTGGCTCCAGGAATCCAACCGCACAGTCATTCTAGCACGCAAAGAGGGAAAAGTGGTGAGTTTGCAACTCGCTCACATCTTCGTACAAATGTATCTTTTCATCAGCCGCATAATTAAGAGCACCTTGCTAGTAATGAGTTTGATCATGTTTTACTTCAGTGAACTACCCTTTGCCACTGTCACAAAGCAGAAAAAAATGATTGGAACATATATGTCATGAGATATTTATAGATGGTAGGCCCAAATACAGAAAAGATGGGGGTGGGGGAAAATGCAGGTAGCAAGGGGCAGAACAAAAAGTAATCCATAACAAAAATGTCAACACGGAGATGAGGGAAGCCAGGGAAGTAATGAAGCATAACGGGAGGAACCAGCAAGGAATGTGAGCAGGAAAGGGATATAAATACTGGGAGAGTGAATGTTGGAACAAAAGACCTGGGCAAACTGAGGAGAGAGAGAAAATGGCACAGGGGGCGAGTGAGAGCACACAAGAGACTAGGAAATGAGCTTAAAGAATATCTGGAGCTAAGAAACATAATAAAACTAGAGTGACTGAGGAAGGACTTAACAGACACACAGCTGATCTAATTTAAAAAAAAGGCACTAAGGAACACAGAAATGAACTAAACCCAAAACCAATTCAAACAACCCAACATCCTGACAGAGTAACTGTTCATTTTCAATGTTGGTGTGGCTGTGTCGATAGCGTCCTTTTGTCCTTTTTGTGTCTTTTCCGAACCATTCTTAGAGATGGCTGTGTGTGACAGTCCCAGCTGATCAACACTTTTAAAATATTCACTTAAACTCCGTCACTGAAGTTGTTTCAGTGGTCTTCACTCTGTCTAGATGCACTGTAGCTAACATGTAATTGGAGAAGCTGCAATATTATTTTACATTTACACACATTTACATTTGCTCAATTATTCTTATTTCTTCATTTGTGTATGTCTGTGTATCACTATTACACAAAGGATTAGAGTTTTATTGAAGGCTGCGCCATTTTGGTCACGTTTTCTGTTCTGGTCCTTATTCTTTTGTAGATTGCTCTGGAATCAGCGTGCGTGATTGATGACGGGGAGACGATGCTTGTGGAAGGTCTCCGTGTCGCTCCTCAGGAAAGGGGGAAGGGCGTAGCAGGAGTTCTGCTGCGCTTCTGCTCCGAGTTGGTCAAATCCAAGTATCCAGATGTAAAAGTGACCCGCTTGACCCGTGACGATCAGCTTGGGCCCAAGGACTTTGAAAAGTATCGTATCATCACCAAGCAGGTAAAATTGACAAAGCAAGCCCTAGAGATACTTTTGTTCCCTTTCTCTTGTCTGTAAGCCATTTCAAGAATTAAATGAATGCATTTTCTGTACTCCACAGGGCATCCTGCTGGTGCGTTTCAGAGCTGAAGAACTCAAACTGCGACTTCGCGAAATTATTCCGAGTTCCGGCATTCGTTCTTCACAGCAGCCCGGTCCGCCTCCTGTCCTTCTCGATCAAACATCGATCCATCAGCTCTACCTTACCACTGACTTGATGCACGACGTGCTTCCTAACGCCACCATCATTCAAGACTGGCAGCCATTCAAGCTTCTACCGAGCAACATTGCGATCCTACTGAAGAAGGAAATCGACTGGCTGGTGGATGACTTGTCCAATCCGACTGTGGCCAGCCTCTGTACCTTCCCTTTCAAGGTGCCCATTGGAGACGATTGGTAACTTTTCTTATTTTTTCATAGAACAAGTTAAATAGGTCCTTCAGATGAATCATTACATTATTACAACTATTTTAGAGGACATTTTTCTCAACTTTTCCATTGGCTCAATAAATAATTTCCAGGAATACATAATGGGACATAATTAGGTGAAGGATAAAACACTGCCTACATATTTAAAATCCCCCGTTCTCAGACTGTTTGCTATTTGTCTTTGCATGTCTTACACATGACTTTTTGAAACAAGTCACAGAAAATGTGGAATGTTTTCACTATATTAATTTACTTTAGATGTGCAACAGATTTAGACCTCACATATAATATGGAAAGCAGGTTTAATGGACTTAAATTAACCTCCTGCATATCTACCAAAGAGACTGATTATAAACAAGCACCGTTTTGTATATATTCTGTGGATATATATATATATATATATATATTTTTTTTTTTTTTTTTTTTTTTTTTATCAATAAGTAAATGTATTCTTTTCTTCTGACACAGGTATTACCTGAACATTGACATGTTTGGTAAAGACCTGAGTTTGGCTCAGCAGCAGTTCCTGTGCCACCTTCAGCGCCACACAAACAACCTGAAGGGTCATGTGATGTGCCAGATATTCCTGGAGCCTGGTCTTTGGAGGCCCATGACTGATTTCTGTCAGAACACTTTAAAAGTAGATTTGGTGAAAGAGTACACTGAGCAATGTGTGGTGGAGTCAGATCTGATCTAGCAGAAGACGTTAAACAAGCTAAAGAAGGAAGAGAGAAAGAAAGGAAGAAAAAAATAGAATTCAAATACACTAAAATAACTTAAAAAAAAACAAAAACTTTTTTTTTTTTTTTGGACAGAAAGATACTAAGATAAAAAAGAAAAAAAGTATATTTTAACAAACTTACATTCTGATATATTTTATTCAAAGGAAAGTGAACACTTAGGGGGATGATTAATGCTGCATAGTCAAAAGAGTTTCCTGCAGGTCAATAGCACAAATACTTTTGGCAGGGTTGTTCTGAACTCAACCTTGCATCAAGTCCATTGCATGTAAATTTAGAGACTTCTAGCGCTAAATCTGAGGAAAATTGACATTTTCATTGTGTCAGTATGTTTGAGACAAAAAAAACAAAAAAAAACCCCAACAAAATAGTAACTCTAGTGTAAGACAAAAATCATAACCTTCTTAGCTTATTAGTGTATTTGATGTTAGCTCAATTTTGTACATCCTGTTTGTTTTAAAGGGTTAAGAGGATTGGTAAGATTTGTCTTGCTGGTAGCAATAATGCATTCTAGAAATAGTACAAGTGTTCTTTTATTTTGAAGAGATAACAGTCCCTTTACCTCATTTTCAGACCTTCTTCTTCTGCTCTTTCTGTAAAAACTCAAAACTTTATATATGTTTAAAGGCTGAGTTGGGGTTCCTAGTCTGCACAAGTTTAAAGGCACTTTAACAAAAACAATGTAGGCGTTGAATTATAAGAAGGGGTAGTTCAGGATCAAATAAGCATTACAGATTCCCTTCATTCCTGCAGCTGCAACAATAACTAGGATTAGGAATATCAGTTCAAATGTGCATTAAAATTATGTTAATATCCTTTGATATAAATGCCTGACAGGTTTGGGGTCTTCTGAACTTGACAAAACGCTCTAATTATTTTTAAATTTCACTTGGGGCCAGATGCTTCTTCCCTTTTTTTCCCCCCCCCCAAGTATTTGACTGTAAAATATGTATGTAACAAATCTGACGTAAAAGATTAACTTCAATGGTACAATGTTGAGCGAGTTAAGCTAAAAAAAAAAAAAAAAGAGAAAAAAAAAAGAAAGTACTCCGATCCAGCTTTATTTATGTTCTAAATTCAGTTCAGTATTTACTACTGCACGGCAGCCGGCTGGTCCTCCTCTGTCCGCCAACACACGGACAGAAAGTTTAAAAGTGTTGGCCTATGCTGTTAGTAGTTTTGATGAGCCTCCAAGTTGATATTCTCACTTGTAAAGAAAGAATATTATTTTTAACAGGCGATAAAAAAAAAGAGGGATTAAGAAAACCCAATCCAATAATCCCATCGCGCGTCCTTTCAAAACCTGCCTGTCTGTGTCTGCCGCTAACGCTCGCAGACTCTGAGCAGTCAGCCGGATCACAGCGAAGGAAAACACTGCGCTTCCAGCAAATGACGTCAGGCCGCGCAGTTCATCACACGCAACCATAAAATATACATATTCTTTTAAGAAATGTATGTTTTCTTGTTCTGATTGAAGAGTTCCCGTTTTCACTCCGATTGATTGAACTGCTCCCACTGACAACTCTGCTCTCACACTGACTCTAGTGCCTCTTGCACAAATGCATTCTGCTTTTTGTCAGAAAGCTCCACAGATCTGCTCTTTCATGTCTGTCCTCCATGGAGGGGTGGATCAACACTACGATACCGGCATTAATATTAGTTCTGGGTCTATACTAGTGTGGTACTATTACTTTACTAGTTTTGTCCTGTTTACTAGGTTGTTTTTTTTTTGGTTTTTTTTTAGAACTTCTTCCATAAGTGCAAGCAGCCTCTCAAGCTGAACACACGTCCTGGCGTTCGACAGAAATTTGATCCCAAATGCACAACCAAACCATTCTGAAACATTTAGCACTGACAGGGGTAAAAATCTCACCTTTTACCTCATTAAGCAATGAAGCTGGTACAAAGTACCTGTTTTGGACGCTCTGCTCTTTGTGTTTTACGTGTAAATAAAACATAACATAAAGCCATCGCAGCTTTGCTCTGTTCAGCAGCTCCCGAGTTTCGGCAGATTTTTACATCAACTTAAAATCCAGCGTCTTCCTGATCTGGTGACGGCCAGGATTCTGGTGTCATATGGATTCTTGCACCATTTTTTTTCCCCCCCGGTGCTCCCAGTTGAGATTGAAGTAGGTCAGGCTCTTCAAATGACTAACGTTGTGATTATAATAAAACTTTACGTTGCCAGGTTTAATCGCCACTGTTTCTAAACGTGAGAGGCTGAATGGAAGCCTTTGTCTCTCTTCCCATCATTAGGGATTGCGATGAAGGCTTTTTAAAATGCATCTTTCACAGAGAAGTTTGTACTTCTCTACAAACTGCAGCACTGCAGACAGGAAGTCTGTTGTCTATATTGACCAAGATTACACCTGAAGGGCATCATAGTGGCTTGATTTAAAGGGGCAGTATTATGTCGAAATCGATTTTTTGAGCTTTACGTCATGTTGCGGTGTCATTTAATCAAAAACGTACCCATAGAGTTGCTTTGATTCTTTCACGAATGCTTGAGAAAACCTTGAACTTCCCAACCGTTCAGGTTTTTAAGATGCCTGGGGAAACAAAAGGCTGCCTTTCGCACACAACTCCTCTCCAGAGATGTAGTTTCCAAGCTTCTGCCTTGCAGGGCACTCTGCTCCTTCAAACTAGCAGCAGCAGCAGCAATTAGCAAACACATCTGTTCAGCTCATTATATGAACTATTTCTCAGTTCAGTCGTCTGATGAACGTTTGCGAACGCTTCAAAGCGTAATGTTGGAGGCAAAGAGCAGGAACGTCTTAAAGAGGCAGAGGCCCAGTTGCAAAATGCTAAATTGCAAAGTCAAATTTCTCTTGAGTCACGTTTGATATATACAGTAGTTTTATAATAAGTGATAGTGACAGTTACTGTGTGCCTATAGAAAACACATAATACTGCCCCTTTAGAGGTTGAACACGCTCACAGTTAAAAAAACAAAAACTCTGATCAGTCCAGCCAGAGAAAGACAGCAAGTTCATTAGGCGTGAAGATTGTCTCTCTTTTCCTGCGGTCATTTCCTTACGCTTCTAATAAATATATTTTTAATCAGAGCAGTGGTCAACATGTGCAGTGTTTTAGGAGAAGGTAAACATATTTGTTCTGCATAGTTGCCATTTGAAGCCACTGTGGGCAGTTTTAGGAGTCAGGTCAGCTTTAGGTTGGAAGGACGGAGTGATGAAAGTGTGTGCCTTGTCCTGCTATTTATGGTTTTTTTGTGGTTTTGGTTTTTTTTAGCATGTCAGTTGTTTTTCTGCAAGTTAAAAAGGGGGCTATTCAAAGTTTTTAAATTGTTTGATATTTCCAAAAACCCATCTTAAATAAGCTCTGTAAGTTCATAGTTCATCATAGTTACTATTTTTGAAAATTTGCTGAATACATTGGTTGTTTTTTTTTGTTTGTTTTGTTTTTTGAAGATATATAGCTGCCATCATTCAAGTCACCAATGCGGGTAACATGGAGTGTGTTTTTTGGACTCATGAAGCTCACACCCATTTTATCAGCTCCGTGCACTGTATTCACACTGTATTTAACTTTATTTCTTTGAGCCGAAAACAAAAATTATCTGCAAATTGATTCTTAAAATATTAAAACATTATTTTACATGTTTCACCAGCAATGGGAGAGAAATAAAAACAATGAGACAGCATATATCTCTTGTAGTGGTTATGACAGTATCTGTTCAGACGTTCAACATGTGAAATGTAACAGGAACACCATCATGTCTCCCTTTCATCACACATTTTCCTGTTAAAGTCACCTTGGTAGATTCAAGTTCCTTCTGCGGGCAGATGTTCTGATAAAGCAGTTTCTGTCTCTTAGTTACCGTCGTGACTAAAACAACTCCTCATTGTGCTTTTGCCTCCTTTTACATCACTGCTGACGATGCTTAGACAAACTACCGTTTACTGATCTACGACACTCTCACATCCCATAATAATTTATTTCGTTCTGCTTAAATAAAGCAAATTAGCAAATCTATCTGCATGTCTGTGTGAATTCTTTTCTTTTTTGATGCCGATCTTAAAACCAATCAAGTGACGTGTGGCGATTCCTAAACCATTCCCCCGGTCATGTTTTGCCATTCGAGCGGAGGGCACCGTTGGACCAATGAGCTTACAGATATTCATTTAAAATGGGTTTTAAACTTTTTTTTTTTTTTTTTTTTTAATCTCAAGTCTTAGAAATCTGATCTTGAGTAATCAACTTAAAATCATTTCTGGTGTCAGTTTCATACATGCTATGTCTCATTGTGTTTTTAAGAGACACGCATGTTAGTCAAAATAGAGGATATTTTTCTCAGGAAGCCCAACCAACAGACGTAGACACAATCACAGCTGCACAGCAGAGTGGATTCTCTGTCTATTAAACTACACATTCCAGAAGACACAAGTTTGTGTCACACACTGTGACAGCTATGAATGTTGGGAAAGTTTGTCAATTGAGCAACAAACACACAAGTTAAAACAGTGAGATAGTTCCCCCAACTCCATCACTCTGTTCTTCCAACCCTGAGCTGGCTCGACTCATCAAAACATCTCGTTTTCCTGACAGGTCAGACCAGATGTAGACCATACTGCACTCTGTGGGAAGGTGTAAATAGGATTAGACCGGCAGAACAAATATCTTTACTCAGTTTGCATGTCAGAGTGTACATGCATGTTTACACATGTGGTGTACATGTTTGCAGTTCTCGTTGTCCGATTCGGTTAGTTTCCCATAATCTGGAATGAACTCCGAATAAAAACAGCACATTTCATCGATCACGAAAATGTCACAATTATTCAATAAAATCCAGTGATATTGTAGTTTTTTTTTTCTTCAACAAGAGAGCAGAAAAAAAAACAACAAAAAAAAACACCTGTGGTCATAAAGGACACAGCATTATGTTTAATCCTGCTAACAGACACAATCTGAGTAGAAGGACCAGAAATGAGCAAAATGCAGAAGGTATTTGTACATGAGACACTCAACGTGTACAGAAAAATGGTTCTGTGTAAGCCAAGATGTTTTTGGGATGTGAGACCTGAAACATTAAGTTATTAGAATTGAAAATAGTTGTTCTCGTGTTTCGGAAGAATATTTTTCCAGCAAAGGAAGGCACCAAGCATGTATTTTATTTTAGCATTAAATATTTAATATTCATAGCTAATGAGTGTGGTAAGAGTTTCGAATGGCTCAGTAACATCTTTACACTTTTCAGTGGAGTTACAAACGTCAATTTTTATTCTTTTTTTACCACTTATATCACAAATTATACATATTATGATTGATTATGCAATCGGTTATCATTCAAGAGAAAGCTATATATATTTTACTGATATTTTCATTACCAGAGTTTTGTATACCATGCTCAGGGCACCAGTTTGTTTGTGGGGGAGGGTGGGTGTGGATGCTGAATACCCCACTTCCAACTGGGTCAGGATTCCTCGATTCTTCACCAATACCACCTTCAGACTCTAAACGGGGTTTCTGGACAGCGTTGCGCTCCTCCCGTGTGCCGTCCTCTGTGACGTAGCACACCGTTATTTATGCACTGATCACTTTGAGCCAACGACAGCCTCCATAGGACTGTTACAAAAACACTGACAAGGCTTCCTGTTTTCTATACCTAGTCTCTTTGGAGCTTCATCTAGTGGTGACTGTAACGGCAGGAATCGTTTTGACGGATGCTTTGCTAACCTACCCATAACCCTTGAACATTTTTACAGTTTGTCACGTTTCAATTTAGCTAATACCTCATTTCTCAATTGGAACTGAAGTAGGAAGACCAAACATGAAGTGTTGCATAATTGGGAAGAAAAACATTTTAAAGTATAACATATTCTGTCCCGTTGACTAATCGCTTCGTAGAACCACTTTTTCACTTCAGTTACAGTCCCTTGGACTTCATAATGCCGCCAGTTCACTGATGTTCTCCAGCAAACCTCTGAGAACTTCAAGAAACAGATTTAAATTGCACACATCGGACTCAACAAAAAAGAACACACACCTCGTTTGTCACATTTTTATTTCCATAAAAAATGTGAAAGTTGTGTATCGCTCAGTGGCGTAGCCAGGAATTGCTTTTTGGGCGGGTCTAAGAAAAAACGAGATCCCAAAGGGAAATTAAATGTTGTTGTAACTCATATGAGTTCAAATTCTTCAAAGAGTTATTGTAGGTGGTGATTTATGTATTTAGATTTATTCATTTGATGTGACAAATTTACTATTGTAGTGTTTCAATATAACTGCAATCCACATCATCATCAAGCTGAAATTTAACTATCTCTGCAGTCACCAAGTTTTGAAGTCCTGTAACTTGTGACCAGTTGAATGATTAGAAGTTGGCAAGACTTTAAAACGATACCAGATCTTGCAAACACTCCCATCAGTAGAATAGTCCCACCGCAGTGGTTCAGCATTCCAAAGCCTGTAGGGGAACCAGTGGGTTTTTTAGTCGCTGTTTAAAAAAAAACTCTTGATATTGGAAAACTTAATTTAATCTCATTATAATCTCAAACTGTATCTACCTCAGTGATGCAACCAAGAATTGTTGCATGAACATCGCATGTCTGGCCTACAATGCATTACGAACAGCCTTCCGAACCCTGCCACCTTGGCTTGACGCACTCACCGAAACAGCGTAGATGTGTTTAAATCTTTGTTCTTGGCTTGAGAATTTTATGGCATATTAATATTTTACTCAGTGATGAAGTCAGAAATCTTTTCTGCCAAGCCTGAAAAAAAAAAAAAAAATGGGTGGGCCAAATCAATGGAAATTTATAAGTTCCACTTTCATACTTTTTCATTGTCCACCATTTTGGTTAACGTGGGTCAAAAAAAAAATCCTGTCAATTTTACCTCAATTATTGATAATATTTAGTTGTACTTCATTGTTTAATATTTAAACAAGCTGAAGATGTAACTTTTTCTCTACAGTGACACAATTTTGAAATCACTCAACCTGTCGACCGGCTGAAGTGATCAGAAGTTGACTAAACTTTCTGAACTTCACCCAATCCCACAATACAGCGAATATTACTGAAGCAGTGAAGTACCTGAGCGAGACGCACACCAAACCTCTCACCAGACCATAACTCTTCAACACGAAACCATCAGCTCCCCGATAGCATCCAGACGAGAGATGTACAGAGAACAGAGGGAAAGGGATTCTGACTTTCTCTCTCCAAACCTTGCGAAAGTTTCCCAAGATCTTACCAAAGTCTTCCGAGACCCTGTGAAATTTTAAAAAAAAATCTGAATTAGGATGTTTTACCAAATTATGCGACCCATCATAATCTGTGACTGCCGGGTGCAATTACATATTTCTCTGCACTATTTCTTAAACATAAAAACTTGTGTTGCGTTTAGAATCATTTATTAAATGCTGATTGATTTATTGAATGGCCTCAGTGGTTTCAACATGGGCCATCAACAACAAATACAAAATGATACATTATGTTTTTCCTGTTAATGCCAACAAAGAAGCCATGAAGATGCTTTGTTAGCATAAGGAAGAATCCTGTATAACAGGATCTTGATACATTTTCACAGGACATTGAGGAACATTTGCAGGATCTGGAGAAAGTAAGTCAGGATCATTTCTTTTTTTCACCCCCCATGTCCTCTGACAGGCTGAGTATTAATGATAAATTGATAAAAGTTTTTTTGTGTGTAAAGTTGAAGGTGTTGTGCGTCAGCACCAAGAGGTGAGGTGTGTGTAAATAGACAAAATGAAAAAGCCATAAGATTTTTCTTTTGTCACCGTCTTTGCACGTTTTTTTTTTTCAACAGAGGTGGAAAAAAAGAGAATTATAAAATAAGAATTTATCATTTTGAAAAATTACTATTCACACACAACTACTTAGTTCAGACCAAAGACTGTTTCAAATCTATGCACAGAGAACATTGTAGAAACTGATTCAATCAATAAAATAATAAAAATTCCATCTAATTATCGTCTCCAACCTTGAAAGCGTTTTGCTCCACCACAGTTCTCAGTCACCCTAAGTTAAGGTGCGGTTCGCTCCACTCTGCTGTGGACCCCAAAGTCCCGAGAAGCAAAATTAAAAGGAAACAATAATTCAATAATATGCACAAGTCTATGCACTACAAAGCCAACGATAAATGGGACTGGTGGCATCATTTACTGTCGTTCTCAGCTTCCAAAATGGTTGTTTCCCTCCATCACTCTTCATTTTGTCTGCCTTGTCTGGCATTGCTACTGCAATTTGAGCGGGAAAAACTTTGGACACGAGTCTTTGCAGTGTGTTTGGTGAAGGAGAGCATCCTGTGGGATTTCCTCCTGCTACCCCCAGTCAGAAAACTATACCGACTTCTGATCACTTCACACAGTGAAATGTTCTCTGATTTGAAAAAGTCAGCGGCCAGCCTGCTGTCTGCGTAACACATAAAACCCCAATCAAACACAGAGTTGTTTTTTAAAGGAGGTCAAAAAATGTGAAAAAGTTCAAGGTGTATGATGACTTTGAAGGTACATTAAGAGTAATTAAGACCTGTCTCTATGGTCACCCCTTTTCTAGTTTTATTTCAGTTATTAAAGCTGCACAAAAACAAAGTTCAGATAAATATGTTAATTATTTCTATAAATCAGACAAATTCTTATGAATGAAAAAAAAAAGAAAGTTAAAGGCAAAACTTCTTTGAATGTAAAATAAAAGTGTTTTTGTACTTTATATAGAAAATATTTATTTTTATATGTAATTCTCTCAAAATTGTTCTTGCAAAGCTCATTCCAGATTTTGTTAAATAAGTGGTAAAATAAAGAACGTCAGGCCAACATTTATACATCAACATTAAGAATATTTTTCAAGGTTTGTTAAAAGCAATGGGAGTTTGTGATTGGTTGGAAGCCTAACAGATTTTTATTTTATTAAATTAGAAGCATTTTTTAAAATTGTTACATGATTCTTATTAAAGTCTCATAAGTTAAAATGTCTTGGTACAGATTTTGACTTACTGTGATTTTATCTTGTTTTTTTGTTTTGTTTTTTATTGATTTCTTATTGTAGTTTTATTGTAATGTCACCCTCACACTGTACAGATGAAATGTGTACACTGACTAAAAACATCCACAAGACATAAAAAAATTAAAAAAAAAAAATCATCATCTAAATAAAGGCAATATAACACAAACAGCAGTCATTTGTTCGGCATGAATTTTGGAGATGCAGCGACGGACTGGCGGCGCGACCCGGGGTGCCCCACATCACCTCCCGACCCCGCACGGGTAATCGCAGAAAATGATGCGCAAACAGTTCATTATTCCTAAATATAAGAAATATGTGCAGATATGAAAACAAAGCTAACACGAGATCGTTAGACGTCATTTACCCAGAATGCACTGCAGGGCGAACTACTTCGTGTGACAATATTTTATTAGAATTTATAAAAACTAAACAAGCCACAGTATTATTGCATTTGCATCTAAAATAAACATTTCTCAAATAAATTCTGTTGCTACAACTAATCATGGATCCCTTTACATGTTTATGTCATTAATTGAGAGTTTTTCGCCAGCTGCTCGTCAACACTCAGGCTCCAAAAAGTTGAACGACACGGAAGCAAATATCAGTTGAACAGACTGACTGAAGGCTCACACTTTGTCTATTTACATTACGGAGCGAGTTGTAAATGGTCCGTAATACACTAACAACGTAATGTAAATAGACATGACTAGGGAAGCCATATCTGTAACACTTAGCTTGCTGAATTAGCTTCATTTGCTCTGTAACGCTGTTAGATAAATCATGTTGCAGGGAGGGGAAAAATGTCATAAGCTCCACTTATATCATATCATAACAATAAAACACAACGTGTCAAACAATGCAGAACTCACGTGTTTTCAGTGACATATCCCTTGCTTGCAGTGTTGGAATGAAGAAACGTCGCCTGACCCAGTATTGTACGTCCAACAACGCCTTCTAGTGGACATTCAGAAAACTTTATTTAAAATGAATTTTATTCTGTCGTTCATTGCTCACTAGCGACACCTGCCGCTGAACTGAAATCATATCCTCCTCCTTTACATACAGGTCTCTAAATTTTTTTTTAGAGACCTTTTTTTTTTTTTTTTTTTTTTTTTTTTTTTTTACAAGCATTTACCTGCAAGAAAAAGAAAATGATTAGTGAACAACTGAGCGCAGAGGGCCTACTTTCAAAGACTCTGTTCAGGCGGTCATTGACGTCAATCTGTGACGTGTGATTCGGGGTTTGAGTTTGCCATTCGAGGATTACGTCACCAATGGCCAGCTGAGCCAATCAGGTGTAGGCGGCCGCACAGTGTTTCTCAACTACAGTATTTGCATGAATTCTTTCATTTATTAGTCTTAAATTTTAATCATTATCAAAGCGACGCAACTCAGTTAAAATAAGTCATTAACAACTTATACATTACGTAAGTATGTATTTTATATGTTAAGAAACATATTATATTCAACTTTTGTTGTATCATTGCCATATAAACAGAGCCTGAACTGTCATCTTTTTAGTTCTTAAAATTATTGCTATCCTAACTAATCCTGCTAGTGTGTCAACTGTTGTTATGCTTTCCATTGTCATGAACCGATTTAACAAAGATAATTGTTTTATTGTCTCTGTGGTCCAGTGCTGCTTGGGGCAGACACTGGATGCTCTGTGTACATGACTTCCTGAACAACTAAAATTCGTCCAACTTTATTTTTCTGAGACGTCTGATTCCAATCCTTTGACAATGTTCTTCAAAGCACACTGCCCTGAAAGTTTTAGGCATTCCCCGGCTGCAGCACACATACTTTCAATTGTTATATTCATAGCAAATATGAATTTAACTATTAGCTATATAAAATTATAACACGTGTGAAATTATAGGTAATTGAAATATGACTAAATATAAAATAGATTGATGGAAATATTTGATTCTACAAATGAGTCCAGAGTAAACGTAGACATTTAGAGTTGGGTGTGGTATCATGATCTGATATAAACACCTGCCTTCGTTTGTGCATATATGAGAGAGGGCGAAAAATCACACAAAGAATATTTTGAATCCTTTATTTTTGTTGCTTGCAATGATGTTGACAATTAAGATTAAAACATTACACCAGAAATAAATCTTTTTTAATACAGAGCTGTGGAAATAAGAAAAAGTATGTTAAACAGCAGCTTAAAGGTTGTGATTAAAAGGTACTAATGCTAAGGCCATTTTATTTATATAGCACATTTTCAGCAACAAGGCAATTCAAATTTAAAGTTTAAAATCATTTGTCAGTTTATAATCTGACAAATGGTTTTAAATATGAATAGTCAGCCAGCAGAAACTCCTGCTCAGCATTTCATTCATCTCTGCTATTCATTTGATTTACGTGTTGAAGAGATGCATCACATGCATCAGTGAAAACGGGGCAAGTGGATGAAGTTGTATCTTTTTATTTCTGTGGGCGTAAAAATTATGTGCTGATGACAAAATTGTAATATATGTTATTTGCTGGGACGTATTTGTGAACAAGCCAAGCTCAAACACAAAGATTAAACTCATAGCGTCAGATTGTAGCTATGGTAACACAACAATCAAACAATGAAGATTCTTTTTTTTTTTTTTTTTTTTTTTTTTGCACTTTTACAAAAGTAAACTTGCCAAGTTGAAATGTTAAACAATTTAAGGCTTTTAACTGATCTTTTATGAAATCATTCAATCTGATTTAATGATTTCAAAATGTCATTTTGTCATTTTTAATTAGAACATTTCTAAAAAACCAGGGCCTGGCAAACCGTGCCTGTTGGTTGGAACACAGCGGCTCTGAGGCTAAAAATTAGCATTAATCCTAAAGTAAACTACAATGTATTCCATAGCATATGGATAGTCACAGGAATGTTGAGTAACATGGACTTACTCCATTCAGTGTGTTAAAATTAGTGTACAAGATAAAATTAGCCAAAATGCTAATGTTCGCATTATCTTATACACTAATAATAGTGTATAAGATAAAATTAGCCAAAATTTTATCTTTTTTCTCAACTACAGTATTTGCATGAATTCTTTCATTTATTAGTCTTAAATTTTAAGATGCTAAATTAGCATTTAGCATTAGCTAAATGCTAATTAGCATTTAGCTAACATTATAAGATAATGTTAGCATTATCTTATACACTAATATTAGTGTATAAGATAAAATTAGCCAAAATGCTAATGTTAAAAATGGATCTGCTGTCTCTTCCATGTTGTTGTTTGGCCTCTAAAGTTTGGAACGAAGGGATCCGACCGACGGTTTGTTGGAGCAGAACTCTTTCCACCAGGAGGGACGCTCCAGCACCTGACTGCCTTGCATCACTGTGGACCACAGGTTCTTATACAGCTGCAGACAGAAGAAATGATCTGGTGAATAAAGCTACTTAAGATGCCATGCACACCAGAAACAATAATATTAATTGATATTGTGTGCATTAAGACTTCGGCAGATGCTTATTTGTACTTTTATACTGTTCACACCTTAGTCCAAAGTTACTCATAGCTTTGGCAGATTTAGGTTATAGGTAGTTATTGTATTTTGCAAAAAGTATGTATTAGTTGGTTTTTATACTTGAATAGAACAACTTTCCAGTATTTAGTCTTTAATTTGTTTATTTTAATTTATTGTCATTTTGTTATTGCTCAGCAGTTCTGACTCATTATGGAAACGGCAAAATTGTCACACGGGTTTGTTTCTTTCCTCTCCGGGGCTGGGCATTTATTGTATTGTGTATCATTTATAAGCTGATAAATTATCTTATCATGATGAGAATTTTCATTTGTTTTTATAATAAATACCAGTTAATGATGTTCAAAATCCTCAAAACTGTCTATATTGCTGGGATTGTTAACTTTTTTCTCCACTGTTTGTTCAATGAGAGAATGAATGCATATCAATAAATTTGAAAATATGATGAAATGCAGCTACTGTGTTACTGTGACATAAATGACACTTATTGTCCATCCCTACCTCTCCATCGGCTTTGGCAATAGGGGAGTTGAGGATGAAATCTGTGGGAGCTAAAACATCCACTAGAGCCACCGCATCATTCTTCAACTGTTGAGGCAAAAAGGGATTTAAGATGACAATTCATGATTCAGGTTCATGAAAACACAAAAGAAATAACAAAACTGAATGTTAATGAGTTCTGGAAAGCACTCCCCACACACTCTGCCATCGCTATTACCATGAAGGTAGTAGGATTGAGGGAGGGAAGGATGTATGTTTGTTGGTGCACACAAACTTGCTAAAATAGTTGCCTTCTCATTTTTAATAAAATAATATATATTTGGAACAGGGAGGGGCTTGGCACGTCTGGCAACTAAAGTCTTGATTTATGTGAAAGGATGTGAACAAGACGTTAAATTGAAGAAAGAAAAATATCCAGAAGCCGAACGGTTTTAAATCTTAATTGCTTTTGTTCTAATCAGTCATGCAAAGTGAATGAAGGGAGGACCAATTTAAATCAAACAGATGAGTGTGTGACCATCCTTTTAGTTTAAAACACACCTTCAAGGTATACTTAATTGTTCTTCGTATATTTAAAGTGCAGATGAAGATATGTTACAGAAAATGATCACATTTGATATAAAACTGTTCATCTTGGGTAAACAATGCCTGTAATGACGTGTGAAGTTTCCAAGCAAGATATCACACACAGGCTGCTAGATCCTACTCATACTTATCATTACTTATGTTAGACATGACAATATACCTCTGAGCAAAGTCTCAGGATGGTCAACTGGACCAACTCTGCTGGTTTCCTTCCAGTCATATAATCACCTGAACAAGAACAGTATTTTTGAAAAAGTATTAAAGTTATGTTGCAGGCAAATGTTATTGGTTTGTTTCCATTTAATTCAGAGGGGGTGACGTACCCTGGAACAGTGTCGCCATGTGGTTACTGAGACTCCACAGTCCATACAGGGCACACAGTTTTCTTAGGACTGGTTTGAGGTCAGAGGGCGTGTCCTGATCAGTGGTCAGACTATGAAACCTCTGCAGGCAGCAGTGTTCAATGAAGGTGATAGCCAAGGACCTGCAGTAGTATACCTGAACAAACATATGGACACGCAGGTTAACGCGGAACTTCTTTAAGATTGCTTGTATTTATGATCAAGTAAACTCCAATTGAAGAGAGTTAGGCTGTGTCTAGTTTTCTACTCTCTTCTAATCTCTTGTTCAAGATTAGTAAAAAGAGATGTTGTAGAATCAAAACACCATAAACATATTTAACTGATTCAGTTCATCTGTTCCAAATGAACTGGAACAACATCATTTCAAAAGTGATTTCACTGTCGACACGTTACTGTACACAAATAAGACTTATCTTTAATGAAACTGAAGGTTGTTGCAAAAATAGTCATTTTTTTTCTGCTGGTTGAAAAACATAGTATTACTAACATGGTGTCAATCCAGCATTATGTAAAATATTCACAATATTTCTCTAAGATTGCAGCCATTCTGCCTTTTCTGAACCTCCACTAATTTTACAGCAACTCAAATGTAATTCCTCCCCGTAACAAACCTCAGTGTGTTTTGTTACCTGGCTGTTGTTACGGGCCTCAAACTCATCACTTCCTAAGGCGCTCTGTTGTTCCAACCTCCTCTGACTCTCCACAAGCAGAAAGCTGACAAGCCACATATAGGCAGCTAATGACACTGAAGTCATAGAAAAAGAAATCATGTTTTAATAGAGGGTTAAAAAAAAAAAAAAAAAAAGACTGAAGACTGATAAACTTTATGCAATAAATATTAATATGTTACCAGCATGACAAGCACCTCCTTCTTTTTTCTCACCAAATAGTTTTGTTAAATTTATCTCAAAGTTTTGATTTTGACATAATGCAAACATTTGACAATGATGTGTTGACATTTGGCGTAAGGACTGAAGCTCGACTTTGTCGTTCTGAATTAAACTCTAATCGGGACACAAAATTCGGCACATAGAGCAGGGTAGAAGAAATGTATTTTTTTTATGAAGTGCACATATCCTCATACCCTCGGGTTCCATACACTCCTCTGCTGTTGTTGCTGTAAACTTGCTTTCCAGGTGTTTTAAATGATTGTCCAAAAAGTCCACAGTGTGAAAGGGAGACTGAATGGGAACACCATCTGAAACCAAATGACAAAGGTGGAGATTAGTAATCAGCCGTTAGAGTAGAGATGACACTTGGGTAACTGCAGATGTATATTGTAGATACAATTACAATTACTGATGAACGTACAACAAATAACGAATAAGGTTCTCTGAACAGCAATTATTAACTCAAATATAGACAGTCAAATTCAGGCATTCAGGTCTGAATATTTATTCTATTAATGATTAATGTTTTTTCCCCTCCATTGCTCTCTCATTTCGTCTTTGGAGTGTGTCTGATGAAGACGGGTTTCGTTCAGAGAGTAATGCCGACTTCTGATCATTTCAAACAGTGCAATGTTCCCTGATTTCAAAACTTTGGCACTTGTAATTTCAATTTACAGTGCAGCAACAGAGCTCCAGTTAAGCCCACAAATTGGATTTTTCAATGCCATCTGTCAAAATGACAGACATGGAGAAAGTCCAGCTCGATGTCTTCTGTGAACAAGAAAATGTCATCCGTTCCTACACTGAACTCTACCCTCTTAAAGTCATTATAATAACTTGATAGAATAATTCCGATATCACAGTTCCAGGAACGTTTGTCAATGTCGCTGTTTCGTCAATAGCAGATAAATCTGGTGATGGTATTTGAATGGGTGCCCAGGCCCACCCATTTCCAGACCCCTGGTTTTACTATAACATTCGATTTATTTCTTGCACCTGGTGTCGCTTAAAACAGGTGAAAAATTGTCCCACTTGATTAAAACGTATGCTTTGTAAAATGGGTGCCGTTAAACTAGTGAGTCCTTACTATGCAGTTTGGCCTGGATCAAGCTCAGAAGGTAGTTGCTGGTCTGCTGGAGCAACACGTTGTTGTCTCCTTCATATGTGCAGTTTGGGTCATTATCATCACGCAGGTCACCCAGTCGGTTCACTGTAACACACAGAGTTATAGCGCTCACACTGACTCAGTGACCTGGGAGGGGGGGAGTGTTTGTGATGAACTACTGACTGGCCAGGTATCCATGGCCACCACAGGCCTCTCTGCACTCCTGGATGGCCCTCTGAGCCGTCCATGAACCCAGTGGTTTACTGGAGCACCCGATGGCGTGGATCTCTCTTCCCATCTCTGCCTGTGAAACACGGGATCAAAAGATTCAGATCCTGTGTGAAATAAAAGAACCGTGTTCCTGGTGCTGTACTTACTTGACTGTCACTGTTGTCCTTCATCAGCTGTCCGAACTGGAACTCAACAAAGTTCAGGAAGATAGTTTTAGTGAAGTGTTCCAGGGCATATGCTGCTGCCACATAAGGGATCAGACGCCACTGCTGCGATCCAAACACAATATGTGCATGAGTGCCAATAGTCATTACCTTAAGCATGAACGTTTTCTTTTTAGAATGTTTGAAGTAATAATAACTACATATGAAAAGCGGAGATCAAACCACCAGACTGTACTTTTTGAAATGAAGTCTGGTGGAACAAATGTAATGAAAAAACATCCTGTTCCTGTTCTTGAACTAAATCCAATTGAATCTTTACGCTTGAGGGTTTATAGTTCAGAATGTTACAAATGATTCATTGAGGTTTTTTTTTTTTTTTGTCAAATGATTACCTGTAACTGGTATTCCAGAACTGGAATCTCCTCTGTGTTACTTGGTCCAAACTGTTTCCTTGTGGCCGAGAATCGAATAGCGACAGTGACAGCAAGCTTCAAGTTGACTAAAGCCATCCTGGTGATATAAATCCGACCTCCGGAAAGGGCCCCCAAAGATGCTCCAAAACGCTTATTAGAGTCCTTATTAGGAAAGAAAGGATATCGTTGTAGCTTTTGTCAGTATTGGGCTCGTCATCCAATTTTGACAAGTCTAAAAAACAATGAGTTCTTTAACAACAAAGTGTCCACTTGCGTGAAGCTGCGTAAGAACCAGAACTTTCGATCTGTGAAACTTAATCTGTTTTTACAGATTACAACTAATTGGGTGTTTAAGATAATTAAAAAAAAAAAAAAAGCAAAATGCTGGAAGATGACAAATGTGTATTTCCTGAATGCAATTGCTATGTGCCACTTAGTGATCATACTGTTACACATGGCTGGTGTCCTGAAGAAATGTATTTAAAAAAGGATGTTCTTTAAAAAGCAGTATTTGTATTCTTAGGGAGGGAGGCATTGCATACGACCTAATGTTTTGAAGTGAAAAATTTAAACATAGTGCACAAAACATAATGTGCACGCATAATAGCGCACGGAGTAAACAGTTCCATTACCTTTAGTCGCACTGTTTATGTCATGGAAGGTGGTAAAGATGAATTATTAAAGCGGTTTAGCTGACACTGGAGAGCTAAAGCCTCTGGTGAAAAATCCAGTTTCTTTATTCCTTTAAACCTTTAATTATACAGTCAGATTCTCTTTCCATTCAGACATCAATATGTGAATGGCTGCATGAAACAAGAACATCATTTGTTCTGTCCACTCGGTGCAGTCCGAGTCTGATAAGAAGTGGATTCTCAGCAAAAGATGAGAGCATGGAGTGTAAACAGACAGTGTCCCTGAAGGCATCATTTCTGTGAACTCCAGGTTATTTAAACAAATGGACCTGGAATATTTGCTTTCTATAAATGAACACAGACCAATGTTCCTCGACTATTCTTGTGGGCACTTTATGGTCGGCATCAATCACCTTTTCTGTCTGAGAAAAAAATGACTGAAGGACCTCTGTGTTTGTAGCCAGGAAGTTGCAGCTGATAGACCTTATATTGTGATCTGAACTAAACTTAAACACCTAAATATGTTAAATATTTACTTCCAATATTTGATAACTATTTTTTTAAGTAGCCAGGAGGTGTTGAGTAGCTGCTTACATTAGCGTGGTCTTCTGCTGCTGTAGCTCATCTGCTTCAAACTTTACATGTTATGGTTTTGGAAATTATAGTCTGCATACATTGATTGTTAGTAATGGTACTTGTGTTAGCAAGAAATTGAGGAGGTGTAGAAATACCTTGAATGGTGTCACATATTGCTCCATCCGGGGTAACGTCGCCTGTCCGGTTTAGCAGGTTTTCCCTGGGAATTCTCACATTGTGAAACATAGCAAACCTGTTGTAAAAAGGGCCAAAAGAATAAATCCTCGTTGCGTTTTATTAGAAAGAAGCAACGCAGCATAAATCAAACAAAACCATTTGTGATGCATTTATGATATTTGGTTCCTTACAGTACTTTACTAGATCTGACTATGTATAGTACTACACTCTCCTGATTCTCTACACATCATGTCTCATCTTCTATTATGATAGAACTCAAAGTAAGTTTGTAATTTAATTCATAGATATTTTTTTGCTGACTTTCCACAGAACTGTATTGCATTAGTCCAGGTAAATTATTGTTCAGACAACTTTAAAAACTGAGTTTAGTAAGTGTTTGGATTATGCGCTGTCAAAAACTTGTAGAGTAAGTACGGTATAAAGTACCGCTGCAGCTACCTACCCATTATCCAGTCCATTCTGGCCTAATTTTTTTCCCATGTCCCCAACTAGAACACCAGGCAGAGCCAGCAGGGATTTTGGGTCTCTTATCTGCAGAACACGGGTTTCAAATGAGGTATTACAGTAATCAGGTTATCTCATCTTTAGATAAAGATCAGAAATAGTGAATGCGTAATAACAATACAATATTGAACATGAGAAATATGTTATGTCACATACTCACTAGAAAGGCTTAATTGGGATTAAGCTTTTCTTGGTCAAAAAATCTTACAATATTGATTTATCACTAAAAAGCCAAATTTGAGTTTAAATCAGTCCAAATAAATGTGTCTAAACCAGACTGCTGTTCAATCTAGGCCACATGAATTTCACACTTTTCAGTGATAATGTCCTGTAGTGCAAGTTGACACCAGTAGTTTCACACCACAGGAATAGACACACAGTATTTCTTTACATACATTGGTTGAGCATGGAAAATGCAGGTATGATGCACTTTTCTAATATCAAATATTGATTCTACGCAAAATAAAGCTAAGTTGTGTGAACTCTTACTTTTGACTTACTTTTGTAAACCGCAGCAAATTACACCTTTCCTTGCTTTTTTCTTTTTTTGCTAGCGCTAGTCAGACTTGATTATCTTCCAACTTCTAAGAATGTACATATTGAGCAAAATTTTGTTGCAAGACTCCAACGATAATAATAATAATAATAATAATGTGAAGTATTAATATAAATATATACAATAAAGAAGTTTAATGGGAGTTTAGCAGTTTAATCTGGTTGTTCTGCAGTTGAAGCAGCAGGGAGGACAAACCATGGTGATGGTGGAAAAGGTCTCTGGTGATTGGCTGAGCCCTGGCCAGGCAGCGACTGCGAATGAACTAATGAATGAAGCAAGCAAGCTCAGTCCCATCGATTCTCTCTGCTGACCTCACCACCAAACTCTTGACTGGTCAGTTTCCAGTAAGAGGTGTTAAATGCCCAAAACCAGACTGGGATGCTGCTGGTCAGTAGGCTCTCTACTGTCCCACTGTAGGAAGTGGTGAGGATGGGAGGTTTTATTGACGATTACAAACACATACTTTACGTAGTCGGAGCCTTACCGGAACAATAAAAGAGTGGAGGCCATGGCACACCTGGTCAGGTGTGTAAAGCTGAGCAAATACGACAGCATGAGTGGCCGTCTTTCCCATGTTTCCAACCCAGAACTTTGCAGCCTCAAAGTCTGGAGAATTGATGACAAACTCCTGCAGCACAGGCACAAAATATAAAAAAGAGCATCATACATTTTGCAACAAATCATCACAATAACTACTGGTTTATGACATTGCAGCCTCAGACCAATGCATTCAGTTCTGTTTGTCAGTGGAATATGGGGTATGAGGTCACCCCATAATCCAGCCCAAATTCCAAACGGCTGGTCTTCAGTGGTGGTTTCTGATATTATGGGCGACATGGACAAACTTACCTGTCTATAAATGTACTGGTGAAATGCAAAGAGACCAAGAGGGCATTGGGATACTGCAGAAAGCCCAAGGTATCATCCCGCAATCTCTCCATATAGAGTTAGTTCAGTTAACCACATTTTAAACCGAGGCACTTTATCAGTTTTCCACAATTTTAATATTACTTTCTTGGCTACTACCTTGTCATACACCACAGACATTTGCATGGAGTTGCTATAGTTAATAAGTAAAGGAGAATATGTAAATAATGCAGTCTGGGGATCAGGACCCAACATGCACTTATAGATTTGTGAAATCCAGCTGAGTTTGAGTTTCAGACCAGATCAGATGAGGCCAGCAGCCCTCAGTGGACATTTATCACAATGTGAAGAGACATTCTATGCTGTTTTGTTTTAGAATAGTGGGGTTTGTGAAACAACTTTCACTGAATTAACTGACGCTTCACATTAATACAACAAGACCAAATCCTTGTGAAACCCTCTTCATTCCCAATCTCCTTTAAGGCAGCTCTGAAGGGGTTTGTGACAAAGTTCATTCACCATTTCCTCTGAGAGGAGAGCCAAAGGTCCTACACACATTCCCCTGCCACACTGCGATATGTCAGGCCGAGGACACCCCATGTTACAAGCTATCGCAAGTCAGCCACCGAAAGGCCAGACTCAGAGACCCACCGCCCTCACAGGTACCCCTACCCTCCAAACCACCACCGTCCCTCCAGGCATAACCCACAACCCTTGGCTCATTTATAAAACATTTACATAAACAATTAAAAAGGTGTTGTGGTTGTGTATGCTGACCTGGGAAGAAGGGTCATATGTGGCTGTGGTTCTCATGGCTCGAGTGTTGCTACCGTGGCTCAGCTCAGTCAGTGCAAAGCACCCAAACGTCTGAGAAAAAAGATGGGCAAAATAAAATCAGTAAACTTAAGTAGCACTCTTTATTACTCTTCATTAAAGGACAATGTGAAGAACAAAACTCTCACTTTTTTGTTCCTTGTTCAATTAGTAAAATGTCAAATTGATTGCATTTTGAAGTTGTCACTTACTTCCATGTCTTCAATGTCCTTTACATATTTGCCATGTCTGCCTGACCCTGAACCGATGATGGTTCCTGCAAACATCTGAAACAAGATTTCAAGAGTTACTCGTTTTACTCTGACAAGTACTTTGAAGCAGAACACAAGAAAATTTGAGGAAAAAATGACACAATAGTGTCTTCACAGATCAGGCAAAAAAAAAAACAATCCTCCAGCTGCAGCTGATCCAGAACACTGCTGCTGCTGTTCTGACTAAAACCAGGAAGATAGAGACATCACCCAGTTCTACAGTCCTTCCACTGAGAGAAGAGACTTTAAATTGTTTTGTTAGTTTATAAATCACTGCCAGGCTCAGCACCACAACACATTAAAAGATCTGCTGTTGTTGTATCAACCTTCCACACCGCTCGGGTCTCCTGGTTCGAGATCTGGTCTGAGACGCATCCAGAGCCAGAACCCAACATGGAGAAGCAGTATTCAGCTTCTATGCAACACAAATCTGGAACAAACTTCCAGAAAAGTGCAAAACAGCCAAAACTCTGAGTTCCTTTAAATCTGGACTAAAAAGCCACCTGTTTACAGCTGCTTTAGAAACACAAATGAAACATTGACCACCATATTTCATCTGTATGAGTTTGATGATAGCACTCATAAAACTGAAATGTTAAGTTGTTGTCTGTCTGGTGTTTTCTGTGTAACTTTGCAATTTTGTGTTTTTATTATGAAAAGTACTCCACTTGCTGCCGAAATGTGCTGTGCAAATAAACTTGGAACTTGAATCGGGTTCGCCAGTAATTCATAGGCAATATTATTGATGAGGACCAAACAGGATTTATTAGAGGTTGTCAAACCCGAGACAACATCAGGAGGAAACTTCGCTTCATAGAGCATCTTCAAAACAATAAAACAAAAGCTATTTTAATTAGCCTGTTTATCGACAATGTTATTTTTAATTTGGAATAAGCTAGTGGCACAACATAAAGATCTTTAGGGTAAACTCAGAATAAAATTTGAAAAATTACAGGAAAAGAGAAAGGACGTATTGCATTTTCTGATTTCAGAGAATATTGTTATGTTAAAGATGGATCTACAGAATCCAGAAGTACAAATTTGAAAGAGAATTATGCAATTAGTACAACCAGCCTCCAATAAAAAAATTCATTCAAGATCCTCAATTCAAACAATAGCTAGAGAAAGGTTTAACAGCCTTGTGTGTAGTCCCTAGAGACAACCACACTAAAAGTTTCCATGTTCTGAACAGATGACTCCAAGCACGCTGTAGAATAGAAAACTTACATTTACACTAGCTTAAGGGATTAGAAAACGATTCCTAAGAATAATGCATGCTTAGCTTAAATGTTTTTATTAAAAGCAACAGCTCTAAAGCAGAAAAATTAATATCACATTTTAGTCACACAAAATCTATCTGTAAAACCAAAAAAGATCTTACCGCTCTGTTAAGGCCATACTTGGCGACCAGAGCCCAGTCATACATGCCCAGACAGTCGTCCAAGATGAGAACCTTCCACGGGTTTGCCATCATGTCTTCTTTAGTCAGGAAGTTGTAGCGAAAGAGCTGCTTTACCCTGCATGTTTCACATTAGATCTTTCTTCACGCACCATTTTTAGTGAAAGATATTGAGCAGAACCTCCCAGATACTAATCAGGTTTTGTCATGTAGCATGTGTGATGATGTAATGTTCAAAATAATTCAAACAAGAAACCAATACCTGAGGAAGTTAAGTTCTCTCTTTTTCTCAACAGAAATGTCCTCTCCAGGCTGGCGGGCAAATACGGGATCATTTTCCAAACTCTTGAACACGCGTTGCTGCACCAGACATAAGAGGAGAAAATAAACGGAACGTCTACATAAAACAGAACAAACACATTCATTTTTAAGTACGAAATTGTCTTGTTAATGGCGTGTTTCTGCCATTTTTTAAATGTATTTATGTTGAAAATTAAACTTCTTGTTGAGCCACACTTCACTCACCCTATGTCAAAAACATAGGGTGTTTTTGAATAGGGTCGGGGTCAAGTCCAGCCATATGACCCCCAAAAAATGAGAATTTATTAGTATTTAAAACTTTCCCTTGCTGGGGTGATAACTTGCTGTATTACAAACACTTAAAACTGAAATAGGCTGTCTAAATGATAGAAAAAATAAAAACTGGATCCAATATTGGAAAACCTTTGACAGCAGAGAATCTGATCTCACTTTGAACTGTAATATTTCCTCTCCATCAATGAAGTGGAGCATCTCCTTCCAGCTGAAGGAGGCTTTGTTCCTGTAAGCGTCAAGCGGACCGCTGGGGAGCTCGGCCACAACCTGCTCCATGTTCTGGACAAATTCAAAGCTTCGCCTCCTGCAAAGGAACAGCAGCAGGTTTTATTAGAGGGCTAACAAAACAGAATAGAAATAAACTTTTAAAAATAATAAATAGTTAAACTTTCAATAACAGGCAATTATTTTCTTTCCCTGAAACATTGTTATTTAATGTCTTACTGCTTTCATTTATTTACCTATATCCTGGTCAGCATGGTTATTTTTGCCATACATTCAGGGCCTATAAAAGTCAGTCACCCTCTGGGATGTTTTACTCCTTTTTAATGTTTTTAAAAATCAATAATGATTAACAAAATGCGTGTGTCATTTTTTTCAACAACTTTGATCAAGAAAAATACGCAAACAAACTTTTTTTGTCAAAGTGGGAACTGACTTCTACAAAATAATAAAATTTATATAAAAAAATAGGTAACATAGAATTAGGGCCTGCATAACTATTTACAATATGCTTTAAAGCAGTATCCTAAATTTATATAAGAACAGAGAGGGAATTGCAATATAAAGCAGACGTGTTTGCAGAACTCTTAAAGGTATGTGCATATCAGTTTGCTGAATTTTTTCCTTGATGGAAAAATTAAGCAAAGTTAAAATATTATTCAATTCAGGAAAATGTAAAAGTGCATAATTGATGAGTATAAAAATGAATGAGATGAGATAAAAAATGCTATAATATATTAAATATGTTCATTTAGATTCATCTGTGTGTATCTATTAGATCTGATGTAAAGTGTATTTAAGCTACAATGAATGACAAACACAACAAAGAATCAGAAGAGCTGAAAGAGAACACAAAGTCCAGACTTCAACCTGATAAAATGCACTTGAGCTGTGCATTAAAAAATCCCCACATTGCAACATTGAACTTGGCTTGCAAGTTCTCCTTAACATTTATTTTTGAATTTGGTTTCATTCTTTCCTTATAGCATTTGTTTGAACATTTTTATACATGTAAAGTTAGACGAAATTATTGTGGAACATCATAAATCGTTTATCTAATGTTGAAGGCGCATTCTTAACATATCCTATCAATCTATAACACATTAACAGCCAGTCACCTTACTTGTAATTTACATTAGAGGATATGGTTATTTACCGAGTCCTCAATGTAGTTTCTCCCCTTATAAAATGATGTGTGCTTTCTGAACAGACCAAAAATATATGCCCGATTGAATAAACGACTAACGGATGAAGGAATGTATAATAACCCATTATAAACACCTTATTTCAGCTCGTCTCCATTCAAGAGTTTAGCTCAAGTCGGAGGGCTGATGGACGGACGGACAGATAAAATAGATAGGTAAAGAAACAGAGAAAACGCACTAAATGTTCTGCTTTCTTCTTACCCTTTGACCTTGTTTAGGTATGTCTGCATAACTGGGTGAAAAGTTCATCAGAAGTTGCTTCCCTGCTAAAGACAAACTCTGCGAGACCTTGTGACTCGCCAGGTCATCCACTTCCTGTCTGATTCCTTAACAATAAGAGAATCCACTTCAGTCGTTTCAATTTGAAAAATATTTACATGATAAAAACAAACCTGGTCAGTCATTTCCAGGAGAGAGATCCTCCTCTCTTTTATTTGAGTTATCATGTAATGACTTATTGTAGACATGAACTTAGTCTGACATGTCGCCCTTTAAAACCCGAAGGCGACTTCCTTCTTTTATTTTGAAAGTTTGAACTTGTTTTTTTTAAGCACAATAACTTTATTGGCTCCTATTTGACAACGTTAAGCCAACGTTAAACTTATCAGACTATTTTCTAATATAGCTATTATATATATATATCACAGGGAGGTCATTTTTTCAAAATATCTTTATAAAGATATCACGTATTTGTCATTAATTTGAATGAATACGTAAATACAAAGGTTAGATTTGAAAATCTCGTGTGAAATTTCAGAAGATTTCAGTGAATTAGGAAGAAAAACGATTTAGACTAGTGTCTTTCTTGAAACACATATTGAACCATTCTAACTGCTAACACACGTTTTAAGGTATATAGTATAATCTATCAAGTTACAGTTATTGTCTATATATATATATATATATATATATATATATATTATATATATATATATATATATATATACTAAAAAAGGTGTACTTTTTTAGAGTATAGATTAAATCCTCATGAACCACACTCCATACCAGTAGGTTGCAGTAATGCTTATCTAACGTTTCTTGCCAACCGCCAATAAAAAAATCATGAAGAAGACTGTTGTTATGATTTACAAATGACGTCACATCCACCGTCAGCCTATGGTCAGCCTCACCGAGTTAGCTCACAGGCTAGCTTTCAGCTAAAAGCGCTGCTGACGGTTATCTATGAGTCGCAAAAGAAACCCCAGTTTTCTGGAAACAAAACGGTCTCCTGAATTCTACGGTGCATTCATGGACCTCGCCGGGACAGCAGACAGAGCTGACGATGATTGTCTCGAGCTGGAACGCGAAGAGGAGCTCTTGTGCTCGGTCAGCGACATCACGGAGCACCTGAAGCGAAACATCGCCGTGGTTCTGGAGACAGCTCAGGCGGAGATCCGACGAGTGGTCAGTATCCGGATACAAGTCCTTAAAATGGAGCTGCGCGAGAAAAATAAGGAGATTGAAAAGTTAAAAGCGAAGCTCGAGGTGGTTCAGAGGGACGGGAGAGACGGCTTTACCATCCTGGAGCCGACCACAGAGTCTGGCTTCATGAAATTCCCTTTCAACCTGGGGTCCAAGCATGGTGGCGTCGACCCCAGGCGAGCCAAATCTGTTATCCCCGAGGTGAAAAGGGAAAATATAGACGCGATTTGTGACTATCTAATGAAAGATAAAAACTCGAAGGGGAGCTGTGACATGGACTCGGAGCTGGTCAGCCAAGCCAGGGGGGAAAAAGAGGTTGAGGAAGAACCGGAAATCCAGCCTCTGAGCTTGTGGTCAGACAGCAGGGTGGAAGCTTCAGGGCCGGTGCATGGAGACCCAGACTCCACCTCGGATTACATCTTCAGCATGCCTCCCATCGGCAGCAAACGGATGTATGACTATGAATGGATGGCACCAGCGGCATATTCTTCAGAGCTGAAAGGTAAACAAACAGGATGATAAATTGTTCTTAGATTACAGTTGATAGGGGGGGGGGAATAAAAATCCTAGCATTTAATGCAACTTATGTAGAATATATAAAGTCTGCAATGTTGTTATGGTGGATGTGACGTCATAGTATTAGTCTATATTTTCTCAAGCAAAGGAACTAATGATCTTCCTTCAGCTGAAAATATCGATCAGTATGAGATTTATTCATTTATTGTTGTTTTGATGCCAAGGAACTGCATTTTTTCCTTCTAAATCAGGAGCAGCTAGTAGACCTGCTGTACTTTTATTCTTCCACACACAAAAATAAACTGGCATCTCCAATAAGGCTGTTAAAATCACTGCAATAGTGTAATCATTTTGTGGCTTTACCAAGATTCGCAAAGCTCAATATCTTTAAATCCTCTCATACCTTCATACTCGTAACTTAACTTCATGCTGCACGAGCTAGATATTACAAAATAAATCGCAACTAAGCTGGTAGATGGCTACTGTAAAAAATGTGGAAAAATAGAAACATACAGTAGATGTGATGTAGCAGCTTCTCTTGTGAAATTGTAGGCTGCTACTGTCTATTCCCATTTATATGACTGTTTTCAGTTTGAGGTTTTAAATACCTAAAGTCAACTTAAAACATCGTGTTCTGACTGCACCATGGTTACTTATTTACTCAACCAGATAACAGTGATGTGACACATTTTGACTGCTATTACACCTATATTAAGTAAGGTAATGTTGAAACTTAAGTCATTTGAAAAGTGCATTTTGAATTTACTCAGATCGTTTTGGTCTTTATATTAAAAAATAGCCTGACAAGTTGAAACATTGTCACAATGTCACGTGTAACAGCAAAAACAGAAGAACTCACTGTTACACTTTTGGATGGAATGATGTCTTGCCCATCATAAGGCTTTCCTATTCTTTCTTCCTAGACATGAAGCAGCCTGAAAGTGAAAACACCAGGGCCGCTGTGCTCGAGGATGACGACCACCACGCTGACGAGTCGTCCAGGAGGGACGGAGGTGGCGGACAGAAGCAAACCCAGGCCTGTTTCTCACACGTCCAGCTCTCTGACTGCTCCACCAAACCCCACGGCTCTCCAGGGACGGAAGGGGCTCCGCTGGAAGACGGCACAGACAGGCCAGAGACAGGTGGGAAACAGATGAGCAAATTGTTAAATGATATTTTTAATAAACAACCCAATACTAGCATTTCTCAAAATGTTTGCAGGTGGTGGCATGATTGTATTTATTCTGCTCTTTTATAAAGTGCTCAACCTTTTCTTTTTCTAGAGAAAACTGATCATTGTTGATTGGTTGTTTTTTTTTTTTAATTTTATTGCTTTTTTCCCCCTCAGGTTATTTAATATGACCAAAAAATTACAAGATTTTAGGGAAATCTTGTCTTTCTGCATGGAGTTTGCATGTTCTCCCTGTGCATGGTGGGTTCTCTCCGGGTTCTCTGGCTTCCTCCCACAGTCCAAAAACATGACTGTTAGGTTAATTGGTCTTTCCAAATTCTCCCGAGGTGTGAGTGTGTGTGTGCATGGTTGTTTGTCCTGTTTGTTTCTGTGTTGTCCTGCGACAGACTGGCGACCTGTCCAGGGTGACCCCGCCTCTCACCCGGAACATAGCTGGAGATCAGCACCAGCAACTCCTGACCCCATTAGGGACAAGGGTGACAGAAAATAAATAAATAAATAAATAAATAAATAAATAAATGGATGGATGGATGGATGGATGGATGGATGGATCTTCAGTGGTGAAAAAGTGAAACTACCTTCAGACTCTTTAATAAAATGAACAAGGAGAACATAATAGTAATAATTTATTTATTTTACATAATATCAAAATTGGTAATTGCCTTTAAGGCCTCATTTTACTTTAGGAAGATTTTCCTTCTAATTCTTTGCATTTACCTTGTGAAGTCCTTATTCATTTAAATATAAAGGCGGGAGATGTACATCACAGTGATTTTATAGCATGGTTTGACTTTGACACATTCTTTGCAGTAAAAAAAAAAAAAAAAAAGGAAAAATGTTTTTGCTGGATTATTATGGGGAAATTAAGAAAGAAAAACATTATTTTGGTCCATATTACTCACCACTAGTTAAATATTTATAGTAGGATGATCTCCTTGGTTGTCATTATGTCCTTCTGTATTAAAACTTGGGATGCAGAAAATTTCACATGGGCCTTATTCCACAGCAGGCTTCCAAACATGGAAAAACAAAGCAGTATTCATTGTAAAGGGAATTACATTTCTTTAGCAAGACCAGACAGGTTTTACTGTTACGATCATTTGCAAATATTTAGATGGTGTACTTTGTGTATGCTGGGCTTTTCTAATCATTGTATGATCAGAGAAAATGATATTACAAATTAAGACCTAAAAGTGCATTTTGGCACTTTAATGCTGTTTTATTAAATGACGGTTGCTTTAAGAGAGGATTTTTAAATTTATTGGAAGCAGTGGAGAATTATGAAACGTCTGTTTATGTAAAGCAGTGATGAATCTGAGATAATGCAGTAAATTCTCTCATTCGTTGTTTTCTTTTTTTTTCTTTTTTTTATTTATTTCTTTTTTTTTTTTTTCAAAGTTGTCTGTCAGTGAGTTTAGAGAAGATTCTGATGACAGAAGAGTTTCTTAGTGACTTGCCAAAGATTTCAGACCGAGGTACAGTAATCCTTTTTTTGGAGCATGCTCTAACTTTACAAGAACTGCAGGAGGCGCTGCCGAGCATGGAGAAGTGGTAAAGCTCCAGGGATAGATGGCTTTCCTGTGGAATTTTCTAAATCATGCTGCTCCGTGTTGGACGTCCTCGGTAACAGTGCAGCGAGGGGAAAGTGTTGCAGAGCTCTGCTCTCTGGAGAATCTTTATGAAATAAAGAATTAGAGACACGTCAGTTTGTTATGTGCTGATCATAAGGTCTTCTCAAAAGTTCTGGCATCCAGATTGAAAAAAAGTGATCAAGTTATACGTGTTGATCAGTCTTAATGTATCGCTGACTAATAAGAGAGAACATATCATCAATTTGAGATTATTTGGACATCTCTAATTTATTGGACGTGTTGACCAAGAAAAGGGATTCGATCGGGTGGAGCACCAACATCTCTGGAACAGTTTGGACGCCTGAGCCCCAACGAGCTTTCAAACGATTCTGAATCAAATAGAACAGAGGCGAGAGAAAGCATGTGGTAAATCACTGGGAGTGTTGTGGCTGTTGGACCGGTACAGCCGATCCAACAGGGGATGACCAGCAGCCTAAAGCTTGAACAGTCAGATGCCCCGGCTGGATGCTGCAGAAGCGGCTTCTGTTTGGAAAGAATGGGAGGAACAATGTTCCGGAGAGAGACGCCCGACCTCAACAGAACTTTGTCGGAGATGTCTGGAGAATCGGAAGCGAGTGGCTTGAGTTCCTGATTCGGTGGTGAAAAGTGGATCTTGATGTGAAACGTCTGGATTGAAAATGGTGAAAGGAAGGAGTTAAGACAGAAGAGATGAACTGAGCAAGAGGCAGCAAACTGATCAGTTTTACTTCTGATCACACTGACCCAGGTGTGCAAAGGGAACTGCTCTGTATACTTGCTTAATATTGCAGTATAAGCAACAGGTGTCCATGTTGTAACATGAGATATTTACACACAAACATTTTTCCTTTATACTTCTATTGAAATACATACTAGTGCTTAAAAAAAAGAAAAACTGAACCACCTATTATTCTTCAGCCACACACTCTCCCTTAGTCTCTCTTTATTTATTGCTCTCAATGTCACGTTTGCCTCATGGCGACTTCGCTCTGGGGTTTGTGCCGTCCTCTTCGTCACACAGCAGTCCAGCCTTTCGAGCGTGTTGGTTAAACATAGTTTTTTTTAGCCACATTGATGTGAAAAAAAGGCGACGGCTTACAGTATGGAAATGAGGTTACTGAAATTGAAGCCGTATGTGTTACTCATTTATTTACATCCGTAAATTGATGAGAATAAGCCCTGCATGTGTCTGCCTCTGCTCTGCACAATGAAAAATCCTGCCTGTGCATGGGATGAAGGTAGAACTACATTAATATGAATTCATATTGAGCCAGAAAAACAGACTTAGCAGTTAATAATTAAAGTGCAAACTACACATCCGTTTGTGCCATGTAACATTGAGTTTTAAATTTAAACGGTCATTTAGAAGAGATGCTGTCATTTAGAAGCATGACAGTATCTCTTGCTTTCCTGGTTTCCACATTCTCTAACATGAGGGCTGAACAAGGGTTCTCTCTTTTCCACTTCCACTCTTACTCGGGTCCGAACCAGAAACGGCTCTGACCTTCCACATCCCAGACTTACAGAACAGCAGTCTAGTTAGTCTTTTTTCCTATTGTCCAGCGGATAGTAAGTACCTTATTGTCACATCCGTGCACCCAAGAACATATTTAACCGAATTATGTCTGCTTGTTTTTCAGGCCAACAGTTTACCAGCCACACCTACATCTGTTCACTTTGTGGAACCTTTTGCCCCGACTCCGTGTTTCTGGAGGATCACATCAAACTCATACACCCAGATGCTGATGACGCATCGGCCGCCAGGGCCCAAAAGTTAATCTCCTCAGCTGGACCCGCTGGGGAAGATGGCAGCAGTGATTCTGTCAGCGTTGGGAAGGGGAACCGTGAGGGCAGTCCAGGAGCGAGCACTGGAGGAGGACCTGTGAAAAAGGAGATAAAAACTGAAGGGGGCTACGAATGCGGGGACTGCGGCCGTCACTTTAACTACCTTGGCAACCTGAGGCAACACCAGCGCATCCACACCGGGGAAAAACCTTTCATGTGTCCAGAATGTGGCGAGAGGTTTCGCCACGCCGCCCGATTAAAAAGTCACAGGTTGGTGCACAGCGGCGCCCAGAGTCCTTTCCCGTGTCCGCAGTGTGGGAAAGGTTTCTCTGTGCTTTCTGGTCTCAAACGACACCAAAGGGTGCACACCGGTGAGAGTCCGTATGCCTGCCCCGAGTGTGGTCGATGCTTCAAAGAGCTAGGAAATTTGTACACCCACCAGAGGATCCACAGCGGGGCCACTCCTTACTGTTGTCAACAGTGTGGACGCTGCTTCCGCCATCTAGGTACATATAAGAGTCACCGGTGCTCTCCAGCACCATAAACGCCTTTAAAGTACACTGACCGTAATAGTCATGAAAGATGAAGTAGAAACAAGTTTTAGACCCTGAGATCCCTTTCTGTTACTTTGAGCATTTTGTGACAGTAAAATACACTAATGATGTGGAAGATATGACTAAAGATGATCATAAAGCATCTCAGAACATGTTTTCTATTGCTTCCTGGTTCATTTTTGAGCAGTAGCGATGTTCTCAGGGACTTAAAGTCACTTGTTTTCTAGGTTTTGTCCTGATCCTATAGTCCACAGAATACTATAGCAACATTAAAGGTTGAGGGTTTTTGGACTGTATGCATTTAACTGTAATTATTTTTGACAATATATTACTTGTGACATATCCATGTGAAATAGCAGATTTAATTAAAACATATTTATAGATTTATTCCACCTTGTGAATTGGCCTAAGAGCAGAAAAACCTGGCATGATCATTGCGATTGATGACATCACATTCCGCGTGTTTGTATTTTAATACAGTATTGATTGCAGTTGTATGTTTTAGAATTGCTTGTAAAATGTTAGTAAAAGTTTCTCTTATTTATACATGCTGACGGACGGCTGACCATGCTCGCTTTCTCCTGAAAAGTGATAAGTCTTGTTTATCTTCATGCACCACATTGAACTGAACCATAAAGCCGTCCGATGAATTCACACAGATCACAAGTGTTCATGTTAAAGGCTTACAACGTCAGTCCCAGGCCTGATCCTTTGGCTGCAGTTTCCAGTATTATTTCCAGAAGAGGAGAATTGGGAGAATGTTTTTTCCTTTGAGCTCCATGGAGGAAGATGGAGGCCTCCACTACTGACAGTAACACATAAAGCCAGTCTTGCATTTACTAACATGTATGTTGCTGAGCCCAAAGTATCCTAATCTTATTGGATGCCATTAAACTTTAACCAGTTTTAGTTCATGCGTGTGTTTTATTACTGTGACAGGGTTCGGGACGTTGTCGTTACTTTTGGTATTATTAGTTGGTTCTTGTGCACAAAGTGCAGGTTTCTATTCATTCAAGCAACAGTTTATAATATACTTTGAGAATCCAAGGCTGAATATTCAATATATGATACAAAATGTTTTAAGAAAAATAAACCTTGCATTACTTTTAACAATTGATCTATATGTGTATGTACGTATAGCTACATAATGCAGAATGTTTGCTCCAGGAATCGACCAATATGTTTCATAACTTAATCGCTGTTGGTGTTTTAACAGTCCTTATGATGCTGTTTACATTTTAACACCGACATGATGCATATCTCATCATCACTGCCTCGCAGTTGTGAGCAACGTGGCATCATCATCCTCAGTGGTAATATTAGCCTTCCTCTGTTAAAGGGTAGATTCAAGCTTCATCATACAGCAGAGATCTTATTGCTCCATATGCTCCTAACAGATCTCTTCATTCAGACTGCAGGTTTACTGATGGCTCCTAGAACTTCAAAACGTAGAACGTGAGACAGATTGTGTATCAGGGTCCTGTCCTGTGGAACCAGTTCCATGTTTCAGTTTGCGAGGCGGCAGACACCCTGGATTCTCTTAAGACGAAGCTGAAAACTTTCCCTTTTGATAAAACTCATAGTTTGACCGGCTTAAGTTTTCCTAAACTTCCTCTGTAGTTCTGCTGTAATCGTCACAGTCTTAATGACTTTTCCTTACTCAGCTGCATTCTCCTTCTCTCCTATTTGGGATCATATTCTGTTATTTCAATTTTTACCTTTATTCTCTCCCAGTTTTTGCTCTTCACAGAATCTACATCTGGCTTGTCGTTCTGTGCGTGTGCGCTCTCTCCGTATTCTCCTCTCTCCAGTGAGCCGTGGCAGGTTGCCATTCACGCTGAGCCAGGTTCTGCTGGACGTTTCTTTCTTCCTTCCTCAATTGGAATCTGTCTGTACGATTAGATTGAATTTACTTTGTTTTTGTAAAACGCCTTGAAACGCATATTATGTCGTGAATAAATAAACTAAAAACTGCTTTAAACCAGAGAGTCCCTATGGCAACCAGTAAAATATGCTCAGGGGTTTTTGGTACAGTACCTTTATTGAAAGGTTGATCTATGCCTCAAAGATCTCAGTTTTACAACAAACCATTTTGATTGTACTCATTATCAACATGGAGCAGTGAGAAGATTACTAATATTTTTCACAATTTATCAGCAAGGGGAAAAAAAAACAATTAATTTTAGAATGATATTTAACTCTACAATGATCTTTATGTTACAGAACATGTACAGCAACATTAAAAAACTGCATTCAAAAAAAAATCTGCATACAGCTGCAGTTATTTCAAAATTTCACAAAATAACTATTTTAAAAAGAAATCAGAATTACAAAAAAAAAAAAAAAAAGTTAAATACGAGTATCATATCACCCCCATTGAAACATTGTCATATTAAAGTCAAAAAAAAGAAGTGCTCTTCATATGAAAAAAAAAATCCTCCTGTGAAAGTGTTTACAGTGTCTTTGATGGCAATTTGAAATAAACATAAATACTGGGGAAAAAAATTCAAACAAAATGAAGCGTCTCAGAAAGAAAATAATACTGAGTCACTATTTTCAGATCTCAGTTGTGTAAGTGTACAAAAGGAATTTTGTATTTTAGTTACCGAGTGCCATGGTTTTGTAAATATTAAAACAACTTTCTTTTTTAAAACAGGTTTTCCGACTGCATAGGATTTTGTTAGTTTTGCTGTTTTTCTTACGAATGTTTGCATCTTGTGTTCCTTGTTTTATGTGATGGAAATTAGCATTAAATTCAAATTCAAAAATACTTTATTAATCCCAAATGGAAATTAGATGTTTCAACTCATTAATTTGGATTCTTCAGAGTTATTGAAGATGGTGATGGCTGTAGGAAAGATCTCTTGTAGAGGTCTGCATTCCAGTGATTTTTTAGCAGCCAGTATATAACACTGTACCTTCATTAATATGAACTGTCCCATTTTAAATTATGATAATAAAAAAAGCTGTTATAATAGAAATGTTCTTAATTATCTTTTGAAATCCTAATATGTTTAACTGTTTTGGGAATCAGAAATGTACTAAACACTGCCAATGTTTTTGTTACTTCACTATATGTTTTTAAGTAAAGCAATGGAATCAAAAAGTTTTCATTTCTACAGTCACAGATATTACTGCACTATTGCCTATGACTAAAACTGTCTCTCAGTTTAAATCTCAGTTTCTGTCTTTATGATCTAAACGGTGGCCTTGTCCCCTGAGGGGCCAGGTGCCCCCTGTTTGTCATGTGCACCAGATATCCAGTGGTAGCACTCGGTGCCAGTGGCATTCTTGTTTCTTGGCTTTCCACCACAATGAGTGCAGTAGAAAATACCCAGTGCCACCATCACCACGATGAAGATGCATATGGGCACAAGAAGGCCAACCAGGAGCCCAGTGTTACTTTGTTTATGCTCCCTGTCGTCTTGGACAGAATCCAGGTTGTCCCCATTTCCCCCACCCCCATTCGGGAATGGGGGGAGTGGCTTCGGTGTGGGAACAGCAGGGTCTTGAGAGTGTGTAATTTCCTCATAATTCTTTCCCTCCTTTCCAGACTCCTGCCCAGGGAACTGGGGGTAATCGTGGGGAGAGAACTTTTCCTGCTCTGCATCTTTTTTTATGTCTGAATCTGTATGTGGATTGTCCAAACTTTGAGTGGAAGTAGAAAACGATGGCCACCAATTCCAAGCTCCCTCTGCGATTGTAGACATGGAAAGGAATGGTATAGTTGTAGTAGTTTCCTGTTCATCATCTTCATACAAGTCATCCACAGAGCTTAAGCTAATCCTGGGTTTGTCCTGGGAGGCACTGGTATCCCACATTTCCTCGGTTTTGGAGGCTGTTGATGGATTGGTCAGCCAGTCCAGAGGTTGCTCCTGATTTCCTGGCCAGTGATCGGTGGTTGGCTCTGGGCTCCAGGGGGACAAAACAGGATTCCAACCAAGTTCAATCTGTCCAACATGAGGAAAGGGGAGAGGGGTAGATCCAACCTGATTGTTCCTTATTTTCTGACACGTTGACTGATCAGACGAAAGTTCATAGCCATACTTACAGAAGCACTGAAAACCACCCACATGATTCTCACACATGTGCTCACACATCCCAGGAATCTGACACTCATCTTCATCTAGGCATTGTGTGGGGTCTTCTCTATCAACTGAAAAACCCAGATGGCAGTGGCAGGTATAGGAGCCGAGAATGTTTTCACAAGCATGTTGGCATACGTTATCCAAGCACTCATCTATATCCTCACATTCCCCGATTTCATTGATGACATAGCCCTCTAGACACTGACATTCAAATGTCCCTGGTGAATTTGTACATCTCTGCTGACAAGGAGCCTGAAGACACTCATCCACATCTAGACAAGCATGTTCATCCGGTGCAAGCATGTATCCATCAGGGCAGGCACAGCGGTAGCCGTCTGAAAGAGGCAAGCACTCAAACTCACAGGGGGCTCCTTGGCAAACGTCAGGCTCACAGGTCTGTCCGTCATATCTGAGATGAAAACCTTTTGCACAGTCACAGGAAATCTGACCACCGGCTTGTGTGCAGAAATGTTCACATCCACCATTATCCCGCTCACACAACTGGTGTGAAATTGAGGGATTTGAGCAAAATAGCGGTTCAGGAGACCATCCTACCGAACCATCGTTTGTCCTCTTCACACACTGAACTTTCTGATTGGCATTTGTAAGGCATGGTAAATTAGCAACAGATCCGACTGGTAGATGGGTTAAGGTTGTGCTCAGCAGGTTAAAAGGTGTGGTATAAAGGACAACTCCTGAACCCTCACTTGACAAGGGCGAACACATTCCGTTGTAAGCGAAGTGGCAAAGATATCCATCAGCAGGGACAGAGCATGGACCATGAATCCATTTGAAGTTATCACTGTGTTGTAGTGCGTCGTAGTCAAAAGACACACAGAGAGATACCGAACACATATCAGGAAAGTCCTCTGTTTGCCAGTTGGTATACACCGTGTCTTGATCGCCAGTTGTCCAAGAGAAACCCCTCAGTGAATTTGAGTTGCACTGACGAGGTTGACGTTGCAAGCCAATCCACACCTTGACCTTGGTACGAGACGACCGCAAGTCCACAGTGGAGAAAAGTGTGGCAATAGCGTTGGCCTCCTCTTTGCGCTTGATGGTGGCCAAATTTCCACCTTTCTCTTTGCAGGACCTCCATGAGTCTAGGAAGATTTTACGTTCAAAGTAAATCACAAAGCAGCCGTCTGCATTACAAAGTGCATCTCTTTCTCTCAGGTCCTGGCTTAGGACTGAAGAAAATCCAAAGAGTGAAGGCAGCACAGAAGACAAGAGAAAAATAGCAGAACTAAGGTACAGAAACCCCATTCTTTTTCTCTTGTGGATATCTCCTTCCAGTGTACATCAGTCTCTGACTTGAGTTTTTTTTTTTTTTTTTTTTTTTTTTTTTTGTCCAGTCTGCATGTACTCTTGACTCTGCTGTGCTTAAGCTTATCTTCACAGGCACTGGGATCATGCAAACTGTCCCACGATTCCAGAAAGCACAAAGGGAGGGAATAATAGGAAAGGGGGCTGGGACCATTGACTTAGAGAGGCTGGGCAAGAGAGGAGAGAGGAGGGAAACTGAGGCAAAAATGATTTATTTTTGAAAGAAGTGCAAGTGGTGTCTCTGTGGGGTAGGGTGGGGTATGTGGATGTGTGTTTATGTGTGCGCTGGGGGGAGTGAGTGAGACTGCACGGTGTGACTTTGTGCTTGAGTGGGGGGGAGGAGCAGCAAACGATGGAATGCTTTCTTTTGGAGAGTATGTCATATGGTTTTCATAAACCCTGTTCATGGATACATTTACTCTTCAACTATTTGCCTATACAAGCACACACACACGCATACACGCACAAACATCTTCTATTGCCACATGTAAAAGCAAGATATTTACTCTGATACGCTAACTCTGCAATAAGAATGATCCATGGATCCAGCAGTTATCTTCTGAACTTCTGATCAGGCCTGAGCTCAAGTGTTTTTTTTACCTTTAGTCGTGCAAACAAGCATTCTTCCTTCAGTGTTAAGCATCTTATTAGTATGACTCCACTGATTTCACTGTAACTCTTCTGCAATCAGGTCCTTGATGAAACTTTGAGTTCACAATACTTGACTGTTTTGTTTTGGTTTACTGGACAAAATCCCAATAAATATCCAGTAATCCAGTATGCAAGTTTACCCATATGAATACTTATGTAAGTCATGGTACGTGAGATTAACTTCCCTTGTAGGAAATACACACAAGAAGTCTAATACTTGGACTTCTTGTGTTTTCTTCAGCTTCCTCTCACAGTTAGAAGACATGCATGTTAGTTTAATGAGCCATTTTCAGTTGACTTAAGATGTGAGGTTGTCCATCAGTTTCCATTCTCAGTAACTCGGCGCTGCCACCCACGAGACAAGCACAAGTAGACGTAGAAAGTAGGTGAGTGTGATGTAGAGTTTGATGGTGAATAAATAAATATCCCGAAATTCTAGTTGATCTGTTTCTCTTAAGATGGCTGGAAAATAGAGAAAGTTTTCAAGGTCAGTGCAGAGTAGGGCTGTTGTAAATGGTTACTGTAGTAACCGCATAATCGATTAATTATTCGGACAATCGAACAATCAAGTAAAATCTTGATAAAATAAAATGTAGGTGATCCATTTAATAATTGAACTTTCCCTTTGCCCAGCCATTTATAGAATTTGTATCCATGTTAGCTGTGAGATCTGACATCAATAAAAATAATGTTGTATTCCATACATTTTCATCAGTTAATGCCCTGGACAGAATGTGAAAAGTGGTCATATCGGGGGGCAATAGGACATTTGGTTTCCCTATGTTATGCTAATAGCACTTAGCTCCTGTTCACAACTCATTAGCGGCAGCGAGAGTGTTGTGCAACACAAATAATCATCCGTCCAGAACACTTGGCACTAAATTGCGCCAACCATTAGAGGCAGATCATTTGCCTCAAAAAAATTAATTCAAGGCAAATTCGAGGTAAAGAACTTACTGAATCCATTTCAACAATTCATGGACTCATTCAATGAAGGGTTGAAATGGCCCAAAGAAAACCTTTAACTTAACCAAGAAAACAAAATCAAGTCATTAAAGTGAAAAACAGTGAAGTTTCAGATATGTATGGAACCTTTATTCAACCAGGGAAAAATAACTGAGATCAAGAGTTCTCTTCTAAGAGTGACAAACATTCAGACCAAAACACACAAATAGAAAACATTGCATAGCATTAAACATCAGGACAGCTTAACTGAGACATGGCTAACCATGTTAGCCATGTTAGCATGGCTAACATGATTTTTTTTTGTTAAGTGCCCTGGGATGACGTCTGTTGTGAATTGACGCTGTACAAATAAACTGAATTGAAACTGAACCCAACGAAGGATCTTCAGTCAGAGGCTTTGTCAGGACTGCTTTGAGACAGACAGCTACAGGAGATTCTTCCTGAATGCACCCATCACCATCTATGACTGGTTTCAGAAACACTGGCAGTGGGTGGTTGAATATTCAATCTTCTTTTGATTTTAATTCAACATTGTTTTACTTAAATTTAACTTGTGATCATATTTAGACTTCTACCTCTCAACATGACGGCTGACTTGTCTCTGTTAGAACATTGTGTCCTTATAAGGACACAGACACATGTACACTTTTGGTGTATGCTACTGTGGGAAGTAAGAAAGAGACCCCATCCCTGTCTCTCTCCCTCTCACACACACACACACACACACACACACACACCCACACCCCCACACACACAGCTATTAAGCTATTATTGTCACTGTGGAAAAGTTGTTGGATTGTTTTTCTTTTCAGTTGAAGACGTGGACTAGGTTTGTTTCTCTAACAAATAGGCAAATAAGAGGAACTAAAAATATCATACACTAATGTGCAAAAACAGACATAAAGGGACCCACATGGCTGAGTGGTGGAGCAGATAGAGGCAGTGGTCCTCAGCACCACTGCCAATTGGAGGCGTCCAATGTATTTCAAAACTAGGAAACCTGGTGTCTAAAATAGGAATGCAGAAAAACAAATCCCTGCTTTAGTTACATGTATGCTGGGGGGTGGAGGAGACTGGTGCTGGTGTTCAGCTGTCTTTGGCGTGCATCTTTGATTCCCAGGATGCACGCCTTCTTCGTGTTCATCTACTGTTGAATAAAGACTATTAGCACAAGTAATAGTCTTTATTACAACTCAAGAAAAAAAATAAAATAAAATGAAATGAAAATAACTGCTCTAACAAAAAAAAAGAGTGGTATCATTTACCCCCTAATCAGTTCGAACCTCTGCAGTGCACTCAGTTTATGCTTTAATGATCTCTTCATAAAGCATGCTTCTTCTCAAAGCCGTTTGTCATGATTCTCTGGGATTTGTCGGAAATTTTAAAAGTCAGACGAAATTGTCGGGTTTTTTTGTCTTCGCATAAAAGACACAACCAACTGAAAATCTAAAACTCTTGTTTCCATTTCAAACCTTTTTCCGATTTTTTTTTAAAAATTAATTAATAATTTTTTTAGAGACTTTTACACCTTTGCTCCTGTGCAGAGAGGCAGTCAGGATGTTCTGTCGTCTTTCATCCACTTGGCAACTTGCTGATATTTTAGGCAGAAGCAACATATTCTGCAGTTATGGACTGGAGTATTAGAACCAATGTGAGTCAATATAAAAAATAATATTTCACTTTAACAGAGCATCAATGAATTATAAGTAGTATTAGCCCTCCGTGTGTTGCTCCTCTGTGTTCAACCAAAAGTGTTCTCATGCTCCAGTCGTGCCCTTCCCCAAATAAAACAGGAAGTTTGGGGTTAGACCATCAGAGAGAGGGCAGGCGAGAAGGGGAGGGGGCTGATGTGGTGGTGAGGGACTGGGGGGGGTTAAAGTGAGTGAGTCAAACAAGAAGAATTTTAAGGGACATAGTGGAACTGATTGTTTGTATCAAACCACATGGGAGCAGCCATTTCTCAGCACCAGTTTATTTTTAGGAGTCTTTTAACGGATCTGAGTTCAGCAATAATAGCCTAAAGAAACTTTACCTTAAATCTGCACATATTTCTGCACCAGAACAGTTGGGCCGGATAAAAATACAATCCCTAAAAAAAAAAAAAAAAAAAGACCAAACTGTGATTAGCCACAGCTGGAAAAGTTCACACAGAAAACAAGAGTTACACAAACAGGGAGGCGAATGGGACGAGACTGACGTCTATAAAAATAAAACCACGTGACATGAAGCTGAAAATAAACACCCGCTTGACATACAGTGTTTATATTCTTTAAGTTTTTGCCGGGTCCATAAAATTGTACTCACCCTTTAGATGTTTGACCTCATTTTTACTGTCTTTACTAATCAACCATGATCAACAAAATTTAGCTTTTTGGACAAAAGAAAAGAAACCTGATGATATCGTAAAAGCAGATTTAGCAGACTGGCCTTTTGCAGCAGCCGCAGCACAGACTGGATGGGTCCCAGTCAGGACCCTGCTGCCCAGTCAGGACCCTGCTGCCCAGTCAGAACCAAGCTGCCCAGTCAGAACCAAGCTGCCCAGTCAGGACCCTGCTGCCCAGTCAGGACCCTGCTGCCCAGTCAGGATCTTGCAAAATCGCCTTTTATTAACCAGACCACCAACAACAACAAAAAAAGAAGTCACAATCAAAACTATCAAATAATTTTATTATCCTATAAAAACAACTCAAAAGTTTTCCAAATAGTTTGGATGTATTGCTTCTTTCCTTCTTTTCTTACAGAAAGTTCCTGTTTAAGTCTTAGAAGTGATGGGAAGAGGTGGAACGCTCATGTTTGTCCTGTTTTGCATTTTTTACATAAGTTTGCAGTGTCTTTGTATCCTGGTGGAAAATATATGAAACTTCAAACATCTCACTAAAAACATCAAAATAAAACTTACAAAAATGAGGGAATGACTAGATAAAGTCAAACAGAGACAGTAACACCAGCTAAAGGTAAACTGCCACATCTCGTCTTGGTGATAGTCAACGTTTGCCCTCATGATTCCTTCACTCTGCTTCTACACACGGTGAAATTCTGGTCAGAATTGTCCAGCATGTGTTTTATCCTGCAGAGGGAGGCTATATGTGCTACACAGACACATCAGTTGATGAGCAGCTTATTTCCCCTCCACTGTCGACTCACACATTCCTTGCCAATCTCTCCACACTTCTACAGCTGAGAGCGTCAAGGATGTTCAGCAGGATGTTCTAAACACGGCAACTATTTATTTATTTCGAACAAACGAAAAGTAAAAAGAAGAAAACATTTTTTTAAATTAAAAACAATTGACATGCAATTTAAAAAAAAAAAAAAAAATTAAAAAAAAGCATTCTGTGTTTTATTGTTCGGGACTAAAAGATGAAAGCCTTGAATCATTGATTATAGTCCCTGGAGGAGGAGCAAATTCACCAAAAAGCTAGGATTTAAATTTTGGTATCTTTCTGGCATCTTCTACAGGTAGAAGATACCAGATCTTATGATTTCCTGCCCCTCTCAATCTCATCGATTATAAACTTTTTCTCCAAACACCTGATAAACTGAAATTATTTCCACCTTACATGAAACTTAAATCTCACATTCTCCTCCTTAAATGTACAATGATTTATACATTTAAAATTTTTGGTCTTTGAAACATACATCTTATACAACAAATAAGCTCCTCTTGAAACTGTTTTTTTTTTTTTAACTCATCATTTAATCCATCCCATAAATCTATGACACACACTGACAAAAATTGTTTTTGGTTGTTCTGATACAATAGTTTTTTGGCTTTTAATGTTCTTCAAAACATATTTTGTATATTATAACATTTGAAGAAAATCAAAGAGAGAGAGAGAGAGAGAGACACTAATGGTTTTCAGTTCTTCCCTTGTTTAAAGCACAGAACCATTTGGGTTTACCTCAGTGTTCATAGTTTGGTCAGTAGCTCCCATCACTGGCCTCTGGGCTCAGTTCATTTACTAAACCTGGATTAACTAAGATTAAATGAGTGGAGGTGGAGGAAAACTGTGGGCCTGGATTACAGATAGAACCCGTTAAACGTACAATATGAGGTCTGCCGCACCAGATGTCGATGGCCTTGACGCTGGGTAAATCCTCAAGATCGTATGACAAGTCTTTTATACCGAGACGATATGGATCATATCCTAAATATACACGTATGTTTGAGATACGTCTGTGTGAACCCATTTAGGTCATTAGCGTACTCGCTGTGATCCATTTTGCTCTATTTTGTATCAGAGGAACCCACTTCCTGACCCCCATATGAATTTCGGGTCACGTCTGCAACCCAGCAAATTACATACATGACGGGCAAACTTTAGCAACCTCGACAGAAGGTCCACGCCTCCAGGAAGCAACCGTTTCTGATTAGCCAGGGTCCAGATCCTCTTAGAAGACGTGAAGAGTAGAACAACCAGCTACGCTTCACGTAGCCTGCCTGATTTTTACGATGCTGGGTTTGGTTTATTATTTTAAAACTTTGGCCCTTCTTCAAAACGCAGAGAAACTGTTCATTTAGAAGTGTCAAAATATGAGGAGAAATTTGCAAAAATCACCATGACAGCCAGCTGTATAAAAAAAGACATTTATTTACAAATGTGACTTCAAATGCCTCACAAAAAGATTGTCATATTCAAATGTTGTTCTCCAGTCCCAAACTTGAACTGTGCAAATAGAACCCAGGCAGCATAAAATACATGCACATATCTGTACACTCTGTCAGCAAAATAGATCTGATTACAAAACATAGTCCTCATTAAAAACACCTCTGGATTCCTTTTACCAAGAGTCTCTCTATTTTTTTTTTTTTTTTTTTTTAAACATCTTGAAAATGAATATATTTTTATTTTTCTTCCTCTTGGTCTTCTATATGAAAATAGTGAGATGCAATATAGCTGCGGTTTGTATAGACGTCTGAACGTCATCACTTTTTTCTCTCTCTTTGCCTCTTCCACATTTTTAGCAGCAGATTATCAAAAATAATTAGCAACAGTCGAAACAAAAATCCAACTAAGTGCTTCAGTGAGATCAGCAGACAATGTCATGATATTTTTGTAGTCAGAGGACAAACTGACACAGTGGCTCATATATTTAGTAGGATTGCACAAAAGATCGCTATGTTTTATAGTAGCAGAGGGGGTTTTGCGACGGGGGAGGGGGGACAGCTAACCAGACATGGCCGGGTTCTAGAAAAGAGGCCTGAGTTGCACGGAAGTTCCTAATATTGTCCACTTCCTAACAGAAGTATTTTGCAGAAGCTTGAGTGGATCGTTGCACAGGGTGAATCTGGTGAAAACAAGACTTTAGCGAGTATTTCTGTACATCCATGAACCGACATTATTACATCCACAAAAAAGTGATAATGTCTGCGTCATGAATCTGTGTTTCTAAAGTTTCACCCAAATTAACCTCCAAATAAAATTATTTTCTGCATAAGGATCGACTACGGAGCAACAGTACGGTCATAAGTTTATGCTCCCCATGTTTTTAAAACTCAGCGTGCGCTGCATCCAACAAACTGACTTGGATGCTATCACGCGACAAATTAGGATCTATTGCCTACTTCTGATCAACAGAATCAATTATATGTACATGCTCATATAGTTCAACCCAAAATGACTTGTATCTGAAGATGTTTTAAAGCTGAAGTGTGTAACTTAAAAAAAACTGTTTTACACATATTTGTTAAAGCTGTCACCATATTGTGGAAAAATGAGACAGATAATCTGTGAAAAAAAAGAAAAGAAATTGATCTCCTCCCTTAGCTGTTATTGCCATCTGAAGGAATGGACCACGCCCGACAGAAAACAACCAATCAGAGCCAGGAGGAGGGACTAGTGCTGTCAATCAACCTCAAAAACGCATTGCAAAACTTGCTAATGGTGGAGAAACAACTTAGCATTATGGAAAAACCATTTATCCGCCGTCGTCGGTTACCAACTTAACTAGCCCTAGCATTCATGACACGCTCTGCTAACGAGGAGAAGCTGCACTGCAGCAGACACAAAGGCATGATTGACAGCGTTAATGGTGCCTTTGCACCAAACTCGTTTTGAATGTGGGATTACAATCAAAGTCCATGGCACGTCCAGGACGCGTTGCGCCGCCTTTGGAGTGTTTTAAGTGTTTGACACGTCCAACAAATAGGCCGGCAACAGAAAATCACGGCTAGAGTGACTTTGATGCTCCAGCCGTGCTAGCCCTTGTCCACACAGACTCTGAATGTAAACCAACGCGCAACACGCGTTTGGTGCGAACGCACTATTGTCTGCATTCAAAGTGCACACGCGTTGAACTTGAAGCACTGGACGCATTTTTGGCGCATGTATTGCGTTTGGTGTGAACGCACCATAAGATCCTCCACCTGTCTCTGACTAGTGGTTTCTAGTTAGCATTGGGAGGATGCAGAAGACCTTAACTTCTTCACATACCGTACTCTCTCAACATAGTCACCTTTCCAACAAATATGTAAAAATTAAAAAAATAAAATAAAATAAAAAATGTACAGTTACATACTGCAGCTATAACGTTTAAAGTTCTCTTATTTTACAAGAATGTGTCTTCTGACTGGAGCTACTAACACTTTGAAGTGACCCAGAAAGGTGAGACCTAAATCAGACGGTGGGAGCTCATGATGAGGCTGATGGCAGGTAAACCTTTAAATGTCAAAGACCTGGAACTCATCATATAAGATTCATCAGAAAAAAATATTTGTAGAAACTTTTAAATGATTCTAATGCCAAACAGGTTTTTTTTTGTAACTTATTACATAGAAGAGTATAGAAATCGTAGAAAAAGAGCATAGGAAACGTATGCAAGCGTCCGGTGAGGGCTGGGGGTTAAAGGGTCTGGTTTGGTGTTTTTGAAGTGAGATTCTGTAAAGTTACTGTCAACAGTTTCTCTATCTGCAGGAAAACTATTGACAATAAAACGTTAGCTGTGGTAACTGTGAGCTCATCATGTGTTTTAGCTGACTAACAATGTAACTCTCAAACTAAAATGTTACATTGTTAGTGTGTCGGTGTTAGCGTTGTACTATTAGTCTACACTTCACAAGATAGAGCTGTTGTGCTTATTGCTGTTTTGTGACGTTAAACATCTGTTATGATGCAGCACACCTCCAACTTGTAAGCTTTCCCTTCAATTTGACACCATGCATGGCTACCATTAACAATAATAACTTCACAGAATACTTCAAAATCAAACCTTTAACCTGCTTTTTCCAATCCAGAACCACAACACATTTCTGACATGGCACCCCCTAAGAAAGAAGCCACTGTTCCAAAACAGACAACATCATTTTAGGCTAAAACTCGCATCTGCCTACATAGAAAATCTAAATACCTTCTAGAGAAATGCTTTTTCATTCAGGTGAGACAAAGACTGAGTTGCTGTAAGACGTTGATGTGAGTCTTTCAAAAAGTACCGCTACTCTCCCATCAGTCAAGCATGGTGGTGGTAGGATTATGTTGAACTTCAGTTTGTTTGCAATCACTGAGTGGAATAATGAAGACAGAGGATTACCTTCAAATAATTCAACTTAACCAAAATCCAACTGGTGGATTGTTCGACATACGCGGAGTTGGATGTTCCAACCACCCAGCAACCCCAAACACACAAACAAGTAAGTTACGGGAAAACAAAAAAACACTGCTGAAAATCGATGGCCTCTGGGGTTACTGCCAGAACTGTGGCAGAAAAATAATTTACATCAATTCTACCAATTTTACTATGAAGAGTGGTTTAAAATCCAAGCATGCATAGTGTCTGTTTTAAGTTACTTTACTAATGGCAAATATCATTAGCTTAACGGTATGTATATATCTGTTCCTGCCTGAGTAAGAGGAAACATATAGCATATAGTGAGTAACAGTAAATCCAACCAATCAGCTGCGGTTGGGCTTTGTTCAGCCAATCAAAGTTCAGGGTGTGTGTTGTGTGTGTATTGTAAACTTAGCACACTTAGAAGCCCGACAGCTACTGGTTGCTGTAACCATGGCAGCTTAATGTTACATTCATGGTATTAGACTAGATTAGGTATTAGAACACCAAGTTTGGAATCTATGTTAAACATGTTAGAGCAGGCTGTTTCCTTTTCTCTCTCAATATTTAGAATTCCATACAAGAGTCAGGGGGGTTCTTTGTCTGTGTGCCCTGAAATGATTCATTGTCAGTGCAGTAGATGTAAACCTTTCACCCTCCGTGAATTTGCAGAGCCTCTGTTTCAATTAGCTGCCAAAGCACAAATTAGGTCTGGCACTTCATTCCTTTAACCTGAACTCGCTGCCTGAACAATGTCCTAACAGTACTTCAAGCCACAACATAACTCATAACACATGATTGAGTAAAAATAATTCTGTTCCACAATCAATTTATTGATCATAAACATCGAATCTTCTTAGAAACGTTCTGTCTCCCAGCTGCCTAATTTCAAATATTGCCAAGTGTAAGGTCTTGCTGAAGTGATCGACTGATGCAGCTGATGTTCTGCAAGACAGTGCAAAGATATTATTGAGGCAAGACTGGACACACACACACACGCTCGTCCGCACACACACAAATTTCTTAATTATAGCTTTTGTTCTGGTTTGTTTTTGACCTTAACCACATCTGATTTGCTCAAGCCCTCCACCTGAGCTACAAACCACACTGCTCAATCTGATGTGCCAAAATACATAATCAGTTTTAAACACAACTTCTACTTCTATTGCTAATAAAAAAAAGTGGACAAACCCGCCCAATCGTCACACTGTTCAAGTTTCACTGCCATACTGGTTGGACTGAAACGCCACTGGTTTCTACAGAGTACTAGCACGCATTTATTTTTCCACTTGCAGTCGTCTGTGTTGTTGTTAGTCGGCATTAGTCAGTGGTTATAGTTTAAGAACTGAGCTCAGCTCCCGACCAATGGACTTGCAGTATGCGTTGAGACTATTACACCTTCAACATTTTATTGGACAATGTTTCTAACTCATTAAGAAGTTTTTATTGGAATTCAACCATCTAAAATGTTTACACTGAGAGCTCACACATGTTCTTAAAATAGTCGTATTTGCATGAGTTTGGATGAAGTTACTTCAGATCTGTAAGTTCAGTTTTGCACTTCTCTGTTTTTCCATATTTTCCACCAGTCTGTGTTGCTAGCTGTCAAAAATAACTTGGCAACATCCCGATGAAGATGGTTTTTATCACTGATTGCTATCAGACATGTGACATTTAGGTAAGTGATGCAGAGTGTGAATCTTTCCTATCCGTTTCTCAGAACTGAATTATTAATATTTGGAGTGATTTGTTGAAGTTGAGGTGCTATCCTGGGTTGAGAACTTGCTGATGATGTTCTAATATTTTTATGCCTTTCAGATGAAGTTGTTCTCATGTTTAGCAAACTGCTCTGGACCTCTAAAATTCAACCAACTGGCACTGGATGCTGATATCTGAAGGGAAACTTTGCTGGTTTCAGCTGCACAAATATAGCAGATATAGCAATGCTGCACTCTTGAATTAGTGACTGCCTTTCTTCCCCCAATTTGCTTCTGTAGGCTTGTTTAACGGATTTTAATTAAGGGAAAGGTTGTGGGACTTTCCCATTAAATTTTCTATCTAGAAGGAACAACCATTACCACAAAAATATTTTTGCACTCTTCAGTGACAACTCTCATAGAGGTGCTGTTTCTCCCAAGCCATTAAATAATTTTAAGATTAGCAATGCCCCAAAGTACCAGAGTAAAACCTGTTAAATGTTCATACATATTGTCAATAAACCGACTGTTTTGGAACATTTAACAAGATGCTTGAAAAGAGTAAAATAAATATTTAGTTGAAGCTTTACCAAACTAAGTATTCTATCTTAAGCATTTATGAGCAGTACCAACTTTTGGTGACAGAAAATACGAAGATGAATAGAATTCTATTGCTGCAGATGAAAATCAGACAAAAAGAAAAAGCAGAGATTCTGAAACTATGTGACGAACTTGTTGTGCATGGAGGTAACTAGCTTAGCTGCTAAATGTGTCTAAAGGCGAAACATGCAGAGATTAACAACTGGAACCATTCTATCATCCACGTTCATCAGCAAAATGACTCCACTACTGCCACCTAAAATTCATATAGTCAGGTAACTACAGTCTTAAGTACCTTTTGAACCTTGAAGCAGACATTAAAGTATGCAGTATGTAACCTCTGAGTTATATTTATTGAAACTGTCACCATCTTGTGACAACATGAGTCAAATAATCTGTGAAAAGAAAACAAATCGAACTCCTCTGCCTTCTTCCAGCGCTAACGAGAAGCAGCCAATCAGAGCCAGGAGGAGGGGCTTAGCGTTGTTATTTATGCTCATGTACACATCGCTCATTCCTATGCTCTCTGCTACCCTAGGGCAGATAAACAACTTTTCTGGGACTTGTAAGTTGTTTTCCCACCATCAGTGCATTTAGCAGCGCGTCGAATGACAAACAGCACTAAGCCCCTCCTCCTGACTCTGACTGGTTGTTTTTGTTGCATTTCTTCTGAAGGCAATAGAAGCACTGGAAAGAGGTGACAGAGATAATCTTTTCACAGATTATCTGTCTCGTACTGTGCTGTCGCAGCATGGTGACAGCTTTAATAACTACAGAAAAGACAAGCATTTCCTTTGTAAAAGTTACTCACTGCAGCTTTAAACAGACATTTTTTTGAAGCTCACATTTCTACATTAAAATGAACTATAATTGACCCAATGAAATATTCCGATATTAAATGTCGTGTTTTTATTAACTCTAAGTGAAATATAATCATAATTAACAGAAATGAAAGGTTGAAAACTGTATGTAATCTATGTCATGCGCTTCCTCCAACTGAGTTATGGAAATAAATGAACTCTTCAATAATATTAACATGTACTGAATATGACTAAACTTAGGACATATTAAAGATTGAACCTTCGCTTTAAAAACAAAGTGGCAAAAAAAAAAACAAACCAAAAAAACAAACATGATGCTAAAACTCAAACCATAAATATAAAAATAAACTAGGTATCTTGCAGAAGATTCTGCCAATGACAAAATTTCTGTTCCTGTACTTCAGTGCAGCTACAGCAGTATTGATTCTTCCAGAAGGTTCACACAGCCAGAGATAACAGAAACCCTGCTGAAGATGTCAGACTGCAGTCAGAAGGGAAAGTGTAGCTCATAACAAGTCGCATGAATTGTGGATCAGCCAACAAAACCTGGACCTGCTTTAGATCCTCCTGTGACCCGACTCATACAGCAGGGATGAAGGCCAAACCCAATCATCACCATTTGGTTGGTTGTCCCAACGAATCAAGATAACAGCTAAATAAAGCGTCTGATTACCTCACAGACCTGAAAGCTGCATAATAACAATAAAAAAAAAAACTGGACCATTTCCCCCAAATAAGCCTTTACTAAGTTTGACTCAAAGTTTGTGGAAGCACATAAAAAAACATGAGTTGTGAAGATGATTTGTGTTCCGGTCATCAGGTCAGTGAAGGAACAGAACGTTCCCCAGAACATTAACCTTCGTTTCAACACATTCCGCCTTTCGTATAAAGCATAAATAATGCTTACTTGGAAATTTGGCTCATTATAACCCCCAAAACCTGTCAGCGCTGTCCAGTCAATTTGTAAAGGACATCAGCACCAGTTCACCGTTGAAACATACCAAACCCTTGATTGCCTAAATATTAAACAGCAACAGGACAAAAGCAGGTAAGCCTGTGTAGGCAGAGAAAGGGGGTCAGGAAAAACAGAGAGAGCTGGGGGACGAGGTGAGTGTACAGACCGGAGTAGGGACACCATAGTAGGAAGGGTTTGTTAAAGGAAAGAGCAACATGAAAAAGAGAAGAACTCCCATCAAGTAGGATGATAAAATGGTGAGGCGTTGGGGGTGCTCCAGTGCAGTGCTGATGGCTGGGAAACCCATGTAGTTACAAAAGGAGTGACAGAGAACCGGACCAATCAGGTGACCTGGAAAAGACAGAGAGAGAGAGAGAGGTCAGCGTGAAGAAGAAGTCATGAAGACACACAATCCTTCATGGTTACCATACAGTACTTCCCCCTATAAACATGGCCGTCTGCCAGGCTGAACGCCTCTCACTTGTTTATTTTGAATAAACATTTAAATCCCACCATGACTTTTAATATAAGCTTGTTCTGCTTCTGTCTACGTGGGTCAACACTTGAGAAGACGATGTTCATCATCCTAGCAGGGTTTCTATTTTCTAGGATAGAAAATAGAAAATCCATGCTATAAAATAATCTAAATATTCTCATATGGTAATGTCAATTTGTGGAGTCATTATTGTATTTCAATGTTCCTAGCTTCAATGGTGTTTCAGAAAAAAAACATATTAATTATCATTATATTTTACACTTAGTCAAATAAATATTTATGGACAAAAAAAAAAATCAGAATTCAAACCATAATTGAACAAAAAGTATTCTGTAATGGCCAAGCCTACGTCTTATATATTATTATTTTTATGTCCCATTGTCAAATGCAAGAATTTTTTAGTTTTTCTACCAGACTGCTTTAAATATGCACAAATTAAAAATGTGTACAATTTTTCATTCACCTTTTTCATACACTTCCTCCGCCTGGCCTGCTGGTGTTGGTCAGAGGGTTTGGTGGCGCCGCTGCATGGCAGCCTCACTTCTGTCAGACTGTGACTACCATTCAGTAACTTCCCACCATCAGTGTGTGAATGTGTGTGTGTGTGTGAATTACTTTGGTTTTCCTCTGGACTTAGTAAAGTGCTGCACTATTACAAGCCATTTTTTAAACGTTTGTTTGAAGACCCACTGGATGATTAATTTATTAGAACTTATAGGAAGTGCAAAGAAAAAAAAAAGATTATTGGTTTTATTTTTTTGTGATTGCCTTTCTTTTCTGTTTTTTTATGTTTTGTGAAGAATTGTCTTGTCATGTTTTCAAACTTCTAACACTTTTGAAAACTTTTATTTTTGCTACCTTTAGTTATCCAGACCCAGGATGTAAATGAATAATAAATGAGACCTCACCTGTTCTGATAAAGATGAATGCAGTGTAAGCTCCAAACACTGCTGTGTAGGAGAACTGAAACACTGCAGCAAACCAGAAACACAAACATTTCATCAGAAGATTATTCTTTATGTTTGGTGAGGCTAACAATAATCAGTATGAACGAGGTCACCTCTCACCTGCTGAGAAGAAAATTCCTGACAGCGTGCCCTGTCTGAACCTCAGCAGCTCTATGACATGGTGAAAATGAGCTGAAATAGAGGCCATAGAAAACAGTTAGAACAGTAGCAGAAAATGGAGAATTTATGATTGACAGCAAAGACATCAGCTGACAGGTCTAAAATGTAGAAAATACAACAATCAGCTGCTGAGAGATAAACTCTTCTGGACAATCAGTCAACTTGTGTATCCTACAGAGACGACCTGATGGAATACAAAGAGCAGTTTTCAAATGTTGATTTCATTTATAAATGGTAAAGAAAAAAAAAACAACAAAAAAAAACACGAAACTAATTTGGTCTGGTAGGAAAATGTAATTCAGTGGTGCCAGCCTGTTTGGCCGAGGCAGGTTTGCTTACAGAGAAGCAAAAAGTTGGAAATTCAAAGTGCCTTCAATTGTAAACTCAAAAAGAAAATAGGATTTAATAATTAACCTTACTATGGTCTTAATACGTAGAACTACCAAAAGCATTGCACAGATAAAACAAATGTTAAATTACAGACACTACAGGAGAATTTAAACTCAAATAAGAACATTAGGTCCGACTGTAAATTCAAAGAGCAGACGAGTCTAGAGACTTCACTCTGCACCAGTGTGCTTTACAGATCAGAAGAATGTTAAAATCTAGAATTTGACTATGATTATGTGTTGACACAGAGAGATACAGTTGCATCTCATCAGAGCTATGTTTAACCAGCAGCCTGGTTAGTAACCTCACGCCCAGATTACTAATTACCAAATGACACAAAGTCGTCCCTGCCGCACGTTTAAGACCTGAATCAGTCTTAAACAATCCCACCTGTTTCCTCAGTATATTGTGATCAACTGTGTTAAATAAAGCACTGAGATAACGGACTCTCAACAGACAAATTCTAGAACTATTGTTGTTAAAATTTACATCATTTGAAACTTTTGCCATGTAGCCAGCTAGCTAGCTAGCTAGATAGCTTTGTTTTTTGCAGCATTGAAAGCATAAGCATTCATATAAAAGACAAACACAAACAAGACATAAACAATGAATACATGCAACATTAACAGCAAAAAAGTTAAGTCTCAGTAATTTATACCATTTTACTGTTTCATGATTTATTCACTTGTGGTATGCAAGAAAATTGTGTCCTGTTATGGGGGAATATATATATATATATCAAATACTTGCAAAAGTTAGCATGTAACAGGGGTTACATGAACTCCTGTGAGGAGTCATTTCTCTTTGGAGAACACCGTACTACTCCTTCAAGTTTAAAAGCCATAGGGTTGTTCTACTTGTGCAAAACCAATGCGAATAGTTGTGCTGTTAGAGGTGCATGTTGAGCGTGCTGCATAATGAGAATGATATATCTTTGGGGGGGAAAAAAGAATTACACGTCACGTGCGATTCCCCCTCACGCTTGCCCAGAGTTTGCTGCTGAGTTTTACTCACCCACTCCAAAAAACAGAGGGCAGGTGAAGATGGCAGTGGAAGGACCAGCACACGGCACCAGCATGGGCAACATGCAAGCTCTGAACACCAACTCCTCCGTCAGTGGTGCCACCACTTGATTTCTCAACCAGCGCATGTCACTGAGGCACAGTGTCCAGAAGCACGGGTCTTTAACGAGAGGAGAACCAGAAGTGAAAGCTCTGCTGCTGTAAAGTCAATGCAAAATGTTTTTCTCCACAAATAAAATTCATTTGTAAGTTTGTTTACAAATGAACTGACTGATGCATCAAACAGGCTTGAAACAGAGATTCGCCAATCAGGGATTTTTGGCTGATTCCCATTTGATCATTTTTGTAAAATTCTGACCTACTGATATAAATTTCAGCCAAAATCAACAGTCCTTCCTGTTATTGGTCACTGGTCAGGAGCCAAACAATTATCAGGGGTTTTCCAACAGTTTTAGGGTCATGTTGTTGTGCTGAACCCTGAAATCACGTTGGTTTTGCTCAGTCAGGTCAACTTTCTGAACTATGGAGCAACAAGAGCGTCAAAATGCAGGACTTGTTCTCACATCTGGATCAGTTTCCTGAGAATCTGATCAATGAGTGACGAGCAGGAGGAGAGATTCCATCAGGACAGAAAAGAGACGGAGAATTTAACACAATGAAGATATAATGTTCAATTCACATGTACTTGTCCTTATCAGTGTTTATTATTCAAGCTACAGAAATCCAAGATTGTAACATTTAATTAATACACTCTGTTACAAAAATATTTTGTTTCTCCTAAAACCTTTTTTGGCTGAGAAATATTAACAGAAATGAACTGATAATGTCAGAAAAATGTCATTAATTTAGTCAGAAGATCAAATTTCTCTGAATCAAATTTGGATACAATTAGGATACAATTGATTGGGAAAAACTAATGTAATTTTTGGATTTAGTGTTGCAAAATAGTCATGATTCAGTTGAAAAAACATAGACAACGTCTGGGAAATATTTTTCTTTAAGTGTGGATAAAAAATCGGCAACAGATCAACTGGGATGTTCAACATGTAACAGGAATGTGCAAAAAACAGAGCTGTTTTTTGCACAGCTTCAGTGCTATGTTTCAGAAACAAAGAGGCAGTTAGGTTGATATGGGATTCAACCGAACTCCTTAATGTGTGTCTGCGGAGGCAGACAAACTAAAGTTTAAAATGAAATGCTTGTTTATACAGAAAAGCAAAACCAAAGCTTCTGGACTCACCAAGCACCACACGAACACCATCAATGAAGCTCCAGGGACTGTCCATGGACAGCTGCATTAGTGGGCCCAGAAACAGGACCTGCAGAAAAACACAGTATCAGTTCAATTTGATACATAAAACACCTGATTTACATTTGGACAGTTTCTCCCACCCACTGACTGATCCTTAGGAGCTGAAACAGATTTAGGTTTTGTTGGTGCAGAAAGTTTTGTCCACATTATGGGTTTTAGAGAAACTTAAAAGTGCAAGAGAATTTGCTGACTTAAATTTGGCAAGCTGTTTTACGTACGTGTCCATATTAAGCCACAACATTATTGACACGCAGAAGAAGCGGAGAGACTGTTTAGCCAATCAGGACGCAGAATACAATGCACTGTGGAAAAAAAAAACTGCACAAAAAATCCACGAAGCAGCGAGACAGTGAAAGGTGAACGAGGGTTCACTGTAACTACACATTGTGAACGCACCAAAAAAAAGAAAAGAAAAAAAAAAACATAGACCCATAATACAGTCAACAGTTGTGAAAACCAATAACAAGTGCCATCATTAAAATCATCAATACACATAGAATATGCTTGTTAATGTTCCATTTGCTATGATTCAAAAGCAGCTCTCAACAGGTGGGATTTTAGTCTAGATTTAAAGGAACTCAGTGTTTCAGCTGTTTCTCAGTTTTCTGGAAGTTTGTTCCAGATTTGTGGTGCATAGATGCTGAATGCTGCGTCTCCATGTTTGGTTCTGGTTCTGGAGATTTATAAACTAATAACAGTATTTTAAAGTCGGCTCCTTCCACTGGCTCCATGCTGAGCCAGCGGATCACCGGCAGCAGCGATCTGGATCAGCTGCATCTTCTCAACACACACACATTAATATATAAAGTGAGCACACCCTTCACATTGAAATCAGTTAATCATGAAACTAATAATGAAATAATTGTTATTACTGTATGTGGTGGATGTTCTGTTGTTATTAGGATTCGACCTCAACATTTTTTCCAGAATGCATTTAGCGTGGATGATTTCTTACCATAGTCAGCAGCAGAGGAAGAACAATGGCAGGAATAAAACCTTCAAGGCGGATCCCCAAGAGGGCCAGCAATGGTGAGACAGTCTGACAAAAACACATAACAAAGGAACAGTAAGGATAAAAACAGCATTTACTTAAACATGTGCCACTGTTGTTGAATCAGCTGACATTAAGGCAAAGAAGATAGGTGCTGGGTCTATTTTGGTTCCCAACCTGCAAGAATCAACCAGAGACACATATTACTTTTCTGCAGAAGAGGAGAGCAGACGCAGAGAACCGCCGTCAAACACTGTCTGGGGTCAACTTCGCCGGCTCTCAGTCCCCAACTGCCTTTTATTATGTTAACAACAAAGAGATTGGGCTTCTTCACACAGTCACACAAACAATTGATCGATAACCTTTCCCATAAGATGTTCTGGAACCTTCTGTGGACATGCCCCTACCAGGACACAAGGATGACCGTTATAAATCCATTCCACAGGAAGCTGATAACACAGACAGCTAATGATCAAAGCAACCAATGACAAAAGCAGCCGGTAACACAAGCATGTGTAAACATTTCTAACCCCCAAGAAAACATCTGAAAAAAGAAACCAGCTAAGAATATACCACAAAAGAAAGAAGTCAATAAAACAACACAGAATAATAATGTGAAAACAGAACCTTTCAAATTAACTCATAAGTAAATGAACTTAGATAATTTTTCTAACAATAGGCAAACTCATTCAAAACAAAATATTTCGAAGCTGTCGTACATCAGGTCCATGAAGGTTTTTGTGGGAAACCACAGAGAGCGCACGTGCGCACAGAAAATGTGCAGCGCCATATTTTGCGCACAAGTCGTCATGTTTAAAAATTAGCTTTGCGTCAAAGTTTGCGGATGTATACGCACACTTTTTTGCCGGTGTGAAAATGTGCGGCAGCCACGCAAACCTTTTCTGTGGACAATATCAAACGAAAAAGCGTAAAAACTCACCTAACTGCACTGAAAGCTGACTACAGTCAATGTTAATTACACCAAGAAGTTTCAAACTCAACGTTTTTTTTATGATTTTAATATTTTATTGTTTAAACGTAAACGATGAAACTGAACCGCATTTTTCCTCAGACAATAACCTAACACGCAGACACAATGGAGAAAATAAAAGTAAAAGGATGTGATATGATGGGATGGTATAGAGATTATTTTCTTTCGAGGAATGCTTGGAGATATTTGTCACATAAATATATGGATAAATTTCAGTAGAATTTATTTCTGTAATTTCAGCTCTCTGGAATACACCGTTGATTATTTGAACAAAGTTTGTTTTAAACTCACCTTGACTGCTGTGAATTCTCTCCATGCCCAAACAAAGAGAGGTGACAGGCCCGACACGACCAGGACGCTGGTGAAGCGCCTCTTTATCACCGCAGGATGATCCCTGAAGACAGAGGACAGACCTTAGGGTCAAAGGGCACTAGTGGGATAGATGGCCACAAACACACTGACACGTCAGCGCGTGTTGCTGCCACTCGGGAGCATTTCTAAGACAGACAATCTTTGATAGTGGAGGAAGCATACCTTGTCTGGTGGTTGTTTTTCTAATAGTTTGCTTTGTGACGAAATAAAAACTGGATCTATGTTCAAACAGTTCAATAAGCTAAAGGGAGCAGCTGACAGGACACAAGTAAATCTATGAACAATCACCTTTAGAGTAACAACAAATCTCCATTTCTAAACTGCTTTAGCTTTATTGTCATGTTGTTAAATCGGTGACAAACTATCACAATCCTTCATTTGACACAGATTTTCTTTCATATACTCAATGAAGCGTTTGGAGTCATAAAATGTGATCTTAAGCAGTGAGCAAAAAGGGACAAGGAACAGGAAAGCGAAACAGAAGAACTAAAGTCACAGAAATATGGGCTACTGACAAGGTTTACTGGGATGTTTCTTCTGGTAGAGAGGGGATGGGTGGAGATAAAGAAGGAAATTGAGAACAGTTGTTTTGTTTTGACGAGTTTTACAAACGAGTTTTAATCGATTTCGCATTTACTGTAGAAGAACCCAGTTCAGTTGAGCATTCTCGGTATGTTCTTTAGCAGCCGTAGCTTAGAGCAGCTAAACATCGCGGAATAGCCTTTAGCCTAATGCTCGTTAATACTCACCTGGGCAGGTCGCTCCTCCAGACATATAAACTGCCAACATAGCAGCAGGCAAGCAGTAGGCAGGACAGCACTGACAGCCAGCACAGTCCACCCGAAGCCTCTTCCGTCTGCTCTGTCACAATGCCTTCCTCCTCCGCCATGACGGCTCACACAGGTGAAGAAGGAGCACTAAGCAGAGCCGGGCTGGCTCCTGGGTCATCTGGCACGCGCCAATATCAGCACAAATCAGAAGAATCTGTCAAAACTCTTATTATACCTGTTAAGCTCAACTGCTCGCGATTCGGCGCTTTCTGACTGCGTCATCATCGGCTTCCTTCTTTTTCCTCGGTATGTTGTGGTTTGAGACGCCTCTGGGTGTGTTGTCGCCCCCAACAGGTGGAGATACATATGTGACCCGGGGTTACAGCAGTTTGTTTTCCAGTCCATCTGCAGCACTCTGTTAATGTGAATCAAAATGGTTGAGAGTTTCATCTAAATTCTCTAAATTAGAATTTTATTGAAAAGTCCGTTCATTTCAGGATCTTTATCACCGTGAAAGTGATGATGGTATTACATAGATTAACCACACAGACAGGTTTCCCCAGCCCTTATTTCTGTTAATTATAATGATTTAATCCTACTTATGTTAAGGAACACATGACATTAAAATTAGAATATTACAACACATTTTATTAGAAACCTCCACTGAGGAGATAATCTAGATTAGAAGATATTTTTAAGTGTCTGTGAAATTTCATGTGGCAGTGTGATGCAATGGAATTTGAAGACATTCAAAATAAAAATAAAATAAAAAAATTAAAAAAATCAAGGAAAATGTCAGCTTTTTAAAACATTCAATGCTTAGAAAAATATCGTAGGACCAGAGGTATAGATTACCCCAAAATTGCACCCAATTAACAGAGAGCAGAACATTCCTTAAGGTTCATCCCTGGCAGCCCTGGAAGGGACTGACCCTCCAGATCTTTTTTATTATTTCCAAGGAATATTGGATCTCTCTAGTTTTCAGCAAATAGAGAGATGAACGACGGTTTGTGTATCTCGTGCATTCCTTGGGTTGTTATTTACTTTAGTGGTATTTTTCACATTTTTGTTTTCTCTATATTCTTTTGGTGGACTCACTTATTTGTTGGGATCATCAAGTCAAGCATTGACAGCTTTGCTTTGCATTCAATTACAACTAGTAAATGTGTTTCACCAGTTGAAATTAAATATACTGTTTCTGGTTCTCTCTCGTGCTCCGTCTCCCTGGACACAGTCTGAAATCAAGACTGTTTGATCAACTGGTCTTTAAATTCTCCTTAGGTGTGAATAAAAAATACATTTAAAAAGTAAAATATTAAAAATTAAACATCAGTGGCACAGTGGCACTGTTGGTAGCACCTTTGCCTTGCAGCAAGAAAGTCATAATAATGATAATAATAATATTATCACAGTAATAATATTCCCACACAAAGAACAGAATATTCAGTCTGTAAGAGGTTTATGTTTTTAGGCTTGATATCTATTTGAGATTATTAGATTAGCTACCGCTACTGTTAGCTAAGCTAACACGATGGAGGTTGTTTAGGTCACTCAAACACCTGCTCTACTGATGATCTGTCAAAGAGTTAGTGTTTAAGTTGCCTTTTTTAAAATGTTTTAACTAACCCAAACACACAGAATTCCAAACCACATCTACATGTTAAGGTTGTCAAAGTCAGTGATGTCACTTACTTTGAAACAACATCACATCACTGACTGTGACATCAAATCGTTGTGATGTCACTAATTGTGATGCCATTGACTGTGACGTCACTGACTGTGACATCACTTACTGTGACATCACTGACTGTGCGTTGCTACTTTTTTTTGTAATTTTATTTCCTCTGTGGGTTTTGGGGAGCGTAGGCATTTCTATCCAGGCAGAATTGGCAAAGCTCAATGTCATTTTTACAAGCGGCAGAGGGTTGTTGTCAACGGCTGCTGAAAAGTAATTAAATAAGTAACTTGCAATCTAACTTAGTTACTTTCCAAAGCAATTATTCAGTAATCTAACTAAATTACTTTTTCAAGGAGTAATCAGTAATCCGATGAAAGCGACTTTTTCAAAGTAACTGTGCATTCACTGGTTGTGTTCATTTGCAGTTTAACCCTTTTACACAAAGTGCGCTCGCTCTGTTCTTACTGGTGTCATTCTTCCAGGATTGCCTCATCATCCAGCTGCTGGGTGGATGATGAGGCACCACCCAGCCTCATCATCCACTCACTGCTCACAGTGAGTGAGCAGAGGTCTGCTCACTCACTGTGGAGCCAGTTCAAAGTGTTAAGGAGAGAGAAGAGAGACGAACCAGAACTGAGAGCCGTCGGACAAACCGAAACCAGTGACCAGTCAGGTGACAAGGTGACAGCTGGTCTCTGATATGCTGAGTGAAGCCGCATCATCTCATGATGCTGTGCTCGGCCGCAGAGTGTTTGGGTGTGTGCTCCAACAGTTTCGTGCTAAGGTTCCAATAAGAAGCCCTTTGTTTCTCTGCCTGACTCCATCAAATCATTTGCTGCTCACTGTCTGACCAATGAGAATGTGTTTCCTTCCATTACTGTCTCTCCTGCTTTTCCATCAATAGACGGTGTGTCTGTCTTCAAAACCTTCATTGCCAGGTTGCTTTGAAGTCTTTGGGAAGAACGTCTTGTACAATATCACTGTGACGGTTCTGAATCTACTCTCTGTCATAGAGCTCCGGGTGTTCAGGTGGACTGAGTTGTTTGCAGCTATTCACAATTTCAATGTCTTTCTTAACAAAAGTGTTGCTCTGTAAGTTGTGCTTTCTGTGTGAAATATAACCTCTTACATTTGGAATCCATTGCAAATAAGAAACATTGCACATGCAATCAATTTAGTTTTTGAGCAAGGTGCAGCTGGTTTTGTCATTCCTTTTGACCCAACTTCCTTCATCTTGCTAAATCCCTCTTTCCTCCCTCTCTCTCTGAGTGTGTGCGCGCGTGAATGTCTGTGGAGTGAGGTGAGCTCCCACAGAGGGCTTGTTTGTTCTTTGTCACAGTAGGGAAGAGTAGGACTGACGGAGAGCTGCACAGTTACTCAGGCGCTATAGCCAGTTGAGCGTTCCTGCTGAAACTATTCGGGAGGAGGAAGAGAGACGGAACAGAGCTCCGAGCTGAGAGGACAAAACTAGGAAATAATCAGGCGACAAACTGGTTTAGAGGAAATCTGCTGGAAAACAAGGTCAGTTTGATTTAATGACAGGTTGATGTTTTAGTATTGTTGTTTTTTTTTCTCTTTCTAAGATCAACAGTAAGAACGTTGGAAAGACTTCGCTGTCTGATGGTTCTCACAGGCTGCATCCTAAACTTCTATTGACTAGTGCTGCTGATTATAAGTGAAAATCATTAGCCAAAAATGTCTTGAATGTAGAGTTTGGAGCTGACCGGAGAAGAGCTTTCCCTGAGTTCCCTGAAGCAGGAAACACTACATTTGTTCATAAAACAGAAATATAAATATTAGTGAGGCCTACAATATTGTCACTGCCAGTATTCAGGTACAAAGATGAATGTTAAAAAAGGGCTTCAATTTCAATTTATCTGTTAAAGCAAAGAATTAGCAATGTTTCTTTATATTTTACTCATGTACTCACTTGAATTTATTTGTGTGTGTGTTTATTACAAAATACACTGCTCAAAAAAATAAAGGGAACACTCAAATAACACATCCTAGATGGACAGTTTGATTTCACAGAAGTTTGATTTACTTGGAGTTATATTGTGTTGTTTAAGTGTTCCCTTTATTTGTTTGAGCAGTATATTATTTGCAACAAAGATTTGGAAAGTGTATGCATTGTAAAATCATAAGTGAAGAGAAGACCAAGATGTGACAGCTGATCTCATCAGCAGTCATGCTACCTGGAAAAACAAAACAAAAAACAGTCTCTGACTTTATCTGCACCTTTGCAAATATGTGGCTTAGATCATTTGCTTAGATGTGACATTCAAATCACTCAGATAAGCATCCACCTCGCTGAAGCACAGTGTATTGTTGCCCACACCGCACTGGGCGGTGTGGGCAAAACAGAGGTGCTCTGTTTTGTGGGCACTGATTATAAAACCACTGATTATAAAACCAGGAAATACTGACAATCCTATTGCAAGCAGCAATTTCCCAACTGCAGGGTTTGGCTCACCTTGGTTGTTGGTTACGCAGGAACAGCTCTGTGTGTTTCAGCACAGTGACATACACACGCATGCCTCAGTTTATTCTCATTTAAACTGTATTTTTTATTTAGATACTTTAAATAATAATTAAAAGAAAACAACCAATCTGAAATTTTGTTTTTATTTATTTATTTTTTTACTAACGTTTGCGTTTTTTTTTTTTTTTTTAAACTTATTGTTAACTTTAGGCAGGAGTGATGTATGATGTCCATGTCGTTGGGGCTCTGGTGGATTTTTACTCTGGTGACAAACATTCTCAGTTTATGTTCTGTCATCAAATGTGTGGTGAAGAAGAGACCCACATAAACGTGTTCTTTTTGAAACGATTGCTCCTCTTCAAAGCAGTGCCGGCATCAACACGGCTGTGAACGCTCTGCAGCTGCTTCTTTATTGTCAAGTCTCACTGTAGTGGGTCGACGTCTGATCCGGTTCTAGCCATCCTGGTTCTACATCCTTGCGTTCTGGTTTGTCGCTGTTGTGAACATGAATATGGGAAGGAACGTAGGAGCGGCGGACAGGCGGCAGAGCGCACGACTGACGTATGGAGGCCTCAGTTCTCCGTGCAGACGACCCGTTGACCTTTGCAGCAGGCCTCCCCTCTCTCCCAACCTGCTTTCCTGTCAGTCGTCTGTGAAACAAATAAGGCCACTGGAGACAAAATAAAAATCCTTCAAAAGAGCTTCTAGATTGTGGTTTGGATGGACTCAAATAAACTCAGTTGTTCTGTTTTGTCTTATAGAAATTTACAGTGGCTCAAACATAATAAAAAATTTATAACAGCTGATTACATAGTTTACTATGTGTACAAATTTATATGATAGCACTTGGTTTATATTAACATTCAACCTTTTTGGATTTGGTTAATGCAGTGAAAGATGGACACAAATATCCACACATGAACGTTAATGAAAAGAATAAACTCAAACAAAGAAATTTGCACTCCAAACTAACGTCATGTTGTCCTGATGCAAAACTGTAACTCTGACAGTTTCTTGCTTCTTCGTTGGCTGGCCGTTCTTTCATTGATCCTGGAGATGCTCGTCCTTCGCAGTGAGCAGGTCTGACAGCTGACGCCATGCCCGCCCGTCCATTTCGGTGGTTGAGGTGTGTTGGTTGGAGTTTGTAAGTTCCAGCCTTCACTCACTCAGCTGATTAAATGATAAATGAACGCAGTCTGCTTGTGAGGAACGGACAGCTGGGGTGCAAAACATAGGGAAGGACCGAGCGGGCTCTGCACCTGGAGGTGAATCTGCAGATGGGCCGACAGCAGCAGAACTGGTTAAAACCACGGTCAGGGAGGAGGAGCGATCTGTAAACAGTTTGGACAAACCTGAGTGAAATGTCCTCGTCTGGAGACTGAATGTGTTTTTTTCCACTCTGAAGTATTTCAGACACACTTTGCAGCTGTTTCTCACCAATGACAGGAAAATAATTCTCCAGATGGCCTGAGCTAATTTTTTTTCTCTCTTTTTTTTTGTTTGTTTACATTTGGATTACTCTAGCTTGAGAATTTCTCTGATTACGCTTTTTCCCAGTTTTATTACAGTCACTTTATTTGTGACACACAACAACTAAAAGCATTTTGAAATCAAACTATAAATCGCAGAAAACAGAAAATCAGCACAAACTGGAGAGCAAAACTTTTCAAAAGCACTTTTCCTCACCATCTTCTGGGGAAATTGCAGTAAATAATTTTGTTTTTAAATAATAAAACTGTCCTTAAATTCATCATGTGTGAATCTGACTGCTAGCCACCGACAGAACAACACATAGTGACACATTTCTTCCTTGTCTTTCCGAACATCACTAGTTTGTTTTCTGTACGTACGTCTTCAGATGGAGGTCTACACGGTCACCGTGGCAACTGGGACATCAGAGTACTCAGGCACCAACAACTACATCTTCATGACGCTGATAGGGGAGAAAGGGGAAAGCGAGCGCACCCTGCTGGACAACCCTGGACTTGACTTCTGTCGAGGAGCAGTGAGTGTGTGAAATTTAGTGGCGGCAATCTGTCCCATGATGAAAACACTGCATCTTTCCATCTCTTTGGGACGCTGGGTTATATCTGCAGAGACCCCTATAAGTACAGACTAATGCTGCAGTTGCATTTTTTTATTCATGCATTGGCTGCACGAGTGAAAAATGTTGCTTTGGTCAAAAGAACATTTTTCTACAATCATACAAAAATGTCTCTTCAAATTAAAATAATCATAATGATCATAATTATCTTAATGATCATAATAATAATAATCAACATTATCATGAGAATGCACATATGAATGCCTGCACAAGTCCTACTAAAATGATGTTTTAGCTGAACCCAGACATGTTCAGGTTACAGATTGTTTCCCTTTTCTTTCCATTCGTCATCAGGTGGACCAGTACAAGGTGACCAGCAAGGAGCCTTTAGGGTCCCTCTTACTGGTTCGACTGGAGAAAGAAAAATATTTTGTTGAAGACAACTGGTTCTGTCAATATGTCACAGTGGAACCTCCCGGAGAAAAACGACTCTTGACATTCCCGTGTTACCGCTGGCTTATAGGAAATGCCAGGGTGGAAATAAGAGAAGGAGCAGGTAGGGGGAACTTCAACTGCCAAGACTCAACTTCAGCTGAGTTAAAATGATGTAGAGTTAAAGAATTGAAAGTGAATGCTGCTTGCATGCTGACTTGACATGTTTGAGTTTCTTCACATACCTGGTGTCACTCTGACATCTGTGTGACCCGTATGTTTGGTTATTGAATGATCCAAAAAGTTACGGATGTGCATTGAGAGGAACATAGATCTGTTTAGGTAAAGACGCCAACAGCTCTTTGAATACTAAGGAATAACTCTTTTATTAGGCCAACATGTGTCGGTCAGTTGGCCGCCATCATCAGGGTCTTTTCATTTTCAAATGAATCAATCACACGTTCAGAGAAAGTTCAGCCGATACTCTCTGACGGTGAGGGATGATTTGCTGTTCTTCTCATTTCGATCATTTAAAAAGACGGCAAAGAACAACAGTTTTATTCACACATGCTGCCAAATCCATATGTTAATCTGGCCAAACAGCAGAACGCGTCTGATTTTACTTTCTGCATTCACAGCAAAGACCCTGGCGGATGACTCCTCAGCAAAGTTGCTGCAACACAGGAAGGTGGAGTTGCAAGAGAGACAAAATACCTTCAGGTCAACACAAATACAATAAAATGATGAAGAATTATTTATTATTTCTTATCCCACCACTGTGATTTAAGGTTTGTCTGTGTTTGTCAGGTGGGTAACGTGGGCCACGGGGATTCCTAGATGTGTTGATGCCAAAACAGAAGCTGACTTACCCCAAGATGTTCGCTTTGACAACGAGAAGAGGAGTGATTTCGAACATTCATTGCAATATGCGTGAGTGACACACACACACACACACACACACACACACACACCCACACACACACACCCACACACCGATTTGTATTTCTAGAAATTTAGAAATACAAATTTCTTTTTGTATTTCTAGAAATACAAATAGAAATTTGTATTTCTACTTGTATAGAAATAGAAATATGATACAACGTCAACATTTTCCAGACATTTTCCCAGACCTAAAGGATATTACTTTCGAGATTATTTCTAACTCTAGCCAAAACATTTTAGACCTTACCTTCCCAGCACAGGACAGGTCATCCTTAACATCGTAAGCGACAATAAATGTGAAAATGGGTCTTCTTTCTCAGCTTGGTTGAGCTGTCCCTGAAGAAGCTGGTCATCACTTTTGGGAAATCATGGAGTGACCTGGATGACTTCAAACGCATCTTCTGGAAACTGAGGAGCCCAATAGCTGGTAAGCAAACTTATGTCATGTAGAAGCATCTGTTATAGCCGACAGCAAAACATTTTTAGGTTTTATTCTCAAGAAAGGACCTAATCGCTCTTCACCACATCAGATCTCTCGCTCCATTTTTCCCTCACTCTGAAAAAGATCCTGATACTTAATCAGCTGCTTCTGTGCATTCAGATTAATCACGCCTCTTATGCCTCCTGGTCAAAATTTCCTGGGTACAGACCCCCACGCCCTGTGGGGAGTGTACATGTAATGTCTGGACTTTAAGTACATGTCTAATGGAGAATATCACTGGGCAGAGAGGTATCTCAGTTTCCCTGTTGGACATAATCCTCACAGCCTAATCTCAAATTAGCAGAAGACAGGAGATTGGATCACCATAATTCCCACCACACAGAGGCAGAAGAATGCCAGGGGTGGTCAATTTTAAATTACTTTTTTTTTTTTTTTTGTTAAAGTTCATTTTAAAGACATGTATTTTTCTGTTTATGTACCTCTTTCTGGAATTATTTTCCCAAGCAGAACAGAAAGTCACATTGTGAAACAGGCCTGAAGTAGGGTTTTTAGAAAATAAAATTATTCAATTCACATGAACTTACAAATTAGATTTTGTGCAAAGTTTTATTTAATATTCCAACACACGTTACATCACAAACATTGAAGCTCATAGAAAGTATCCTCAACTAATGTTTGCTGCTTTAAATAAGCAGATCGGCTCAAGTTGAGTTACTTTTTTGATATTTAAAAAATGTATTTAGCAATGCAAACATGGATCTTGTGATTTAAGAGTACTGCATGGATCACTGGAAGGAGGACTGGCTCTTCGGCTACCAGTGTTTGAACGGCAGCAACCCAAGGATGATCAAGAAGTGTTCGGTTCTGCCAGGAAACTTCCCTGTCACATCAGACATGGTCCAGAGTTCAATGCCATCAAAAACCAACCTGGATAAAGAACTCAAGGTGGAGAAAAAAACAAAAATCAGCATCTGCTTTCACAGAAGACACACTTATTTTTGTCCATTCAAAATAAATATTTTCTAAATATTTTCTTTGCTCCTGCGTTTAATCTCTCCAGGCAGGAAACATATTCCTGCTGGACTACGCCATCATGGACGGGATTCCTGCAAACACAATCAAGGGCAAACTTCAGTTCATAGCTGCTCCGCTCTGCCTCCTGTACCAGCATCCAGACGAAGGACTCATTCCTATTGCAATTCAAGTATTTTACCTAAACTGCTTTTACTTCAAAAATGCTGAACGGTTGAACCACAAACACTGGGAAAGTATTCAACTGATAAAAGGTTATTTGAGAAGTTGTCAGCATGATCCTTGGACAACAAAGGATTGGGAAAAAAAAGTACACTTGAAAAATTTCCATCAGCTTATGCGATTAACTAAATGTATCGAAGTTGCATGAACTCAGTGTTTTAAAAATATGTCAATTATTCAAAAAAAAAAAAAAAACGTGGCACAGCAAAAATTATTCATCTGTCCTGAATTCAAATATTTTACCAGTATTAAATCAGAGAATATCACATATATTTTAAAGTCAGTCAACTTTCCATACAGTCGTGCCAGCACCGGTGAAGGTGGAGAATTCTATGGAATGAATTATAAAATGATTATACAAAAAATAACTATAAGGTTTATGACCAGATTATAACAAACCAAAGCTAACAAAACTGATGGATGGTGGTAAAACCTCATGTTTGTTTTATCAAAAAAATTTTTTTTTTTTTTATCATGTGCAGGAGTCCCTATGCCTTCACTCTCCTTTGCTTTGTCTCCAGCTGGAGCAGACTCCAAACCTGGACACGTCCATATTCCTGCCCAGAGATCCTCCTCTGACCTGGCTGCTGGCCAAGATATGGGTGCGTCACTCGGAATTCCAGGTTTTCCAGGTTTTGTCTCACCTTCTCCGGACTCACCTGGTGGTCGAGGTGTTCTGTGTCGCAACTCTTCGACAGCTGCCTGCGGTGCACCCCATATACAAGGTCATTATTGCTTGTGGCATCGGTCACGTTCTGGGCAGTTTCATACGTGTTGACGGGTTTTAGTAAATCACACAAATTAAGTTTTGGAGTTTGAGCCACTTAAATGAGAAACTTTCTGACAATTACTGATATGCTGCTTATATAAAGTATATTGTTCCAAAAATGTGTCCAATCATGCAGTTCATATGTATATTTAGGAAGGATGAAGAGTTTAGTTGTTGGAACAATGAAGTGATAGAAGCCTGCCCGTCTTGTTTGATTTAATAATGGTTAGTATTTTTATTATAACTTGTGTTTCTCACCTTTGCAGCTCCTGGCTCCTCATCTGCGCTACACACTGGAGATCAACTGCAGGGGGCGAACTCAACTCATCTCTCCCAATGGCATTTTCAAACGAGTATACCGCTGCATTATTTGATAAAGTGCAAATATCTCTAGAAATGCCAATGACACCAAGAGCAGCAACCTTTTAATGGCAACACTTCATTTGAAGGGGTGTGCATAAGACCGACATGAAATAAACATGACATAAACATGACATAATATCTCTTATAAAGATATTATGCCATAATATCTTTATATTATGGCATCTTTACATCTTTACATCTTTACTTTATGCCATAATATCTTTATGGCATAAAGATATTATGCCATAATATCTTTATAAGAGATATTAGATATTATGTGCAGGATAATATCTCTTATTATCCTGCACATGATATTATGTCATAATATCTGTTATAAAGATATTATGTCATGAATGTTTATGACTTTTGTCATGAAGTGTCATTCGGTAAATAACGCTTTGAATGCAAAGTTTCAACTTAACATTAAAAGTGTCGTTATTTACCGAATGACACTTTGACAACAGTTGTAAACATTCATGAACACTAATACATCTTCATGGCAGGTGTTGTGTCGTGTTTATCACGGTGTCACGTCAGTCTGATGCACACCCCTTCAAATAAAGTGTTGCCCTTTCAATTGATGTCATGTGAAAATAACAAAAATGTGTAAGTTCTCCCTCTGTAGTTTCGGTTGCGGTCTGAGGACGGTGGTGACTGTCGTCCTGTTTGTGGACAGGTTGTGTCTACGGGCGGTGACGGCCTCCTGATTCTTGCCCAGAGGGAATACGAGGTGTTGACGTATCGCTCCCTTCAGCCACACTTTGACTTCACTGACAGAGGAGTTTTTCAGGTCCCCAACTATTTCTACAGAGAAAACTCTCTGATGTTGTGGGAAGCCATTCATAGGTACCTTTATCTTTGCACATCTGACTTCTCATCTTTAGTTTTTCTTTATTAGGAAATGTAAGAGCCAGTCTTACCATATACCTGTTTGTGGTGTATGATCTCTGCATTCTGTGGAATGATGTAGAACCATTGCACGACATGATTTTTACAGTGTCAAGTCACTATGTTGTCAAAGCCTCCTATTCTCCACCTGGAGACTCATACAGAACACATCTCTGAACAGGTATTTATGTTCTGATAGGTGCATAATAAATAACTGCAGGTCTCTGCTTAGTTTCGTCTCAGATATGGTGAGTCTGTACTACCACACAGACCAGGATGTGGAGAAGGACCCGGAGCTGCAAGCCTGGATCAAAGACATAACAGAGGAAGGCTTCGCTGAACTTCCCAACTTTGGTAAATTCATTCTTAGTGATTCTTTATGGAAATAGTTGTGTTTATTTATTTTTGGAAACATGCCAGTGATTGTCCAATGATCAGGCTTTTACTCTTTTGGCCAGTTCATGTCTGTAAAAGTGTCAGGAAGCAAGAGACAACGAGTGAGTTGTCAAGGCAACAGGCCTGACACCTGTTGGACAGAAGAACAGGCAGAAATCAGACCAAGGCTCTAATGTTTGCTTTCCCAAGTTGTTGCTCTTCTAGTGACATCCATCCATACATCCAACCAGCCATTCTAACTTTACCCTAAAAAGATCTACGTGTCTCCATACATCCATACACATATCCATAAACACATCCTAGTGTATGTGCCAGGTTGCAGCGAGGTTAATGCCTAACTCCAGCTGCCATTGAGTGAGAACAGGAACACAGGAAACAACCATTCATTCATTCATGCCCTGAGACCTAGGAGCGTTTACTACCAGTCTGCCAGACCACCAGGTGTGAAAACATTCTGAAAGCCCCAAAGCTCATGACATGATTTCACGAGAGAGGCGTTTCTGAATATGTCATTGGAGAGGTGAAGAGTAGATGAGGTGTTACACAAATAATTTTTTGTCCTCTTTGTTGTGTTCATTTTTTTCAGGTCTGTCAAATAAACTCTGCAGCAAAGAGGAACTGTCCACTCTACTGACTGTGGTCATCTTCACGAGCACAGCTCAGCACGCCGCAACTAACAATGGACAGGTACCGACAAGTGAATCACACAAAAAGCTCTGGAATGACCAAACCAACTAAATTACAGCTTCAAAACATCTTGCCGATAGATTAAACCTGATGGAGGCGCTGTTCTGTCCACAGTCTCCACTACAACCAGTGTTCTGTTGTTTTCAGTTTGACTGGTGTGCCTGGGTTCCCAACACCCCATGCACCATGAGACTCCCCCCGCCGACAGATAAAGACGCTGTTACCATAGAAATGATCATGGCCTCCCTTCCTGATGTGGGCCAGTCCTGTGTGCAGATGGCGATCACATGGCATCTGGGACGAGCGCAGCCGGACTCAGTGAGTCCGTGGTTTTACTCATTGTCAAATCAGGAGGAAAAAATGAGGACACCCTTTATGTTATTAAAGCTAAAGTCTAATAAGTAATGCTTTTATATCAAATTTATGTGAGATCACGATTTCTTGATTAACAAAGACATTTTGAATAATGTCAACTTTGTATGAAAAGTGTTCTGATATACTGAATGACATTTTATGACAACAGTCATAAATACTCATGAAGACACCATCATGGTGTGATGTCATGTTTATGATGGTCTCATGACAGTCTTATTCACAACCTGTCAAATAAAGTTCTACCCTAATGGTGAAGTACAGACCACGGTGTTTCATCATTGATGATTAAGTGCCTTGTTATTCATAGTCTTTTACTGTTTTATCCAGTATTCACTTCTTTTTAACTGCTTGCTGTTTGTTTTTTGCCCAGATTCCTTTGGGCCAGTACACACAGGAACACTTCACCGAGTCTCCGGCCCTGGAACTGATTGAAACGTTCCGGATGAAGCTGAAGGAGATTGAGGACCAGATCCTGGATCAGAATACAGGACTGGACCTCCAGTACCTCGTCCTTCTGCCCAGCCGCATAGAAAACAGCATCACCATATAGAAACACACTCAATGTAATCATCACACCACTTCGTTTGTGTATCTTGAGAAGCGCTTGATTTCTTTCGGAACTTTGAAGAAAACCGTGTTGCCATGGAAACCCCGGGGGGGGGGGGGGTGCAGACCATCTGTCTGACGCGGTAAAGGACGGTGATGGATTTCATCGAACATGGCGACAGCTTTTATTTAACCCAAAGATCTAAGCTTTATACTAATTTATTAGCATGATTAGATGAGTGGTTCTATTAAAACATTTTTAAAGAATCTATGATCATAAACCAAGAAACAATGCTGTGTTTGGATCATAACCAAGCAAAGAACACATGTGAACGCTTGACATGGCTGGTATATTAACAATGACCTGAGAATAACTTACATGTTTCGTCTGACAGTTGATCAAAACAGGGAACAAAGATACTAACATACTGAGTCATATTCAAAATGTTACGTGTTCCAATTGTAACCCGGATAGTAAACAAACATAAGAGAAGCTTAAGATAATAAATAGCAATGATAAGTTAATTTATTCTATCCTTTTATTTCAATTAACATTTCAAAGTTCATGTAAAGTTATTAGAAAATATGTTGCATTAGTTAAAATAAGTTATGTTTATTTTGTGGGGAATTGCCAGCGAAAATTGTATTTTCCTACAGGAGTACGGTCTGTGAAGGTAGCACAGGTGTGAGGGAGAAAAAAACGGCAGAAGAGAGTGAGGTGGAGTTAAGCGAGCGAAGGGATAGCGCAGGAGGAGCGGTTAGCAGGCTTTGAAGTGAGTAAGCTTATACTGGTCCTTAAGAGAAGTAATAATTTATAGTATGCAACTCAGCAGGACACGGTATAGTTTCGGCTAGAAACTGTTGAACTGTGTGTTTGTTTTGTTTACGTATTTCCCCGTGAGTTAGAGCGAAGCTAACCTAGCTGTTCGCTAATATGGAGTTCTGTAAGCTGCTGTTTCGCGGAAAAAGTGAAACTTAAGAGAGCTACAGAAAATCGTTACCGGACTGGCTAACGAGACCCGGACTCCATATAGTCACTCTGAGCGCTCGCGTCGCTCAGAGTACGTCTGGCAGCGGGGGAGCTGAGGGCCGTGGATGTGGAGCACGTGGAGCGCACCAGACAACCGCATCTTTCATGAGTTGCTGTTTCTTTGAATCGCTTAGATGTACTTCTGAACGCAGAAGTATTGCCTGGAAACTCACCACTACATAAGGTACTGAGTTGCATTTCAATATTTTGCTCTTGGAGTGAAGAGGCTCTGGACTGTTGAGTCGGTGGGACTCCAACTTTCATGAGCATCTGCACAGGCCTGCAACGTAGAGAGTATTTTCTGCCGGCATTAGGTTTAGTTTTAGTATAGTGGGTTATATAACTGATGTTTTATCCTGTACATGCATATTCATTGTTCAGTTGGAATATTGCTTTGTTTTTTCTGTTTTGCCTGAAACCCAAAACCCTGCCATTTCCTTATTTTATTATTATTTTGCCTAATTAAAGGAGGGTTACTATGGCCTACTTTACATGGTGTGTAGTGTAATTTACTTTATTAGTGTCCAAATCTGATTGATCCAAAAGCATTAGAGAAAGATACAGATTAAAAAAGTGATTGAGTATACTGAAGTAAAGAACCCACCCTCACTTATTTCTGACATTGCTTAAGTGAGGGCTACACAATGAATAAAAATAGTTTTTTAAAAAAAATCCAAGTATGTAATAAACCTTCTTTTTATTAAGTGCACATAACTATATTGATCTGATAAAATATTTGGATCTTAAATGTTTTCATGTAGCTATAATTAGAAAGTTGTTGTGATTAATGATATGCTTCACTTGATGAATTGAGTGACTAGAATAAAGTTACATTTCAATACATTCCTAATTCATTGAATCTCTAAAAGTAGATTGTTTTCAGGTTCCTCTGCAGAGGAACCAGCGAAGCTTATAGTTCGACTGGTTTAGTTTATCCTGAACTATTTCTATAGTTGAGCTGCTGTGGGTTAATTCTACTAAAGAACAAACCGACCACTTCTTCCTTTTTTTTTTTTGCAAAAAAAATGACTTGTTTTGTTGCCATGATGGGCAATACACATGGGCCTGCGGTTCTACACAGCAGCATGACTCTTTCACAAGCAGCTAAACATTCCTGTGACGTTTAATGGTGTCTCAGAAAAACATGTTACGACATGTTAACGACCCGTTAAATATTTGTAAAAAAAGTGCGGGCTACAGAGAGCACAGATATGGGAAATACAGATCTATACCACCTCAATTTACATCTTAGCCTCCTACCTGAGTCAGTCCTGCCTCTTTGGAACCAAACTATGGCCAGACACTTAAACCACCTGGTTCAGTATCATAACGAAACAGAACAAAATATGAAAAATCTTGCCCCAGAATCAGTCCAACTACCGCATCACACAGAATCCAAACAACTACACAGAATTCCTTCTTGTCCCAAAGACAAGAAGGAAGACTTGTCCCAAAAAATAAAGCTATTTTCCTCCAAAAAGGCAGGAATGAAATTTCGAAAGAGAAAAAAATCTCAGTGAAAGTTCAGAGCTACTCCAACACGCTGCCACCCTGAAAGAACAGAACAGACTGTGAAACACCTGGACGAAAAGGGAAAGACCGAGTGAAGAGAGGAACCAAAGATGAATAAAAGTGTCTCACGGGAAGCTCTGCGTGTCAGAAGTCTGCTTTAAACGCCAGAGACGAGCAACGGGAGATTCTTCAGCAACTGGAGGGACGAAAAGGTGCCCGGTTATTTCAGGAGCGTGCGCAAAAAACCAAAGCGACAGAGTTGCATCTGCAGACAACAGACTGGTCCCTGTGCTCAGTCTGTGTCTAACTCTCATGTATTTTTTCATGTAATTTTTTTCACAAGTGGAGTGGAAAAGAAGGCTGTGCTGTCAGAGAGATGAGAGTGCTGGAGTCAGACCACACCGGAGCGCTGAACAGGGAGAAACACTTCATAACTCTCCACCATTGTGATGTGAACCAAAACGTCTCCATGCCAACACCATGAATATTGTTTTACCACTGCCACAAAGCAAAACAGCTCCAGATAATCCTTTTAATCGATCCATTTAATCGATTGGTCATGTTTGAAAAGCTGTTTGAGTAAAGTTCACTAACTGAAACATCATATAGATTAATTACACAAATGTTTTCAAGCCTTTATTTCTGTTCATTATAATGATTTCCCACTTACAGATAAAGAGAACACATCATTTTATTCAACACATGTAAAATTAGAGCAATGCAAAATATTTGAATACAGAAATGTGGGTCACAGAAAATGAAAGTCTGTTTAATACCTGATTAGTAGTTTTAACGTTCCAAACAAACGTTTGAACTCACAAATGAACCTCGTTGGGGCGCATACTCTTAATATACAGAATATGACTGTAGTTTGTGATCATTATGTTCAAATCTTCAAGTTCATTTGCAAGTCAGTGTTTTATGTCGGCACAGATAATCCATCAGTGGTTTCACCGACCAGCTGCAATGTGAAAAAGTACAACGGATCAAAAAGACAACATGAACAATTGTTGAAAGTGTGAGACAGAAATGAGCTTCTAGCACAACGACATTTCACTGTTTATTAGTCAGGCAGTTTCAACTAAACTGGAACATTTTAAGTGTCAAACATTTTGAGGGTTTGTGTAGGATCTGGTGCTCAACATCTGTTGCACAAACAATGAGACATGAAAATCACAAAGATTTCTTAAGTCAAAGTGAGAGTTAAAATTTGACCGAATTTACCAAGATACTGGACAAACAAACAAAAAAATCGAGCAGATAAAACAGGTAAATGTCTGCAGTTTGTGTTTGTCAGAGTAAATATGCACAGAAGGCTTCAGTTTTATACATTCATTCTCTTAATAACTGAGTTTGTTGGCTAAATAGACAAAAATCAAAGCAAACAATTTACTAAACAATCCTTGTTTTATTAATCCACACTCAGCACAAATTGTTTAAATTTAGAAACAAAATGTCCATTAGTGGATGGGATGACATTTTGTAAAGGCCTGATGAAGAAACAAAACAAACACACACAAGAAAAAAATCTGAAGTTTTTTGGATTCAAAAAGACAAGATTAGAAATCAAAGTGGAGAAACGGAGCTAAAGACCAGAGAGCGAGAAAAACACATCATACACTCTGCTTTCTGCGACCGCAACACTAAATAGTTTTTCACCAAAAGGATGACACAGAAGACATATTCAATAAATTAGGCTCTATCCAGATCTCTATTAAGAAGAAGAAGAAAAAACAATCAGCCAGCTGATTCAGGCTAAACCACTAACAGGAAATATACATTTACTGGAATCCCAGCATTCCAGTAAATGCTGGGATTTAAAAGTGTTTAAATCAGTGCTGAAAACATTATTATTTACAACTGTAAGCCAAAGATTGCTTTGACGCTGCTGTCTTGTCTCAGATTTTTATTTGCTTAATTTTAGTTTAGCTTTTAACTTGTGATACTTCCTCTGTCTTTTTAAAGTATCTTTTTTTTTTTCTTCCCCAATTTCTTTCCCGTTGTTCTTGCTGTGCGGCACTTTGAATTTACCCACTACGCAAATAAGCGTGCCTTGCCTGGTGTGTTTGCTCATCTCCTGTGCATGAATGGAAAGAGGCAAATACAGACATATTTCTCTACGGTCTTATCTGCGTTTAAAAGAGCGGTAGGGAGTTTCTGGAGCTGTTATGTCCCATCAATAACTTATTTCCAGATGGTCTTTTGATGAAATCGTTTTATAAAAATCCTCCACCTAACGGTTAATAACGGCGAGACCAAGACAACGTTAGATTTCTGTGATGCTTGAACTCTCTCAGTTTAATATTCCTGCTCTCTTTAAAGGTTCACACCCAAACTGCAGCTTCCATAATAGTACGCATGTCATACAAATGTAAATAAGTACAAAGTTGAGCTATGTGACCATAAACATAAACAGCATGTTTGAAATGCACGGTTTGTGTAATTTATGCCGTCATCAATGTCATTTAGCAACAGATGACATACAGGCTTTGTGTTAATAGCTTTGGCACTATTTCATTCAATCAACCTATCTACTTATCTGTCTATAATTCAGTGTTTTTTTATCATATTTTTGTGTGTGTGACAGGTGGTGAAATTCTCTCTCTTCCTTGTCATTGATCAAATGGTTTCGTCCACTGGGCCGTCTCCTTTTCCCATCGTCCTCAGCGGCAGCAGCGGTCCAGGCCTGCTGCGGGCTTTTAGTTCTCCCTGCCGGACAGCAGTGAGCTCCCACCTTGTCTTTGGTCAGAAAATATAGAAGAGCATTTAGCCACGCGTTGAAGGACGCCAGCGGCCGTGTCACCTTGTAGCACATCGACACTGTCGTCATGGTTTCACAGGGAATTTTCCCGGTGACTTTCAGCAGCAGAAAGATGGTTCTGGTCACATGGAACGGGAAGAAGCACAAGGCGAAGAGCAAGGTGATGGTGATGATGGTCCTGATGGATTTGCGTCTGCGGCTCGCATACGGAGAACGAGCGCCAAGGAAAACAGAAATCTCTTCGTCCTTTTCTATCCTCCTTAACAAGCCGTTGCTTCCTCTTCCGCCTGCTGCAGAGCCACTTCGGCCTCTTCTCTCCACATCCTTGCTGTTACTATTTCTGGGTCCTTTGCGGAATGAGGGTTGGGAATGGAGGGTCTTAAATATGGTGAGGACGACACGAGAGTAACACCAAGCAATGATGGAAAAGGGTAAAAAAAAGCCAATTAAATGTAGAATAATCCCATACGGTATATAGTCAAGAAATTCTTTGTCTATGGCATCGTCCCAACAGTTCTGGTATTCCTCATGGGGCAAAACCAGGCTACTGTAGCTGATGTTGCCCTTTAATGATGGCATGTTGTGACTCTTGTTGTGAATAGTTTGACTTGCATTGGTCCACGTTCCTGCCATTCTGGTCACGTAGCCTGTCTGGGCAAACCGGAAAATAGGGCAAGTCAAAGCGAACACTACGATCCACACCAACACACAGGTGTTCTTGACAGCTTTCTTGGTTTCCAGGGTGATGACTTTTATTGGGTGGCAGATACCCAGGTATCTGTGAACAGAAATGCAAGTGAGGAAGAAGATGGAGCAATAGAGGTTGAAGTAGAAGAGGAAGCGGACCAGGCGGCACATGAAGTCCCCGAACACCCAGCGGTCGCGCATTATGTAACTGGCCACAAGGAACGGCAAAGACAGTCCATACATGAAGTCTGTGGAGGCCAGGTTGACCATGTATATGAGGGAAGCGTTCCAGCGCTTGGCTTGACGGAAGGAACGGTAGAGGATGATGAAATTCAAAGTGATGCTAAATATGAAGGTAAACGAGTAACAAATGGGGAGGAAGATGTATTTATAAGATTCGTTAATACTGCAGGGTGAAGCTGGAGGAGGCATGGGGGAAGCGGAAGGAGACGAGGAGCTGAGGACATCCTGGAGCATAGTGGCACTGATGTTTGGAAACTCTTCAGCTCTGGATGACATGGGTGGGATGAAGCTAAGTTACCTCATCTTCAGAAATCCATCAGGAGAATTTGTCTGCAGCGTTCACACCCGCGCGCCGTCTCTGATGCGGACGCCCATGTCAGTGAACCGTTGTTGACCTAGAAACAAAGATGGACAATCGTCACCTTTGATGGGTGTTGGTGCGTCACAGGTGACTAATGAGCTCTGTGTGTTGCGCTTCTTTCCTCCTCAACTAATGTGACAGAACTTTCCATGTCAGCAGCAGACCCAGTTAACAAAAACTCATGACCTGAAACGTTACTTCCACGTTTTTTTCTTTTTTTTTTTCCAACTAAAAATAGAGCAGTGTGGTAAAGTATCACTGGACATTGTGCCGAGGGGTTAATGCTGTAACTGAAACAAACAGACCAATATCAGTTAGAGTATTGTACATTTATACATTAAAAACCAAAAAGAGTCAAAGGAAAACTTTCTTAACAACCAAATGCTTGAATGGAACCATGAAAACTGTAGGATAGGAAAGGTGCCTCGGATGGTATTATTCTTACGTGAAAGTAAATGTCTTTATTTTTTTGGACTTTGATGACCACTCTAAACCAGTGGTGCCCAAGTCCAGTCCTTGAGGTCCACCATGAGCCGGTGATCAGCCGTTCATTTGATTCAGGTGTGATTGAGAAGAGGCGGATCGAAAAGTTGGTGGATGGTAGCTGATGGCACCCTGCTCTAAAAGATGATTATGAGCATGTTAATGTTTTCACTCCAAGTGCAGAACATCGTCGCTGAGTGTTTTTCATATTTAGAAATCTTTTATTGTGTGTGATTTAAGGTGTTCTTCATGTGAACTGTATTAGCATAGTTCCAGACATCCATTAACACAGGATATACCTGCTGATATCTTTATATTTGTTTTGTTGTTTAATGTAAAACAAAGTAAAAGCTTTTATGAGTTCTGCTGCCATTAAGATATCGTTCATGTTGGATTACAGTACTGCATGCATGAACCCTTTTGACTCCCAATACGTCTCTCTTGTGTGAACAATTGGGAGAGCGTTACTATTGTCCCTTTTCAGACTTCCACTATTTTTACTTTTTTGTTGCAGCTGAAAGGTTTTCTTAGCTAGCAAATCATTTTCTATATGAGCCTGAGCAAATACCTAGATCAGTTTTCCGATGGTCATTTATTAATTTACTGGTGAAAATATTCCAAACCAACCCGGTCATGTTAAAAAGTCATTACCCCGTTTGTCATGAATTGGGGTCAATTAATCCTAGATATCAAACAGTGCAATAAGCTCAATTAATCATTCAAAGTAACTTATAAAGAAACTACTTCTTTATAAGTAAACTTGGTCATTTTTTGTTCAGTTTCATCCTCCAAGACCAGGAGAATCAAACCATCAATCAAGTAGAAACTGTCGACATGAAATCAGCAAAACTATCTAAAGCAGCAAAACATCTAAAATGACAACATAACAAATTAAGAACAGATAAGTCTTTCAGTCCGGAAAGAGTTTCAAAACTATTTCTTCAGACTGCAGTGAACCACACAGTAACACATTGTCCTCCAAATGGGAAGACATGGAATATCGATTACCCTTCATAGGAGAAGCCAACCTAAGAAAATTAGTCCAAAGGTACGTCGAAGATTTATCCAAATGGTCCAACCCGAAGCGACGTATAAAAAGCAGCGTGCCTCACTAGCATCGGTTAAGGTCAGAGGTCATGATAGAACAATAAGAAGTCAACTGGAAAGAAATTGCATCAACAGGAGAGTTAAAAGATCTGAGCAAAACGAGGACAAACACTGAAGCCTGTCTGGCTTTGACCAAAACATTTTTACTTTGATTTCAGAGACTTTTGTGAAAATATGTAGATATTCTAAAAAGTGTAATTTTCTAGACACTATGTCTTCTGTTACACACGGTGCAAAACAAAGATAATTCCAAAAAAATAAATAAATGTAAAAGGTTATGCATCACTTAACCTCAGCAATGAAAACATGACAGCCTGGTCACTCCTGAAAGCTGGAGTTTCTGAAAGAGCAGGAGTTTTTAAAGAGACAGGCTCAATTTCAAGGTGTTAAATTACAAAAGTCAAAAAAAAAAAAAGTAATTCAACACATATGGCATTTTTATAACAGATGAAGGTAACATAAAGTTACTTGGTTGTGCTATAAAATGAGCCTGGAAAACACATAATAATGCCCCTTTATTGGTAACCCTTAAAACCTCAACCTGGAGACGGGTCACACATCTCTTTTGACGTTATTTTAATAAAACTCTTCCTGTGTTCATTTTAATAAAACTTCCTGTATTCATGGACCAGACGCTGAGAGGCTGTCAGCACCTTTCTAGAATACTTCTGTCTGAATTTATAATAAAGGGGAGATTGAATCCGACACAGCTTAGAGATTGTGAGTAATGATCTGAACGGAGGACGTTATGACTTCTTTACGACAAATGGAAAGAGCCGGTGGTTTCCAGCACCCTCCCTGCTCTCCATCGTCGGCGTGGGTCTTTGCTCGGTTTGTTTGACCTCCTGTCGCATGCTGCCGATTCAGAGTGAATGTTTGCCTTCCTGTGCACAAGGGTATGTTGCTGATTCAGTCCCTTCTACCTCATTAATTCAGCAATAAGTAACCACACCTGACCACGGTCTCGCCATGCATCCTCCTTACACGGGTCATTTTGTCCCCCACAGGATTGATTCCTGTCACAATTAAAGTTAAACGTCATGTCAAGACATGTGTTGAGATATTTCACAAGTCAGAGAATTTTCAACAGAACAGGATTCGGTCGACCAGGCGTTTTGCTCTCAGTGTGTATCACCTATGGCGACAAAAATCAAAACTGTAGGTGTTAGTGGGCCATCTACATATGTATATATTTACATATGTATGAGTATTTATACATGTGATGTTCAACAGTAATACTCATTTGTACAGTACCAGTAGGACAACATGAACAGAAAATAAAGTTCACTACAAACTACAACATTTTCCATTCGGTGACCAGTTTGTCCAACGAAGAATAAGACAAGTTCAGTCTTCAATGTTTCAGCGAGTTCTTTCCGCCCTCATGCAGATCTATTTTTGTTCAGCCATTTTAGTGCATAATGTATAATAAGTGAGGTGTCTGCAGAGCCTGTTGACCTGGCAACATGGCCGCAGAGCTTCAGGTCATCCCGAACGCCTCCGGACCTTGAACTAGGAAAAAAAACCCGTCTCCGAAGAGCAGCTTGTGTCTAATGCTGGTCTGAAGTTACGTCAGAACTTCGTTTTACAGGACTTGGTAACCGCAGCAACCACACACAGAGTTAAAGAGTTTCTGTAACTCTAAACCAGTCGCATGTTTTTAAATGACAAAATAATAAAAGCCAGATGCAAATGGTAACAGTGCTCATAAAATGTTTGGGATAAACATTGATGAATTGGGTTTGATATTCACTGACCAGACGACTGGGAGCCATGCATTTATAAATGAACACAAACACCTGGTTACCTCAGTTTTTTTTTTAGTTTTTTTTCTTTAAATAATTTAGACATCCCACTTTTAAACTTTTTCTAGAGTTATAGTGCTTCAACAATTTAAATCCATATATTTTACAAAACACCTTTTTTTTTTTTTTTAACTGAAGAACAGCTTTCACTGCTTCAGCTAATTCTGTGATCCACAAATAAACATGGCAGCCAGTAACTCAGGGTTCAGCCAAGGAAGCTCCATCAAACTTTGAACAAGTTGATTGCTACAATCTGCCTACCTGATCTCAGGAGGAAGTTGACCCTACAGCTCCAGGTCCATCTGTTGCTCATCAGCTCCCAAGATGCAAAAAAAAAAGAAAAGATTCCAAATTCTTACAGGTTCAACACAGAATACCAAGCAGAACAAAAGCGGGCCTCCTTCAAGCAGAACGGCGGCAAACAGCAGCAGGAATCAGCAGACGTTCACACAGTTGGACAGTTGGACCACTTCAGCTTTCGCCTCAATTTGCTGCTTCTCAGAACAGTCAGAGTGGTTTCCATGGTGACCCAGTCCCTCCCTCTGTGCTTCAGTGCGTGTCATCCAGTTCTTCTTCCACATTTCACCTTGGAGAGACCGTGTTGTTTTTACCTGCTCTGCTTCAGCTTGTTGTGATGAATGGACTTTGTTACGGAAAAGATTACAATAAGGTCACATCTGCTAGTCATGTCATATGAAATGTTTGTGAACTCTCACCAAAAGAACTATCTGGGTTACTTGTACAAGGTTGGAAGGTTGTTTCCCACAGCTGCCATCCCTTATCCTTACATAAAACTTACATGTTGTCTCTGCCTGGCAGAGATTTACATCCAGACTGGCTTGATTATTGATTGTCTCATGAGCTCTCTGTATTGTGCACAATATATGAATAAACCTGAGTGAGTGATTCTACCTGGACAGTGCTTTGAAATAGTTTATTTCCACGACAACTTCAATACGACTTTTCTAAAATAAGTAGTTTACTAATTGTGTTCAAAAAAACCCCCAGAGACGATAAATATCTAGATATACTGTAGTTCCAGAAAAAAGGTCCTTAATGGCCCTCGAGTAAAACGGATTATTTTAAAGCTACAAATATATCTTTCATCTGTGGTAAGAAAGATAAAATAGAATAAAACCAACCATCAGCACGAACCTTCAAATTGAAACAAACGAGAAAGGACTTATAATGAAATACTGATCCAAGCCATTGTTGCTCAGTCTGTAGTCGTCTTGGAATCGGAAGGTTCAATCAATCAATCAATCAAATTTTATTTGTGCAGCACATTTTAGCAGCAAGGCATTTCAAAGTGCTTTACATCATAACAAACACAAAAACACAAAGTCATGCAACATAGAATCAACAATCGAAACATGACATTAAGTCATTAAAATTTTAATTGATTATGTTTCAAATCCAACTCTAAACAGGTGGGATTTTAGTCCAGATTTAAAGGAACTCAGTGTTTCAGCTGTTTTACAGTTTTCTGGAAGTTTGTTCCAAATTTTTGGTGCATAGATGCTGAATGCTGCTTCTCCTCGCTTGGTTCTGGTTCTGGGGATGCAGAGCAGATCAGAACCAGAAGATCTGAGAGGTCTGGAAGGTTGATACAACAACAGCAGATCTTTAATATATTGTGGTGCTAAACCGTTCAGTGATTTGTAAACTAACAACAGTATTTTAAAGTCTATTCTCTGAGCTACAGGGAGCCAGTGGAGGGACTTTAAAACTGGTGTTATGTGCTCTATCTTCCTGGTTTTAGTGAGAACGCGAGCAGCAGCAGCTTCTGGATCAGCTGCAGTTGTTTGATTGATTTGTAGTCCAGACCTGTGAAGATGCTGTTGCAGTAATCAATGCGACTGAAGATAAAACGCCTGGATGAGTTTCTCTAGATCTGGCTGAGACATTAATCCTCTAATCCTGGAGATGTTCTTCACTTTGTGACTGTCTTTATGTGGCTCTGAAAGTTGTTCAGCTTTGAATTTCCAAAAACTGAAAGTCTAAAAGTCCCTTATGAAAGATACTGATTCCCTACTGAAGCCCCAGTTTGTATTTCACTTCAAACTCATTTTGGATTTTAGTGACAATTCAATGAGGTTATGGTTGTGGGTTTGACATCAACTTTCCCCTGAGCAGGGCAGCTGGGCCCAAGCTGTCTTGAGACGTATGTGTGAACGTGAGCAGACAGAGTAACATGGTCGGCTATAGAAACTCATTTCTACAGCTGAAAGAATTTATGAATTTGCTAAATTAAATAAACCAGAAAAAGGCTCTTGTTTATGTTCTTTAATGTTATGTATTTTTTAATACATATATAAAAAATAATCAGTGTAGAGAATATATGACAGGCCATACATGAGATCTTTAAAAAGTTCAAAGTTGAACAAAACAGGTTCATGATGAAATTACACAACTAGTGAAAGTTTAGTGACACAAATTTCTTTCGTTAAAAAAAATAAAAAATAACATAATATGAACTTCTTGTATGTAAACTTCTGACTGACTCAACATAGTTGAGACTACCATCTACAGCCTGATTATCCCGTGTCGAGCAGGGAGAGGGGTTTGATCCGACAACCTCCGGGTCTGTGACCAAGATGCTCCAACATGCTTGTTCAGCTTTGAATTTCCAAAAACTGAAAGGCTAAAAGTCCCTTATGAAAGATACTGATTCCCTACTGAAGCCCCGGTTTGTATTCACTTCAAGCTCATTTTGGATTTTAGTGACAATTAAATGAACAAAATGTCCTAAAAAAATATCACATTATCACTTTCACATCATTTATTTAACAATAAGCCACAGGAGATTAGTTGGGATGGAAAGGCCAATGCTCCACAGTTTAGTGTTACTTCTTTTATTGCTTTTCCTAATAAGAAAACTCATGTTAAATTAAAAACAATATATAGAACTGATATCCACATTAGCTGGTCCCTGTTCCAGATGCTGGTGTTTAAAAAAAAAAAAAAAACTACATCAAATTCTAAGTATGAGTATCCGATTGTCATTGTTGTTGTAAACATTTTAATTCGAAGTTGATAGAAGCCGTGACCTCTGGGTCAGTGAGAGGGGAGGGCCGAAACAGCAGGCCCCCCTCAAGAGAAACTGGGTTTTTTGTTATTGCTGAAACGACGAAATGAAATGAATCAAACCTTATGATCCAATCTAAGCTTTCCTCACATCCTCAGCAAACAGGAACTGTTTTTTTTGCGGGTGTAGATCTAGAACATGTAGAACATGGCAGTCCTCACTGGTTGAGTAGAAAGCAAGTGGATTTCTCCCGTTTCCTGATCACACGACATCACATTGGAAAAAAACCTCTTCGGATCTGAAGACGTTTATAAGACTCTTACTTCCAACTCGCCTGTCACAGCAACAGATTTTAGGATAACCATATATTGTTCCAGAACTTACTGCGCTAAAATGGTAATATTGTTGTTTTGAGTTAGTTTCAAGTAATATAACAGCAACGATGGCAAAATAATGGCAAGAACGCATTATCACTGATCAATAAACTTTAAATCCTAATGAACATTTAAAGACTGGAACTGGAAGACATTTGAAATATTCAAAATAAATAAAAAGAAACAACAAATAAAAAGAATCACGAAGTCTGTGTAAACAAAATTCTTTCAAACGAACAAAAGGGAGAAAAAAACGACAGACTGAAGCCTTTTATTATTCATTTTTTGGTAAAAAGAGGAAAGAAAAAAAACGATAAATCAAGCAGATGAAAAGTTTTAAGTTTCTTTTCATTCATCATGTGATTAATTGATTTGTTGCTTATTGTGACAGGCCTGCTTCAAACATGTTCAGAACCGAAGAAGCACTGAGGACGAGACGCCAAACGTCATCAGGAAACAAGAGAAGAAGTCCAGCTGTCCCTGACTGGAGCTCCTGGCTGTTCTTCTTACATTCTGAGTTGTGTGACCTTAAAACATTTCTAAAAGCCACTGTCCACAGCCTGAGGGGCCTGTTAGTGAGAGAAACTAACTAAGATTAGTCTCTCTCATGTGTTCATGCAGTGGAGGAACTCACAGGTGAAGTAGTGATGACGAACAAACCCGGCTGGATTCGACTGAAGTGAGTGTTTCTTCTATCCCAGTACAAACTTTGGAAGTTTGCATTCAGAGTACCGACAGGAACCCTGTGGTGGGGGAACGTCTGAGTCTACCTGAGCTTCGCGTTTGTTCTCTGTTGAAATGGTTTCTGTGCAAAAAAATCAGATGCGACGTTCAAGTCGGGACGCGTCACAGCGCGGTCAGATCCTGCACCTCCAGCAGCATGGCGTCCTGCTCCGTCCTCAGCTGGTCCCGGATGTGGAGGCGACTCACCAGCTCAGAGCTCAGGTCTGTTGAAAAGAGGAAACCGAATGAAGCTGGAAGTGTTGCGGAGCCGTGCCGGGTGTTCAGACACCGGCTCACCTTGTATGTCCTGTCTGAGAGACGCACAGAGAGCCTTCAGCTGCTCCACACCGAGCTGCTCCACATCGCTGAGCTCCAGGTGGGTCCGCTGGGTCACCGCTTCTCTACGACCGGCTGTCTGAGAACATAAGACAGATCAGCATGTTAACATTTACTCGACACACACACACACACACACACACACACATCAAAGTCTGACTGGAAGCCAAACACAGATAAAAAACGAGGGTTACCTCTGTGTCAGGTAGAGTCTGTGCTAACATTTCAAACTCAATTTCAGTAAGAAAAATACACAATACTTGCTGCCGTGGCAAAATTTTTTTTTGAAAGAACAAGAAAGATCATATTTTATGCTTTTTAGTTAATAGCATAAAATACGATCGATCAATTACAATATGATAATATGCTAACATGCTAACTTCTTTAACTAAGACAAAACCAATAAGTAGTTGAGAATCCAGCTCCATTTTTGAAATGTGTCATTTAAAAATGTTGAACTGAACATTGTAATACAGGAACCAGGACTTTAAAACTCCAGTTCTACAGTCCTTCCACTGAGAGAAGAGACTTTAAATTCCTGCTAGTTGATAAATCCCTGAAGGGCTTTGCTTCACAATACAATAAAGATCTGCTGTTATTGTAGCAACCTTCCAGACCACTCAGGTCTCCTGGTTCTGGTTCTGTTCTGCATCCAGAATCTGAACCAAACATGGAGAAGAAGCATTCAGCTTCTATGCACCATAAATCTGGGACAAACTTCCAGAAAAGTGCAAAACAGCCAAAACACTGAGTTCCTTTAAATCTGGACTAAAAGCCCAGCTGGTTAAAGTTTCTTTTGAAACATAACCAGTAAACCATTTAACAAAGGCTCTTGTGTGTGTTCTGTGACTCTATATGTTTGTGTCTTTATGACATAAAGCACATTGAACTGCCTTGTTGCTGAAATGTGTTATGTACAAATAAAATGTGATTTGATTTTGATTTGATAAACACTTGAAAAAATGTTAATGTTAATATTTATCTTCTTGCCCGTCGGTGCAGGGCAGCATGTAGCTCTGTCACGTCCATGCGACACACAGCAGCTGCATTTTCTACATTTCTGTGCTCTGGGCAGCAGCACACCGGTCCTGCTACCTTTTTTCTCTGGTCGGTTCTCAGACGGTCTCGAAGGTTCCTCAGGGTGTTCCTGAAGCCTCTGGACTTCGGCTCTTCAGACATGGAAGGGTTCTGGGAGTTCTTCTGAGTCGTTGCTGTCCTCTTCTGCTGTTGGTGAGGGACAACAAGCAGAAACACTGAAGAGGAAATAGACGGGCCTGGCTTGATACTGATGGGTCAGGGCTGTTACCCAGGAGCTGCTGCTCTTCTTGCTGCACACATCTTTCTCCGGCTCTTCATCCTCTTCCTCCTCACTTTCGCTGTTGTTGATGAAGCAGAGCTGGAGATTCGTCTGCGTGTGCAGGCTGGAGCAGAAAACAGACCCAATTCTTTTACAAAAATAGTGAAAGTAGATTTTTTTTCTGGGTAAGAACTCTACAATAATAATAAAAACAAAGCATATGGATTCAACTGTAAAAATACACAGACTTTAAGAAGACGGGGGTGGGAATCCCTTATGTATGAAAATGAAATGATATCATAAGGGAGGCAGTAGGCCTTGTTTTTGAATGGGACTTTAAAAACGTTTATAGTGAACAGAATGAAAAACATTACACATGAAGAACGCAGTGGAACAACAACCTTCCTTTACTTCTGCTCAAACTTAAGTTTGTGTCTAATGATCTTCCTTTGGGATTAGACTGTGCTGTTGGTTTGGTCAATTGATCCTTTTCCACGGAGAAATGCAACTTCACTGCTCATTACCGCCCCCAAGTGGTCTACAAAATATTAACCAAACTAGTCAGACAAACAGTAATGGCTTAAGGTTCAAATTTTGGCTTCAGTTATCTCACACTCATTCAAAATGTGAACGGGTCGGTTTGTATCAACTTTCACACAAATGAGCCTTTTTGAATAAACATGTATTTTGCTAGTATATACATTTTTGTCACCACCCTAACGTGTAATGAATCACTACATTGTATGGAAAAGTAAAAGCAGAACTCAATGCTGATCTGATGAACTATCTGACCCTCCGCCGCTCTCACCTGATGTATGTTTTTAGCAGCTATCATGCTAAAGATGCTGAGGCGAATCACAATTAATGTCATCAAAGTTTTCAACAACATTATCACAACTGTATATTTTCTTGATATGGTGCAGACCTGGTCAAGAGCTTCTTACCGTCAAATCGTTACAGAATATTTATCCATCTGGAAATGCAGCGTTTAACACCTGAATGCAGTGTGTGGGTGTGAGGCGAGCGCACCGTGATGTCAGAGCCAGAACGTGGCTGTTGCAGGCGTCGCTGCCGTCGTCCCAGCTGCCGGCAGCTCTGCCCCGGTCCTCAGTGCGGCCCCTGGGGGCCCCGTCACGCTCCAGAAAGGCTCCGGCCTGGAAACAGCAGCAGCCGTTCATCACACTCTTCTCTAAGGTCACTTTTGACGTTTTTAAATTTGATAACTGGGAAACAGAAACCGGTTTGGCACCGAGAATCCTTATTTTCTGAACCTGAAACGAGGATTCCTTCTATAGGTTTTTCTTCCATGACCCAGTCGACCTTCATGCTGAATGAACCTTCAGCATCACTTTGATGATGCTGAATGCATCATCACAATTGTTGCTTTATCCAGAACAGAGCAGCCGTGTCACTGGCTGTTTTCAACAACATATTTATGCTGCAGATTGATTTTTTTGGACCCAGACTAATGGAATAGCAACACCCAGAGACAAAACCTCACACAGCAGGCGTGTTTAATCTCATTATTGAATATATTCATATTTATATCTACTCAGGTTCTCGTGGAACCGACAGTGGAGAAAACTGTGAAGATATTTCCACCAGTAAAGTTTCCAGACATCGTTAACTGAACTCGGTGCTGGTGTGATGCATCAGAAGTCCTCGGATAACAATAAATATAAATAACTCACCGTGTGGGAGTCACAGGCCATCACTGTCTGACTGCGACAGGAAGAGGAAGAAGCTAAGATTTAAATCTGGATGAGACACAGAGTTCATCTGTCATCATGGTCGTACGAACAACTCGGCTGCTGAGGTTAGCGCTGCGTGAAACATCGCTCTGTCTCTTTAAACTCACAGCTGTGCAGGTTCATCAGGTCCACCTGGGATTTATGGCCGGCTCTTCTTCTCTGGTTTATGATGAAAAATGTTTTAAGGAGGGAGGATTCGGGATTGGAGGATACGTCGGCACATATTTAACAGCATTCTGGCGCTTTGCTGTTAAATATTTGCAACTCGCCGTAGTCGTGAAAGTTGCCGAATTTCAAACGGACATAAATATAATGTTCCAGTCTCTTAACACTTCTGCAGGGTGCAGCTTTATAAACAGAAGGCAAACTTTTCAGAATCGTCTGACGCACACAGCTTACAGAAATGACTTATAGTTTCACGTAAATTATCTTTAACTGAAATCAGAAGTTGGAAAATAAGGATTCTTGGTGCTAAGACAAAATGTTATGTTCCACGATTCGAAGCCCTTTTAGCCCAGCAAGCAACATAACATCAAAATCAGCAAAGTCTTCCTGAAACACAGCGACCTTTGACCTCAGAATGTCATAATGATAAACCTGACTGCTTCAGGTTTAATGTGAATAGCTTCTTAACAAGAACAGCGTAGCACACTGGTGGCTATTTTTCATCAAAAAATGAAGGTAGCATCTTCAGAGATGCGACCTCTGACCTTTTTGGCACCAAGTTGAGCTGTGTGGAAGCCAAAAGGTCGACAAGCTTGGATCACGCTGAGCTTCAATTTAGAATTCATTGATCTGAAGGGCTGAAAAACGGAACGGCAGAAACCCGTCGGTAGGAAAGGCGTCCTGACCTTCGCTTTCTTCTCCTCCTCCTGCTTCTCCAGCTCAGCAATGCACAGGCTCAGAGCCTCCCAGTGCATGATGGGATTGCCCAGTTCGTCCTTCTCCTGGCCCTCTTGCCAAACCACCACGGCCCTCTCAGAGTTTCCATCCTCCACTTCGTTGCAGGTTTCATCATCGCTTCTTGCGTCGTCCTCTGCCTCGTTGCTTTCCTTCTCCTCTTGCTGCTCCCACTGCTTCTCTTTTTCTCCTTCCATCTTTAACAGGGAAAAACAGTTTGATACAAGTCAACATTGATTTGGAGCGAGAGAGGAAAAAAAACAAAAAACACTAGAAACTTTGCAGCAGTGCAAAATGTTAAGATGGTGTCAGATGGTGCATGCAGGTCTTCACATTTTAAAAATAATGTATTTTTTTCTGAAATCTCATCTTCATTCCGCCGTGTGTTACTATTAAAATCATTGTGAATACTGTATTATACAACATTTAAACGAATAAAACCATAAAATAATAACCCAAACATGAAATTCACGTTCTTTTTTTTTTTGTTGTTGGTTCTTTAAAAGAAATAAAACATACATTTATATTTGACTACAGGAGAGACGGGCGCTGCAATTTGTTTTATGAAAACATTCGTCGCTTGTTGAAACGTGTCCAAAACTTTTCCCCAGTTATTAGTCTGAACTAGAGGACGTGTGGACTGTTAGAAACCGAGGAGGCTCCAGTGGACTAAACGCTAACCTGAAACAGCAGCGGTGAGCCTCTCACGGGAACCTTCGCGTCTTCCAGAGGAACAAACGGCCGAGGATGTTTTTCGGAGTTAGCTCATCTCGCTCCGCGGCTCCTCGCGGGCCATTTTACCTCGTCTTCTACTTTCCTCAAGATGCCTCACTCCGCTGTCCTCTATGGAGCAAAAAAAAAACCAGAGGGAGCTTCGTTCAGAAAAAAAACAACCAAACCCTGAGCTCTCGTGTGTCGGGGTTTGAACTTTTGTTTCTGTCTTTCAGGGGAATCTCTGTTCTGCTGACCGTTCCCTAAAAATATCACACAAAAAAATCAGGAGAAAGTTCGAGGAATCTTAAAGAAACACGTTAGCGACAGCAAAAGCGGAGAAGAAGAAAAGGAACTTCCTGTTGCTGCCTTCAAAATAATGCGGTTACATTTTGGCAAATTGACATAGAATGACACAAATTTATAGATAGATAGATAGATAGATAGATAGATAGATAGATAGATAGATAGATAGATAGATAGATAGATAGATAGATAGATAGATAGATAGATAGATAGATAGATAGATAGATAGATAGATAGATAGATCATAATGCTGCTGCAACAACATTTTAATGTTGATATGATGATGAAAAGTGTTTTTGTAACAATTACTGTTCAGAACTGATACAAAGCTACATAAAAATACTTACTTTTCATCAGACCATGACTCATACTCCCACAAACACTTGGGACATTTTTCAGTAATGTTTAATTTAACATTATAAACACACTGAAATTTCTCCAAAATACAGTGTTTTCTTACGATCAATTAGATACATGTAAAAATATGTTAATAATGTAATCATTTTAACTAGACTAAACACTATTCTAGGCACTGATGTTATCAAGGCATGTCCTGAATTATCCCTTTGTTAAACCGGTTTTTATAAAGTAACTGTGTTTTGGTCTTTTTTATGACCTGGCGAAGTGCAAAGGTGAAAAAAATAACAAAAACAATAGTAATCCAACTTCTGAGAGTTGAGTCAGAAAGAATGATATGAATTGATGGAAAAAAAGACATAAGTCTGATCAGTTGACACAGAACTAAGAAGTTGTGTGCAACTGGGACAACCAATGTAGCCAGAGTGTAATTGTGTGACTTTTATTCACTTAAATCTCTCAGAGATAGTTTTCAATGGCTTAAAGATTCCAGGGGGAACTACTAAACATCCAATTGTGTTTAGGACATTAAACAGCCACAAGATTTATACAATTTCGGCTCCCTAATAAAGGGACAGGAGACTGATGAAAAAAAAAAAAAAAACATTTTAATGAGAATAATAATTTTAAATTTATATTAAAAGCCATGAGTCATGCATGCGGTGTGACAGTAAGATATTTTTTTTATTTATGCTTTTTGATAAGTTTACTTGATAGCGACAGATACACTTAAAGAGAGAAACAGACAGAATCCTACATTATGAAGCTTTTAGCATGAGCTAATTTGCAACTCTTGTCCCTGAATGAGTTTTTATAAACAGTATGCTTAAGCTAAAACAGAATAATGAAGCAACAATAAAATAATGGGCAGATAGTTATATACATCTCTATATATAAAGATACATATATTAACATACTGCGTAATAGAAAACATTGGAGTAATAGGACAAGAACGTGTTGACCTTTCATGTTCCATGGGTTTGATTCTGGCGACCTCTTCTGGCCGAAAAGCATACAGAGGAAGTCATCAGCTCCTCCCTTCTGTTGCCTGATAATCTGAGGTTGAGGAGATGCATCGCCATCAAACAATATCATGTCTTTTTCTGTTACTGAGTGAACCATGAGCACCTGCCTGAATTGTTCCCTTTTGTCAATAGAGTGAAGCAAAATGCAGGATGCCCACATGCATTACTGACTGTTACATTAGACTGTTGTAAAAAAAAAAAAAAAAATCAAAAACCTTTATCAAATACAACTTTTATGGTTCCGATATGCTGCAGAAAAGAGTCCTAATTAGAATTAAAAAGAGAAATCTTACTTCTCCAATTTAAACTTCTGTTTACTGGTTTCTTGTTAAAATTAAGATCAAATATAAAATGATTCCCAAACAAGAAAGTCTGGATAATTGGGACCAAACAAATAAGGATCTTCAACCGCTTGATGAACCTTATAAGAGAAGTGCTTTATCAAGTCACTTTCTGTCTTCGGTTTTTACTTTTTGAACTATGTTTAAGGAAGTTTAAGGTCTTAGTACAATGATTGCCGTCACTCACAAAGTTGTTTGGTTCTCTCCGAGTTCAACGTGTTAAGTGCCGTTCAGGGGCCGGACGGATTTCAGTTTGGCACACAGGAAAGCCCTGCTCCACATGCTGTGACTCAGTGAACAGGTTAAACAGACAGATGCTGCAGAGTCTTTATTTTTGTTGCAATAGGTTAGCATTGATGATACACAACAATGTACTATGGAGCTAACAAAAGCCTTCAGCACTCACAGTATTAGTGATAGGAACAAACGACCATTAGGCAGAACATTGACACAAACAGAATAAACAAAAGGGAAGTAAAAAAAAAAGTTTATGGCACTTATGTTATACTCACAATAATATTGCTTTAAAAACACATTTTCAATTCTTGATACAGTTTGTTAGTTTTACTGCATTTAAATATCAAATATATTCCTTTACTGATCTATTTATGTTATTGCTAACATCAAACATAGCTATCAATATATGTTAAAATGACTCAGCTGTATAATAGTTTTGTGTGCAGTACAAATTCTACAGCAAATAACAGTCAGAGTTCGGCAGGATAATCTGGGGATAACAGACTTCAGGACAACATGCACAACAGTTGTATTGAAGGACAGTGGTAGAGGTACATAGGCAGCGTTTTCCATTAAATAAGAGTGGAGGACTTTGTCTCTCATACAGCCTCTGACATGCAGTCCTTACTTGTAGTAGATACAAGGTACAATCTTTTTTTTTTCTTTTTTTTTAGATGTATTTCTTTTTAAAGCCGGCAACACAAGTCAGAGCCACGAAAAGGAGCTTCACATGCCAACAAAGGTGCTTGTCAATTAGGACAGTGAGATTTAACGTCACACACACACACACACACACGCGCGCGTTTGTTTTACCACTTGTGTAAATAAACCTTTACATAACTCTTCTTAACCCTCAAAAGCTGACTGTTCACTCATTCACACAAGTGGAGGTTAATGAAATGCTAATGAAAAGGGGGGAAAAATGAAGAAAATGAATTTTCTATTTCTTTTTAATTTAAGCAGACGGAGTAAAGACCAGAACAGGTCACTCTGAGGACCTGCGCTTATCAAAAAGACAATTTGTTAAAGTTTTAGATTGAAGAACAACATGATCTGTCATCTACATGAAACTACAGATTTGTTTTACTTTATTAAAATCAGTCTCAGTGAAGGTCTAATACAGATAGAGGTTTTTAAAGGAAACCATTAGCTGATTGAATGACAGTCTCTGACAAAATTATCTTTTAAAAAATATTGACCTAATGTTTTGGACTAAATTACAGAGGTCTTAAATTAAGATTCACTAAAAATATGCTGCATTTGTGAGAATAATTGGAAGTAAATATCATGAAGTCATAATGTTTTAGATAAGATTAGTGATGGAGTAGAACTGTGATTGTGCCCACAACTCAACACTGCTTTATTTTGCTCTAACACCAGATTTTTTAGAACATATAAAAACTTGAACTCATTCTTTGGGACAGATGTCAGTGTCACTGCTTTGGCCACTAGGGGCTCCAAAGACTATTATATGCTAAGTACAGGCAAAGACAAAGAACTGAGAGAAATCTGGCTCTACAAAGCAAACAGACCGTCTCGCATTTATGTTGGCAACGAAGAACTAAAATGATTAGAAAGCTCTGGAAATGGAGGGTGGAACAAACACTGGATGTAATTTCCAGTTCAGTCACATTTTTAGTGCCAGAGGGAAAAAAAACAAAAACCAAATAAAAGATTACGCAATGCTTGCTTTTCTTCTGTCCCCCCACATCTCCACCTCTCTTTCCTTCCCCCTCTTTTCTGTCCTTGCCTCCTCTCGCTTCCATTTTGCATCAATTCATCGAATCAGGCTGGCTGGCAGGCCAGAGGCTGAGCTAGCACTCTGTCACATTATCTTTCTGCTGAGTGAATTACTCTGCCTCCATTAGACTAACAAGAAAAGAGGATGACACAGGGAGATGGAAATGTGGGTGGTGATAAAAGCTGTGAGGAGGACAAGGAAGGATGGATGGATCAGAAATGTGGCTCAGAGAGACGGTAGAGAGGATGCGGCTAAGAGATGGGAGAGTAGAAAAAGGTTTCCGTGGAGCGAGTGAACAGCAGAAGGAAGAGACAGAAAGTGGGTGGATGATAGGTCAGAGAGGAAGACGACAGGTTAAAATGAGTTAGGGATGAACGACGAAGCAGAATGAGGATAGAAGGAGGGTGCAGGTGGAGAAAACAAACAAACCCTGACAGGTAGAGAAATATTGGGACATGTTGAATAATGCTGCATGTGACTTTAAAACCCAGGTTGCTATGACTAAGCAAAGAAATCACAAATGATGAGTATAGCGATGTTAAAAGCACTAAAAATAAAATATAGGACACTGAGACTGCAACAGAAGTAAAACACGTTTGTAAATGCTCAAACCGGCGACATACAGGGATGCAGGGAAGGAAACGTCATGAAGCAAATGTTCACTCAGATGAAATACTGTGAAGAGGAGGGAAAAAGAGATAGCCTCCCCAGCCCCCAAGGCCCGGTGTCACACTTTGATCAGGATCCAAGTTAAACTCAGAGCTTTCAAGCAATTCAAACACACATGCACACAAACACACACACACACACACACACACACACACACACCCACACACACCCCGATGGTAACAGCTAGTCTTCATGATTAGTTTCCTCCAGCGTCTTCCCTTTACAGACACAAAAAACCTACATTCAGTGAAACAACATGGTCAATAAATAGTTTAAATAATATAAATAATATAAATAAGAATAAAAAGAGTGAGCTTGTGTGTGTTGAGAAACTGAACAGGAACAAAGTCAGTGAGACAAAATGAAACAAGTCGTCTATCTTCCGCCGCCTCCACAGCGTGACGTCGGTCAGTGTTTGGCTCTCAGAGGTCAGTGCAGCGCTCCTGCTTGCTGTAGTGATCAAACTGACTCTTCCAGTGCATCATGTAGGAGGACCAGCGGTGAAACTCCACCTTCCACTGACGCTCTGCCTCATCAATGTTGCCTGAAGATATGAGATCATAAGAAGAGGATGAGAGCGCCACAATAAAATGCTGTCGTAATGCTGTAAAGCTGAGACCAGTCGCATCCAGCAGATGCGAAGGTCAGCATTTTAAGACTGTTGTGAATGACGTCAGACACTTTCACTGTTATTATTTCTACTGCACATTTTAATGTAAGATAGAAATGAGTTGTGACATTAAATAGTTGAGTTGCTGTTAATCCCACTGAAAGAAATATAGTCAATCACTTCTATTAAAGGCTCAACTCCAGGGAGGCAACGTTGCTCCCTCTCTATTCATTTCCTATGGAAGTTGCACGATGAGGCGACGGCCGCTTGCCCTCCTCTAGCAAAAACACGGGGGAGGTTTGATCCTGTAAATTTTCCAGGATCGAGTTCGATGCGACGTAGGAAAGCTAAAAAATGTTCCAACTTTTATCGCTGGTGTTGCGATCATTTCTCATATGTCAGATTCACCCAGAAAGGCGGAAAACACTCGCCTGTCGCTGTCGTTGGTCGCTTCGCGTCTGTCAATCCTATTAGTTCTTTTCTAATAGGAAGTCTCCAACATCAAAGACTGTTGGAGACTTAAAATTATCATTGATGTCACATCCCCCAATAAAAGTTTAACATGTGTAACAGTAACACATGTAGCACAGTTTACCTGTGATGTTCAGAAGGCGTGGCAGGAAGCGGTTCCAGAAAGCACACATCTGGTTGCGCAAACCTTTGTGGATTTTGAGAGGGTCAGTGTTGAGTGTGACATGTTTCTGCTCGGTCGCTGTAAACAAAGGCCAACGTTTCCTAGTGTCTACCAGCCCGTCGTTAGGATTTCTAACATGCAGCAAAATGAAGCAGAGAAAAGACAGCAAGAAAAAAATAAAAATAAAAAAATTGGTCAAACTGGACAGAACAGGACATTCCACAATTATAACATTCCCAGTGCTGGAAGGCTTTTATTACATTAGATGCTTAAAGACGAGTAACCCAGAAAGTTAAAATGTTCCTTCACTATCAGTCTTCTGACGGCAGGAATCAAGGGCCTTTGATTAGATTGTATTTTGAGCTAATTCTGTTATGGTTTTAAATGTTAGAGCTGGTGATGTGTTCAGTTCTCTTTCTAAACACTAAATGAGGATTGCCAAATGCTCCACAGAGGTTTGCTGCACAGTAAGTTGATGACATTACTTGTAGTGTCGTGCTAGCTTAAGGCTACTTTCAAACAAAGGGACCTAATGAATGTAAACTGATTTGTCTTCTTTGGCCTGCTCTACTTTCACTGGTGTCCATCACAGCAGGCTAATCATATTCAGTCTCTGATGTCTTACCCTGTCCGTGCAAAGTTTGCCCAGTACTTCATCATGCGTCGACTCAGATTCTTCTCTTCAGTGGTGTAATTCAGTCTCTTCTCCAGTGGCAACCCAAAGACAAACTCGATTTCATAGCCATGGATGACTCCCATCCACTCTGGCCAGGCTAAATTAGAAGCCCGGTGGTCAAACAGGTAGAGGTACACACCACCTTCGGAATGCGTGGGAAGAAAAGTTTCGAATGAGAATATGAGCCAGATAAAGCAAAGAGACACTAACATGCCACTTACCTTGTGAGTTTCCTGCACTGTTCATCATGCCCAGGTTCGCCTTCAGAGTGTGATGCTGTGCATATGATCGAGCAAAATGTGCCAGTGGGCAAATTACATTGTGATCGCCGACAATGTCATCCATGGCGTCACGGTTTTTCACACCGTTATTCTCATCCATCCAGTCGGTGTACTGCAGTACCACTGCCTCCAAGCCGATATCATTTGCATGTGGTACGCTCAGTCGTACACCTGGCAAAGTAAAAGGAAATAAATAGATAAATAAATAATCCCAGATATATATATATATATATATATATATAAAACATTGGTATTGTCTTTACATTTTCCGTTTCCCCTGAACCAGTCCTTTCGCTTTGTTAATAAACTTGCATGCTGTATATTGGATGGTGTTTGTTAGATACATGTGCAGTACCTTGATGTTCAAGATGACCAGTGTTGAACTTCTTCTTTCATCTTTTGTTATTTTATGATTAAGCCTATCAGGAAGATATTTCTGAGCAATAACTGAGAAATAGAGCTGTTTGGCTTTTATTTCCTGACTAAATTAATCTAAATGAATAGTTTGGCTAAGAATTGCCCTCAGCAGATATTTAGCAAATCAAAATGAAAATGCTGAGAAGGACATACATTGATTGGAAGTAAAATCCCCAGAAGAACTTCAGAAAGATCAAGACAACTTTTTTCCTTTTTTTTGTTTACTTGTAATACAACTAGCAAACATATTCAAAAACATTGAATTTAGATGCAGTAATGATTGAAGACATTTTAGTAGTTTAATCCAGGAAGGATTACGTGAGAAGGTGAAAAAAAAAGATGGATGTGGACACATCACATCTCACTTGGATCATCGACTGTCTGACTGCTGGACGGCAGTTTGTGAAGTTGCAAAGTTGCATTTCAGATACGCAACATTGGAGCTCCACAGGGATCTGTGCTGTCTGCCTTCCTGTTCACCAGCTACACCGCTGACTTTAAGTACTGCTCCAAACTGTTCCATCTGCAAACGTCCTCAGATGACACTGCTGTAGTGCGGTGTGTGTCGGAGGGATGAGATGTGGACTACAGGATTTTGGTGGATAATTTTATGACGTGGTGCAAAGAGAACCAGCTCCAGTTAAATGCAGACAAGACCAATAAAAAGGTGATCAGTTTCAGTAAGAAAACATCTTTGCTCCCAAAAACAAACAGCTTTTCGTTTTGAAGTTGTTCTACTTTAATTGGCGGTTTTATATTGAACTGAATTTCCACTTATCTATTCTTCTATCCCTTTAGTTGATTCATCCTTACCTTCCAGGAAGTCTTCTTTGGAAATTAGACTCTCGTTGTCCTTGCTGAATCCCGGCGCTCCATACAGCAGAAAGTAAGATCCCTCATCTTGGTTGACACCAAGAAGAATCTGAGTGTCTTTAAAATTGCCTGAGTTAATCATTGCTTCTGGAGTATCAGGCAGAAAATCACCATCCACAACTGGTACAAAAGAGAACCGGAACAGAGCTGACCATGGTAGAACCTGCCCAGAAACACCAAAGAATTAATCCACACGGACAAATGAAGGTCTGAGGGATTCAGTTACTGACTCTCAGGGAGTCAGTAAGTAACCTAACTGTGTAACAGGAAAATGTGTGCTGTAATGTAATGTAATTTTATATAGCACATTTTCAACACAAAGAGCTTTACATGAATTAAAAGGAAATACAAACAAAATAACAAACCAAAGGAAAGAGCAAAAGAAGAAAAAAACTAATAATGTTGATCCAAAGTATATAAACTAGTTGTTCCTAGTAAGTAAGTAAATAACTTCTGGTCTAATTCATTTTCTGGATTGGAAGAATAGGAATCTAAAAGGTAATTGCTAAGGTAGTTTTTCTGGATTTTAAGTTTGTTCTAATCCCTGTTCTGGGTTGCTAAATAAGTGTAAGTAAGTAGATATATTCTGGACTTCCTAAGTATGCTCTTAATGTGTAAAAGTAGTAAGTACTCCACAGTTTCTAATAATAAAAACTAAATGTTCCTGTTCTGGAAGAAGTTTTTTTTCTTCTGGATTCTAAGTTCGTTCTAATTCCTTTTCTGGGTTGCAATAACAGGAGTCTCTCTGCGTAACAATCTAAAAATCAATCTAAGAAGTATAATATTGGTCTACAGTTCCAAAAAAATATCTAAAGAATGATTCCAAGTTTGTTCTAATTTCTTTTCTGGGTTAAAAGTGAGTACTTTTAGATTATTACTTTTAGTAAATAAGTAAATAATCTTAGTAGTTACTTTTTAGATTATTACTAAAAAGTAACTGATTAGTAGGATGAAAAGAAAACATTGGGTAGGATATGGCACATATATCAAGACAAAAACAAAGACATGTTGACAAAGACGTTGAGATCAGGGAGTGTTTGTTTGTCTGCAACTATGACATGTTTGCAGATTCTCTCACAAACAAGTATCTGATAATGGTGGAAATGTCAAGAGCGAGTCCTTGAGAGTTCAGCCTTAAGATTCCATGAGAAACTTTGGGAGGACTGAGGAAGATGGGAAGGAGCAGTTTGTCTTCATGAACTCCAGGAGATTTGAGATAGCCACCAAGGCCACAGGGAGCCAGATTCAGAATAACAAATTGTTTTTAGATCGGGCAGACTGAAAATTTCTGTCTGTCCTAGAGTCTTTAACCGATACGTCTCTTATAGTTCATCCCGATCATCCAAATTGCTGTGGCTGTTCCTCTCAACCAAAGCTAGCAACTTCTCCAAGATCGATTCCATCCCACTGGTGGGTTTTTGAGTCCTCAGCTGGGCTGCGAGTCTCAGCAAGAGTTGCATCTTGCTAAGATGCGAGTCTCAGTCCCACAACATATGGTCTGAGTGTTCGCCATCTTGGCCTAATCCGTCACAAATTTGTCAATAAGCCAGGTATCCACAAGCTCCAAACACCAGAACTCCTGTTATCATGAATAAATTCAGGGGGAATCCCAGATAGGACAAGAGGGCTCTCCTGTGCCCAGTCTTGTTGTGAGAAAATTTGATCAATTGCATTGAGAAACCAGTTAACCAGATTCATAAGTTGTAGATTCAGAGGATGTGCAAAGAAAAGCTCCAAAAAAGGAACAAAAAACAGAACAAGCAGGGAGAGAATGGGAAGAGAGAGGAGCAAAGGAAAAGCGTCTGCCTTCACAGAGAGCGAGAGAGCTCTTATGTGCTTATGCTAGAGTCAAACATTAAGAATGTTCAGTTTTACACCACTTAGCCCTGACTCAAACCGAAACGGAAAACATTAATTGAGCAAATAATCTGCAGCTAAAACAGAAATTGTTAGAAACTGTTGTATGAACTCTGCTTTTTCAGCCTATTTACTTTCTGTGTAGGTCTAATAAAATTATTTAATAAGTCATTCTGAATGAAAGTTACTACTTCATCTCTGTGAGGCCTTATAACACACTCACCAGTGTACAGTAAGTCATTTATAAGTGCTTCAAAATAGATTTTAGGTTTTCAGAAATTTCTTGAGAGACACAAATAAAATAGTGGAGATTTATATTTCCCTTTTTCATTAGATATTGCTTTCCATTTCATACCATTGCTACCTTAAGAGTTTTCTGTAATGGTAACAATCATCTCTAAATAATAGTCCTTAGTGATTATATATGATATATTATCTTTACAACCTCACAGTGAAGTGTGTTCAAAAAATAAAACTTCAAAAAGGTTTTGTGAAAATAAAAGTGAAAATTAAATCTGTATTACCAGCCATTCTTGGTCGATGAGTTCCTGTGGAGGTTTGTTGCGCAGACAGTCCACCAGCTCAGTGTCGTTGCCTCCATTACAGTTAACAAGCTTTGCCAGAAGTGTGGCACGTCTTCTGGCCTCAGCAGGGCTGACAGAGGCCCACGGACAGTTGGGGACCCCACTCTGAAGGATGGCCCTTGTGAAAAAGGGTCTGCTGTCTGGAGACAATAGGTGGAACCCGACTGAAGCACCGCCAGCACTCTCACCGAAGATAGTCACCTGTTTTACACAAACGGACAACCAAGAGATCAGGAAAATTATGAAACCATCTTTAACACCAATATAGAGGACGGACAATAACTGAAAAAACCCCAAAACACCTGTTTGGGGTTTCCACCGAAGGAATGGATATTTTCTTGCACCCACTTCAAAGCCAACCTCTGGTCCAGCAGACCGACATTTCCAGGAGCCTCTGAAGAGCCATGAAGAGCGAGGAAACCAAAGGCTCCAATACGGTAATTCATGGAGACCACAATGACCGTCTCAGTGTGAGCAAGATAACGGCCATCATACACATCCAGCGAAGAAGAGCCACTGTAGAAACCTAAAAAGTCATTATCATTTCAAGTTAGAGTTAGCCTGTTTTGTTTTGAATAGATTTAAAAAATAAAAGTTGCAAAATCATAGATATTATTTTGCACTCCTTAGGAAGCCGTGTTTGTCCAAGTTCAAAAGCAAAAAAATACTTTAGTAATTCCAAAGGGAAACTAAAGGTTGTTGTAAATTATTTCAAAATGAAATGGCTGTTGGTAGGAAGAATCTTCTGTAGCTGTCTGGAATACAGTAGGTTTGAAATAGCCTCTGACTGAAGACTCCCTGTTTTTGAATGACAGGCGCATAAGCAATGCATAAGTTGATGGAATAATGTCAATCAGCTTATGCAGCATCCAGCAATGCAACATCCTCAAGAAGAAACTATATTCTTTAGAATAGATTGGACGACTGAAGCGTCCTCTAGAAGTGCCTTGTGGTAGACGAGTCATAACAAGGCTTTCATTCACAGACTGATAGACAGCTGGAGACACTTCTTGTTGAATATATTTGATCTCATCAGGAACCACTAGCTGTTAGCCAGCCAGGTTACATAACTTTATTCTGCTGGATAAAACATTTTTCTTTTCTGTTCCATGAATGAAACGGGGTTCATTTTTTCCACTTTCATTTCCAGAGATATAATAAGGGAGACTAGATATCAATATTTAAACATCCATCCATCCATCATGTTTTGCTCATCCAGGGTCGGGTTGCAGGAGGTAGCAGCGTAAGCAGGGAATTCCCAGACTTCCCTCTCCCCAGCCACTTGTTCCAGCTCCTCCAGGGGAATCTCAAGGCGTTCCAAGACCAGTAGAGAGACATAGTCCCTCCAGCGTGTCCTGAGTCTCCCTCTGGGTCTTCTCCAGGCGGGACATGCCAACACCAAGGAGGCGTCCAGGAAGCATGCCTGACCCACCTCAAATTACCATTTTAAGTATTTCTTACTAAATAAATACAGATTTATTGATTTCGTTCACACATTTACAAATTTGCTTCAGTAAGTTTTAGTCATTGATTAAAACTGAAATAAAACAATTAAAAGGCAAAAATTAGCATTTTTGGTTCTCATTCTTGTCCATTATCACTCTATGAAAATATCTCACTTGAAGCCTTATACTGGAGGTGATTATAATTACATGACTTCCAATCGTACACATGGCGTACACTCTGGCAAAAATGTGTGACCACAAACCTCCACCATAGATCCACACCATAACCGAGAGATTGTGAGGCCTGGGCGAGGCAGGCACCCAGATGTTAAGGTACAGGCAGTCCTCGCTCATCTCTCTGTTAGGATTCCACATCTCACTGCCCTGGAAGCCTGGGTACGACGTGTCCACATACTGGTAACAGGCGTTGGGGTAGGCATTAGCCTCAAAAATCCCTGTCCATCTTCGCTTCGGCTCAGGAGGACGGAAGCGACGCTTACCCAGTGGAGGCTCACCAAAAGGGACGCCAAGGAAAGCTGTGACATAGCTCCCATCCGGCACCGGAAGCCGCACACCTTGAACTAGACCACTATGTGTATTAACAAGGTCTCCATCATTTTGGGAAAAGCAGATTGGGATGAGAGCGATGAGGAAGACTGACAAAAAGATGAGATAAGTGGAGAACTGCATGACGGAGGTAAAAAAGTGTTTGAGTGTCGGGAACTGCAGTCGTGATTCCCTGTCGTTGGCAGGGAGAGAAAGGTCTGCTCTACTTCACCTCAGATCTACAGAAGAAGGAGAGAGAGGGAGAGGGAGACAGAAATATGATTACAATACAGAAGAATAATGCTGATGAGGCAGGTAAGATTAAACCGAAGGTGGAAAAAAGGGAGACTGTGCAGTTTTCTGTTGCAAGAATGTCATTACATTCCCTGATGGTACAAATTGGTTATCAGTAGATCTAAAAACTCATAAATAATACATAAATGAAACAATACAAAAAAATGAAAAACTACAAACAATGGAGCATAGGACCTATTCACCAGGCACTGTCTCAAACTTGTGACTCAAAAGGGTTTTGATAAAGGTGTCAAAATCATATTTATGTCAATTAACCTGCAGAAAAAGAAAAAGAAAAAAAAACATACCTCTTTAGTACTTTCTTGGATAAGAAACATGAGCCCATGTATTTTTAAAAGTTACCTCATCTGTCATATTGCAGTTGTCTCATCGATATGTGGGATTTTAGAGCAATGACAATGCAGTTCTCAGCAGGCAGGCTCTGGTTAGCGTAATGATTATGCTGCTCCTGATAAGTTACCAAGATTTATTTTTTAAGTATTAATAATGATTTTGCTTTTTTCTTCTGCTGCTGTTCTAATGTACATTTTCTGGGTCAGATGACCATTTTGATGTGGTTTTGTGAAAGGAGAAAGTTCCGTTTGCTGACTCAGGTCTATGAACATTCATATCCAAGGTTTTTCTGAGCTCCAGACTGTCAAATAAATCTGGGGGTTTTGCTTGGTCTTGTGGTTCTAGGAGAAATTGGTTAAGTCTCCCTGATTTCTGGGATCATTTTATGTTAGTTACTGTAATTACTTCATCCTATGCCAGTTTGTTTTAGTTCATTTTGTAGGAAGGCCTCTGCTGTCCAGTGTCATCAGTTAATTGTCAAAGTCAGTTTCCAAAGAATTACACAGTTTGTTCAGTTAAACTTGTACATAATGTACATTAGTTTGATTCATGTTTTTTTCAGTTTTGAGTCTGATTCAGTATTTATCTCCACAGTCATCACAATCTACAATAATTCTTAATTCTTGACTTAATATGTCAATAAAAAATAACACAAAATAAATGTTAAACTTCAAAGTGTGTGATCCTTTTAACAGTTTATATGAAAGTAGCAGTCTGGTGGTCCTACTTCTGCTGTTATGGTACATTTTTCGCCAGATTGTAACATTTCACCCTTTGCCATGCAGCGATCGTGACAGTAAGGGCTTTAGCTCACATTCTGACGCAGTATTTATAAATGCTTCATTTGAACATGGTTAACTGGAACCACACTAATATTAAAAAAACAACCATTTGGTTTCGTCGAAACAAAGAGTAAGTATGCTAATACGTTTAGTAAAACACTGCATGAATCGATCAACAAGAAGACAATCCAAGTTTAATAAAAACTGTAACTGTGTGTGTTGAGTTTAGAATATCTTTGGAACTAAATTATACAATTAATTGTACAATTAGTTGTATAAATAGTTGGCCACTTTAGGAGATGTATTTTCAGATTTTTGTAGTGGCTTACTTAAACCAAGTTAATCCCGTGCCAGAGCAGAATGTTGGGGATATTTTAATGTGCTTACAACAAAGTCTATGTAAAAAATAAAAGGTTTCTTATTCTATATTTACGTACCGTGCTTATCTTAAATAAAAGTAAAAATCCATTATTTCATCTAAAACAGTCATTAGTACAGAGAAAGGTTGGAAAGTAATGTCCTTCTTTCCCCACCACTTTGAACAAGCACATCACAAACAGCTGTTATCTATCCCTGACATCACTGCTCAGTTGGTCTTGTTACTCTGACAACCATACGTTGCTAAACATAAACAGCAGTTGAACAGGTGGGAGGAAGACAACTGTCCAAAGGCATTCGTACCAATTCATCAGTGCACCTCAACCGACAGGAACAAGGACGTTCTTTCAAAGCCATTTTGAAAAATAACTCTTCAATTATCAATAATTTTAGAAAAAAATGGACTTGCTAGAAAAGTATCCATTTCGACCTGTTCGAGGTGATACTTCATGTATGTTGTGTCAACATCCTGACTGTTGTGTATGTGCTTTATTTAAGTGGACTTGACACAAATCCTATATCTATGTATAGAAATAATCCACAATTATTTCTGATATAGATGCATATATCATAATATATGCATCTAAATACTTGGATAACGACACCAAACAATATTCCACATTTTCTGCCTTTTTTGAGATTTGACCACTCAATGTAGCTTTCTATTTAAACAGTTACTACAATAAAAATATATTGACATATGTACAAAATCACATGGTGCATCAAAGACAATATAGAAAAGATAAATATTTTTTTGATTTTGGCCATCATACAACAACCTGAAATTAGCTAAATTAAAATACAGGCAGGCTGCTGTGGTTCAACAGAAAAAAATGTGAAAAAGTATTCCCCTCTCATATTTTTTAAGAAGGACAACATCTGAAAAGTTAAGAATCTCGATTTGATACAAACAAATCTTCCTTTTAAAAATGCTCAACACCAAAATATGTCACATAAAAAAATTTAAAAAACTGAAAAAAAATACAAGTTTGTTCTCACTTCCTCATGATCAGAAACTTTGTTCACTTTCATTTCTTCCACTATTCCCATTCACCTCTGCAGTGTCGTTTTCATTGCTGTACCAAAATGAGCAAAGTTTCTTTAATTCTTTCCTTAAAGGAATATCTGATTCAGGTCACAGAGCAGTAAGGACTTTCAACTCTCACTTCTAAATGTTTAGGAGTTAGCAGACAGGACTAGCTACAGCTAGCTAGCTTCTTCTCTATGTTTCTGAGTAGCCTTGTTTCATATAACTCTGTGGCCCTGAACTTTGCTCTAAGCTTCCAGTTATTTATTTACATTTTAGGAAGACGTCTGTGTTTCAGAAAGTTTTTTTGCCAAGACTGACTGGTTCATTCTTTCTGTCAGCAGACACAGAGCTGAGCTCAGCGTATCCAAGTAACAGCAGGTACAGGAGCTGCAGTGGCCAAACCATTACTGTATATCCTTCGCTTCTTGCACATATCAGCTGACCAGCTTCTTCTTTGTTTTAATGGCGGTTGGCAAACAACTATAGAAAGCATGACCACATAGCGCCTGATGCTGCACAGGTCAGGCTCAGTTAAATTATGTCATCATTTGGTATTGCAACACAAAAACTCTACAGATATTACCTTATATACCCATGGTATATTACTATGTGAATATTACCCATATATGGGTATATTACCATTTACCCATGGTAATATACCTGTATATTACCCATATATGGGTATATTACACATATAACCATGGGTATATTACACATATACCCATGGTGTATATTACACATATACCCATGGTGTATATTACACATATACCCATGGTGTATATTACACATATACCCATGGTGTATAAGGTAATACCCGGGTATATAAGGGGTACATTATACACTCCATACTCCTAATCAACCCGGGTACATGAGGGGTGTGCCATATTATCTCATTACCTTACATGAGGTAAGGTAATGGCACCCCCCTAATGCACAATTTTTAAAACAGGTAATGACAGGTTTGTTTAATGACAGCATCATGTGAACAAACCAAGCATTTAACAGCCCAACTTACTGCATGAGTAAAGACAGTCCTTATCTGCCATAAAAAGACATGTCCCAAATCAAGTGTTTACGGACTTGGCAGGGTTGACCATTTATAACAGAGAAATATTACACATTGCTTTAATTGTCAAAAATCAAAGACACTGTGTGCCGACATCAAATTCTGAACCAGATGTGAAATGTGTCAAGTTCTCACGTAAGTTCTGACATGAAAAAAAATGCTTTAAGAACTTGAAACATTTTTAAAGAGTGATAAAGATAGAAACTTTACTCAATACATTGTCATCCCTCACCCACCATGTATATTCCATTGAAGACTATATTGGCCAGTGCAGCTCTCTATCTGTCCGGGTCCTGTGACCTGTTCTGTGCACTGGGCTCAAATATCCCCTGACAGCTGTCCCTATGGAAGAGAGTGGCACAGCGTGCAGCTGAAACATTAGCCATTAAAATTCACAGCATTGAATGCAAAGTACTAAATTTACAAAGCAGAACAGTGTTTCTATAGGTTTTGTGCACATCTAGAAACAAAATTATAGCCGGCATTGGCCAAATACATGTCTCAAGGTACACCTTAAAAAATTACCATTTCAAAAATATTAAATCTTTATCTGTTTAATAGCACTCCAACAGTTTAACAGGATCTATAACAATTGCCAGGGAAAATTCCAGACAGACTGGAGAATGGAGCAGAGCTGCTCTGCAGTTCGCCCCTGCAATACCTCCCATCACTCATTTTTCTTGCTTACAGAAAGACAACTGGCTTCTTGGAAATCCATGGCCTGGAATCTGAACATTAGTTTTATTAAGGTAGTGCTCATTGTCAACTAAAGTGTAGTGCTAAAAGTGTAGAGCACTATTTGTTAAGCAGACTGCAGGGCCCAAAAGCCTGGTGTTTAATTATATTAAGCTACTATTAACAGTAGAACAGCAAGAAGCTAACAACACAGGAAGCAGATTTTTCTAAATTCAGAGGGTTGGTATTCCACATTTTGTGTAAGATTTCTAAGGGATCCATCCATCCATCTTCTTGCGCTTATCCGGGGTCGCGTCGCGGGGGTAGCAGCCTAAGAAGGGAGGCCCAGACATCCCTCTCCCCAGCCACTTCTTACAGCTCCTCCGGGGGAATCCCAAGGCGTTCCCAGGCCAGCCGAGAGACATAGTCCCTCCAGCGTGTCCTGGGTCTTCCCCGGGGCCTTCTCCCGGTGGGATGTGCCCGAAACACCTCACCAGGGAGGCGTCCAGGAGGCATCCTGACCAGATGCCCAAGCCTCAACTGGCTCCTCTCGACGTTTGGGCTCTACTCTGAGTCCCTCCCGGATGACTGAGCTTCTCACCCTATCTCTAAGGGAGAGCCCAGCCACCCCACGGAGAAAACCCATTTCAGCCGCTTGTATCCGAGATCTCGTTCTTTCGGTCATGACCCAAAGCTCATGACCATAGATGAAGGTAGGAACGTAGATCGACTGATAAATCAAGAGCTTCGCTGTTTGACTCAGCTCTCTCTTCACCATGACGGACCAGTACAGTGCCGCTTCACAGCAGACGCTGCGCCAATCCACCTGTGAATCTCCGGCTCCCTTCTTCCCTCATTCGTGAACAAGATACCGAGATACTTGAACTCCTCCACTTGAGGCAGGACTCCCTCCCCGACCCGGAGAATGCACTCTACCCTTTTCCGGCTCAAGACCATGGTCTCGGATTTGGAGGGACTGATCCTCATCCCAGCCGCTTCACACTCGGCTGCGAACCGCTCCAGCGAGAGCTACAGATCATGTCCTAATGAAGCCAACAGGACCACAATCATCCGCAAAAAGCAGAGATGCGATCCTGAGGCCACCAAAACGGATCCCCTCAACACTCGGCTGCGCCTAGAAATTCTGTCCATAAAAGTAATGAACAAAATCGGTGACAAAGGGCAGCCCTGGCGGAGTCCAACCCTCACCGGAAACGAGCCCGACTTATTGCCGGCAATGCGGAACGGACTCTGACACCGGTCATTCAGGGACCTGACAGCCCGTATCAAAGGGCCCGGTACCCCATACTCCCGGAGAACCCCCCACAGGGCTCCCCGAGGGACACGGTTGAACGCCTTCTCCAAGTCCACAAAACACATGTGGACCAGTTGGGCGAACTCCCATGCACCCTCCAGGACCCTGCTGAGGGTGTAGAGCTGGTCCAGTGTTCCACGACCAGGACGAAAACCACACTGCTTTTCCTAAATCCGAGGTTCGACTCTCCGACGGACCCTCCTCTCCAGGACCCCCGAATAGACCTTGCCAGGGAGGCTTAAGAGTGTGATCCCTCTATAATTGGAGCACACCCTCCAGTCCCCCTTTTTAAACAGGTGGACCACCACCCCAGTCTGCCAAACCAGGGGTACTGCCCCCGATGTCCATGCGATATTGCAGAGTCGCGTCAGCCAACTCAACCCTACAACATCCAGAGCCTTAAGGAACTCCGGGCGAATCTCGTCCACCCCGGAACCCTGCCACCGAGGAGCTTTTTAACCACCTCAGCGACCTCGTCCCCAGAGATTGGAGAGCCCAACCCAGAGTCCCCAGGTTCAGCTTCCCAGACGTTCCCAGCAGACCCTCACGTTTGGGCCTGCCAGGTCTGATCGGCATCCTCCCCCACCACTGGAGCACCAACTCACTACCAGGTAATGGTCAGTGGACATCTCCGCACCTCTCTTCACCCAAGTGTCCAAGACATACGGCCGCAGATCTGATGAAACGATGACACAATCAATCATCGAACTGCGGCCTACGATGTCCTGGTGCCAAGTGCACATATGGACACCTTTATGCCTGAACATGGTGTTCATTATGGACAATCCATGACGAGCACAGAAGCCAACAACAGAACACCACTTGAGTTCAGATCGGGGGGAGCGTTCCTCCCAACCACGCCCCTCCAGGTCTCACTGTCATTGCCCACGTGAGCATTGAAGTCCCCCAGCAGAACGAGGGAGTCCCCAGGTGGGGCACTCTCCAGTACCCCTTCTAAGGACTCCAAGAAGGGTGGGTAATCTGAACTGTTGTTCGGCCCATAAGCACAAACAACAGTCAGAACCCATTCCACCACCCGTAGGCAAAAGGAGGCTACCCTCTCGTCCACCGGGGTAAACCCCAACGTACAAGCGCCGAGATGGGGAGCAACAAGTATGCCCACTCCTGCCCGACGCCTCTCACCGCGGGCAACTCCAGAGTGGAAGTATGTCCAGCCCCTCCCAAGGAGACTTGTTCCAGAACCAGAGCCGTGCGTCAAGGTGAGACTGACTATTTCTAGCCAGAACCTCTCAACCTCATGCACTAACTCCAGCTCCTTCCCCACCAGAGAGGTGACATTCCAAATCCCAAGAGCCAGCTTCTGCAACCGAGGATCGGACCGCCAGGACCCCCTCCCCCGGCTGTCACCCATCTCACATCGCACCCGACCCCTTTAGCCCCTCTCACGGGTGGTGGGCCCATGGGAGGGGGGACCCATGTTTCCTTTTCGGACTGAGCAAGGCCGGGCTCCATGGGCAAAAGCCCGGCCACCAGGCGCTCGCCATCGTGCCCCCCTCCAGGCCTGGCTCCAGAGTGGGGCCCCGGTGACACGCGTCCGGGCAAGGGAACACAAGGTCCAAAGGTTTCTGTCATCATCGGGGTCTTCGGGCTGCACTTTGTCTGGTCCCTCACCTAGGACCTGTCTGCCTTGGGTGACCCTACCAGGTGCATGAAGCCCCAGACAGCATAGCTCCTAGGATCATTGGGGCACTCAAACCCCTCCACCACGATAAGGTGGCAGCCCGGGGGAGAGGGATGCTAAAATAATTAGACATTAAGATGTTTTGTGTCTTGCTGTTGGAGGACCTGAAGTGGGAGTCCATCTTCTGAGGAACAAGGCCAGATTTTAAGGCCTAGAGCAGATACTTCACTCCTTTCTCATTTTGGGAAGTTACAAGCTCCTCCACTGGGTCTTAACCCTCTTCCATACTTCATTCCAAGCTGAACAGTTGAAGCGCTCCTTTCATAACCGGCCCACACCACCTGAGGGAAACCCCTCCCGTTTTCATATACGTCACACCCCTGCCTGAAGAGGAAAAAACGAACTGATTGAAGCTAAACAATTAACATTGACATTGCTGTCAGAGAGCATGTCTACATAAAACATTTCCACAACTTATTGCCAATCAGAGCTCTGTGTGAAGTAGTTTGAGTCTGGCATTGTGTTGAGAAGGGGAGGTCGTTGTCTATGAAAGTTGATTTTAACCCTCTGGATGAAATATGGGAGAGCTCTGACTTCTCATTTTCTTCAGAGTTCCACCTCAAACCTGCTCCACCTTGGATTCTTGGGGAATCCCCAAGAAGGGTTCGTTATAGTGGCCTACATACCACCAGATCTGAAAAAGCTTCAGAATAAAGAATCTCTGTTTCCGGATCGTGAAGAAGATGTTCAGGGCTTTCCATTAAGATTTTTCAGTTTAGGACACATCCATCTTTTTACAATCAGCTCTAAAGGCTCCAGAACAGTACCCAGAACACAACTAGTCTTTATCATCGTCTTTCTCTTTCTTTTTTTTTTGGTTCTGAAGACGACCGTGACCCAAAGGAACATAGTGCTGATGTCAGCATTGGACATATTTGATTTCAACTCACATGCTCTGGCTCCACTTGTGATTTGTGACTGGAAAGTGAGCATTTGAAGGAAGCTCATCTTTGTGGGGTTATGACAAAAATGATAGTGAAAGAAAGTGATTCCACCTGTGAATTTTGTCTACATTTTCCATAACTCGTTTACTTGATGACAAAACATCCAAGAGACTAGATGAAAAAAAATCTGCTTTCACCTGCAGAAAACTGAGAAAAGATGAGAAACCTGGTAACATGCAAGACAGTAGAGAGGGGAACACCATGTGGCCATGCGGTCTAGGATTGGAGGGGATAAACTATCACTTCTCAAATTAGGCTGTGGAATCTGTGTTCACAGGAGGATCAGATTCACATTGGTGGGGGCTAGGGGGTGTCATGCGTCTCGAAATGAAACCTTGGAAGGAGAGGTTATTAACTGTGGATTTCTGAGTGCAAAAAAATATTTTCAACAAATGTAACTCCATTGGTTAAATACAAACACTAAGTGTACATGGGTCAACAATGTCTAAATAGAAGCACAATGTTTACACATAGGCATTGTTGGGCATCCAGCTATGGAAGACTGAAGGTCTAAATAAGCTGGCATGATTACTTGTTGATTTAAAAATACTGTGTAAACTCTGGCCCCAGCAAGAGGAAGAGGAGGAGATTCAGAAGGAAACTCTGTGACATCATGGAAGCTGAGGAGATTCTGGCATCATTCTGCCTGTACTGGAAAGGACCAACACAGTGCTTCCCTAACCCACTTTCTCCTTCCCACTTTGCTGTGGGCAGAGAACAAACCTGCTTATGAAACCCTAGAAACTTTTGATCCAAAAGTAGGACTATGAAGGCTGCTGTCGGCAACTGTTGCTGATTAACACTTCCATAGGGAGAAGGGCAGCAGCTGCTCCAGGACCGCAACTGAAGGAGCAATGCCCGCTGTCTGGGTATCATTGCTGAGCACCCCAGACACACCTGACCAGTCACCCCAAGCTAATAGCCAGCAGAACTCCCTCCTCTGATCCATCCATCCATCAGAACTGTTCATAGTAGATGTGGTATCTGGGCAGTTACTGGCTTGGGGTGATCGTTTTAAGTGTTTTTGTGTATTTTTAAGCATCCAAATGGAGCAGGTTGTGCATGCTATAGGTAAAGAGAAAAACAGAGTTCAGACTGTTTAAACTTTTTCCACAAAGTGTTAAAAAAAAGTTTGACCTCACTGGACAGATGTCCAGTGAGGTCAACCAAGACATATACCGATGGAAGAGACGGTATATGTCTCTTCCATCGGTATATGTCTTGGTTTCATGACATTAAATTACATAGAATAGCCCTACGACTAGCTAAGATCTGACAGCTATCAGCTACATACAGCTTTCCCAGCATACTGCTGAAACCAATAAACTGTTAATATTGTTATTTACAGTGTTTTGGACTCAAAAGTACTTTAAACTACAAAATAACTCATTCTTAGTGTTCATTTATACCACTCATTTCTGAGCCGTAATTAATAAATTGCAAATCAATTAAGAAGACATTTTTGCAAAGAGTTATTGATTTCTATTTCATTTGAGATTTTAAAGGACATTACTTACGCAAAATGATGTTTTGTCTTTTGTACTGCAAAATTATTTGGAGCACATACAGCAAATTTGCCAATTTGTCTAAACTAATTCTTTAATTAGTTTAAAGTTAATTGATCTCTCTGACAAAACCGTTCAGTACAATCCTTGCACGACATCATTGGTTCTATTTTGTTCTTCTAGACATTTTAGTTTCTTCATTTTATCATTATGTCAGTAGTTTTAATTGTGTATGTTCCTAGTTTAGCGAGTGACTTGAAGAAAAGGTTTTAACTTTTAAGTTGAATTAATTTTGTTCATAAACTCTTGTACATTTGAAGGAAGTTGTCTGTGCCTATAGGATAGGCACAGACTATACACATGTGAAGCATCCTGTTGTTTGAAATTATTAGTTTTATTTAGAGTTGCCAAATATAATAATTGTTTAGCGAAACCTACTGAAGCACAACTGTAAATCACACAACCTTTTTACAACCTTTTTATGCTCCTGTGCAAATTGTTGCAGAAGCACAAGGCTGAGGTTCTGGTGACACAATGACATGTTATGAAGCAAAACGGGTTCCATCAGTTCAGGCGGCACCGGTTATCCAGGAAGCAATCTCAAACTAAGTTAGATCCTGAGACTTACAAGATGTTATAATGAACCTCATCATAACAACAAAATACCAAGTACTGTTCTTTGTGCCTATTAAAGTTTAAGGCAACATCATCTGACTCCACGTGAAAATGATTTTAAAAGTACGAAGGGTTAAAAAAACAAAAAAAAACCTCATGCAGTCTTTTTAGTTTAATAATTTTGCTATGTGATTGTATTTATTCAAAACAAATACCTCTGGTATTATTGTATGATATATTTTACTTGTAATATTCTTTACTTTATTGTTATTTGTATGTTCATTGTGTCACTCTGAAGGTACGGCATGTTTTATGTTCGAAATGTAACAAATGGTACAATAAAGTAGCATTTCACTGCTTTATCCCCCTAGAAAAAGACAAAACCCTTGTATTCAGACAAAACAGAATATATTGTTAATTTTCAATTTATGCTTCCATTTAATTGAAGGCTTGTGTTGAAATCAATGTAAAATAATTTTTGTCTCCAAATTAAACAAGACAACAAATGTAAGAATGGACTTCAGCTGTAGATCTTTAATAAATTCTGATTTGATTAGCTGTCTTATAATCATTAGACTTTAGAAACAGTAAATCTGTAAACTACCTGTTAGCAGATAAACAGCCAAGCTGCAGTTCCTTACATAACACTCAAGCAGCACATCCGGGCAGTAAATAATAAATGATGGTAGGTGACTCTCCACTCAGTGTGCAAGATTTACAGTTTTGCGTAATGGTGAAGCTGATAATATATGCTTTCAGACATGATGGAGGAGTACAACAGCATCTGTGTAAAATGAGACATGTGCAGACACACTTGTTTACAGTCCCACAGATGATCAGCCAAGCACAGGATAGGCACTTTTAATTTTTTAATTTTCAGAAGCAGAGTAGACAAATGCACTTTAGTTCACAGATCTGCTAGAATTTTATAATCACAAAGTTTTCTCTGCCTTCTCCCAGTGCTTCCAGTACTAACTGCAGAAATACACCACTTGATCAGAAGCAACCAATCAGAGCCAGGACGAGAGTCTGGCTTGTGTACATGGCGCTCACACTGTCCCTCTTGTTCTCTGCTACGCTACATCTTCTGCCAGGATTGCCAAGGCTAATTAGCATGACGGCACATAAACGGTCTCCTGTAATGGTAAGATGTTTCTCCGCTATTAGTACAACTGATCAGTGCATACCCGAGGATGATTAACAGCACTAAGACCCTCCTCCTAGCTCTGATTGGTTGTTTTTGATTGGGAGCAGTGCATTTCTACAGATGGCAATATTTCAGAGAAGAGGTGGGGGAGCTACATTTTTTTCCATAGATTATCTGTGTATAATATATTTGTGTACATATATTTTAAATAATATTTAAAAAAATATTTAAAAAAAAAAGACTTTGAAAAAAAACGTACAGTGAAGTGGATACTTATGTGTCTGAAACCACTAAAACAAGTTTCTTGCTCAAAATGTCTGCATCTGATCAATACAACATGTGTTAAATTACCCAATGAGTGATGACATACAGTGATATCCCATTGCTCTCCTCTTGGTCTCTATTGAGGCAGTGAAATAACTGGCAGTTCAAGAGCTTAACTTCTGTACAGATATGTTTCACAGTAGCAGTTAGAAATAGCAACCTGGCTAAAAGCAGCCACGCAAAATGGAAAACCAAGCCAGCCCCCAGAGGAACAAGAACAATCAATATCATAAGTATTCCTATTAACAGAGGACATTAAATCAAATATTTCCACTTTGAAAAATTGCAGAAAATTTTCACAAAGATCTCAGAATGCTGTGGGTAGAAAGATCTAGAAGAAAGTATAACTGTTAAAAGACAGAAGATCTGAGAGAAAACAATAAAACCAGCTCAACCAGATTGAGCAGGTTTCAGGTCCAAGGCAAACACTGTGATAGTACATAAAACAAGACAATGGGCAATGTACTAGTCAGGAACGTCCCTGGAGTACTGGCTTACCTTTACAAGTACAAGTACCTGACACTGCCGGGCCTACTATCTTACGTTTTATTTAAAAATAATTACCGTAAACTGACCATCAAGAGTTTGCAGGACACCCTGTAACAAAATGAATGGTGCAGAAAAACACTGGAGTTATTGCACATCTGGTAGAAAGGATTAAAGTTTTATAGTTAAAAAAAAAAAAGTATTTCGTTCACTTTATTTATTTATTTATGAAAAAAGGGATATTGAATGTAAAGGTAAACAAGTTAGCAAAATCTTTTTATTTTACATAAATAGTCCCTCAGTTGAATAAAAAGGTATCTGTAACACAAAGAAGAACAGACAAATCTAACAAAGATTCTACAAAGAGCATGCTGTTCTCAATGCTTTGTTGAGTTTGTAAGTGTGACTGCGGTACACCAGTACTACTCGGGGTGAAAAGTTTCTACCAGTGTAACTTCGTAAATAAAAAGGAGAAAAGATTAGTCAAATTAGCAAAAGCATAGTAAAGACTCAAGTTGTAAGACTGGGAGTAAAATATCACAAGTCACAAATGTTTTCCCAAAGTACATTAAAAATATGACTTATTCTTACCAATGCCACTTAATCCAGTCCAATCCATTAAACGTTTTGCCTATTATTGCACTTAGCTAATTGGCAGTTACTGCAGAGTGCAAACTGCCAAAAGTGATTTAAAAGTAAATGAACCAGCGATTCCACAACGGGAAGAAAACTGGTGGGTTTTTTTTTTTTTGCCTCGTCACACAAACATACAACATTATAGCAACCAAAAATATCTGTGCTTAATTAGGTCACCGAACAGCCTTCCATGAGAGCTAAGTGTAATGCAGCATACACTGCAGTGCTATAATTATTGCAGGAGATGGGATCTGATCTGCTAGCTTATACCGAGCCATCATAGCGAGTCTGCAACCTGAGATACACAGCTTCAGTAACAACATAGAATCATGCAGTAGCTCCATTTAAGTGACACGTCTCATAAAGATTGACATTGTTTAGGTTTGTTACATGCCAAATTGTTAAAACAATAACCACGGTATCAAGCCAGATAAGTTGAACCATCAAAGCCAGATAGAAATAATGTAGATAAACTGAAATAGTCATTGAGCTCTAGACACACAGATTGGATTCCTCAGAGGTTTAAAAGGACTTTTAAACCGCTTAACTTCCTAAACATTTCATTATTTTCGCCAAGCTGCTGTTTTACCATCAGTAAAAAAAAAAAATTAAATTAAAAAAAGTTAATTGCTCGTCGAAGCACTTACTTTTCTGGCTGCAGAAAGCTCCTGTCCCTAAACACTGACCAAGGCCTTTTTGTGTTGACTTTGCATGTTCCCCCAACTCCCATGATTTCTGAACTCTTCCTGAGTTATAGTATTAGTAGTGTTGTTTCTAAATGAATATGAACTTGTTTTCTTTGCATTATTTGAGATCTGAAAGCGCTGCATCTTTTTAATGATTTTGACCATTTCTCATTTTCTGCAAATAAATACAAAATTTTTGCTTGGAATTTGAGAGACATGTTGTCAGTAGTTTGTGGGATAACAGAACAATGTTCATTTTACTCAAACATATATCTATTAAAAGTCAAATCAGAGGAACTGATCGTTTTACGTGGTCTCTTAATTTTTTTTTTCAGAGCTGTGCACATATATCAGAGCAGGCAGAGAAGCCTGGACATGTTGTAAAGGTAATACGCCCCTGAAATCTCCAATGAGAGAGTGATCAGAACGCAGTTAGGGGTCTTATAATTGCTGGATTAATATATTTTTCGCCACAGTCAGTCATTGAATTCAATAAAATTTTAGCCCGCACGTCACTCATAAAGCACAACAAGGACGTATTCTTTGTGCTGCACCACATTTTTAAGTCAATGGCGTGTCGGAATGTTACCGCAGCACTTTAACTGTTGCTGGACAGCAAAATGACAGCTGCCATTTCCTGGTCGACTGTAAAGGCATGATGGAGACAGATACACCTAGTTGCAAATCCACAACAATAATAAAAGAAAAAAACAACACAGAACTGCAAATATTACTGCGATTCTGTGTAATATTTTGAGAATACAAGCATTATCTATCTATATAGATAAATAATGCTTTGGGTTCCTGTGCATAATTGGCCGGATGGGTAGCAGTCACTTTCACTGCTCCTCTACTTCACTAAACAGAGATTATGTTTGATTTTTAGGTTTTCTATTATATTACACAATTTTCATGTGCCCAACAAGGGCTTATATTGATGCTGTCATGAGTGTCACCTGACTGTGCTGCACCTCTAATTTACTGACCACACAGTATGTTCAATAATAAATTAAATTGTATTCATTGTTTTTTTTTTCTCAAATCTACTACAACTTTATGTAGCGACTGTTAAGTTTGTGACACATTTTAGATAGATAGATAGATAGATAGATAGATAGATAGATAGATAGATAGATAGATAGATAGATAGATAGATAGATAGATAGATAGATAGATAGATGTGTATGCACATTTAAAATATCAATTTGAATATTATAGCAATACTGTGAAAAGTTCTAAACCAGTCCAAATAGCCTTTTTCCTGTCAAAGACTTTGAATTATTTGAGAAAGCACCGAGGACTGTCAAAAGAAATTCGAGCAGAACAGTTCTCCACAGCCTGAAGCGTCTCGCCAGAGAGGCGCGTCACGCATCGATTTTCCTAACAGTGTCCTCGAGCCACAAGCCTCCATCCTCATCCTCTGTAGTAAAGGACATTTTGCGTCATTACTGTACAGCAGTTTAGACAGTAATATATATGTGTACGGTAGGCTGTGTAACTGTGGGCAGCAGTACACACATTATGATTCATTATATATATATATATATATATATATATATATATATATATATATATATATATATAAAATAAAATATTATTTTATTTTTTTTCAAAGTCGCAGCTGCATTTTATTGCAAACAATCTAATTTGCCAAAGTGCGGTACTCCGCTTTCCGGTCTCGAACCACCTATTCGTGGAGCTTTCGAGAGCTGCTCGCGAGCAGCCACAACATTAAACAGCGCTAGAACAGTCTGTCACCGTGTCATGTCAGAAAAACATACGTCCGCACCACAGAACGTGGCACTGATTCGGCGGACTGGGTTTGTTTTAACCAATGGCGCAGGGAGAAACATGTTCCGTTAAATGTGTCACGCGCCAGGGAAGGAGTATTTATTTCAGCGCGAGCGACTGTCAAAAGATAAAAGCAGCAAACCAACCCGAGCCCCGAAAAGATGTTATCCAATGACAGTGTCAGTTTGATACAAATGATAGAAAATGATAGAAAATCTTAAACGGGTGTGAAAAAAAAAACAACAACAAAAAAAACAAACAAACAACAAAAACAAAACGTTACGCTAAGGTCTTACCCGGCTGCTTCTGCGGGGAAAACTCGGGGTGGGTTTGTCGGAGAATTATTTTTCTCCTCCCTTTGCCAGTCCGAGTCTCTCTGCTCTGTTGCTATTAGTTGTTTTTCCAAAACACAGGGCGATGTGCTGTCAAAGAAGAAACGTCCAAAAATGCCTCCTTACGGCAGCAATGCGTTTACCGACTGAGTAGAACTGTAGAGGGAGACTGCTGCTAATAAATACTGCATGCGAACATCACAGTGATAGTTTGTATCGCGAGAGCACCTGTTATTCTCGGTGCCAAATTTTCTCCCGCAACGAGTTAAAAGCCAGAATCGTCGCAAGAAGTGATCAGGAGCTATGTCTATGTACAGAGAGGATAAAAAGACACTCGACGTGCATTACAGTCCACTGCAACGTCACCGAGAAGTCAGTGCACTGCAGTGATTCAAGTAAAAAAAACAACAACAACAACTAACAATTAATTACTTATTATATGAATTATACATTCCAAACGTTTAATTTGTGGTATTTTTTTTAATGACTGTTTGGCTTCCAAAAAATTATCCACACTCAAAATTCACTTTCTCAAAGAAACTGGAACATCAGACAATTAAAATTATTTTTAGTAAAGAAATGTGGAAATAATATTCTGCTTATTTGCCAATTTATGCTTATTGGTCCAGGATCTTTTTGAATCGGAACCATGTGGGATGGATGCAGTCAGTCTGTGCTGAATTATGAAGAAAAACCGGGTTCCTCTAATCTCAATCTCATGTATCTTGTGTCTTTCCCAGAGATTCTCTACAATGTTTTAATCAGGCCAATTTCCTCCTAAGTGAAGGTCAATAAATCAGCTTCCCTTTATTTCTCCAGATTAAAGGAAGAACTAGTGATTAGTGAAGGTTTTAGCTAATCATTAATGCTCACATTCTTACAGGTTGCTCAGACATGCAGAAGTTCTCGCTGTTGTTCTTTCATTGTGTGCCAACCTACACAGTGTAGCCATAAGGTCTCATTCTGAGTCGTTGTTGCCGCAGTGACAGCTGTTCTAACCCTCCTAGATATCTGTGGCCAAGATTCACTTCAGCAATATTTTCTGGATTCCACTGACTCCACTTCTTCAGCTTCACCCTCCTGAGTGCAACCTGTCCACCCTCCAACGCTCACTCTGTGTTCCTGCTCCACACTCCAGCATCCTCGGCTCCAGGACTCATTATTCTACCCAGTCAACCTCCAGCTGCACCGACCTCTCCCTGACGTCCATCGTTGATATAATGCCAATTCACAAACCTGAATTCAAAATCAGGTCAGACTCTTTCATGTTTCCTCCCACAGGCTTCTGACAAGTTAACTGACACATCTGAGTTCATTGGAGCCATGCCTGTTGATGTATGAAAATGTAAATGATCATTAACTATATAACCGATGGCACTGTTATATACTGTTCTGGTTTTACATTAGAGCCAGCAATCACTACACTACAGTCTGAATTTAATGTTTTTGAACAAAAATTGTCCATTTTAAAATTGGGATTAAGTTACAAGGAAACTAAACTGGTGATTTTTTTTCTCTGATTAAACCCATTTTCTTCAGTGATTATTGGGTTATATTTGATGGATCAGATGAAATGCAGTATTTCATTTCCAAAATGTTGCTTAACTTATGCTGCAAGTACATCTGTCTTAAAGTGTTTTATCTGGTTTGCATCCCAGAAGCAATAGTGTTTACTTATTCTTCCTTTCTTTTTTACCAGTTAAAATAATTGATGGGAAAACTTAAGCAAGAATTCAACAACGACAATGAGTTTGAAGTTTAAATGTCTGTTGCTTTGGTTTCTTGTAGTGCGTTTATTGCCAATATCAAGCACAAAGCTGCTTATTGGCATTTTAACACTGCTTTGTTGTTAGATACTAATTTTAAAGAAACTTTTATTTCATTTTGGAGAATGCACAAAACTAGAAAAGAGGATTTTGCATCTTTAGGGCAGTGGTGGGATCGTGGGAAAATTGAAATTAAAGAACTATGTCAACAGTACACTGTCAATGTTTCATCTAGATTAACTAAATCTGTTAGAGAGCTGGAGATTGAAATGGTGGAGTTGCAGGCTTCTGCACAATCCACAGGAGATCAAGGTTATTTTGAGAACCTCAAGTGAAAAAAGGCTGCTTTGGCTGATTTGCTGAGTTCAAGAACACAAGGAGTGCTGGTTCGATGCAGATTTCAGAAAGTTGCTTTAATGGACGCTCCGACAAAGAGTTTATGTTTTTTTCAATGATGAACAACTTAACTGAATTTTTATCTCTGTGGTGCTTTAATAATGTTGTATGCTCTGTGGTTGATGGAAAGTTAGTTTTAAATTCACTGTTTGCGTGATTGTTGAAGTAAACAATGTTAAAATGTATTTTTATTGAAAAATAATTGTGGTGTTAAAAAAAAAAATCTTTCTTTGTTTCTTTCTATTTTTTCTTAAAGCTTTTATGAAAAATATTTTTTAGTAAAACAATGTCACTACAGATAATCTGTGAAAAAACTGAGCTCCTCTGCCTTTTCCTACTGCTAACTAGAAACAACCAATCAGAGCCAGGAGGAGGGTCTTAGTGCTACAGTTTCTCCCCATCAGCAGATCCTGTTGTAAATGCTCAGGCTAGTTAGCATAGCCACAGATGATGGCGGATAAATGGTTTTTCTGTAGCGGTGAGTTGCTTCTCTGCCATTAACACATTTAACAGCAAGTACATGATGTTGATTGACAGCGCTAATCCCCTCCTCCTGGCGCTGATTGGATGTTTTCGGTCAGGAGCAGTGCATGTCTTCAGGTGGCAGAAAAAGCTCAGAGAGGAAGTGCAGGAACTATCTTTTCACAGATTATCTCTTTCATGTTACACTGTCACATCCTGGCATTTTCAACAAATATGTAAAAAAACATATTCTTTATAACAGTTACATATTGCATATTTAAGCTAAATAACTACACAAAGTAGTCCTACTTCATGTTTAAAGGACCTGATGCTGATGCTGTAAGTATCTCTGGACCGTTGATGATTTGTGTTAAAGCTGAGTTTCTAAGACTCTTGATTTTCAAATTGTTTAAATAAAAGGGCAATTTATACATATTTCAAACACATACAAGAGGCCATGTGCTCACAAGGTTATCTCAAGGAACTTTTAAATAAAAATCAAGAACATACACAGCACTCACACACGCGCGCATACAATCAATTCTTCTCGCAAAACCTGAAGGGACAACTGTTGGCTTTTATTGGGACTGGGGACACTTGTCCTCCCCACACTCCCATAAACATCTCATGCAAAGGTTTAAAGTTACACAGACGTTGTGTGGGTCTCCGTGTGTGTCAGTAATTTGGGTTGTTGTATTTGTCTGCTGTTGACTTTTCTCTTCTTTTTTTTTTTTGGCGTTTCAGATTCCCACAGAGTTCTGTTGTTCAGCTCCAGCAGCTCGCAAAAGTATTCATACCCTTTGAACTTGTCCCTATTTTATCACATTACAACCACAAACAGAAATATGTTTCTTTGGAGTTTTATGCAAAAGACTGGTTGTTTTCGGTCAACCTTCCTCTGAGTCAGTACTTTGTGGAACCACTGTTGCTGCTGTTGCAACTGCTATTCTTTTAGGGTTTGTCTCCAACAGTATTTCACATCTAATGTCTGTGAACAAACTCTCTGGGTTCAGGTCTGGACTTTGACTGGGCCATTCGAACACATCAATATGTTTGATTTTAAACCATTCCTTTGTAGCCCTGGCATGAAGTTTGGTGAGTTGGTCCTGCTGGAAGCTGGACCTCTGTTCCATTCTCCAGTCTTTTGACTCCAACAGGTTTTCTTCCAGCATTGCTCTGATGGCTCCATCCATCTTCCCATCAACTCTGACCATCTTCTTTGTCTCTGTTGAAGAGAAGCACCCCTAGAGAATGATGCTGCCACCACCATGCTTAACAGTGGGGATGGTGTGTTCAGAGTGATGGGCGGTGTTAGTTCTCTGCCGCTCAAAGTATTTTGCAATTTGGCCAAAACGTTTTGTTCTGGTCTGACCAAAGCTCCAACATGGCTTCTGGCAATCTGCAAGCAGGACTTCTTATGGTTTTCTTTAATGCTTTCTTCTTGCCACTCTTCCATAAAGACTGACTCAGGTGGACTAATCATTGTCCACCTGAGCTATAAATCCCTGCATCTGGTCCAGAGTCACCACGTGTCTCTTGGCTGCATGTCCCCTGGTCTCGGTGGCTTTACAGTTGTTCCATACTCTTTCCATCTCTGGATGATGGATTGAACGGAGCTCTGTGAGACGTTCAGAGCTCAGGGAATCTTTTTATGTCCTAAACCTGCTTTAACTTTCTCCACGGCTCCTCCCTGACCGGTCTGCTGTGTTCCTCCAACTTCATGATGCCGTTTGCTCCAGTATTCAGAGCAGTTGGATTTGTACTGAGATTAGATTACACACAGGTGGACTTTATTTAGTCATTATCAGTATGCATCCACAGCAGCCCCAGGGCGTCCAGAGAAACACATCAAACTTGAATCAGTAGACTCAGTAGACTGAGGCTGCAGCTCAGACAGGTTGATAAAATCGGACGACGACATTCAAAAATATAAGCTTCACTTTCAGTTTTTAAAACTTGGTGTAAAACCTGAAAATAAATAATGTGCAGTGACTGATGTGATTATAAGCTAAACAACATTTGTCCTACGTTCAGATTGATGTATTTTTAATTCCCTAATTAACTGTACAGCGAAAAGTGTAAAAAGCAGAACATAAAACTGATCAAACAAGGACAAAATGAGACAGAGGTCAGCAGTGATGTGTTGGCTGACCCCTAAATCTGATCCTGCTTACCTGTATGCAGTTCCTCCATTTGTATCAAATGTATCTGATTTTCTTTGTTTCTTCTCCTTTTTCCTTTACAATTACCGAATCCAACGAAATCCACCAGTGGACAGCTTTTAGGAAATTAAAGAGTCGAGGCCAACGCTCAAGTTATTTATTACATGATCGATACAGTGTGGTCTGGAACTGCAGATGCTGTTCAGTGAGTTTCACTACTCCAAGCTGCAATCCATCCACTCCTTCTTAGCAACTCTTTAGCAGTTGTCTTTTCTGATTTACAAGCATTAATGTGAACATCAGTGACTCTAAAGGTGCATTCAGACCAACCCAAAATAAACACGCGTTTGTACCATTAGTGAAAAAAAAAATGGCCCGTGGACAGACTTGGTGTGAATAGGACGTAAAGGCCCTGACACATCTTCCCCTCGTCCCGAGTTCATCATTGAACGTTGTTTGTTTGGTACATGACAAAATAGAAATCCTAAAACTACAAAAACTCCACGCAGCTCCATTTTTGTTTCCAGACTAAAACCTTCTTCAGAGGTTTTTGCGTCCGATTCCTTCAGTAGTTTTTGGTGCAGCGCCACCACAGGCGGAACAGGTTTTTCATTTAGTTTTAGTCGTTTGACTCAGTGCAGTGTGAATGCGAACTACAGTTCTGAAAATGTAACAAATGTTGCAATTTTAGTCCCCAATCAAACTGCGTCTACCGGACTATCCGGTCCAATACACCCTAACTTCTCTTTTGAATAAAATAACAACCATACCACAGGTAAAATAACTTATGACATCAAACATTTTATTAGTTTCAAAGTGAAACAAATAGATTTTTGTTTCTGGAGGTTTGACTTGTTTTTCTTTTTTTTTTTTTTTTTTTTTTATCATATCGCAACTTTATTACAAACCAAACAATTAGCTGCTAACTGCAAACCAACCTGATAAATGAGACGAACCCATGTTTGCTCTAGAAAACACTTAAAGTTGTAAAATTGACATTTTTTGAACCATAATAATGAAACACTAACCAACATTTTGATGTGTAAATACAGCACTGGAAAAAAACCCCGTACTGTTTCAGTTGGTTTTTGTGCTTTTATGAAGTGACACACTGTGAACTGCCTTGCTGCTGAAATGTTCTGTACAAATAAAATCAGATTTGATTTGATAAATCCCACCGCCAAATTGGTTTGGTAATTTTAAAATATGCAAGTAAATGGCTCCAATAGTTCAGACCTAATGTTAAAGACAAGAAAGAAGGCTAATTACTGAGTAAATCATCAAAAGGCTAGAGAAGATTGTATTGGTAGAGAAGTCACCTGGTCTGTTTACAATAAATATTTGACTATCACTAACTTACAAATATACCAGTTTACACTTTCCTGTTTCATTGCATCAGCAAACATTTAGAGAATATATGCTGTTCTGTTAGTGTACAAATGAGATCCACAGAGTTAAGTGCTTCTGTTGGTCTGCATCCAGCAGGCAGTGAAACAGCTCTCTCAAGCTAATCTCTAATGGCACACAGAATACTGTGTGCTGCTGAGCCAGATCTATTATCTAAATGCTACTGCAGCAACACTGTCTTGGCAAAATACATCAATCTGCTTTTTGCTTCGCCTCCCTGTTGCTCCACTTCACATCCACTTTAAGACGCTGTAATTTGCACCACATACACACCCTGTGCTCACTGACATCAACACAGCCACATGGTAGCACTGCTGTGCACTTTATGGTAACTTGAAGTAAGCAGTGTAAACAGGAGGAGGTGAGGAGTGAGGCCTAGTCCATACATAGCTCTCCAATATCGCATAGACATCGGGGGCAGTACCCCTGGTTTGACAGACTGGGGTGGTGGTCCCCCTATTTAAAAAAGGGGACCGGAGGGTGTGCGCCAATTATAGAGGGATCACACTCTTAAGCCTCCCTGGCAAGGTCTATTCGGGGGTCCTGGAGAGGAGGGTCCGTTGGATAGTCGAACCTCGGGTTCAGGAAGAGCAGTGTGGTTTTCGTCCTGGTCGTGGAACACTGGACCAGCTCTACACCCTCAGCAGGGTCCTGGAGGGTGCATGGGAGTTCACCCAACCGGTCTACATGTGTTTTGTGGACTTGGAGAAGGCGTTCGACCGTGTCCCTCGGGGAGTCCTGTGGGGGGCTCTCCGGGAGTATGGGGTACCGGGCCCTTTGATACGGGCTGTCAGGTCCCTGTATGACCGGTGTCAGAGTCTGGTCCGTATTGCCGGCAATAAGTCGGGTTCGTTTCCAGGTGAGGGTTGGACTCCGCCAGGGCTGCCCTTTGTCACCGATTCTGTTCATTACTTTTATGGACAGAATTTCTAGGCGCAGCCGAGGGTGTTGAGGGGATCCGTTTTGGTGGCCTCAGGATCGCATCTCTGCTTTTTGTGGATGATTGTGGTCCTGTTGGCTTCATCAGGACGTGATCTACAGCTCTAGAGCGGTTCGCAGCCGAGTGTGAAGCGGCCGGGATGAGGATCAGTCCCTCCAAATCCGAGGCCATGGTCTTGAGCCAGAAAAGGGTAGAGTACATTCTCCGGGTCGAGGAGAGTGTCCTGCCCCAAGTGGAGGAGTTCAAGTATGTCGGGATCTTGTTCACAAATGAGGGAAGAAGGGAGCGGGAGATCGACAGGCGGATTGGTGCAGTGTCTGCCATGAAGCGGACACTGAACCGGTCCGTCATGGTGAAGAGGGAGCTGAGCCGAGCAGCGAAGCTCTCGATTTACTGGTCAATCTACGTTCCTACCCTCATCTATGGTCATGAGCTTTGGGTCATGTCCGAAAGAGACATGACCCGGATACAAGATCTCGGATACAAGAAGCCATAATGGGTTTCCTCCGTAGGGTGGCTGGGCTCTCCCTTAGAGATAGGGTGAGAAGCTCAGTCATCCGGGAGGGACTCAGAGTAGAGCCGCTGTTCCTCCACATCGAGAGGAGCCAGTTGAGGCTCGGGTATCTGGTCAGGATGCCTCCTGGATGCCTTCCTGGTGAGGGTGTTCTGGACACGTTCCACTGGGAAAAGACCCTGGGGAAGACCCAGCACACAAGCTGGAGGGACTATGTCTCTCAGATGGCCTGGAAACGCCTCAGGATTCCCCCAGAGGAGCTGGAAGAAGTGGCTGGGGAGAGGGAAGTCTGGGCCTCCCTTCTAAGGCTGCTACCCCCGTGACCCGACCCGGATAAGTGGAAGAAAATGGATGGATGGATGGACCTGGAGATCCATTTGTGTGGACAGACAGAGAGGTTGAACAACTTTTAAATAAAGTTGTTCAACCTTTATTTGTTTGAACAACCAAATAAAGGTTGGTTGGTTGTGTTCATACAAAGTTAATAAAACACATCATTAGCTTTACAATAAAGCTAATAAAGTGCTATTGTACAGTTAAAGTCCGCATGTGCACCTGTGTTGACACATGAAGTGGAAATGTGGAGGTTGAAGGTGTCGAAGGTCATTTTGCATCCATATTGGGAGGGACAGCTGGTGTACAACAGTTGACCTCTAAACACTCTCTCCTTTGCAACTCAATGTATTGGAGCCAAAGTGTCTGAGCAAACATAAAAATCAGTAACTTTCTGATAGCAGCCATCTTTCCTCCACTGCATGGCCAAAGAGTCACAATGTGACGTCAGCACTGCATTATTTGCAACGCATGATTTAGAGGTCATGCGTTTACCTCTAAGTCTCAAGTTTCCAACATTCACAAGCAAATGTAAACAAGGAGAATTCACAAGTCTTCACTTTGACTGGAGGTTTTATTATTAACAGTTTTTGTGATATTAAATGTAAGTTACATGCTAATGCAAGGTCAAATCGCATAAAAGTGCACTGAGTTCTTCAGTAATCTGGGTGTGTGTGAAGAAGTCCTGGGAGAAAGAGCGACGGTTAAATAATGGGAGAGTTTGGCGAAACAATGGACTCATTACTGACTGACTGCACCGAGGAGGAAAACACAAACAGTGGAGCTTTAAAATATGAATCTAAGTGAAACAAAGAATAACTAAACACAATAAATTACTAACATGATCTGGGTAAAATAATTAAAGAACAGATCGAACTAAAGTAAAACAGGTAAAAGGCTGAGCTTAACAAAACAAAGAATAACTGAGGACTAAACTACAAACCCAGGATCCTGTGAAGGGTTAACAGCGAAATTGTACGGAGGACGGTCACAGCACTCTGTGGTGTGGCTCCAACATGTCAACACTGATTCTGAGTGAACTTTGCTCATTAAATGAGTGAACATTTACAGTCTAATATACATCATAAAGCACAGCTAGATTATAAGAAACTGCTTTGAAAGCACTGACAGTAAAATGTGCATCATCATATGGACTTTATTCATTCTCATCCTATGAAAAAATACTTAGTAGCGTGCTTTTCCTGACATTAACTAAAAATTACAATCTTAATGTGCTCCGTATTCTGATTCAGGATATGGAAAATAAGAGAAGAGAGGATTAAGTTCACGATGTTTTTCATAAACTGGCATTTTACAATGCAGTTGGGTTGATCCACACAGTATCAGAGGATTTGTGATATTGTGTCTTTTTAGAACGAATCTGCAGGCTGGAAACAAGTTCCAAGATCTTCAGGGATTTGTTGCTTTTGTCTGAACAGCTGCTTGCTTTGCTCAAAGGCTTTGTTAGCATTACACTGGCTGATGAGTCAAACATGTTCCAGTTTGTGTAGTAACATTTTTGTTGGGTGAGATTTCCTTTGCCAAGAACCTAGGATTTCAGGTATGGGAGCTTAAATATCTGTCATATTTTCAACAACGACAAAGACTTAACTCTAAGCAAGAGCTTATAGAAGAAACATCTGAAATCTAGCATCTAAACATCCACAGAATAAAATGAATGAAATGAAAAAAAAAAAAATTCAGCTCTTTCTAATTTTGCAGATAAACAGAAACAAGAAGGAGTTTCTTCATCAATCAATGCTGAGCCTAGACATCCCAGGATCCCCGAACCTCTGGCCTGAGAATCCTCATCTTCAGAAAAGAAGAAGAAGAAAAGAACAAGTCAGAAAACGGGCAACCTCAAGATTAAATTAGACCAGAAATTCATGTTTGTCTTCACCAACCGGCAGATTGAACTGGAAATCCATGTTGGGTGAGGGAGAAATGGCAGGCTTGTCATATCCAGGATTAGGAAAGGACAAGTCATATCTCTGCAGGTTCTGTGGCAGTGAAAACTTGCGTTGTGACGGGTTGGACCGTTTGCTGCCATATGTGTTGGGGGTCTGCTGGTTCCCGTACATAATTGATCTGTTGTCTGTGAAGGAACGGGGTTTTTTTAATATATATATATGTCCAAGAAATGGCAAAACAATGCAAACATCAATGGATGACTCGCATCGCATTCCACCAGAATGAGCACTGTCAAAGTATTTCCATCGTTCAAAGGGATTTAATGTGTTATCTGTGCTTTACTTGGTCTAACAACATTGTGTGTTCTTGTAAAATTCAGAAAAGTGTCTAGAGATACAGCTCTGGAAAGAACGAAGAGACCGCTGCTCTGAAGCCCAGTGGTCACTTTTGTTCCACCAAATATTGATGTCTGAACTCTTCCTGAGTTAAAACATCAGTATGTTTCTAAATGAACATTAACTTGCTTTCTTTGCATTATTTGAGGTCTGAAAACACTGCATCATTTTCTGCAAATAGACACAAAATGTTTTGCTTGGAATCTCAAAGACATGTCAGTAGTTCATAGAATAAAAGAACAATGTTCAGTTTACTCAAACATACAACTGTGAGAAGTAAAGTCAGAGAAACTGATCATTTTAAGTGCTCTCTTAATTTTTTCCAGAGCTGTACGTGACAAATGTGTACCCGATGATTGACTTTTTAAACTCAAACTAAATAGTATAAATGTTGCATACAAATCTCTCTAGTATTTTTTTATGAGTTCCGCAATTGCAAATTATTTTAGAATATTTCCAACACGTATTTTCAAAAAGAAAAACCACTCTTTTTTTGCGTAAGTACTTTTTTTTTTCTTAGTTTCCCTACTTATTTTGGCCCAGATATAAATAGCTGATAAAGAGAAAAAAAATCATTCATATTCCAATTTCTACATCTTGGACCCATTACTCACATGCACACATACGGTGCGTATGGATTAGAAACTTACTTGCTCCTTGTTTGCCTATTGCACTTTCAGCTCTGGACCACTCATAGTCATCATCCAGCCACTGGTTCACCAATTTCTGCTTCATGTCTTTTTTTCTGCAGAAAGAAAGTTTTGAGTTTGAGTAAAATACTGAGAATTTGTATCTGTTCTTAGATTATTGCTGAGCTGAAAATCAGCTTAGATCTACAACCTTTAACCATTAACACTATTTCACTTATTTTTTATTTGCAATCCATCCGTCACACATGTTCTCAAATTAGTCAACATGGAAGCTACTAGAATATATTTGAGTTTTTTTTATCTCCTGTCAGATCAGCGAAGGTTTTAGTAGCTAAATAAGGATGACATTCACAAACTAACAGAAACAAATCTCTTGCTGAAGCATCATTTTCTGAGTGTGCAGCACACACTGCTACAAGAACATGAACGAGCAACGTTTCATTCTCTGTACATCCAGTGACACCAAGAAGCACTCGGTGAAAAAATACTTCATTTCTGTATTTAAAGATTAGTAGAACAAAAGTGTGTGACCCCTTCAAAATCCCATAAATGACTCTTTACTGTTCCCAAGGCAACGGCCCCTTCCATCCCACCCTATTCATAGTTGGTGACTTTAGTTTTTCATGTGAATTAGTGCTCTCTACCACTAATTTAATGTAACACTACATCGCTACACCATGTCTGTAGGAAGCTCTGCTTGCTAATGTGAAGTACAAAGAACGTTTCATGGATAAGACAAAGCACTAGCCTTTTTTCTTTTTTATTAGTGGGGTCATGTTTTGTAACAAAACAAAAAAAACATATCACAGCTTACTTACTTTGTGTGTTTGCGTTTGTTGACAACACCATATGCAACCAGGGCTGCCACGGCAACTAACAGGACAGCAAGGGTCACACTTAGCCCTGCATAGAACGGAACTTTCTGTATGGGAGAGTCACAATACTGTCCCAAGTACCAGATGTTCTTCACATCATCACATCTAAGGAAGGAATAAATCAAAACACAATTAAAGACAAACAACAAAGTGTAGTGCATAATGTAATTAAACATTCATTTCAATATTGATAGAAAAATAGAATTGAGATGCTAAAAACAAAATCGTATAACAACCTGTTCGCTAAAAGTTATGTTTTTCCTTTGGTTTATTGAGTACTTTAGTAGGAATGGTTATTAACTGATCTTTTGCATGTACCAAATCAGTGTGGTCGACTGAGATGCACTGAACTGGAGCGCAGGACAGTGTCTTCAATTAAACATCTTTAAAGTTAAATAAACTGCAGTGAGGACTGAAGAACTGCTCAGTTCCTGGAAGACTGCTCGTCTATTTTGACCTTCATGAATTTACTTACTGCGGTTACAGCTCTCTCATCATTTGGAAATATAAATTAAGTTTGACTAATAAGACTGTGAAATCAGTATAACTGCAGTTTTTCTGAGTTAGAGTCTTCATCTCTATAGCAATAGAGTTGCTGAAATTGGAAAAGTGAAAAGTTTATATTGTCTGTTCGGTAAAATCAGTATTAAAGAAGCAAACATATCAACGTACATGCATATCTCTCCCAAAGCTTTGTAGATGTTGCAGGTCCCCATATCACTGCACGTGATAGTGTCATTATGTTCTGAGTCACATCTGTTTCTACAAACGACCGTGCCATTAGGTAGGTTATAAGCAGTGAAGAATTCAGCTATATCCGAGTTCTGCATTGTCCTCTTACATAGACCTACAGAAAACAGACAGAAGACTTTAGTAAGATCATGCCAACTTAATCCATCCAACCCCTTTCACAGACCATGAAAGTACCTCCCACGATAAGAGGCTGAGAGACAGGATACACCGGGGTGCACAGGTTACTACGCCATCACACACATACAAGGCAGGGTACAACGAGGCAGCCGCAGACTTACACACAGGAGTGAATTGGAGCGGACAATTATCTGAACATTCATCAATGTCTGGGGTTAAACCCAGAGAGAACGCACATACAGCAAAGCATGAGGAGAACGTACAAACTCCCCACAGAAAGGGCCCAGCCAGAAACCAAGGCCAGGATCCAATTTTAGATCAGTTGATCCTTTGTTGCAATAATTTATGCTTGCAGCTAAATGTTTCCAAAAGAAAATATACTGATGGATTTTTGAAGAAGTCAGCCAATGATTATAATTGTACCAACATTTATCAGTGGTAAATGATAGAAATTCTCAGCCAGTATGGGTGCCATTCCAGACAACAAGCTAGCTTTGAGGCTAACCATCTGCAAGAAGGTCAAGCTGAGACTTTTATAACAAAATAGAATGGTTTTAATGTTTATCAATCGCTTAAGAATGCATTATTTTTCTTTTACTGGACTTTTGTGATGGTGTACTGTTTTTTCAACCTTAGCATGGCAAACAAAAACACTGCTTCTCTTCAGTGATCGACATCCTCTCTTCCTTTCCTGGTTCCTATATTTGCTGACAAAAAGTGGAACTTAGTTGCTGTGTTTCCACAGTGCTTATGCCTGATTGCAGTGTTGTAAAGAAACTTCTTACAACTGAAGGATGTGTTTAACGAGCTGGTTCAGAGGTGGATCATTTGGAAAGCCAGGGCTTTGAAAAAGATATTTCTGTCTAGAGAAGTTAAATGTGTGTAGGACTTTGTAGTTTTTTGGGGTTTTGTTGTCCAAATGTAGGCTGAATTTTATTTTTTTTTCTACTAATTGTCCAATACAAGTGATCACAAAAACTGTACATCCACCAGTTGATGAAACACAACAGCTTGATTTAAAATACACCAATAAGACATGAGAAGTGAGAACCTGTCTTAAGTTTATTAATAATGTGCAGATGCTCATAAAAGCACAAAAACTTTCTGCTTAATATTTATTACAAGATTTTAGTAATTTGATTTCATTTGAAAATATTCACAAATCACGTTGGTCTTGGTAAAAAAAACTAATCTGACACATTCCTTAGATCTCATTTTCCCCTCAAACGTGACGTACTCCATGTTATGGAAATTGTTTTTTGTGTACTAACCCAACCCAATGCTCACTCACACATTGTTATTAAATGATAGTATTATTTTTACTTCGTTTTCACACGAGTAAAACCTAGCTTGCCGATAGAGTGCTTAAACACTTACCTGTCTTGTTTACTTCTGTTCTGGTTGCAGAAGAAAATGTGATAATCTCACTGTCTAATAATCAAAGAAAGAAAACAGTTATTTGATCTCAACAGGAAAAATTAAGCATCACTGAGAATTTGAGTTGTGATTTCTTTAAGAATAATTTTTTGTATTACCTTCCAGCTCTTTAAGTATTTCGCCAACCTTTTTAAAGCCCTCTTCATATTCTTCGTTATTTTTTCTGTTATCAACTTCCAGAACCACATTATGTTTGACACTTACACTGGGGGAGACACATTTTTTTGAATTAGCTAAAATTACGATATTAATCCTTCTCTTAAAAACAGGTACAACTTTTATATATTAAATACACTTTTTTTCACTCTTATTATTTATGTTTGAGAGCAACAAAATATTGTGAACGTTATAAGCTTTCAAATATCAGACAATGTCAGCAGCTGCTCCTCTCAGATGTGGTGTACTACAAGGCTCCGTTTTAGTCCTGTCATATTTTTCATGTAGCTGGGTCCATTTTCCAAAAGTATAATACCTTTAGCGTACTTAAAAACCATCAACCTCAAAGACGCTATCCTGGGAAGTGAGTTAGAAGCGGGAGATAATGCACAAGATGCTGCAGGGATAGCCCATGATGTCATTCAGATTAGTGACAATCATATGCAGATGTTCTGGATGGAAGAACAATCAGGCATATGATTTGCACCAATGATTTTACTTCTTGACTATATTGCATAACTAATATAAAACTAACTGAAAAGCTCACTTGAGGCTTCACTTGTGGGAACCTTAACTCACCTTCATTCTGAGTCTACTCATCCCTCATCTGTTAAAAAGTCAGAGAGCTTTACTTATACTTAGCTGGGCAGCTGTTACATTTCAAGCATGTGATCTGCAGTCACTCCTTTTATTGATTTGTCACTGTGGTGAATCAGACTCCACTCATAATGCCTTTTCAGCCTGCACAAGGCCTACTCGAGGTTTAGATACTCAGAGTTCATTTTATTGACAAATGATATTTGTTCTGATAACGAAGAACTTGCTTGCTTTAGCGAAGCCAACAAAGAGTTCATGGAGGCACTCTGAGTTTGTTAAACCTCTACTTTTCAACGTGTCCATTGAAAAATAATGTATTTCAACAAAAGAATAGAAGTTTTTGTTTTGTTTTGTTTCTTTTTCTGAAGTAGTCATAGAAAATTGTTTCTTTTTCCCTAAATCTTTTCATTTATTTATACCTGTCTGTAGAAGGAGTTTCTTTAGCTGGATGCTATTTAGCATTGTTTTGTTCAATCAACAAAAAAAGGTTTTCACTTTTTGCTTTGAAAAAAAACAAACAAACAAAAAAAAAAACCATGAACACTTATTTACTTGCTTGTGCTTTCTTTAAAGTGGAACACCTCTGCTTTGACTTCTCTTATCTGAAATAAAGATAAGATAAAGAAAGAAATGAGTCAGCTATGAAGTTCACACTCAGGTTTATTATTTACTATTAGTTTGCACGAGTGTTTAAACTGCTTTACCTCCTCTGCAGTGCGATCAAATGTTGAAGCAGGACCGTCACGGCTAAGAGAAGTAATAATGACAAGAAACTCGTCAAATATGACTTTGCAAATTTAAAAAGAGTTTTATACAGTTTATTGACTATGACATTATAAGCAAATACAAATATACTATTAATGGCGTGTTTACCTTAAATTGGTCACAATAACATCTTTGAAATGTGGAACCTTTTCGTATTTCGGTCTCGTCTGTAAAGGAAAACACAGTCATGGTAGCTATTTAACAAATTGTTCCACTTGTATAAACATATTAGTTCTAATTTCATGAGTGCTGGTCTGTGTTTAGGATACTTTGCTGCCACAATAAATTCCCGGAATATCAAAGACTTTAGGAAGTTACAGTTGACTAATCAGAAAAAGAGCCTTAAGTTACAGCTCTGAAAATGTGGAACCACTACAGATTTGTGGATTTGTTCCTATGGAAGAGATGTTTTTTTTTTTCTTCCAAAGACCCATTTTCTAAATTTGCCCAAATTTTTTTTCTTGCCATGTTACTTTTACTGTAAGTTTTTAAAAAAAGCATTCTAGATTAAAAGGTATAAGTGAAGGTAGTGGAACATGTTTACCTGGAGCTGGTTTTTAGTAAAACTGTAACATTTTGGTGTGATACAGACAGATGTTAACATAATAGGGAACAGCTGGCCCAGTCCTGAAATGCTTAAATGCTTAAACCTATAGCAGACTTTTTATAGCATATTTAAATTGTGCTTTCTATAAGTATCTAGAAAGAATAACAAAAGGGGACCTATTATGCAAAATTCACATTTTCATACTCAACTGCTTCTAAAAACAGCTCAGATACTAATCCAGCTGTTTTTTGGGGACTTGAAAACAAGCCGTTTGAAAAGCCTCCTGATTGTTGGGTCACACCGTATTGTTACCTAGCAACCCCAGCCTAGTCCAGTTCATCACCAAGAAAACCAAGCAAAGCTCCAGCATATTTTGTCAACTGGTTTTACTGGAAAAGAGAAATATTTTGTTGTTGACTTAAACCACTGCTGCATTCTCATTAGTTGTGCAGGAGTCGCTACTTCTGCTTTTCAAAGGCTGTGTAAGTGCATCTGTTTGCTGCCATTTTCACATGCAAGTTCAACATTGACTTAGGGGGCGTGGCTAACAGCTTATGGCCAAAAGTGACAGCAGGCTCTAAAACGGATAGACCTACTCTATCCTGACAGCAAGCAGGTCACCTTTAAATAACTGACTTCAGTTAACAAGTCCAAAAACATTAGAAATAATTAGTGAGGATGTAATGTCACATTACACTGCCTGTTTATAGTTTTTGTGTCCCCCTATGAGATCTTAGGCACAATTGTCACACAGCCGTGAAGCTCATATGCCAGCTGTATGCATTGAAATTATTTTTTTCCGTTTCATCTGTAAAACTACACTAGTTTTGCAAACATCAGAAACAGCGCAGCTTGCACCGTCTCTTCCATCTATGAACGAATAAAAACCAGTCACTATGCAACAGTTTAGAAGAAATCACATGAAAGAACAGGCTGTTGCAATGCATGCATTGCATGCATGCATTGCAACAGGCAATTTAAATATGCCCTGCCCTGAAAAACAATGAAAACCTGAACATTTTCATCAACCACAGATGAACAGAATGTACAAAGTGGACGTTTTGTCACCCAAGTTTACACGTCTCTAGTGATTGGAGTCTTTGACACCAGGACTTTTTGAAACTACTTCTAAGAGTGAAACTTTTCAGGAACACCATGAAAAGGATCCTGAAAACATGTGAAATACTAATGAGTTAATGTGAAATACTCCATAACACACATGCACAGAACACACAGCTGCTGAGTTTCTTCTATGACCGATAATAACAAAAAATGGCAGATAGTATTGTGCTATGTGTACAACTTAATTTGTTCAGCTTAAAACTATTTCTAATATCGAATATATATGCCATATGTGTTAGATGAGAACAAGGTTCTTGGAGACAGGTTACTTGTTTATATCAACACTAAAGGCCTACCTCAAAACTTTAATTTGAGGGGGAACTAAAGGTCAACAGCGCATGTACATTTCAAAGACATGTCCCATATAGTGCACTAAGATAACAACTTATTTTTGCAGACCAGATTATTAATTAAACATTTAGAAATAACACTCTAAAGTCAAATTGATGTGGATTAATTTACCATATTCACAAAGTCTTTTACAAATGCTTTGTATTCATCTGATAATTGGTTGTCAAACGCTGCAATGTAAGCTTTCCAGACGACCACATTAATGGCCACTGTCCGATTAATTGCACCTGGAAAGACAAAAGAATAAGTAAATTCATTCATTCATTCTCACATGAGAGTGAAATCTATGGTTGAGAGAAATAAAACTTAACAATAGCAAATTTACAATACCTGGCAGAACTGGTACCGCCGTTTCACACAAAGTACCAGAAAACCCAGGGACACATATGCAGTGGTTTCCATTGGGAGTACCACCATTGTGACATTTTATTGAATCAGGTAGAGAGCTTGGTGCGACAGGGCCAGAGGTTACTGAACCAGGTAGAGTGGTTGGATCGACAGGGCCAGAGGTTCCTGAACCAGGTAGAGTGGTTGGATCGACAGGGCCAGAGGTTCCTGAACCAGGTAGAGTGGTTGGATCGACAGGGCCAGAGGTTCCTGAACCAGGTAGAGTGGTTGGATCGACAGGGCCAGAGGTTCCTGAACCAGGTAGAGTGGTTGGATCGACAGGGCCAGAGGTTCCTGAACCAGGTAGAGTGGTTGGATCGACAGGGCCAGAGGTTTCTGAACCAGGTAGAGTGGTTGGATCGACAGGGCCAGAGGTTCCTGAACCAGGTAGAGTGGTTGGATCGACAGGGCCAGAGGTTACTGAACCAGGTAGAGTGGTTGGATCGACAGGGCCAGAGGTTCCTGAACCAGGTAGAGTGGTTGGATCGACAGGGCCAGAGGTTACTGAACCAGGTAGAGAGGTTGGATCGACAGGGCCAGAGGTTACTGAACCAGGTAGAGTGGTTGGATCGACAGGGCCAGAGGTTACTGAACCAGGTAGAGTGGTTGGATCGACAGGGCCAGAGGTTACTGAACCAGGTAGAGAGGTTGGATCGACAGGGCCAGAGGTTACTGAACCAGGCAGAGAGGTTGGATCGACAGGGCCAGAGGTTACTGAACCAGGTAGAGTGGTTGGATCGACAGGGCCAGAGGTTACTGAACCAGGCAGAGAGGTTGGATCGACAGGGCCAGAGGTTACTGAACCAGGTAGAGTGGTTGGATCGACAGGGCCAGAAGTTACTGAACCAGGTAGAGAGGTTGGATCGACAGGGCCAGAGGTTACTGAACCAGGTAGAGTGGTTGGATCGACAGGGCCAGAGGTTACTGAACCAGGTAGAGTGGTTGGATCGACAGGGCCAGAGGTTACTGAACCAGGTAGAGTGGTTGGATCGACAGGGCCAGAGGTTACTGAACCAGGCAGAGAGGTTGGATCGACAGGGCCAGAGGTTACTGAACCAGGTAGAGTGGTTGGATCGACAGGGCCAGAGGTTACTGAACCAGGCAGAGAGGTTGGATCGACAGGGCCAGAGGTTACTGAACCAGGTAGAGTGGTTGGATCGACAGGGCCAGAGTGGATCGACAGGGCCAGAGGTTCTGAACAGGTAGAGTGGTTGGATCGACAGGCCAGAGTTCTGACCAGTAGAGTGGTTGGATCGACAGGGCAGAGGTCTGAACAGGTAGAGGTGGATCGACAGGGCCAGAGTTACTGAACCAGGTAGAGGGTTGGATCGACAGGCCAGAGGTTCTGAACCAGGTAGAGTGGTTGGATCGACAGGGCCAGAGGTTCTGAACCAGGTAGAGGGTTGGATCGACAGGGCCAGAGTTACTGACCAGGTAGAGGTGGATCGACAGGCCAGAGGTTACTGAACCAGGAGAGGGTTGGATCGACAGGGCCAGAGGTTCTGAACCAGGTAGAGGTTGGATCGACAGGGCCAGAGGTTCTGAACCAGAGGGGTTGGATCGACAGGGCCAGAGGTTCTGAACCAGGTAGAGGGTGGATCGACAGGGCCAGAGTTCTGAACCAGGAGAGGGTTGGATCGACAGGGCCAGAGGTTCTGAACCAGGTAGAGTGGTTGGATCGACAGGGCCAGAGTTACTGAACCAGGTAGAGGGTTGATCGACAGGGCCAGAGGTTCTGAACCAGTAGAGTGGTGGATCGACAGGGCCAGAGTTACTGAACCGGAGAGGTTGGATCGACAGGGCCAGAGGTTACTGAACCAGGTAGAGTGGTTGGATCACAGGGCCAGAGGTTACTGAACCAGAGAGGGTTGGATCGACAGGCCAGAGGTTACTGAACCGTAGAGGGTTGGATCGACAGGGCCAGAGGTTACTGAACCAGGAGAGAGGTTGGATCGACAGGGCAGAGGTTACTGAACCAGGTAGAGGTTGGATCGACAGGGCCAGAGGTTACTGAACCAGGAGAGGGTTGATCGACAGGGCCAGAGGTTACTGAACCAGGTAGAGTGGTTGGATCGACAGGGCAGAGTTACTGAACCAGGTAGAGGGTTGGATCGACAGGGCAAGTTACTGACCAGGTAGAGGGTTGGATCGACAGACGAAGGTGAGAGGGATCGACAGGAGAGGTTGACGACAGGGAGAGGTACGCCAGTTAGAGGGTGTTGGATCGACAGGGCAGAGTTACTGAACCAGGTAGAGGGTTGGATCGACAGGGCAGAGTTACTGAACCAGGTAGAGGGTTGGATCGACAGGGCCAGAGGTTCCTGAACCAGGTAGAGTGGTTGGATCGACAGGGCCAGAGGTTACTGAACCAGGTAGAGAGGTTGGATCGACAGGGCCAGAGGTTACTGAACCAGGTAGAGTGGTTGGATCGACAGGGCCAGAGGTTACTGAACCAGGTAGAGTGGTTGGATCGACAGGGCCAGAGGTTACTGAACCAGGTAGAGAGGTTGGATCGACAGGGCCAGAGGTTACTGAACCAGGCAGAGAGGTTGGATCGACAGGGCCAGAGGTTACTGAACCAGGTAGAGTGGTTGGATCGACAGGGCCAGAGGTTACTGAACCAGGCAGAGAGGTTGGATCGACAGGGCCAGAGGTTACTGAACCAGGTAGAGTGGTTGGATCGACAGGGCCAGAAGTTACTGAACCAGGTAGAGAGGTTGGATCGACAGGGCCAGAGGTTACTGAACCAGGTAGAGTGGTTGGATCGACAGGGCCAGAGGTTACTGAACCAGGTAGAGTGGTTGGATCGACAGGGCCAGAGGTTACTGAACCAGGTAGAGTGGTTGGATCGACAGGGCCAGAGGTTACTGAACCAGGCAGAGAGGTTGGATCGACAGGGCCAGAGGTTACTGAACCAGGTAGAGTGGTTGGATCGACAGGGCCAGAGGTTACTGAACCAGGCAGAGAGGTTGGATCGACAGGGCCAGAGGTTACTGAACCAGGTAGAGAGGTTGGATCGACAGGGCCAGAGGTTACTGAACCAGGTAGAGAGGTTGGATCGACAGGGCCAGAGGTTACTGAACCAGGTAGAGTGGTTGGATCGACAGGGCCAGAGGTTACTGAACCAGGTAGAGTGGTTGGATCGACAGGGCTAGAAGTTACTGAACCAGGTAGAGAGGTTGGATCGACAGGGCCAGAGGTTACTGAACCAGGTAGAGTGGTTGGATCGACAGGGCCAGAGGTTACTGAACCAGGTAGAGTGGTTGGATCGACAGGGCCAGAGGTTCCTGAACCAGGTAGAGTGGTTGGATCGACAGGGCCAGAGGTTACTGAACCAGGTAGAGTGGTTGGATCGACAGGGCCAGAGGTTACTGAACCAGGTAGAGTGGTTGGATCGACAGGGCCAGAGGTTCCTGAACCAGGTAGAGTGGTTGGATCGACAGGGCCAGAGGTTCCTGAACCAGGTAGAGTGGTTGGATCGACAGGGCCAGAGGTTCCTGAACCAGGTAGAGTGGTTGGATCGACAGGGCCAGAGGTTCCTGAACCAGGTAGAGTGGTTGGATCGACAGGGCCAGAGGTTCCTGAACCAGGTAGAGTGGTTGGATCGACAGGGCCAGAGGTTTCTGAACCAGGTAGAGTGGTTGGATCGACAGGGCCAGAGGTTCCTGAACCAGGTAGAGTGGTTGGATCGACAGGGCCAGAGGTTACTGAACCAGGTAGAGTGGTTGGATCGACAGGGCCAGAGGTTCCTGAACCAGGTAGAGTGGTTGGATCGACAGGGCCAGAGGTTACTGAACCAGGTAGAGAGGTTGGATCGACAGGGCCAGAGGTTACTGAACCAGGTAGAGTGGTTGGATCGACAGGGCCAGAGGTTACTGAACCAGGTAGAGTGGTTGGATCGACAGGGCCAGAGGTTACTGAACCAGGTAGAGAGGTTGGATCGACAGGGCCAGAGGTTACTGAACCAGGCAGAGAGGTTGGATCGACAGGGCCAGAGGTTACTGAACCAGGTAGAGTGGTTGGATCGACAGGGCCAGAGGTTACTGAACCAGGCAGAGAGGTTGGATCGACAGGGCCAGAGGTTACTGAACCAGGTAGAGTGGTTGGATCGACAGGGCCAGAAGTTACTGAACCAGGTAGAGAGGTTGGATCGACAGGGCCAGAGGTTACTGAACCAGGTAGAGTGGTTGGATCGACAGGGCCAGAGGTTACTGAACCAGGTAGAGTGGTTGGATCGACAGGGCCAGAGGTTACTGAACCAGGTAGAGTGGTTGGATCGACAGGGCCAGAGGTTACTGAACCAGGCAGAGAGGTTGGATCGACAGGGCCAGAGGTTACTGAACCAGGTAGAGTGGTTGGATCGACAGGGCCAGAGGTTACTGAACCAGGCAGAGAGGTTGGATCGACAGGGCCAGAGGTTACTGAACCAGGTAGAGTGGTTGGATCGACAGGGCCAGAGGTTACTGAACCAGGTAGAGAGGTTGGATCGACAGGGCCAGAGGTTACTGAACCAGGTAGAGAGGTTGGATCGACAGGGCCAGAGGTTACTGAACCAGGTAGAGTGGTTGGATCGACAGGGCCAGAGGTTACTGAACCAGGTAGAGTGGTTGGATCGACAGGGCTAGAAGTTACTGAACCAGGTAGAGAGGTTGGATCGACAGGGCCAGAGGTTACTGAACCAGGTAGAGTGGTTGGATCGACAGGGCCAGAGGTTACTGAACCAGGTAGAGTGGTTGGATCGACAGGGCCAGAGGTTCCTGAACCAGGTAGAGTGGTTGGATCGACAGGGCCAGAGGTTACTGAACCAGGTAGAGTGGTTGGATCGACAGGGCCAGAGGTTACTGAACCAGGTAGAGAGGTTGGATCGACAGGGCCAGAGGTTACTGAACCAGGTAGAGAGGTTGGATCGACAGGGCCAGAGGTTACTGAACCAGGTAGAGTGGTTGGATCGACAGGGCCAGAGGTTACTGAACCAGGTAGAGTGGTTGGATCGACAGGGCCAGAGGTTACTGAACCAGGTAGAGTGGTTGGATCGACAGGGCCAGAGGTTCCTGAACCAGGTAGAGAGGTTAGATCGACAGGGCCAGAGGTTCCTGAACCAGGTAGAGAGGTTGGATTGACAGGATCAGGCGTTGTCAATGCCTTCTGAGATTTTAAAGATTGTTGAATGACACCAGTCTTCTCTGGCACTACATCTGTGAAATGAAATGATAGGGATATCAAGCGCGTTATGAACACTGAAAATAATCCCACATTAGTTTGTCTATTTCTCTGTGTGATTTCTGCTCTGTCTTCTCAAACCTCCAGTCAGTGGTTTCAGTTTTTAACAAAAAGCTTTGGAGTTATATTACAGACAGAACAAAAATTTGACAGTTAAATTTTTTTAATCAGCTAATGATCATCTAAACAATAATTTGCTATTTCCCTCATGTTTCCCTTTAAGTAGTTTGGTTTTATGTTTGTTTGTGTCTTTTTTCAATAGTCAGATAAATAGCTTAGTCGGTCAATTCTTTATTTTATAAGTGATTATATCCAGCACAATTAATTAGTTTTCAACTGAATTGCTTGTGTTGTCATTATGAGAAATAAATAATTCCGTAATATAGTCTCATTCTCATTTTTTTGTATATAGTCAGAATTTAGGAGCCCTGCAAAGAGACTTTACCTTTCAAGCACTCTAATTTTTTTTTATGTTTTAGACAAATATTATGAAGAAAATGTTGAAACATAATAACAAGACATCAACTAAGAATTAAAAGCTTTGTCTTAAATTAGTTTTCCAGATTGGCTCATCAGACCAGAGAATTAAATCACAAGATAGCACAGCCGCTGTTTTGGACAGGCAATCCAAAACAGGCTCATCTGTCACATAGCTGCCAACGATGCAGTGTCATGTCGGATTGTATTTCTTGTCAAATTCCTTTTTAACATATGCATCCATTTTCTTTCACCCTTGTCCCTAGTGGGGTCGGGAGTTGCTGGTGTCTATCTCCAGCTACGTTCCGGGCGAGAGGCGGGGTCACCATGGACAGGGCGCCAGTCTGTCGCAGGGCAACACAGAGACAGACAGGACAAACAACCATGCACACACACACACACACCCACACACACACACACACACACGCACACACACACCCACACACACACGCACACACACACGCACACACACACACCTGGTGAGAATTTGGAAAGACCAATTAACCTGACAGTCATGTTTTTGGACTGTGGGAAGATGCCGGAGTACTCTGAGAGAACCCACGCATGCACAGGGAGAACATGCAAACTCTGAAAACACTGCAGAAAGACCCCAGGCTGGGAATCAAACCCAGGACCTTCTTGCTGCAAGGCGCCACTGTGCAGCCCTAATCTAAACTCCATGGACAAATTGTCAGCATATTTGAAAAATTGTGTTGAATCAAGGGCTGCAGAGTTAGGATAGATCTGGGCAAGAGAGTGTTTAAACATGCTGCCCCCTCAGCGAGGAATGACCTAGAACCTGAGTCTAAATTCACAGGGAAAGTGGCTCTCTGAACTGAAACTAAAGACCATAAAGAAGACAGTTTAACTGGCGTGCTGTTTTTATTAGCCATTTTAATTATTTTATGCTTTGATGCTTTTAAAACTAAACAAATTTATTTCTCTGGCTGAATGTAGAAAAAGAAACTGTAGATTCCAGCTAGATTTACCTGGTTAAATAAGGTTTAATAATAATAATAATAATAATAATAATAATAATAACGATAAGCAGGTACAGTCCATAGGTAGAAAATAAAAATAAAATTTCGCTTTGAACATTTCTCCACACTTTGTCAAACAGTTATATTGATTAAACTAGAAAATTCCTGAAGAAATTTAACCGGGGCCTGCCAAAGTGTGCCCATCGGATTGGACCCAGTGTTCTGATGCTAAACATTAGCATCAATGTTAAGCTTGGCTAAGAAATTACAAAGTATCATGTGGACAATCACAAGAATGTTGACTAACATGGACTTTCACCATTCAGTCTGTTGAAATAAGTGTATGCGCTAAAATTAGCCAAAATGCTCATGTTAGCATGAATACTTTCAGTACCATGTGGAGCATCACTTGCATGTTCTCTGTATTTTACTTACTCCATTCACTGTACCAAACACGGGTAATAAGTCAGAGAAATAGCTAATACCTCATTTAAGGTAAAAGGCTAATGCTAATGCTCTACATTGATATGCAAGGCAGAGCCCTAACCTGAGAGAAAAAGATAATGCAGGATAATCTTATTAGTGGGGGACAGTGAAATGCTAATGTTTTTGCTAAAGTTAAGCCTTAAGCTGAATCTTAAGGCTTTTATTTTGAAATTTTCAGTGAGCTTCATTTTAAATGTCCAAAATAATCCCATGATCAACAGTGATTGGGTTAAAATCAGTTATAAAATGCCCAAACACAAGTAGTTCTAATGGCCAGCTCATTCCTCCTCAGTAGAAACTCACAGTTCCGCCATGTTGTAGTCCTAACCTTCAGTCATTGTAGTTCTAAAGAGCAGCTCATTCCTGAGTTCTACTATAGTTAAAACTACAGTGATGCGTTTTTGTAGTCCTAATCAGTTTCTCGGCCCTGCTGCCTTCCGTTGCTATGGTAATGGATCCTCTGCCAACTGTCGTGTGTGAGACAGAGAAAGAATTCTATCTTTGTGAGACACCCAGTCAGTTTGAATGAATAAACCAGTCCGAACAACTCCTTCCCGTTCGGGAACCGTGATACGTATCGGAAAACCGTTTGAAGCGTATGAGAGGGCTATCTTTCGTCTCCAATAGTACCGCGATTCATATTTGTAGCACATTCACAGTAATTGCAGCGATGAGAGAAAAATGGTGTGCGCAGAGGTCTGAAATTTTCCATAAAAGTATGAAAATGAATAGCTGAGAGCGTCAGTTACCCTGGCACATGATTTCGCTCTGAAGCACCTTGACAGAAAACCGTAAGCCCTAGCAAAATTTCAAAAACATTTTACCGGAGCAGGCACTCGTATCGATGTCATGACCGAGTTTGATACCGATAGGGCGATATTTGTGGGCATGACGGCGATTTCAAAATTTATTTGGGGTCAAAATCGCTCTGCTTCTCACACTAATGAAACGTCAGTTACACTCTAGTTTTGGCAGCGATTCGGCAGTTGGAAATTTGGCTCGTTTTTCACTTTTTACATCGCCGTCGTAACTCTGATTCCCAATAAAAGTAATAGCTCCAATGCCGGGATCAAGCCGCACGTTTTGATACCACTTTTGTGGGTAGGCTCGCAGCGGTGCGGGCCTCATTCCGGTCTACGGAAGAATAATAAATAATCTATAATTTATTATTTATAGATTATAGATAATAATCTATAATTATTATAGATAATTATAATAATTATAATTAATTATTATAATATTATAATTATTATTATTGCCCATAGCAATCCTTATGCATTGCTATGGGCAGGCCCCAATGATTAATTTTTTGATGTAACTTGTATAGCTAAAGGTTTTAGAGGAGAACTCTTTCCATATTCATTATATTGTATCAATGACGTTCTTTCTTAAAGTCCTGATCAAACGTAAACTAAGGATTTATATAAAATGTAAAAGTGAAGTAGTTTTCAATCTCACCATCAGATGAACATAAGCCAATGATTAAAGCCGAAATCATCAACACACGTAAAGAAAATGCCATTGTCCAAATGTATTCCTAGAAGTATCAAAGATGAATATTGAATATCTTGAATCTTAAATCCTGGTACTTCCAACATAAAGTGTCCGCATGTCACAGGATACTTTACTCTATAAAGTGACTGACTTCAGTAGACTAACTTGTAATGACAATGGTCCCACCCAAAGTCCAGCGTCTAGGATTTTACTGCTGCGGAAATAACAATGAACATGTTATAAAAGCATGTTATAAAAACGCTGAGCATATCACACCTACATTGCATTCATTTTCTCATAATTCCCACCCATCCAGGGCTGGACTGGGATCAAAAAGTGACCTTAGCATGTTTGACTGTGGTGGCCGACTGTGATTATTAATACGACATGAGAAAGTACACGACTTGCCAGATATTTGCAAATTGTGTTGTTTCAAAAGTATGAATGAAGAGCCTCAACTTGGTAGGAGGAGAGAAAACATGTTTAAAAAATTGACCCTTCATTACTCAGAGAGAGACTCTCATCTTGGGAGAGATGGCTAATGTATCACAATTCCCATCTTAAAGTGAATGTGGATGTAAAAGAAACTCTGCTAGAGATGTATTTTCAGTGTTTATTCAAATACATAATTATGCCCATTCTGGGGCCATATGCAGATGGATGAATGTGCCACTCATCAAAGAGAAAATTGCACTAATGTTAGACCTCTGGCTACCTACCAGAGTTGGTCACCAAGTCACCTCATAGGATTATCTGAAAACAAAAACTATAAAAGGAATTTACACAAACGCAGTTTGTGACCAAAACTGCAGTTTTGTACACAAATCACAGAGAACTCTGTAGGCTAATATTACTATGCGTGTTTTATGTCAGACTGAATAACATACGTCTTGTAATAATTGTAATGTTGAGAATTTTCACACTTTTATGAAAAGATTTTAATTAGTGAAGACGAGTCTAATAATTTTTTAAAAATAACTGTTTACATTTTTCTGCTTTCTAACTGTTCTAACTTTTTACATTTCCTGTTTTATTCTACCACTATTTATTACTATCGATATTATTATTTATTTTTATGCCAAAAAATAATGTTATTTTACAGGCCATCATTATTTTGGTGTAATTCTACTCTTTTTTTCTGCATGTTACTCCTCCATAAAGTGCTGAGAAAAGAGCAATGAACTCTGAACATGTCACAAGTTTATTGCATTCATTTTATCACAATTCTCACTCATCTTAATACTTTGCAGCTTAATTTATTCCCTTTAGCGACTGCTCACGAAGCCACCAGCCGATGACAAAACATTTCTGTTAGCTCTTATGGCCTTTGTCCTGAAGAAATAATTCTAAATTAATTATTTAGGATTAAATAATTCTAAATAAGCTATAACTGATTGGTCCTGATTACCCCCAGAATGTCATTGTCAAAGAGAGCGTTAACATTTTTTTTTTTTTTTTGGCTTCTTATGACAAACATTTCTGTTAGCTTTTTCTCATCTTACTTTACCGTTGTTAAAAATGTGTACACAAACCAAAGGACTAAGGTAAACCTTGTTTTATTTGAGCCATTTTGGTGTTCGGTTTCACAGCTATCTGCAAAGTGCCTTCTTGCTTATCTCTGGTATCTTACTTCTGACATTGAACATTGGCGGTGTGCGACATCAGGCCAAGGATCGGCAACAAACAACCTTGTGAAATCGTTTATTCTTAGACTATAAATCCTTATCAACCAGTATGTCCTGTCAACACCTCCCTCTGGGTTGGTTCCAATTTTCCACTCATTTCCAATGTTCAAGTAATCACCAGCACCTGTGTGGAAATTGTAAGTTTTATTGCTACGTGGAAACGGTACGTTTTGTTAACCTGCAACACGATTAAAGTCACTGCACTGAAACAAATCTCAAGGAGAAGTCATGGCTTCAAACACTTTTGTGGAATGGAAAAAATAATATTTTAAATCAATGGTATTTTAGCTCGTAAAGCAAAGCAAAGTGAGAGAGCCTCCCTTTTTTATTCATGTTTAAGAGAGAAATGTTCATGTCCAAGACACATGACTGTGTGACTCATCTCAAAATAGTATTGGGCAATTCATTGCTTGGGTGACAAGATTTAACAACCAGTCTTTGTTGTTCACGTCCGTCAGCAGTTTGTTGGTCTTGCAAATGGTGGATTAGAGACTGGATGGAACATGAGAAATATTCTGTGGAAATGTGTCCGTTACACACATATCCTTCGAAATCTGGAGAATATGAAGTACATTTATGTTCCTCAAATGCACACAACCTGCTGCACAAAAGATTGATATCACATAAATCTGAATGTAATTGTTTAAGTGCATTCAATGCATTTTTGTCTGAATTTATTCATATTCGGTCTCCTGATTAGGGCTGGACAAATTCACAATATTGTCCAGCATATCACATCACGATAAGCATTTCCCATCAGTTAATATCGATAGTAATTTATTAGATTTTTGTTTTAGATATCTGAAGTACTGCCAAACTCTTTCACCCAGTTTTCACTCCATGCCACTATTTCTTTTAACTTTTAAGCAGCTATGAGGGGTGGCGAAACCTGAAACTGCTGCTGTGCAAGTTACTGAACAAGTTGTTGCTAGGTAACCAAACAGCAGAGGTGTTAGTTGATGCCACCAACTTTTCTTAGCTTGCTGTGAGAGGTTGAGTGGCTAAAGCCTTTCTTCTGTCTACATCCCCCAGAATGTTGTGTGGTTCTGGTTCAGAGTTCATTTAATATTATACACTGAATTTTGTGTCACATATATTATCTAACATTGGTCACATGTCTATCATGACATCGACCCTTCTCAAAGCTACGTCACTGAATAATTCGAGGCGCCATGACAGACGTCAGAAGTGAGGGACGGGAGTATTGAACAGAGAGACTGAAATTGTTTTCCCAAAGTTGTTTCTGCCGGTTTATTCATGACTTCTACTTGTTCGAGTCAAGCTAATTTGTCTGTGAATGTAACACACCTGGTTGGGGCTCATAGGCTGCGGCAGCTAGCTTAGCCTCCTCCCTCCTGTCATGTTGATCAAATTACCTACTTTGGCTGAATTCCCACTGCGTAATTTATATCACTTGTCATAAACAGTGTTTTCCTTCAACGAAGCAGCCTTAAAAACGTACAAAAGACGAAATGCTAACCAGTTTTTCCCCCCATATATGAAGTGCGGCATTGTCTCCATGGTTACTAATGGTTAGCCGCCTTCCTTCTCCATAATGCAATATTTGATATAGTTCTAATCATACTTACTTATAAAGCATATGAACATTTTTCTTACCTGGTTTGAATCCTTTTCTGTTAGCGCAGCGACCAGGCAAAACTATAGGAACACTTTTAAAGTGAAATTAACTGAATATAAGCAATTTTAGGATACAGAATTCTGTTTTAGGACTGCAGTAGTTTTAAAGAAGCTCATTGGTTGTTTTTGACGTCTGTCAAGGCAGAGTGGGCGGAGTTCCGGAGAGCGTGACGTCAAGTGCAAAGGGTCGATACATTATTAATTTATTATCCAGTCGTACTCAAGTTAAAGACTGTTAAGTTCTTTTACAGGGTTGCCCTTGTAAAAGACTGTTAAGTTCTTTTTACAAGGGCAACCCTGTAAACCCTGTTATTTCTCCTGTAACAGAGAAATTAGCTAAACCCTTGAATCAAGAATCATGATGTGTAACCTTTACCTTTGAGTAGGTGGGGTGTGTTTATGAATATGAATATAATTTCTCTTGTAACCCTGGTTGACCTGTGGTTCTTGCTGGTGACGCTGGTCAGTCTGTGATTCCTTCTTGGAGGACAGCGTCGGCTGAGATAATGCTGCCATCAACTAATTGTTCTCCCTCTCCTGATATTAACTTTCATGAACATCAAAAATAATCCTCCATCTGCTCATCTGTTTCTTCTTGTGCATTCTGCTCCGTTTCCTCAAACTTCCAGCCATGGCAGATGGCTGATTGTACCGAGCCAGGTTCTGATTCTGCAGGTTTCTTCCTGTTAAAGGGAAGTTTTTCCTCTCCACTGTCACTATGTGCATATTCAGCATGAGGGATTGCTGTAAATTCAACAGCGCAACACAAGTAATTGTCTCCATGTTCTGATCCAGGAGGAGTGACCGCTGCAAGTCCATAACTTGATTCAATCTGCTGGCTTTATTTAGATAGAAACTTTTTAATCTACTTTCTATTAATTAAGCTCACTGTACTGTTTCAGCTTTAATTTAGCTATGAATTAAAGTTAGCTATGAACACTCATACAATTAACTGTGATTAAATAGTTTATTATTAACAGCCCAACATTGGATGGAAGCAAACCTAGAAATTTGAAAAAAGTAAAAACTTAAGTGTCATTATTCTGACATTCAGCAAACACTCCTATGATTGATCGTTCTAACTTTCCTGAAAAAGGAGAAGTTTCGACTGACTGTAAACATTTTATTTTGGTTTTCATTGTGCAATGTTAGGAATTAAATTCATGATGAACAGGACTCTGAACATTGATGCGTAGAGCAACAAATCTGCTCATCTACAGTTTGATAAAAACATGAATCGCTGTATGCACATTATGCAACAGTAATAACAAGTTGCATAATGCAGTCATTCCACTGCAATTAAAAAAAAAAAAAAAAAGACTGATTAGCCTTTTATTGAGGTTGTTGACGCAGCTTGTCACGAAAATTGTGACAATGTTATGTGCCGTTGAAGGACGTCAAATGTTTTAAAGTTTTGATGGCATGCCTTCATCATGAACAGGAAGAGTAAGTGGGTCAACTCAGCATAACCTCTGCTAACAGAAAACATTTCACAAAACTCAATCCACTGCTGACCAGTTTGTTTAGGAATAGTAGAAAAGTCAGACTCAAAGCTCCTGTCTGGGTTTGCTGAAAAGGACTTGATTTTAAACCAACTGTTGATTTTGAATATAATCCTGTCTGAATTAAATTAACATACTTCTGTAAATAGTTAGCGTGGGAATAACTTGAATACAATTAAAACCTATTCAAAATTTGTGTAAAATACAAAAGCAGAGTGACACTGTGACAATCCAGATGGTCAGGACTGAGCTGCTATGGCAACAATGAAATAAGATACAATAAATAACAAAGATTTTTTCAAATCAAAAACAGTAAACACACAAAAAGCCAAACTTCTCATTGTATTTAACGTGACATTAAATAAAAATCACAGCCTTAATTTTCTACACCCACTTAATCTTTGAAGGTCACACATGAGAAAGAATAAAACAGTTTACAATGTCTTATTCAGAACTCTGTTTTCGCATCAACAAGCTCAGTGGAACCAGGAAAGGATTAAGAGGTGGGAGGAAGTCTGTCATGTCTGCATCCGCAGGCTGGCCTGAAGAGGTGGCTCCTCTGTCGGCAGCGCCAGCAGTTTCTGCCTCCTGGCTGCATCTCTGGCCGGGATCTGCAGCTGCAGCTGGCCCCCTCTCAACACGGCGCGCAGTCTTCAGCTTTGACATCAGCTGCTTTGCAGGCATGGAGCAGGCGGGAGCAGAGAGACTCTGATGCATCTAAAACCAGGACAGGAGGGAGAAGGCTTTCAGGTTAATGGAAACCAAGAAAAATTTACACATGGACAAAAATGTCGGTGGAATGACCAAAAAGCCCAGAATGACTCCCTGAAGTAAGTCGAAACCGTTAAAAGTAATAATAAATTTAAATGTGGTGAAAGTTAACCAATGAAAATCAATGAAACTCCTTCTGAACTGTGTTTCAACTAAATCATTCAAAAGTAAATGAACTAATGAAAAACAGCATGGACCAAATTCCTCTACAGAAGTTTCTCTGTCCAGGTCCTCACACCGTCCTCAGGTCCACCGTCCTGCATGTTTTATGCCTTTCCCTTTTGCACACACCTAACTTGAATAAGTAGCTGATTAACAGGCTTTGGCAGCACTTGGTGGCATGCAGTCATTTGAATCAAGTGTTCTGGAAAATAGACATCTAAAGTATGCAGGACAGTTTGGACTGAGGACCAAGCAGCTTGATGCTTCTGTGAGTACATATGCTCATATTATTCAGATATTTAAGATCCACGGCGCTGTAGCCACCTTGCGTCGTCACCGTGGTCGCAGGAGGAAAGTCTGACAGATTGAAGAGAAGGAATGGCAACCAAAGAAGTCAGAACAAACTCCAAGGTCGAGATACATCAGAGTTAGGTCAACCATTCATCACTGTGAACTTCAAGGAGGAAACATGTGCTATGGTCTAACGAAGCCAAGGCTGAAGTCTTTGGACAAAGCCTCAAAAGGTAAATTTGGTGCAACAACAACACTGATTATCACCAAAAGAACACCATACCTACGGTGAAGCATGGTGGTGGCAGCATCATGCTTTGGGCCTGTTTTTCTTCAGGAGGAATTGGGGCCTCAGTCAGGATGGAGGGAATTATGAACAGTTCCAAACATGTTGGCACAAAATTGTCAGCTTTTTGTTAGAAAGCTGAAGATGAAGAGGAACTTCATCTTTCAGCACGACAGCGATCCAAAGCACAAATCTAAAAACAACAAAAGAGCGGCTTCACTGGAATAACAGTGAGGCTTTGAAACGGCTCAGCCAGAGTCCAGACCTGAATCTGAGGAGGGCTGCACAGCTGATGCCCTCACAACCTGTCAGATTTGGAGTGCTGTAATAAAAGCCAAAGGTGCTGCAACAAAGTACTAATTTAAGAGAGCACATATTTATGCAATCAGATTATTTTATGTATTTTTCCCCTTCAAAGTTTTCAGATTGTCAATTGAACTGCGAATTGTAAGATTATTTACCTTGCTGCCATTTTTTTTTACATCGTGAAAACCTGGCATCTGAGCAGGTGTGTGTAGACTTTTCATATCCACTGTGTTCTTTTGTCTGCCAGAGGAATCCCACACGGCAATGTTGCCAAAACCAAACGTTTAATGTGGAATAGCTTTCCTAAAAACAGCAGGATCTACCTCGATCAGATGTTTCTGCAGGCTTTTGCAGTCCAGATAATGAAGCTCTTCTGGGAGAGACATCAGCAGGTCCAAGACTATCGCACTTTCTGGACGGCAGAAGACAAAAAGAAGAAAAGACTTGATTTCATTACTGTGGCTATTAGGCATCATTTTGAACAGTACACTCTCTTTTCATAAAATGTTACAGTGCCGTATTTTCTTGCCAACAAATGTTTCTGGGTTGTTTTTCACGTTTTAGCTACTGTGTGTGTGTGTGTGTGTGGTGTGCGTGTGTGTGTGTGTGTTTTTGGAGGGTAGAGGTAAAACGGCGGTGATGTCATCTACTATCCCATCTGCCTGCTCTTCAAAGAATCAAAAGTTAAATGCATTTAACTGAGGGAAATTAAGAAAAGACTTTTGAATTGAACTTCCGAAACATTTATTTGCCTAAACGTGAATGTCAAAGGTAAGACTGTATATATGTAGAACTTGTTCCTTGTATGAAATGATAGTAATTGCATTACTAAATATAAAATTGTACATAGCTTAATACACAACAGAGTCATAAAAAGAAACCATTATGAGGCCTGACTGGAGACGTGTTGCCACGGTGATCCATGGATCAGAGTGACGGTCTGGTAGCTTTGGGAAGGCCAGAGAGATTCTGGGGCAGATAAGATAACAGTTTTATGGAGACGGCATCAAAATTCATTATCAAGTGTATAAAAAGTTAACCTTGTGAGAATGACTCTGGCCTGCTGATAAACCTCATGAATACTGACATGAGGCATATGGAGCGATTAACTGATTACCATGTAATTACATTCATGCAGAACAAAAAGAAAATAGATAAAAAATGCTACTTTAAACCCGATTGGTCTCTTTAGTGCTTCGTTTTATTGGTTTTACAATTCATAACAATCTTCTCCATCCAATGTTTTTATGTTGCTTATCCTGGTCGCTAAGAATACTGGGGAAAAAAAACCTGCAGCCTGGATAACTGTAGGCTGATTGCACTAGCCATTATCTTATAGTTTATAGAGTACATATATCTCTTCCCTAAATAATCAGTTTAGCTTGAAACGAACGCAAGGCACTGACAAGGGTATACAAACACTTATAATGTAAACAAGGAAGCAGTATCTGTGAATCAGCCTTTGGTTTATTTCCTAGTTTTTATGCTAAATACAGTACAGACCAAAGGTTTGGACACACCTTCTCATTCAATGAGTTTCCATTATTTTCATGACTATTGACATTGTAGATTCACACTGAAGGTATCAAAACTATGAATTAACACGTGGAATTATATACTTAACAAAAATGTGTGAAACAACTGAAAATATGTCTTATATTGTAGCTTCTTCAAAGTAGACACCTTTTACTGTGATTACTGCTTTGCACACACGCTGCATTCTGTTGATGAGCTTCAAGAGGTCGTCACCTGAAACGGTTTTCACTTCACAGGTGTGACCTGTCAAGTTAATAAGGTGGATTTCTTGCCTTATAAATGGGGTTGGGACCATCAGTTGTGTTGTGCAGAAGTCAGGTGGACATACAGCTGATAGTCCTACTGAATAGACTGCTAGAATTTGTATTATGGCAAGAAAAAAGCAGCCAAGTAAAGAAAAACCAGTGGCCATCATTACTTTAAGAAATGAAGGTCAGTCAGTCCAAAAAATTGGGAAAACTTTGAGAGTGTCCCCAAGTGCAGTCGCAAAAACCATCAAGCGCTACAAAGAAACTGACTCACATGAGGACCGCCCCAGGACAGGAAGACCAAGAGTCAGCTCTGCTGCGGAGGATAAGTTCATCAGAGTCACCAGCCTCAGAAATCGCAGCATCTCTGGGAACTCCTTCAAGACTGTTGGAAGACCGTTTCAGGTGACGACCTCTTGAAGCTCATCAAGAGAATGCAGAGTGTGCAAAGCAGTAATCACAGTAAAAGGTGGCTACTTTGAAGAAGCTACAATATAAGACATATTTTCAGTTGTTTCACACATTTTTGTTAAGTATATATTTTCACATTTGTTAATTCATAGTTTTGATGCCTTCAGTGTGAATCTACAATGTCAATAGTCATGAAAATAATGGAAACTCATTGAATGAGAAGGTGTGTCCAAACCTTTGGTCTGTACTGTATATCTAATGAGCCGGTAAACACTGCATGAAAGGTGAAACACTAAAAACAATCTAATGTATGCAGATGATGGTGGTCTCCAGCCCAGAAGGTGCTGATCTACAGCTGCTCCTTTAAAATATGTACCAAATATGGTGTGCAGTACAACATCAGGCTTATTATTATATGTGGCATTTTGAGGATAAATTGGCTAAATTTTCCCTGATAAACTGCATAACAATTTTCTTGATTTTTATAAAAAGGACAAATACCTAGATCCTTCCATTACTGAACAAACTAATGAATGATGATGATATATAGACAATGTTGACACATAAGTTGAGCTTCTGCTCAGTCCCAGTATTAACTCTCATTCAGTCAAAAAATAAATAAATAAATGAATAAAAACACTGGCTGATGTTTTTTTTTTATGTAAAATATGTTTTTTTATACTTCAACTTATTTTATACTTTTAATTATGGGTTTTATAATTTGTGTTATTTTTATTTGTGTAACAGTAGACCCAAGTTTGTTAATAAAGTTTGAAGAAAATAAATTTAAGTAAATGTAAAACACAATTAAATACAGATATCAAAAGAAAAAAGCTACTCAAACCAATCTGGCCTTATTGGAAAAAAACGGAGCTGCTCCCCAACTGCCATCTGTGGTTTTAACAAATGCTGAAGCATCTCACTGGCCTTTGACTATCCCATTCCAAAAGCTTCACTTCTAACCCAAGAAAACATGCGGTATGGTCTGTGATGATGTCAGTAAATGAGACAGTCCTGACAGGGATCTTGCCATCAGATCACATTTAGTGAATAATTACTTGTGATATAACCAGAGCTGCACTGACTGCAGTTTTCTGGTCGATCACCAATCTTTCAAAAAGCCTGACCTGCCAATTCATGTTCTAGCCAATACTGATTTTTTTTTTTTTTTTAAATAACTAATTCTATCAGGCGTTGTAAACTCACAAAACGTCTTCAATGTTACAATTTCCATTTTATCAAAAAAACTTAACTGCACATGAGGCAGTGTTCTGAAAAATAAATATTTTTGAAGTTTTTTTTAACCGATGCACTTCTTGGGTTTCCGTAGCTCAGAGTAGTTTCAGCCCATCAGGGGTCTACCATCTCATTGTATGAGCATGTTTTGGGCTTTCAACTCTCAGAAGCGATGACTAAAATTAAAATGTCTTTGAAAATATGTTCTGTCATTTAGAATTTCTTTGTAAGAAAAAAAAGAAAACAGATTTTAGTTTAAACTCATATCGAGCAGGACTACCTGAGAGAAAATCTTGTGAAATAATTAAAAGCCGTCTTTCTGCCTTGGGTTCAAAGCAAACCTGGACTCCAAAGTCTATCCAGTTATGGAAAAACATTTTCTACATTTTATTTAAACAATACGGCGTTATTAGAAATGTTGCCCCAAAACCAGTGGGTTTTTTTTTTTTTGGGGGGTGGGGGGAAAAAGCCACTTGACTCTGTTTCATTAAACAACAAATGGCACCAAATAAACTTAGAAGGGAGAATGGCTGGCACTGAAATAATTCACCAACACCAACTGCTGCCTATGCAGTTCTGGGCCATGTGCATAATGTACAAAGTGGCACTGCGTTAATACATTACATTGTTCAACTTCATTTTACAGACAGACACATTTGCTTCTCGTATATATTTGAATCACTGGATTCAAATATAAAGCCACGTTTGCTTTATAATGACTTGCAGCCTAGTTTTAAATGTACTTATATTTACTGATCTTAAACATTTAAGGCATAAAAAAGCTGAAATTGAAACAAACAAATCCATAAAATATCAAACTGTGATAAAGCAGCTGATTAATACCCTTAATCAGCACAACCATTTTAGAATTTGAGTGAAGATTGTTGATTTTTGTTAGCTTAAAATGGCTTAGTAAAGGAAATGTGTAGGTCACCACTGTTTTGTACCATTAAAAAAACAAAAAAAAAAAAAAAAAAAGGAATATTAAACAGAACTCTTCATTTTCTCTTAGTTTTTCCTGAATGTCTGTACTTACATGAATATTTCAAAAGCTAACTAAATGTGGGAGTTAGTACAAACTAATTAAACCTAAAGGTTTGTCAGAGTATTGTAATAATAATGTCACTAACATCACATTTTTGTGTAATAATAATGTCACTGATATGACATTATTATTACACAAATGATGTCACTGATATTACATTATTATTACACAAATGATGTCACTGATCTGCGACAGACTGGTGACCTGTTCAGGGTGACCCCGCCTCTCGCCCAGAACGTAGCTGGAGATAGACACCAGCAACTCCAGACCCCATTAGGAACAAGGGTGTAAAAAAATGGATGGATGGATAATGTCACTGATATGACATTATTATTACAATAATATTTGTCATCAGATGGTGTAAGGAGGACCTTAGCATGTGTTAAACAGTGCATCGCTGACTCACCCATGGGCGTTAGATTATAATCCTCACTGGGGTTTTGGACAACACTCAGGTACTTGTAGATCTTTTCAAAATCCACAGCAAAGTTAACTCCATCTGTCTTTGGGCCGTCTACCGCAGCATGTTTACTTGATTGCCCAAACGTAGCAGGCAGCTTGGCGGCTGCGTTGGAGAGTGGGACTGTGGAGTGGGGAGAGGAAAAACTGGAGAGTGGCAAACACAACGCAACAGGAGATTGAGCTGCTGCAGAGACAGGGGAGAGGCCAGGGGCAGACGGAGCGAGAGGCCTCAGAGAACCAGAAGATAGGGTTACAGCTGGCTGTGTCTGACGTGGAAGAATCTTCCTGGTTTTAACTCTAACAGCCTGAGATGGTGCTGGGAGTCTCCTGCTCCCTGACCTGGCTGGAGCTGGAGCTGGAGCTGGAGCTGGAGCTGGAGCTGGAGCTGGAGCTGGAGCTGGAGCAGGAGCAATGAGCAGCAGGGCAGCAGGACTCTCACCTGGACCGAGGCAGAGAGAGAGAGAGAGACTTCTTATTCAAAGCGAAAACTTTTCTTAAACTCCAAAAAGTACAAATTTCAAACTTTATTTAGGATGAACAAGCATCTAAACAAACTCTCATGACAGACAGTGAAGGCAGAAAATATTGACAGCTCTTGACTTTTTCCACACAGCCTTTTACCAAATTGTATTGAAGGGATATATTTTCCTCAAAATTCCACTCACAAATAGCTCGTTATGAAAATGTGGGATTTTTTTTTTTAGCGTTTTTTACATTTATTTAAAAACTAGCCAGTGGGTTTTGTTGCATGTATTCATCTGCTGAAGGTTTGACGGCACACACTGGATTCTCTGTTCAGATTATTCAGACTGAATACCAGTTAAACTGAATGAAAATAATAACAATAATGCAAAAACAAAATCTTACCAAGTGTTTTTGGTCTAGTTTCTAGTGCAAATATCTTAGTACACTTGAAATAAGACAAAACTTTTTTGGCAAGATACAGGAGCTTGTTTTAAGTACATGATTTCTTAATATTTATGAAAAAGTTATTGTTCCATTGGAGGATTATTTAACTAATAATACAGTTCCTTATGTTATAAGTTAATTTATCTGCCAATAGAACTAGAACTTTTGCATCAATATTAAGGAATTATTTATTTAAAACAAGCTCCATTACTTTTAAGTTGGTTTGTCTCATTTCCAGTGTAATAAGATATTTGCACTAGAAACTAGACCAAAGATATTTGGTAATCTTGTGTTTTTGCAGTGAATGCAATTGAATATTTTGTTATCAAAAACCCAGCGCAACCTCTGATGCGCTCACTTGTCTGTCACGCATATGCAATATATTAATGCATGACCAACATATTGTTAGTCATTTTGTGGAAATCAGTTTACCCTCTGACCAGAAGTTTGTTTTTTCCTTTTTAAAAAAAAAAAAAAAAAAAAAAGGTAAAACATTTAGTCAATTATGATACATTTGCAAAAGCAGGAAAGGTTAAAAGATCTAAGGGGCTGAATATTTTGTTATAGGCGTTGCTAGTAATAATACTGTTCCACATAACATTATGTGGAACAATAATATTATAAGCCAACAGAGGATCAGCAGCCTTTTAATCCAGAACACAAAAGGTGAAGCTTGGAAAACTGCTTTTCCAGTTGCACAAATCTTACTATTGGATGACTTTACTAGTAATAAAGCTTTATCAAATCTTTTTTTATTTTCAGTATTTGACCCTCTGGCAGGCAGCAGCAGTCATTTCAAGCTCTTATCCTGGTATAACTTGGACTTTATTGTTCATAATGTTTACAGCCATGATGCTCAGGTCCAGAGCTTCAACATTAAAACATAAAAATAGAGACGTTTATAGGTTTCATGACATCAAAGCACAATCAAAAGGTTTTTGACATCAAGAACACTATTTTTATTGTTCTGTGATCTTACAGTGGATAATGACAATACAGGATAAAAAAAATTGTTTGAAATCTTCACATCTTTTTTATGATGAAACATTAATGGCGTTTGTCACTCATGATTGATTCAGCAGTGAAGTAAAAAAATCAAAAAACATCCCATCAACTTTTAAGACAAGGTGAGGTGAGGTGACGCTGCAGATGTTTTACAGGTCTGTTGTGGTGAGTGAATGCATGAATCCACATACCTTTCACTGGCATGTGAGGCACTGGGCTGCAACCGACAGCGGGCCTGAGGTCCCGCTTGGGGTCAGAGTTCCTCAGAGTGCAGGGTTCCGTTGATGACACAACCAGCATCTGAAGGAAAAGAAAGGATGGTGGGATATTTACTGCTTTAGTTTTGTGAGAAGTTTTCTTAAAATCAGACAAGAATCAAAACATTTTTTTTTCCCGCATAACAGCACAGTAAAGCTAGTGCATGTTCTGAAAGGGCTTCTTGAAAGATGAACTGTAACAGCATAAAAATTCACAGCTTGTTCATTTCAAGACAGCATAAACTTTACTTTGAATTTAGCAAAGAGTGGGTGATGCTCCACTAGATGCGTTCCTTTTATAACGTTCACTGAACGTAGGGAGACCTATTTCCTCCAAGAAGTCGCTGTTCGTTTTCCTATGGCAGCCAAACTTTTCCCACAGTGGACATTACTCTTTTAGATGAGGCAAAATAACATAAATGCTTATATTTAAAGAAACTTCAGCCATCATGCAACCTGCAGAGCTGGCAGGTTGCATGATGCAGCCACGAAGGTGTTTAGGGAGTTGAGTCCTGATACTGTAGCTACATACAGCAGGACGCATTTACATCGACAAGAAATGAAATGCTTATGCTGAACGAACAGTATGATGGGAAGTCACGCTTACTGACTGGAGAACCGTGACTTTTTCAAATAGCGGTTTACCGGCTCATGCCTTGTGTGGCCCGATACATGAACCTCTGCGAAGGCAGCTGCAGCATCATGAGTCTGTGCCCGCACATAAACCAATAGGCAGCATAATCTCCCAGTGTCTGCCTGATCGCAGAAATATGTTGCTTTTGATAAAGATAACGTACTGCGAACGCGACATGACTTTCACAACTTTGCTTATATTTAAAGCCCTCGAATTAAATTAAATTAGATCCATTTGAGTCCGGATCAAAACTCAGTGAAATCTGCCGCACACCTCTTGCGCATTTTTCAGGTGAATGCCGAGTCTTAAGCCATGCCCCTTTGGTTCTTTTGTTGGTCTATGGTGCTATGATCTCAAGGGGCACAAGTCACTTATATTTTGGTTGACTGATCACTTGATTGCTCCTGTTCTAGCATACCTGAGAGAAGGCAGCAGACATGACTGTCTCAAGGGTTCCAGCAAGAGTGGAGGCCATGTGTGTCCACTCTTCAATAGGCCTGCTGAACTGCTTCTCCTCCCAGTTCTTCATACGCAGCTGGAAACGTGCAGCTGTTATGGTCTTGTTTTTCAGAGAGTCCACCTTAGCACTGATCTGCAACGCAGGACAACACACCTCACAGGATTAGTTTCTGTGCTGACATTTCACACTCATTTTATTTCGGTAGAGTAATCAGATGCACAATAATGGTCTATGAAAGACACAGGACTGTAACCTGTGACTGAATCCTCAGTCACTGATGCCACTGCACCACCTATATTTGATTCTCCCACCCTATCAATTGGTAGAAATTTTAACACATGAGCCCACAAACAAAAGCCTACTATGTTTGGCTCTGTTCAGACTGGTGTTAGTGCTGGGACATGTGATGGACTGGGGAGTCAGGAGGCGTACTGGGGGCCACTCTTACGGACTGGGGTGCCGGGTTCTGCCTCCGGGGTGAAAAGGTGAAAGTCGTTTCAAACATCACTAATATGAGAAAACAAACATCTTAAATTCTTAACATCAGTTTAACAAAAAATATACAGTCAACACTCACCAAATCATATTCACTTGTTGTATGTCCAGCTTCAAGTATTTTAAATAGCAGCTCTTTTTATTTTATAGGGGAGTGGAACAGAAACATAAACTGTACAAACTCAGAGAAAAACATATTCTAGTGCTGCCACCTAGTGGTATGTTTGAAGGAACGTCTGGAGTTATGTTTCAATGGCTTCTATTGGTCTGACATACCAATCTAGTATAAACTCCCAGGTTTTAGAATCTGTGAAAATCAGAACAAAGCTACCATTATCAAACTGTTTATAGAGCTACATTACTCTAAACAAAAATAGTGTGAGTCGGTTTGACCCAAAGTATCTTTTAATCAAATCTCTAAGTGTAGTGTAGTGTACACACGTTCCACTCTACTATTGCTCTGTGATATATTCCACTATTGTTTTTTAGGATTAAATTGAGGCAGACATCTGTTGCCAGAACTGCATGCGTTATCTTTAAATATGGACCACTGACATTTCATTGAATAGCAAATAAAATCCCTGAAGACCTTTAGATTTTTTTCCTATACCATACAAAACACAAAGCGTCTTACACCAGTGTTTCTCAAACCTTTTCAGGCTGAGGATCACTGAACCCATATAGGAAACACTCAGGGACCAACCAAATTGCCCCACAATAACACAACATCTTAATAAACAACCTGAAATGAAAGTATTAGACTCGTCACTCAGTTATTGTCATGAACAATTATCCTGAAAGCACTCTGATTCATTTACATAATTCTGAAAGAGTGGATTCTGAGCTTGCTCGTGACGTCAAACGCATGGAAATATTATCAATGCACAAGTGTTGTGTGCATTAGTAACATTCTGGTCTTTTTGTGATTTAGAAGCACAATTGACTTCAATTGCTTTGGTAGAAACAAAAATCTTCTTCTGCATCATTAAATATGAAAAAAAAAAAAAAGAAATATTATACACGGTATTTTCCAGGTTACCATGAGGTTTTAGGTTAATGTGAGTCTGGCTTTAATGTTCTTTTGAGTCAGAAGCGGTTTCGACCTTAGTAATCTCCCATGAAGCCCATTCTGCCCAGCCAGTCTTCTTGATTAAGTCCTTGTTACCAAAAAAAACCCCTCAGGTTTCAAAATAGCTGTAGTTTAACCACAGTTAATACATGGTATACCAACGGGTCAATGACTTTTCCTCCAAGGGGGCTGCGAGGTTTGGGTAGCTTTTTTTCCACCAATGAGTGAAATTATCATTTAAAAACTGTTTTCTGTATTTACTCTGGTTATCTTTATCCAACATTAAATTTTAGGATCGTCCAAAACATTGTTGCTGAACAGAGTCAAAACCACAGAAAGCTCAAGGTTTGTTGGAAGGGTTCTGCTGTCAGACTCGTCTCGGGCTTACCTCTGAAATGGACCGAGTAGGAATGTGTTTCTTCAGGGCAGCATAGTCAATCTCTTGTAGGCCTCTGGTGGTCTGGCTGAGAGCTTTCAGGGCTTTCAGAAGCTTATTCAGCTCGGGCCTTTCCCACTTACGGCCCGCTTTCCTGCGGGATTCCGGGGTTTCTGGAGAGTTCAACTCTCGTTTGGTTCTGTTCCGAGAGGGCGGCTTCATCCTCACCGGTTCTTCTCACTGGATCTAAAGACAAGGAAACGCAGCAAAAATAGTCTTAGCAGACTATTTTTAGCAGGTTATGAGGGGAATAGTTGTCCCGTTTAGATTGAAGCTGAACTATTTTACCTTCATCCTTGTTGTTACTAGCCAACTTCTTCTGGTGTTGCTTCTTCTTCTTCTTCTTCTTCTTTAGTGGCGGTTGGCAAGCAACTTATTGATGTGCATTACTGCCATCCACTGGAATGGAGTGTGGATCAGGATGCGACATATAAATTCACCCCCCAAACAAACAAACAAAAAAAAAGACCTAGATCCTTTCTATCAATTTTGTTTTCTTAAGGTAACTAAATAAATAACAAAAATATTCAAAAGTAGATTTTTTTTCCGAAAATATCTTGTATCTTCAGCTGTAATTTATTTTCTTGTAATGGACACACTAATTCCCTTCTCTCAACAGAATATTTAGAACAAAACAACAAAACATGTTTAACTGTCTCTTCCTGAAAACAAAAATCACAATTTCCTGTTGGATGTTTTCCCATTTTAAATAATATACTATTTAATCCTGTGTGTCCAAAACGTAATCTGGATATAATAGTTTCCTCTTTTCTTTTTCGTCCTGTTCTCCTCATTACACCAACTTTTCTTTGAATGCTGTAAAGCCTCCTACTAGTTCTATCTTCTTCCCACTGCTTCTGCCATCTTTCCTTAACCTTTTGTTTAATGATATATTTCATTTCTTCTTTACTGTATGGAACCAATATATCAACATAACTATTTTTGTAGCCTGTTTTGCATATTTATCTGCCAACTCATTACCTATTATTCCTACATGCGACGGTATCCATGTAAACACAACTAATAAACCCATCGCCTGAATTCTGTAAATTAATAACTGAATCTCTAATAAAAGGTCTGGTCTACTAACAGCATGATTATTTTTTAATGAATATAACGATGAACTTGAATCTGAACATACTATACTTCTTAATGGACAAACTTCCTCAATCCATCCTAAAGCTAAAATTATTCCCATCATCTCTCCTGTACAAACTGATAATCCATCAGTGATTCTTTTACATTTTTAATCTTGAATTCTGGAACAATGAATGACACCCCATTATTGCTATTTGAGTTTTTTGAAGCATCTGTATAAATTTGAACATATCCATAGTATTTATTGTCTAAATAAGATTGAACTGACAACGCATCTGAAAGGTTTTCTTTTTTCCTTTTCTCCAACAAAGAAAAATCAACAACACTATTCTGAAATAGAAACAGAGGAACTGGAGAAAGAGGAACTGTTTGACTAATATTTATATGAGATAAACCAAAGTCTTTTATAATGTTTTCTATCTCCCAACCAAATGAATTTAACTTCTTTTTTTCCTTTTCCCAACTAGGTTTTAATACTTCTTGACATGGATGATTTGCATTATGGCCTTTTAAATGACACCAATAATTAGTCTTTAACTGTAATCTTCTGAGATGAAGTGGCATCTCTCCCATTTCTACCGGTAGAGCTGACGTTGGAGTTGTTCTGATGGCTCCTGTACATAACCTCAAAGCTTGATACTGAATATTATCTAATTTTTTGAGTAGTGTTTCTGATGCTGACCCAAAAGCTATACTGCCATAATCAAATACTGACCTGTTTAAACCAGTATATATTGCTTTCAATGCTTTCCTCTCCGCACCCCACTCACTCCCCACCAAACATCTCATTACATTTAGGACTTTCTTACACTTATCCACTACTTTTTGAATATGAATTTTCCAAGTAAGTTTTTCATCCAGCCATAAACCCAAAAACTTAAATTCCTTAACCCTTTCTAATTTATGATTATATATTTGCAGTTTTAACTTTTCAGATACTTTCTTCCTTGTAAAAAATAAAGTATTTGTTTTGTCTATAGAAATTTTAAATTCCCATTTAAAAGACCATTCTTCTATCTTATTAATTGCTTCTTGTACCTTTTTAACAATGAACTTTAAATTGCTACCCCTCTTCCAGATTGCTCCATCATCGGCAAATAAAGAAAACCCCGTTCCACTCTCCAAATTATCAAACATATCATTGATCATAATAGAAAAAAACAAAAGACTCACTATACTTCCCTGAGGTGTTCCATTCTCAACAAAAAACTTTTCTGATAATTGTTGTCCTATTCTTACTTGTATTGATCTATCTTGTAAAAAACTTTTATCCAATTAAACATTGATCCATTAATTCCAATTTTTTTCAATTTAATTAAAAAACCTTCCTTCCACATCATATCATAAGCTTTCTCTATATCAAAGAAAACAGCCGCCACACTTTCCTTATTAACTTGCCCTTTTCTGATTTCATGTTCTAGACATAGAATAGGATCCATGGTGCTCCTACCTTTTCTAAATCCACTTTGACATTTTGATAGACATCCCTTCTTTTCAACAAAGTAACTCAATCTTTCATTTACCATTCTTTCCATTATTTTACATAAATTTGAAGTTAAAGCAATAGGCCTATAACTTGTTGTAATTGATCGTTCTTTACCTGGCTTTAAGACTGGAACAATGATTGCTTCTTTCCATGCTACAGGTAAAAAACCCACTTCCCATATTTTATTATAGAATTCTAATAAAATCTTCTTAGCTGAATTACTAAGTTTATTCACCATAATATAAGTAATATTATCTTTTCCTGGAGATGAATTTTTTGATTTTCTCAACGCATTATTTAATTCAAATAAAGAAAAAGGACTATTTAATAAGTCATTACATCTTACATTTTCTTCTAAGAAATTAACATTCTCATTAAATGCACAATCTCTTCTCTGTTTTTCTTCTGTACTTAAATTACTACAACTATGAACTTTAACAAATGTTTTAACCAGCATGTTTGCCTTCTCCTCCTCAGTCACCGCAATAATATTTCCATCTTTCAACACTGGATATCCATATTCACTTCTAATTCCATTCATTCGTTTTATCATTCCCCAAACTTTTGAGATTTTTGTTTCCCTACCGAATCACAAAAGTTTCCCCAATAAACCTTTTTTGCATTTTTCACTGTTCTTTTAACAAGAGCTTGTAACCTTTTATATTCAATAAAATTCTGAAAACTCTGATTTCTTTTTAACAATCTAAAAGCTTGATTTCGAGATTTAATTACGGCCTCACATTCCTTTGTCCACCATGGTACTATTTTCTTATATTTTCCTCTTTTCCTTTGGATTGTTTCATGTGCAGCACCTAAAATTGCTTCACAAACAGAAAAATTTACATTATCAACATCCAAATCTATATCAACCTTTTGCATTTCTTCATCACTTATTGTTTTATACTTTTCCCAATCAACATTTCCAAATATCCACCTTTCTATGCTTTCATGATCATTTTTTCTCATTTCTAAACCAATTTCAATGAGTATAGGATAATGATCACTTCCTATACTTGATTCTCTTAATATTTTCCAATTACTAATCCTGGCAAAATTCTCTGAAGCTAAAGTTAAATCTAACGCAGATTCATTTCCATTTCTAATATTAATCCTTGTCCCTTCTCTATTATTAAGGCAAACCAATTGTTTTCTATCCATTATTTCTTCCACCACTTCTCCATTGGCATCATTCCTATTACCCCACAAAGTGCTAAAAGCATTAAAATCTCCACAACAGATTAACTTTTTTCCTATATTTTTAAACATTTCCTCCATTTCATCTAAATATAGTCTTTTACATGGATTATAAAAATTTACTATTTTAATACTTTCTTTATTAATCCAAATTTCCACGGATAATTCTAGTGTTGCTCCTTTTCCTAAACTTCTATACTGTATTCCTTGGTTTATAAATATTACACATCCTCCTCCACTTTCTTGTTCCCTGTCTCTTCTAATACTATCATATCCTGCTATCACAAAATCTAACTCTGGTTTAAGCCATATTTCTTGAACACAAATAATATCTGGTTTATTTTCCAAATAAAAATTAGAAATCCTTTAAACTCTTGACCATTTGCTAATAAACTTCTTGCATTCCATTGTAGAATTAACATTCAAGTCTTCCTCCACCTTGTTTCCCATCTAATTCAAGTCTTTTATTTATTAACTCCCAAGATAAATCCTTCACAGCTAAACATTTTTCAGCACCTTTCACTATAATCTTGATTTTTCCAGTTTTCTGCTTCACTTGATCAGTACAATTAATAACATATGCCATGAATAAAATTAACTTATCCTTTGTGATTTCCATTCCTGACATTGTTCTTTGACTGGGCCCAGGACAAGAAGACACTCGTTGACTTTTCTGAATTGTTCTTTTTTCTTGAACACTTTTTGCCGCCTCTGCATAAGTAATGTTTTTAACTATTTTCACCTGTTGTATTTCTACTGCCTTTTTCTTCACTTCACATCCTCCATATGCTACATTATGCTGCCCACCACAGTTACAACATTTCAACTGTACATCTGCTCCACATTCATCATATCGATGATCACCACATTTAGGACATCTTTGCTTCCCTTTACATACTGATGCAATGTGGCCGTACCTTTGGCATTTGTAACAGCGCAAAGGAGGAGGAATATAAGGTCTAACAGGAAAACTCATGTAACCAATTTTCACCTTATCAGGAAGAACCTCACCTTGAAACTCCAGAAGTATCGAAAGACTCTATCTTTTCCCCATCTACAGATTTTAACAACCTCTTCAGCCTCCGCACTTCGCCACCATGTATATTTCTTTTAAGTTTTTCTAAATCTTCATCAAGTGGAATACCAGTGATTACACCACGTGATACTCTATTTTCTCCAACAATTTTCCTTTCACTCACAACCTTTTTGCAAATGTTATCAATCTGCATGCTATTCTTTTGTTCTTCCGATTTCCATTTGATCAACATGTTTCCATCTCGCAAGATTTTTACAAACTCCACATCCCCGAGTTTCTTTTTTATTTCTCTAGAAACCGCTAACGGACTAAGATTTATGTTACAAATAAATACAAATAAAAAGTTAATTAATTCATGAATTAAATCCTTCCAACTAACCCAGTGGATCGGGGAAAAAAAAAAAAAAACCGCAATATAAATGTATAGTATTCGCCCCCCAACTTTTCTGATAATCTTATTTAAAAGTTTTTCAAGGTTTAGGATAAGAATAAACCTTTCTGTTTCACATGTCTCTAACAGTGATAAGGAAGCATATAGCATAACATGATAAACAGTCTCTTCCACATCACAAAAGTCACAATTTCCTGTGTTATTTTCCCCCTATTTTAAAGAGTGTGCAGATCCATCCAGTGTGTGTCCAAATATCAATATTGTTATATCTTCTCTCCTCCTTTTCCCCTTTTAAACCTGTTTGGATTATTTGTCTTCTTCTGTCCTCATTCTGATGACTGTAGCACAACATGTTACTCATACTTTTAATTGTAGTGTTTTCCTAAAACAAATAGTGTTTCCAAATCTTGGGCATGATTCATCTCTTCTCTCTAAACTTCTTAATTCTCAAGCTTTTCCTTTGGGTTTTATAAAATCACAGTTCTTCCTTTCTTCCATTGTTTTTGCCCTTTCCTCTTTGTTTTCAATTTAAATACATTTTCTTATGCTTCATGAGCTACAAAAAATAAATAAATAAATAAATAAATAAATAAATAAATAAATAAATAAATAAATAATGATGTTTAGATGTCAGCATAAAAATTTCTGCAAATATAGTTAGATAATATATTTGGATGTAGTTGATATACTATTTCTGTTTTGATGTTGTAGGTTCTTTGTAAGGCGCATGTTATTCATGTTTGTAGTTATGTTCCACTGAGTGTTCGGAATGTGTCGGTGATTCGCCAGCAGGGGTCAGTATTGCTCCATAAATGACGGACTCTCGGCTGCAGGAATAAGAGTTCCGGGAAACGTTTTTGTCGGGTCAGATGAAGCTACTGTAACCTACACTGAGATGTTTGTTTGTTTGTCTTTTTTGTGTATTTTATTTACTCACTAGGTCTGCTGGTCATGTCAGTGAAATATTCTCTGTTGTAACATTGGATTCCCTGGAATATACATGTGCATATTGAGTTAAAGTATTTTCATTTCAATGCGCGGAGAGAGGAATACACTTTATTGTATTTACATCAATAAGTCTTCAGACTACATAGATGAGTGGATAATAACAGAGATATGTGCGTGATTTTGAGTAAAAGTGTATAATTTAAATATGTAAAAGAATAAGAATATTATAAATTCACCTAATCACGGTGTTCCTAGTTTAAGACATAAGCCTATCATCTTTCTCTGCTCATATGACATCATATTTCTCACCTTTTCTAACCTTTGTTCATAACATGTTCATTCAGATCTGGCAGGGTCTGACATTCATTCCTGGTTTCACCTCTTGACCTCAGATGTCCATGCTAATTTCCCCTCTATCTCATGTTTTTTTATAGTTTTTCTCATGTTTATCCTAATTTGTCTTATGCCTCGTTTGCACTGGGTGGTATGGCACAGCTCGGTGCCAGACGCTATTTTATGGTGCGGCGTATACAGGAGAGTGTTTCCTTTCAAACGGTGACTGTTACATGATACTGGTGCAACGACAAACCTGAACGTCACTCCAACCATACAGTACCATGATAATATATAGTACTGTATGATGATAAACATAGGCTTTATCATGTCCATAGGGTTGGTTCACATCACATTCAGCTATTTACACATTCACACCCACACATACACTCATAAGCTGATGGTAACAGGCTACTGGCAGTTGCTCCAGCTGCATGGGCCCAGTGGCTGCCATGCCCCGGACCACCACTTTTGTTTCACCCTTGTTGGTTCTGGTTTCATTATTGGACATTTCTTATTTTTGTTAAATTTGGCCTGCTTATGGTTCCCCATAATTTCAGCCCTTGCAGTTTATAGTTATGTTAAGTTTTTAGTTTTTATTTTTTCACTCTTCAGTGTCAGCTATCAGGTTATCATGTTTCTTTAGTCGAAGTTATTCTTTAGTGTTAATATTATTGCCACTTTCTCTCTCCCTCAGCTTGACTCCTACTCTAACTACTCACACCTGTAATCAATGAACTCATCAGCTCAGGTCTTTTTGTCAGGGGTACAACTCCCCAGTATTTAAGCTTCTCAGTCTCACCCACAACTTGCTGGACTCTCATCAGTCCCTTGTGACTGCTTTATATTTTCCTCATGTGGCCTGGTTGGATGTTCCTTTGGATTTATTTATTTGTTGTTTGCCTGGTTTGTGGGTTTTTTTTGTATGTGTTCAACATTTTTTTAATGTTAGCCACTGCCTCCGCCTCTTTGCATTTGGGTCCAACACACCACCAACCAACATCACGGCAACTTCACTGTTTTTGCATATATGTTCATCTGTCTTCATCATCCCATTTCTCAGCATTTTTGCTTTTGTGTCTGTTTGTTGCGGTTGAATTTGATTCCATTGCTCAGAATACAAATCCTCTGAGTTTTTTTTTTTTTGTGATTGCTTTAAATTTCGTTCTCAAGCTCCGGTGTTAAATATTCTTAATCTGCTTCTTCTTTATTTGATTAGTCGCTCTGTTGACATTGTTTGTTGGCTTCGAAGATATTGTAAACCTTGAATGCCTTTTGGCCTGAACGCCTGCATGGCTGCTTGTCTCTGCCTTGTTTTGATTTGGACTGTTCCATCCTGCCCCACCCCCACTGACTGCTGTTGGTGGGCAACATCCCAACCGGCTGTACAAATGGTAAAGGTGCTGTGTATTTTTGGCAGCTTTTAGTTTATCAACTGAAAGCTGTCGATTGTAATCTGCAGTTTAGCATTGATGTTTTAGGAACATGTCATCAATAATCCTAGTAAAAAGGTGGAAGTTCAGCTCATTTTATGTTGAGTCTCCCTCATGAGTCAAACCAGTTCCCAGAATTGAAAGGTAACCCCACACACACACACACACACAAAAGCAGAGGTGTGTGATCAGCAGGACCACCATCAATGTTTGAACACCTTTAAGCATTTACTGTCGTGCATATTTAAAAGCGGCTCCATTTAATTGAGTAGAAAGATTGTGTGTGTGTGTTCACTTTGATGCTCTGCAGTAGCTGCACAATGATGTTGGTGGATGAGTCACCCTGTTTTCTCCACGTGACATCATGAATCACTGCACCTCTGTGTGGGCAGAGCTGCAACCATCACCACTGCATTCCTCCCTGCTCTCTTTCCTCAGCCTCTCCGTTCTTTCCCAGTTAATCCATTTTCTTCTGCTTATTGTTTTTGTCTTGCTCTTCTGTTGGCTGCAACCAGGATGCAGCTCAACCTCTCATTGGGTTGAAATAAAAAGCTTCAATTAGCGTTTTTTAGAACCTTCTTGGATGTCAGACTGACTGACTGAAACACGCCTCAGAGATTCAGCAATCATCCAACCAGCATGTTTGAATCCTGAGTTGGATGCTCCATCTCTGACCAGATTTATCTTTTTGCTCTGTAAACTGAAAATTCATGATTCTGAATTTTTTTTTTTTTTTTTTGGACATGTTCTTGATGAGAGGATGATAGTATCAGGAAATGTTCCCACAGTGGACCATTATATTTAAAATCAAATTGGTCAGTAATGCTTTAATTTTTACATTTAAAAGTAATTTTTATTTAATGTCAGATTCACAATATTGACACTTCAAATAAAACTAAAAGACCATCTTTGAAAAAGTAATTTTCTGAATAAATATTTATCATGTTAGTAAATTTTAATCATTAATAAAGTAAAAAAGAAGAGCTCAGAGTACTTTAATTTGAAACGAAGATTTAATTTGATCAAAATGTCTCTGAACAGTAAATGCAAGGTGTCCAAACATAATTAGATTGATTTGAAATTAAATTGCAACCTTGGAACTTTTTAATAAACTGGATTCAGTTTCTGTGACGATTAGATGTTGGAGGAAAAAAAGTTATGGCGAATACATTTTTTATTATTCAATTGGAAAACCAAATATGGACCAAGTCATGATAAATCTGATTGGCTTTGTTTCTGGAGTCTGGTTTTTCATCTGTTGGTCAAACTTATCAGAATAAAGAGAGTGGAGTAGCTTATTTACTGACAAGCTACTCCATCCAGTGTTAAATATTAATAAATACAAAAATAATCTATGGTCTCCCTCGTTCTGTCAAACAGAACTCCTCCATGCTGTAGCTTCTGGTTCTGATTCAATCTAGATGTGAGCTGGACTTCACCTGGCTGTCCTCTCTGTTATAACAAGAATGTGTGGGTCCACAAGAAAACATTATCGTAACAAAAATAATTGACTTTATTCATTTTTTTCATGGGTACCAAAAGTAGTCATGAACATGTACTTGTTTACATTCAGCAAACGCATGTTTATTACGACGTTTACAACAAGGTACAGTTAGAAAGACCAACACTCACTCATACACATCTCACTATTTTTTTTTTTTACTTGTGCTGAAGTCATTGTTTCCTTAATCTTGAGGATTTTTTTTTTTTTTTTTTACTTTTTAAAATGATGCAATTTTTGGATGCATTTATACAGAAACGTGCAAGATTGTGCCCTCATTTCTGATGTGTGCATTTTAATTCAGGGCTTTCCTCCAACACTTCTCATCTCACTTTCGTAACAGACCCCAATATATCATCAAAACGACAGAAACATGTTAGCCAACGTCTTGCTTTCACTTCACTTGTTTTTGTGGATGAAAGGCACAATGTTGAAATTCTTTTTATTCCAGTAACTGCAAATTCTTAAAAACCATGGAGAAAAAAAAAAAAAGACAATGCTTTTGCCATTTGTAAAGTTACACAATCGAGTGATTAACAACCTGACACTGTAGTATAGCAAGAGAGCAAGAGAAGGATGTGAGCAGCACATAAACAAGCATGACTGACAACCATAAGACCCGCCTCCTGGCTCTTATTGGTTGTTTCTGAGTGAGCTGTTAGTGTTGGGAGAAGACAAGGGAGCTCCATTTTTTATTTTTTTCACAGACATCATACTATACTGCCTCAACAAATATGTAAACAAGCCAAATATTTAGTTTGAAGCTAAATATTTAGTAAACCAAATATTTAACTTAAAAGGGAATATTTAGGTAGCTCTGTGCTAATTATTAAATTCAAACCTTACTCCATCCATCCATTTTCTTACACCCTTGTCCCTAGTGGGGTCGGGAGGTTCGAACCTAACTAGATATTTTGTTTGAAACTGACATTAAAAAAGAATACACAAAATGATGAAAATATAACTATACACCCTATTTTTACCTCTTATAATAGTCTAAATAATCCAAACTATGGTTGCTAAATTTTGACTGCTTAACTTTACAAATGGCATTTCATAGCAACTACTGTCGTTGTCGTCACCGTTAAGAATTTAAAAGATAAAAACAGAGAAATTTAGATCAAAAGAGACTTGAATAGTCCCAAAGTTAATTTAGATTAAATTAATCTGGATAAAAGTTTACAAGTTCAAAGGTTCACACTTAACAAAATTTACTATAATATAATTTCCATACAGGGCCAAATACTCAACAAATACACTATACAAACCTTACATGTTGTTGCAAACTGGTGGGATGTTTAAGCTATCAAAAAGCAAAGTTCCTTTGTGATTATTGAAAAGCAACAACTGTCCATCTCTTTTTGTAAAGTTAATTATAGATATGTGATTTAGATAATAATGACCTCAGTCCAGATTGACACCAGCCTCAGCTGATGTGTTGAAGCTGCACCCTCTGAAGGCGTCAGCTGTATAAGAATGCCCTACAGACACATGCCAGGGTTTGGCACCATGGCAACAAGGTACTTTAAGTTATGCAAAAAGATGACTCATCATGAGAGCAAGCTATTTTGTGATGTTTGCTGGTTTATGTGTGGAATATACTCTGCAATGTAGTTCGATATTTGGTTAATGAGAATCTGTCATGACAGTGTGCTTTTCAAGTTTGTTGTTAAGGAGACAAAACAAAATCAAAATGTTTTAATATCCATTTCAAATATCAAGATATTTTAGAATTTCTTTTTAAACTCTGCCCAATTATTGATGGGATATCTTAAATCTCAATAAGTTTGGAGTCAAACTTGTCCACTAAAGTCGAATTTGTTTAACATCTTATTCAAAACGAATAGGATTAAATATTCTCTTTTTTAAAAAACATAATACAGCACTGCTTAGGTTTTCGAGCTGCATCTGAACATTCAAAATAATCAGAAAACTGAAACAAAAAAAAGACATCTTGTGTGAGCTGTGAAGTAACACCAGAGGGAAAACTACAACTTCAGCTTTATTTCAAGATCCTGTTGTCTGTGAGTCAGAGGCGGTCCTAGCCTCTTTGGCGCCGTGCACGGCACCACCCCCCCTTCACCAAGTTGTTGACACAAGATGCCGCCCTGGGCGCTTGCCCGTGTCGCCTGTATCAGAAACCACCACTGCTCTGAGTTGACCAACAAGTTTGTTTTCTCTGGTGAGACTTTATGGGCAGCAGGACACACATGTCAATAAACTGACACAAAACTAGGAAGGGTGTTTTTCAGCTCCCTCCCACTCAAATATCAACTCGCACAAAATATAGTTGCGTCACATTACTGTGGTGAAGGGTACCATGGGGTAGATTTGTTTGATGGGGATTTTATATTAAAAGTTTTATCTTTTATTTTTGACTCCCAGAAGTTTAAAGGCATGGCCACATCTTGTAATCTACATACAGTGAGTCTGGGGTTCATGTGAAACTATGGTTTTCCAATGTAACACCTTGATAAATGCAGCAGTGGGGTGCAGTGGGGTGGGGTGCAGTATTTTCGTTCACTGTTATGAAAAAAAAAAGAAGAAGAAAATCTTTAAATTGGGAGATCAGAGCTCCTTCATTTAATGTGCCATGCACACGAAGCCTCCAGAACAAGTTAAAAGGTGGAGGCAACTACACAACCACAAAAGTGACAGTGGTGGCAGATATTAGAAACTGTGCCCGGCTTCACCCATTTGGAGCCACATGCTCATGTGAACAGTTGAATTGTTTTTGTCAAATGGCCCACAAGATCACATGGTTCATCCACTTCATTTTTACCCCAATTTTCTAATGCAGGAAAATTGGGGTAAATGTTAAGAAAGTTGTCATGCTGGAATTTAAGCATGGCTTGAATAGACAACAGACTAGATCCATCATGTTCCTCTCACCTCCATCCAACATCTTTACATTGGGATTCAGAACATGGCTGTATTCACACCTCAACCAATTCTAACAGAAAGAAAGAACTTGGAACAATTATTAAAGGGGCAGTATTATGTGTTTTCCAGACACATTTTGTAGCACAAATCAAGTAACTATTCCTCAGTTGTTAAAAAAAATTCTATATGTAAATCAAACATGGCTAAAAAGAAATTTGATTTTGCAATTTAGCTCTGAAATTGAGCCTCTGTCTCTTTAAGAAATGTGTACTCTTTCTGACTCTCAGGGAATCATAACAACGCTTCACTATTAAGCACTTACAAACGTTCATCACAGCAATGAGCTCTGGAGATGCACAGTTCCACCAGGTGCTTGCTAATCGCTGCTGCTGCTAGTTTGAAGGAGCGGAAGCTCAGCTTGGAAACTGCTCTGAGGATTAGCTGTGTGTGGAAACGGTGAGCGATTTCCTAAATATTTCACAAACCAGAATGGTTGCCACGGGAGATTGAAGGATTTCTCAAACATGCATTAAAAAAAAGAAACACTCCAGGAATGATTTTGACTAGGAAATAACATTGTCACAATGATGTAAATGCCAAAAATGTTGATTTTACATAATACTGCCCCTTTAGAGAAAATATAACACAAAAGCATCTCAAAGAAATGTAGCTTTCTCCTGATTCATCTTTAAGATGTCGGAATCTTGCGCTGATGTTTATATACTTCTATTTCAGTCCAACCTCTGTGCTCTGTTCATGAGAATCTGCTGGATGTATTTCTCCACATCGTCATGGATACTACTGCTGTCTGGCTGTTTTGCACCCTTATGATAGTCTTTGTTTTTTGATGCTGCGGGTTCCAGAGCGGAGATCAGAAACTGCTTTTGTCGAGCAGCTGTCTGAGGAGGGGAATTGGCTTGGGATGGAGGTATTTGCTGAAATGGCTGGGAGTAAGGACGTGGGTAGTAGCTGGAGTAGAAAGACTTAGGCTGAAGGGCAGGTGATTTTCTCAGCTGAGGTTGGACCCAGCTTTGATAGCGCCTTCTTGGAGGGAAAATGTACGGGTCTTCCACAGAATTACCAAAGTAATTTTTGGGTGTTAGAGGAGGTTTAGGCTGGTAGTAATGAGATTTAGGTCTTGGTATGGGAGGAAAATAGAAAGGATAGTAACCCAAAATGGGTTTCCTTTGGTGGTAGGTGGAGTAGGGGTAGGGATACAAGGAGTAGCCAGTCCAGACAGACTTTGGGAACTTGAACCAGCGCTCCTGTTTCAGCGGAAAGGGCTTTTCAGGTTTGGGTGAAAAATTATATGGTAGCAAAGGTTTAGGGAGTTTCCTTTGGGAAACATCTGATTTTGGTGTGTTTTTGTCTTGAAACCAGGTTTTTAGAATATTTACAGCTGGAGATGGTTGCTTGGAGACCGGAAAGCTGTTTTGATTTGACGAAACTTGCCATCCGGAATGAAAAGAAGGAGACGGTGGCTCTGAGGCATACTGCCGAACAGATGCCATCTCGGGTGGCACGTCGTTCTTCTTCTTCTTCTCAACATCAGTGATTATGTCCACGACATCATCAGCGGGGAGGTGCAGTTTACTGGAGATCTCAATCAACTTGTCAATGGTCTGAGGGTCAAGGTCATCCTCCTCTGTTACTTCCTCATCAGATCTCTTATCCTCTGCAGCATTCGACATAGACAAGCTGTGCTTCTTGTCACCTTTATTTTGTTTCCCCATGTAGCTCAGCAACATGTCTGAGGCGATGTCAGCCAGCTTTTCCTCTTCCAGTTTGGCTTTTTGTGCCTCTGCTGCCTGCCTCATCATCTCCTCCTGCTCCACTCTGGCTCGAGCTTCCTCCTCCTCTGGGCTGAGCAACTCCTCCTCCTCTTCCTCCTCTGTGTAATCATCTTGCACCCCTTTCTGTTCAGTTGGAGTCGGAGGCCGGGTTGCTTTGCTAATATAGTTGCCGTCCTCTGATTCCTCTACAGAATTGTCTCCGGTAAATGTTGGGAAGTACACCGCTTTCTGTGTTTCTTCCTGCCATTTTAATTTTTTCTTGGTCATGGCGAGGTCACTGCCCTTATTTATCGGAATGATGTCATTGTAGCTGCTGTAGCCTCTAATGTTTCTCTGCTGCTGATGCTCCAAAGCACCGTCTCTTTTAGTGTTAAGACGTGGAAACTCCTTCATCACAGTCTCCAGACTCTTCAGCTCCTCAGGGTTGAGCTGCTCCTCCTCTTCGTAGCTGCTTTGCTTGGGGTTGGATGATCCCTGCTGGTTAGCAGCAGCACCGCTCTCCGCTGTTCCGTCTGATCCATTTGGCTGCTGCTTTGTTTGAATTTGGACCGTCTGACTTGTGGTGTGGCTTGTCACCTTCTCAGTTATCTTCTCCTCCTCTTCCAGAGCTTTCTTCTTCTCCTCGTCCTCCTCCCGTTCCCGTTCCTTGCCGTGTGAAGCAACAAACAGCTCCAGCTCTTTCTGCCCGTCTCTGTTTCTTGACACTCTCTCACCGTGCGGTTCTCCTTTTTGAATCTCGTCCCTCTCAGTCTGTGTCTCTTCTTCCATGCCGTTATGGTAATCTTCGTCCCTCTCTCGTTCCATGTGTGTGTGATTCAGAGCCTCCAGTAACACAGCGGCGAGTCTTTTGGGATCTATATCTTCAAAGAGCTCCTCTTCTTGCTCAGTTTGGTCTTCCGAGGCTCTTTTCCGTCTCTCCTGTGTTCGTTCTGTGTTTTCATAAACCGGAAGCCTGGGAATAGCCTCTCTGGGTGCGATGTCATAATCTCCAAACGCAGAAACTGGGTTGGGTGTGGAGAGATGAAGGAAGGATAACGATGTGAAGAGGACCATGATGGTGAGGACACACGAGGCGTGGCAGTTTCTTGTCATGGCCTGATAGAACAGAATCCTGACCTGGGTGCAGAGAGTGATCAAGAACACCTGGAGGAAAAAATAAGAACACAAAATCATATTTAATGCTTTAACTACTCTTTTCAGACAGCAGGTCCAACACCATCAGCAGCTGAAACATAAGTTACCGGTAAAATATTAGAGACTTCCAGAAAAACACATGTTTGACATTCACGCGGTTCATCTGCCCAAGGCTCAGACAGAAGAATTTCTATGTACTGGTAGAAGAAAGTGTTTGTTGAGATGTATATTAAACCATTTCTTTGAGTGAATTATTGTATTCTGACTATTCAGGATCACAAGTTGTACCTCCACTCGGTGAAAGTTTTAGTTTGAAACTCAAAAATCGGAATTGCGTCTCTTCAGGCTGCAGGGTGAACGTCGCCTTATTCACTCCTATTACTTTTCGATATTGTTTGTGGTTACTGATTTAGTTCTGAATACCGAGGAAAGAACCCATGGCAGCCCCGCAGGCCACGTCTTTCGCTGAGCAAACAATGAAAGCAGTCAACTATCAGCCTCAGAGCAATGCAGACTGCCTGAAAAGCTGTGGGATGAGAAGACCAGAGCTCTGCTGCTTTCACGAATATTAACAAATGGCGTTTGAACTTCATCCAGTGCAGGTGATGTTTTCTAACGCACCCCAAGTGTTTGGGCAGACCAAATGTACAATGAGCAACTGTTGGTCACCAGGGTAACTGCCTGTAAAACATCGCCATGGTGATGCCACTACTTAAGCCCTCTTGTGGCTGAACTAGACATGACAGCTAGTTCATATCTAGTTGAGTCAAGTCATTTTCATTGTAAACTTCAGAAAAATAAAGGATTGTATGTTCCACATAAGGGGGGTATGTTTGATTATATCACTTTTGACATATGCAGGAAGTCAGAAATCACACTCATCACAAACATATTAAAACCCATAAAAAAAATTAAAAAAAGGCATAACTCAGCAACAAACATGGTGTCAGGCTGTCATGAGTTCAAACAAGGTGTTCACAATCCAAGCACAGTTGTCCAAGCTTAAAAACCTGGGAGGACAGGAAGTCATGGAGCATATGAAAATAATGATCATAACTCAAAAGAGAGAGATCCTCAGACACAACCAGAACTCACTCCAAGGAATGCAGATGTCCTTTAGTCAAGGAATGGTTTCCAGAATGAGAAACCATTCCTCCAGGATCTGTCGCTTTAGACAAAGTTTCACATTAAAACAATCTATAAGTAAAAGAATTTATTTCAACCACTTATGAGCAATTCACCATTAATCCATCACACTATGATCTATTTGTGATTATACCTGCAGCTTAATATTTAACAATGTCATGATGATAAAAATAAAAAAGAAAAAGAAAATGCAACAACTATCAGCAAATGAATATTCCACGTTTAAAAACGGAATATTAAAAATGTTTTAATTTCATTCCACATACTTTTAATGACACTCGCGGTGTTTCACCTCACAGCTTTCAACAGCAGCATTATTGCGCTGTGGCCCCGATGCGTGATGCCCTCAGTGCTCCTGATTCTGCCACACTGACGCAAGATGACGACATTCATCAGCGCTTTGGCCTTATTCCATCCTGCCCATCAAATAAACACATTCCTTCAATCTGCCCCAAAGGTTCGATCAACTCATATCACTGCAGCAAAAAAAAAAAAAAAAAAAAAAGGGATGTAATGACCCCCACCCCAACCAACACCTGCAACTCAACACAAGGCGAAGAAAAGAAAACCTACAGATAGCAGAGGAGTCTGAATGAGGGTACCTCCTCTTTGGCCCATTTGTCACCCGAATTCCATTCATAACAAAGAACCATAGGGGGGGGGGGGGGGGGTGAGGAGGAGGAAGAGCAGGAGGAGGAAGAGGAGGATAAGGTGGGGTGGGGAGGAGGAGGAGGATTAGAAGGATTAGGAGAATGAGAAGGCGAAGCTCCCAGCAGATTTGACCAGCATACAATGAAGGACCAGCGCAGGTTCTGCTCTCCACTGACTGGACTCCAAGATGCTCGAACTGTGGGAGAAACAACAGGACCGGACTGGATTGTCCAGGTGACACCGGTCCCTGCTCCTCCGGTCCAGCGGAGCGGGACTCAGCACTGCTGTCACCTGAGCGCAGCGCCGAGTCCTCCAGGAATGACCTGGACGGTGAAACGGTTTCCTACCTCAGGGGGGTAAACAAGACTGACTGATTAGTTGCCACTTACTTGCACGTGAAGGGAGGAGGAGGGGGGCTTTGGGGATTCCAGGTCCCGTTTTCTCGTCACGTCAGATGCAGAAAAGTCCGCGGTCACGCGCAGAACCGGCTCCAGATGTCGCTGATATTTGTGAGTCAGATGTTGAGAGTTGGGTTTTTTGTCGACGTGTCCTCTAGGGGTTCCTCTCCTGGAATGCCCGTTTTCAGAACTATGGACAGCGGGGCTGTGGATCTCAGGATCTCTCCGCCTTCCAGGCTCACGTGACATATGCGTCAAGAGGTCCCTTTGACGTCACCAACTTGCATTTCATTCATAGTTTTTGGGCAACAGAAGAACCCCCTCCCCGCCCCCGTCCCTCCTCTGCTGTCATGGCAAATGAGCCCAGTTTTTCTCCATGTATCCTCAATAACCAGATTGATACTCACTTGACATGAAATAAAAGATTCAGCAAGGAAACTCTATGGGGCTCCATTGGTACCAGGAATGTTTGTTTGCGTCAATATAAAGTGTGTATGTAGCAATTCGCCCAAATAAACATAACTTGCTTTTGTGTATATGTAAGGTGCTTATGACTGGAAACATCTGGAGTCTTTGTGTGATGAAAAATATCTCGGTTCAGCTCAAAATAGCAAACCTAGCAATCCATACAATTCACATCACAGAGGGAAAGTATCAGTTACTTTCTAAAATGTGTTGTGCAAAAGAAACTCCAGAAACTAAATGGATATATATTCATATACACAAATATAGATCTGAAAAAAAAAAAAGAGACCACTTATAGTTAGTTTCTCTGATTTTACTTTTTATAGGTATATGTTTGAATAAAATGAACATGTCTCCAAAATTCTAAGCAAAAAATTTTGCATTTATTTGCAGAAAATGACAAATGCTCAAAATAATGAAAGGGATGCAGATCTAAGATCTCAAATAATGGCATAACAAGTTTGTGTTCATTTAGAAACAACAATGCTAATGTTTTAAGTCAGGAAGAGTTCAGAAATTAGTATTTGGTGGAATAATCAGGAGCTTTTCAACGGGCTGCAGTGCAGTGGTCTGTTCAATTGTCCAGAGCCGTATATAAACCGGTTTTCTTTTTAATAGGCTCCTCCTATTTTACTGAATCTTCCTCAGTAAAACAAAACTTGTAATGATCATATAGAGGTGGGAAGCGCATCCAAAAAAATGTACTGAAGTAGAAGTAGCACTAAAACTGCTGGAGTTGCAATTCAAACTGTGACAACTCTCTTCCACCACAAGAGGGCGTGAATGTTGCACTATTGGCGGTTGCTTAGTGTTGAACCTGTTTACTCATGAGTCGTCTGCAGCTTTACTCACCAAGAGTGCTGTCGGTAATAAACCTCTCTAGCCAACAGCTCTTTTCAGAACGACACAGAACATCACATTGTCTAACATTACACTGCATGTCAGTGTCAACGAGACTTTTGGTTTTTTCCAGCAGATGCTGTACAGAGTATATAGCAGTAAAATCAGCTGGCCACATGTGCTGGAGCTCAGCTTGGGTTGCTAGGTGACGGGCTGGGCTTTGATGGAGTTGATAGGTGAGGGTCAGTGCCTAATTTGTGATGTTACATTCTGGAGGTTTAAAAAAACAAAAGTCTCATTTTCCAGACACCAGAAAACATCAACTTATTGCTGGGGTGTTTTTTCAAGCACTTGGACTTAGAAGCAGTACAAACATAAGTGGAAGTACAAAAACATGCAAAAGGTGAAAATTGTATAATGCATCCCCTTTAAATAACTTTTTTTTTTTTTAATAATAGTTACCCTGCCACAGCATTAAAATCCAGAACCAACATCCAGTGAAGATATGTACCTCTCTCACATTTCCATTTTGGTTTGGAACTACAGTAAACACAAGCTAATGGGTCAAGAAACGATTGAATGTCTTGGGGTCATTTTTCATTGATGAAGTTTATCATTGTAGTTTTCAGTGAGATTACATAAACAAAGTTTATCATGACATAAACAAAGTGGAATCTTCAACTATCAAGAAGCATCGAATAAACAAGTCTGACAGTTTATCAGCAATTCTAGATTAAGGAACAATTTGAATGAAGACAGAAAACTAATCGGAACAAAACTCTAGCCTCAGTCCTGAGCATGTTTAATGTCTGTTGTCATGGAGATAGCTGGAGCCGCATGGCTTGAACTCTATTCCACCAAAGAGAACTCGGTCTTTACAGCCGCGATTTTAGGTAAGGGTTGAGAATGATTTGTTTTCACCTGACCTGCCTGGACTAAACCTGGTTCTGGACACACTTATAGAACCTGTAACCTCACGCAGCGCTTCGATGCTCCGACCCGGTCCTCGTTCACATTCAGTTGTGATCGGCAGGCCTACATCCAGGCCTGGCTTTGCTTGTTTGACGAGCGTTTATATCAGCCTGCCAGCCTGCCTCAGTATGACTAAAATCACAGCGAAGCTTCAAACTGTCACATCTGTAACAATCAGAACATGCACTGCTCCTCCAGGCACATAATAGTTAAATATAGCCCATTACCATTATCCCACACTTAGATAATGCAGACACACATACACACACACACAAACAAAAAAAGAGAGCCAAAGGGCCAGTCCAATGCAAGGATCCACTGAGTTTTATCCCCAGAGGAAATGTTGCTCTAGGATCCCAGAGTCCAAACTGTCCTGCCTCCTCCTGCCTTTTGTCTCAAACGTCTTACAGTTTCACTGGGACTACGCCAAGCCCATCTCCTCCAATACACTCCTGGGTGACTCATCCTCCTGCAAACAGCAAAAAAGCCAAATTAAAACAGAACACTGCTGCATTATTCACATATAAGTGAAGACAAATGTAGATAATGTCCCCTCTTTCTGTAGCAGTTGGAAGAGAAAATGTAAGACCTGGAGCAACCAAGTTGTTTCAGGTGCTGGTGGGATGTTGATTATATTAACATTAATATTATTATTATTATTATCCATGTCAATAAAAACATATCAAACTAGGAAGACTATGAGAGTTTTAACAATGTGAGTGACTAAAGGAAAGGCAGGGAGGGACGAAAAACAGAAAGGAAAAGGGAACCAAGCTGTAGAAGAGATATTCATTCCTAGTGAGCAGAGTGACATTTCCTGATCTGGATCGTTCTGCTCCATCAGGAGCAGTCTGATGGACATCTCTGGCTGTGTTGATAAAAACATGGGCAAAGTACAGGCTGAAGCTGGATGGGTTACTCTGCACTGCAAACACATTCATTTTATAACATATGCACTGCTGTTTTCTTTGATAACTGGGCTTTCTGATAAAAAGCCGGAACCAAAACGGTCAAAACTTGCAAACTGCTACTTATTCCACACTAGTGCCTACATCCAGGCCTGTATAGTTAGCATACAGGCCTGGATGTAACACCTGAAGAGAGTATTTCTTGCAGTAAATGAGACACAAATGCAGTTTAGCTGGTAAAGCCTGATGCTTCTAATGCTCCTTATGCAATTCGGTTTTGCATTCACTCATGTCATTGAATATTATATACAGATATTAGAGACTACAAGAGGCTTTATGAAAAAAAAAAAATAAGTTAGACACTACAGTCTTTCTGATAAAGCAGCCAGTCTCTGATCTGTTTCCTATCAATCACAAATCAAACCAGCTTATCTCAGCACATGTGAGCTGGCACCATAGGACTAAACGAAACATGGAGTGAAACTCAGATTGCTGCAATCTAGTCGCAAAGTCCAATCATTTTAAACACATAAAAGACAATATAGGTTTACTACAAAATCTGACTACACAAAAAGCCAGAAAAAGAGAAATATTGAAAAGGGGAGAAAGAGTCACAGCACGTAAATACAGTTTTGGATCATATTTAGAGACATCATGACTGCCAGAAGTGTTTTTGATTGTATTTTCTGAACACTGGCTGACTGGGTGAAGAAGGAAGGTGTTACCTCCTGCAGTAGATCGGCTTGTTCGATGGCTTTGAGGACGCTCTTCTTGGATGTGTCCTGGATCTCTCCTCCCATCAGGAACTCGTCTAAAATGAAGTAAGCCTTCTCAAAGTTAAAGATTATGTCCAGCTCACACACCTGCAAAAAATACACAGCAAACAGCTTTATAATCGGCCTTTTGAAAACCGTTAATATGCAGAAACAGAGAACACTTCAGTTCTGTGACTTACACTGCCAAAGTATTTATCCAGCAGCTCTACAAAGCGGTGGATGATCTCCAGTGTAATCAGCTCGTTGTCCTGCTCTTCTATAGCGCAACAAAAATACAGGCTGGCGTACCTGCGTGGGTATAAACACAGAAGAAAGACATCAGCGTTCACATCTGGAAGCTGGTCAAAATGAATAAAATCCATCTGAAAAATAGATGTCACTCCATGAATGTGAAAATGTATATAATTTTCTCATTTGTTCTAGACAAAAAAGGCAAAATGAGTCAATCCAAATATCACAAAGCAGGACATCAACTCAGTGTAGTGCAAGCCTGGCAGGTCGCCAGGCTTTACTTGCTCTCTCCCCCCCCCGCCAGGCTAAGCCTTGCTTGATTTTGGTTTTAATAATAAAATAAATAAATTTTTTAAAAATCTGCTGAATTCTTTTTTTCTTTTACATAAGCCAGACTGCAAGCACATTTGCTGTGCTGAGCATTTTACCAGCAGAACAGAACTGTTCCTGAAAGATGGGTTTATAGTTGTTGCATTGAGTGGACCAATCAAATCACTAGTGCCTCTGTGCATTGACTGACTGGCGCCCCGTCAAGGCTGCGTCTCTGAAGTCTACCTCGGCACGGCTCACGCGCCTCCTTTCATTGAAATTGGACACAGGTTTACCTGTACAGACATTTATATCAACCCTCGGGGAGGACTTATGTTTCTTTAGAGAATTCTTCATCAAAGTTTTTAGAGATGTTTAAAAGCCACAGCTCAATGTGAGCTGCAAATATAACCTCCAGTCACGTTTTCAGAGGTGTGGGTTGAGTATGTAATGAAAGTGATACATCTACTCAAGAATTAGTCAGTATTAAAATTACTAACAACTTGAAATGAAAGTTTGTTTTAGTACCTTTTATAGACAATCTTAAGGTCCCTCCATTCAAGAAAACTGCACATCTTTGGTTTGCGGGCAAGAACTATCTGCATCAGCTCCCTGACCATCTTCTTTTTGTCTCGTTCCGCTGTGGCTGTGTACCATTTCTGCAGGCGCAGCTTCCCCTGCCGACTGAACAGCAGCATGAATCGCATCTAGAGGGAAACAAGATATCTTTAATATTCTTTTATTTTTAGTGTGTCCTGTACAGCAGTGTGGCACTCAGAACTGTTGTCCGAGTGCCAACAGTTTACTTTGGCAACATTGGCTTTCACCATAATGCTCCATTTGCCTGTGACTAGATGATGCTCCACTTAATACAGATAAGAAACTTTGTTAGAAGTCGCTTTGGGTTTATTTCAAATGTAATAAACACACAGACAAAAAAGAAGGGAGAGATGTGAGGAAAACGTTTAATGGGAAAGAAGGAGATAATAGTTGACGAGAGAAAGAAGCTGATGTTGACCTTTCTGACCAACACAAATTGGTCTTGGTCATTTTATGCAATATGTTGCATAAAATGACCTTTAGAAAAGCTTGACGTAAAAAGACTTGAAATTGGTAAAAGCGTAGAGGCGCCAAGATTAGCTTGTGTTTTTGCCCCTAGTCAAAGTAACAAACTGCATATATTGTTTTGCATATGCAACCAGCAGAAAGAAGAAATGTAGCTTTAGGATCAGTTTTTATTGTTAAAAAGCAACTTATTTACCGCTTCTTTGAGTTGTGGTGTCAGCGATAGATTTTCTTTTATCATAGTACTGATAACTACAGTTCATCAAATTTATGGTCTAAACATTTTACCTCTAACAGGTAATGCCGACTGGAATTAAAAGATTTGACTCTTTATTTAATTTCCTTGAATTGAAGACAAAAATAACAGAATCTGCAAACATGATTCCAAACCTTGCCAAACCTTGACTGGATAGGGAGGCGGGACATCTGCTCAGAGTGTTGTTTTTGTTTATTTGTCTTTTATTTGTCTTTTAAAGCGCCCAGCAGTCAAACCTCGCCTTCTTAGGGCTTGGCGATGCTCAATCCAAAACGGTACAACGTGGGACAACCAACTGCAGGGGTGGATGTTGAGGTCAGGGGGCGTTAGGGACATGGATGGTTACCTCACAGGCCTGATGAGATGGGCGTTAGCTCCTCTGACTAAGACCATTGCACTCAAATGATAAAACTCACTCCAGGTTGAAATTGAATCTCCCTTTTAAGATTTTCCAGACATGTCTGAACAGAGATCCCATGGTAGGAACCAAATGTCTCTTCTGGCTTGGAAACGCCTTTAGTTCCCCAGAATGAGCTGGTATTTCCTTCCTGGACCTGTTGCCCCACAACCTGATCTGACATAATTAAAAGACAAGGGATGCATTACTGGACTGAATTGGAATGCTTGGAAGTGATTTTGAACCTATCTATATTATTGAATTGATCTAACAATGCATCTGTTCATTTTGTGAAGAGCCTTTCTATTTATTACAGAAGGAAAAAAAAAACACTCAAAGTTCGTAACTGTGAGTATCATTTAGGCTTTTAAAATTAAGTCCAATTAAACCCAACATCAGTCAGATGCTTCTGGGAAAGAGACTGTGTTCTATGGACCTCCATTGTCCAGCCTACAACCTTGAAAAAGGAAGTAAGACTCACAGGAAGCTAAACGTTATAGCAAAGCTGCTCTGTTTTATCCTTTCACCACTCCTGCTCTGTCACAGATCCTAGATTATGAAATATTATGTAAGGGTGGACTTATTATACAAGGAATTCAAACTTGGAAATGCTATGTTTAACTGTAATCATTTTGTCTTTGCAGTATAAAATAAAAGAGAAAACTCGAAACAACAGGACAGAAATGCTACTTATAGAGTGATTAAGTGAGTAACAAGTCTTTTGATCATTCTATGGTCATTTGATTTTCATTTGAGAAATGGATATTAAGAAATAATTAATAGGTGGGGTATTTTTGTTTGTTTTAAAGGTCAAAAATGAAAATACAAAGCATTCTTCTTTTTCAGAAACCAGGAAAAAGCTGACACACTTGACTTGAAATCAATTAAATCCACTGACAGAACTGAAGATCAGAAAGCATGTAATGATTGACAGAAGCTTCCAGTCTTTAATAGTTTGTGTGAGAATGACTCAAGATCACAGCTGAGAGTTTTTATCCATAAGCAAAATCTATAAAATAACAAGCATCGATACCTTTACATGTGTGGATTACTTGGGTGGTTGCCAGTATCTGATGTAATTCTATGTCAATGGTCCCAGTAGGAATAGGTCTAGTGAGAAAGACATTGACCTATACATCCAATACTTATTTTACATGCTGTATAAATGACAACCAAAATGTGAATTATTATTAGTGAAAACCAAACATTTAAACAAGATCCGTTTCTGAGGCTTTTAAACGGGACTGGAAGGGAATCTGGAAACTTCAGCAGAAAATATTCCAAACTGTCAGGTCTCAGGTGAATATTAGCAGCACCGACGCTGACAGTAAACACGGCTGTTCTGTTTTCACCCGTTCTGCTGCCTCAAATGCCGAAGGCCTGTTGGCTGACTGCAGCCAGGTGAACGTAGCGCAGGTGGGCACTTCCTGGAAACGTACACCTTGCTAGCATGAGCACAGTTTAGCTTCCCTCCCATTCAACCTGGTGAGGGACAGTAAACTCACCATTCTGCAAGATTTTCGAACGTCTCTCGAGCGTCGCAGCCTCTCACTTCCGATTCCGATTTACAGTTTTCACAGCGGCTAGTGGTGAAGGTCCATTGCAGTCTGGTGTTCCTAAAAAATTCAACGAAACGCAAATACAGCACTGACGTGAAACGTCCACTACTGAGCACTTCCGCCTCTGCTGAGCATGCGCACACCGACGTAACACTTATCAATTAGAATTACCACCACCTCTATAATAATAATGATAATAATAATAATAGCTATTATTATTATTATTATTATAACAATAATCATTATAATAATATTAATAATTACTATAATAATAATTATAATAACAATAGTTATTATTAATAATATAATTATTATTAATAATGATGATTAATCATTATTATTATTGTTAATAATAATAGTAATAATTATTATTATTATTGTAGTTGTTGTTGTTGTTATAGTATTTTTCTTAAAATATGTATTTCTGTTTTTCTTGCTTAAATTTGCCCTATGATTGTCACACACTGGACTCTTTACACATTGCACATACAATTTTATTACCAGTAGTAGTAAATAGTAGTTGTAACACCATACAAACTACAGACATATTGTCCAAACTGAAATTGCACTGCTTTACTATTCTCATTGCTCAGTTTTTTTAAAATAAGGAAATTGGTAAGTTTGGTGAAAATGCTGATACACTTTCTAACTGGCGCCTTAGGAACTCTGACAGCAAACTGAACCCCCAGTGCAGCGGAGACTCATTTCACCTTTGCCTTTGATTCCACAACACCATATCTGAAAATACACATATGGCCTTGCGCTGCTTGGTCAGTGGAAACAAAGCGTGATGAAAAATTATGACTCAAATAGGGAGGATTCTTTAAAGCAGGACAGAAGTCCTGCTTCTGTTCGAATGGCTGAGATGTGTCAGAGATGACAGTGTGAGGTGAATCTAGTTACGTACGTTCACCAGTGGAGTCCCCATGACCTCAGATTACGACATGTTTCCTCCTGATGTCATGTGCCAAACGATCTGTTTACTCACTGCACTTGTACTGACTTTGTGTAAACTTTAGCACAAGAGCTCCAAGTCACACAGCGGAACAACAAAACCTCTGTGACTTTAAGGAAAGGAACAAAAAAAGCTGGACACAACACATACTTACATATTTTTCAATATCAGCTCTCATCCTACATATTGCATTTTTTTTTTTTTTTTTTACACCGGAGGCAGGGGAAGTTATTAGAACACTTGCATTCAACCATTTGGAGAGAGTATCTTGACACAGTGAAGCAACGACTTCTCATCCTGAGCCTGGTTCTGTGTAAAAACAGTTGATTCCATTAAAAATTTAAATAGACTCAAGGAACAGCTCTGCCCCTTACAATTCCTAATGGAGGGTTACAAGGCAGATATGAAACGTAGGCCAGTTGTGCATCAATTTGCTTATCTTCATCTTTCTGCAAATGCAAATTGAAATGATTTCAATAATTTGAGCTGTAATAACTTTTCTGATGGATCAGACAACTCAGACTGCCTTTACTGCCCTCCTTCATCAGTAAGTGTTTGGTTACTGGTCACCAGTTCACCCGTTTTCCTTCCTTGTACCATCTTTATTTAATCTTGCAGAAAGAACATTTTATGGCAATTACAGCTGTCCAGGCTGATCATCCTTTGTGCTTAAAGTGAAAAATAATTGAATAATTTTGAAAACACATGTGCTGTTGATATGGAAAAGCGTTAATATAGAGCATTCATTGGGAGTTGCGTTTTTGAAAAACCGATTAAAGTCAAGACTTCATCTTTTGTTTGGCATTTGTCAAAGTCGACAAAATTCGCCTTCATTTTTGGTTGCAGATGTTAACTCACAAGACCATTTGTGATTTCATTAACTTTTAATGAAATCAAACCAAAAATACACATAGATGTAATGAGACACAAATATTACACACTGCAGTTTTCAGAATATTTAAATAGATAAAAAACAAAACAAAAACAAACTTAATATTTTTGTACAAATGCAGGCATATCTCTAAAGGTGCAACGCTGTCATTAGCAATAGTCGCATCTCACTTTCCATCAGTTTGAATGTAGAAAAATAAATATTAACAGTTTAGATATAAAAAAATGTTCTCATATACAGTCGAAGCAGCCCCAGTATCAGTCATTATAAATAAGGGTGTCAGTGAATTGAACCATCACTAAAACATGTAGAGTCACTGAGTGTCACAGGTCTTTAGGTCAGGTCATCACTATTACAGACAGTAATAGTCACAGTGCAGGACAAGAGAAGGTGTGTTGAGTGTTTACTGTTGAGGTTGGTTCAACTGACCCATGAAGAGAATAGCACCTGAAAAGAAACAAAGAAAACAATCAGAATCTTCTCTACTGGTGTTTTATTTCATGGGAATAAATAAACATATTTAGGGCTGTTACCAGTTTGCTTATGCTGAATGAGGAAGAGGAAAGGTCGGTCCAGTGTGATCTCCTGAACTGCCATACGGGAGAACATGACAGCAGCTGACAAAGAGAAGAAGAAGAGAAAAAAAAAAAATCAAATTGATCAGTTAATCGATTCCGTTCGGCCTTCACAGAAACCTCGGTCCTAACACTGATCATTGCAGTGCGTTGTCTGCGTGAGCCAGCTGTCAGCATGAGGAACTATCAATGGGAGGACTCAGCTTATAATCTTAGACTGAAATGAGTGAGAGTTTTGAGAATACTGGATTAGTTCTTATTCTCACTCTCACTCCTACATCCAAAGGAAAGTTTGCACAAGGTATCTGTAAATACCTTTATCCGGCACAGCTGTATATTGACTTTGTGTTAAGATGCAATTTATTTTTGAAAGCATTAAAAAGCATCCACCCTGACTTGGTTTGACTCTTGCTGTCAACAGATTGTCAGAGTTGAACTGCCAACAGTCACAGGCTGATCCTGGATCCTTCATGTGTTTGGAAAAATCTCTGAACTCAAACTTTTGCAGCTGAGCTAAAAATGTCACAGTCGTGTGTGTGTGTGTGTGTGTGTGTGTGTGAGTCGATGAATGAATGAGGACCATTGTAACTAGCAGCACCATTTATTTGTGACCTGAAAAATTTCAAAACATTGTGTTAATTTGTTACATGCAATTGAATTTCTTTATTTAACATATAAAAACTTAATAAACTTAATATATTCATCTGAAAATACTTGTAACAAATTGACTCAATGTTTTTTTTTTTAAGTCAGATGACCTGTTTTCATTTTTAGGGTCTGTGGTAAGAAACATTCGGTGAGGAGTCTACCTGTTGCTGATGCTCCCTTGGTTCCACGCTCGTCCACCTCAATCTTCACCCTCTGCAGCACTTTTGAAACGCAAAGCCTCTCATCAGCTGGCGAATAAAAAAAATGAAAACAGATTAGACACAAAGTGTATAAATTGCCTTTTATTTTTGCTGCACAAATCAAAGCTATTCCACAAAAAAAGCGATTAATATGAAGCAGAATGTGTAAAGAAGAGGCACTGTTGACTACAAAGAATGTAATGATCTGAAAGTTAATAAGGAGTTTTACGTTCACGTGGAACAAGAGTCTATCGGGCAAAGCTTCAAACAAACATCCACTTACATGTTATCCGTGTAAAGTCAGCAGTAGCCAGGTTGAACATGTCTCCAAGTTCCATTTTAAGGAGAGCACTCTTCATATCTATGTCAGAGTTTAGAGAAAACCTGAAGAAACACACATTCTTTAGTTTGCTAACGGACATTTAACATGTGGCAAGAGAGGCGAATGAATGTAGTCCATGGCCACAGCCCTTCTCCCTCACCTGGGTAGAGCCAGCTGTCTGTTGACCTTCCTCAGCTCTGACCTCCACTGCTGAATCTTCTGGCTGCTCAGATCCGCACTGAGGACACTCAGAGGAATTTCAGGCTCAAAGGGCGACACCAGGAGCATGCTCAGTGAGTCGCCCTCATATGGTACTTCTATTACGTCGTAATCCACCCCATCAGCAGTTACAAATTCACCTGAGGATTTATAAAGAACGAAAAGGTACAATTTTGCGTTTGAGTTGGGAAGAACAAATAAAGAAGTTTTTTTTTCTAGAACCTGCAGTTCGGACAGTTGGCACGGCATACCATAGTTGAAGAGGTCCGTGAGTTTCATCATGTGCACAGGAACAGTGCTGCCATTGGCGCAATGGAACATTCTCTCCTGTGTTAGTTTGGGGTCGAAGGGAACTTTCCATAAGCGCTGGAAGTGGAGTGCGTTAAGAAAGACCAGGCGCGTCTCATCGTCCAGGGATCCAGAGGACAAGAACTCTGGGATGGCACCTACAGGAAGGAAGAATACGTTCCACTTAGCTGTTGATAGAAAACGCTTCACTAAACATAGGAGAAGACTTGAGTCTATCCCAACAGTCAAGTCTCTCCTTGACTGTTGGGATAGACTCAAGTCCAGTTCTACAATCATGAACAGAACTTTGTTGAAATTTACTGTCTGTGACCTTGTGTCCTTAAAGGTTTCTCAGAGTACTTTTCCTTTTCTCTTAGCATCTATGTTTTTGTTGTATTATTGTGGTCCGTGTTACGTGCCTGAAATGTCAGCGTATTTGATCAGTCTGTCACCTATCTGAAGCTGTGCTGACATCAGAGTTTCAACTTCTGTGCCCTAAATCTTGGTCTTCTACTTTTAACCGGTACTCCAAGAGTTCTGCCTCTCTGAAGATGATTGATAGCTGTTAACAGACAGACGTTATTACCTGCAGTGTGATCTGAGACCCATGCATTGACAATGCTGACAGCCTGTTCTGGTTTGGTGAAATCCATCTGGTGGGGGTGAGTCTGGAAGGTCTTGGCCAGGGCCCGGCGGAATCGCTTCTCCAGACTCATCTTCCGCTCCACCATCACGCCGCTGGCTATCTCCACCCCATCCTCGCTTGCCAGATCACGTTGCAGGAGGCGCTGCTGCCGAGGCATTCCTCGCCCTGCAAGGGAAGCGTTTTTGGTTTTAGTTGATGCAAAACAACAATGCGCCCTGGACATGCGAGGACGAGATGCAAGAGGGGAGGCAGCAAATGGCTTAGTCCAATCCACAAAACAAGAGCTTGTTGACTCGATTAGATGCCCTTACCTTAAATGGATGCGGTTATAGATTTTGAGATACATGTTTACGGTAATGTTACAGTTGATCTAACAGATCTGAGGTACTTCAGGACTCTAGCACTTCTGTACTTCATTTATTTACCACTCACCTTGCAGAGAAAATCCCATAGCTGCAGTCAAGGCCTTTTGTGTGTTTCCATTCGCGCCAAGCTGAGCCATGGCCATAATGCTCGCCATGCCATAGGGGGAGAATGCCAGGTTTGTGTCTGCAGCGTCCGTAGCAAGCTGAGAGAAAACCTTCAGCCCGAAGTCCGTTTGCTTATCTTGCAGAGACCCCAGGGCCCCACTGCTGAGGGCCAGCAGCACAAATATGCTCACACAGATCATGCTGGGGGAGACAGAACCAGAAAAAAAATCTGTGGTTGGCTGCAAAAAAACTGAATGTTTGTATTAAACACGTCTGCTGACTGCACACTGCACTGTTTAAACTGCTCTGATTCATCCTAACACGCACCTGTAAAATGTTACAGGCATGGGAAAACCTAATAAAAATGACGCAAGATTCCAAATGAAAAGATTTTTTTGAAATTGAGTATGAATTCTTAAAAATTCTAAACATGTCAGTTTGTAACAATACTATAAATCTGCATTGTACAAAATACAGCATTGATAAAAACTGTCCTCAATCTTTATGGTTAAAAGACTAAATATTTTTTAACAGGAGGAATACAATAAAGACTCTATATCAGTAGTATGATAATAAGCATTCTAAACCATTCTAGATGCATTTTACTTTTATCAAAATGCATTTTTTTTTAACCTTATTCCTTCTTAGAAATACATAGCTGAGCATGGGTGTGAGACACACCCACATTAGTGTGTGTTCTATCGTCAAGGTTTCTGTACATTCAAATTCAAACAAAGGCCACCGACAGTGGTCGTATTTACGGAGATGAACTTCTGTTTCCGTGTGTACAACAAACAAATATAGTGGGGGGGGAAACAAAACAAAAAACAAAACGTGAAATACGTCACGAAAAAAACACTAAAAATGTTTCTGGAAGAGGCTAACTAATTGTTTTAATTGAAATGTCAGATTGCAAATACAACCATCTAAACATCTGCCAGCATCGATTTAACAGCGAACTGTGATTCTTACCTTTGGCTTGGATTCAGAAAGAAAACTGGAGCCTGTCTGCTGCTGCTGCTGCTGCTTCACTCTGAAGAACTGAACCTACTGTCTTTTTGTACTGTAGGCATAACCCCGCTCCTCTGGCATAACCCCGCCCCACTCCTCAACACAAACACACACACACACACACACACACACACACCCACACACACACACCCACACACACACCCCCCCCCACACACACACACACACACACACACAAGCCATCAGAGACGCTGATGTCATCTGATGCTGTCTGGAGACACTTCCTTTTTACGAACACACAGCCTTTCCAATGTCTCTACTGACTAAAGTATGACAGAGCATATGGAAAGTTGGGTAATTGTTTTTCAGCTTGAACTCGCACGCACCACTGTGCCCCTGTGAGTCATGCAGGAGAAATGGATGGGAAACACATGGATTTTCTTTGTTCCTGAACATCTGAAAAGAGATAAAAGTTGCTGAACTGATGAATCAATAAACTGCCTGATAGCTCATTACATTCTTGAGGAAAGCACAAGGCCATGCCTTGAATTTTCTTTTCCTTCTTCAGTTATTAAATTCTTGATGCATTTATTTGTTTGTAACGTCAAGATTAATGCTACCTTAGGTGATCTTTTAAGTTAAAAAGAAAAAAAACACAAATAAAACATTAAAGTGCATTCAATTAACATTTGGAGCATTTGATACTTAAGTTCAGGGATTTTTTTTTTTTTCTTAACCCAAAACAGTTTTTACCACCTGGAGTAGACTGCAGTGCATCGCCTTTAACTAGATCCAGCAGAGGGGCGGCCCAGAACCTAACAGGCACACACACGATAACCCCCACCATTCTCACACAGACATTCACACCGACTCACCCAACGTAAACACGCACAAAAACGGACGTCATATTCCCACTTGCACTCCCCAAACAAACCCCGCGCTGCCAGATCCAAGTAACATCCCCCCAGTCAGGCAGCATGTCCCAGAAAGAGGAGATGGTTTCCTTTCTTTCTGGGATGGAGAGGAGCAGACCACCCAAACCTCCGCAGAGCCTGGAAGACGGCCGGACGCCACCTAAAACCGGCCCTAAGAAAACCAGCAGGTCTGTGTGAAAGTTTCATTAAACACCATGTAAGAAAGAAAACTCTCACCAACACTCTCCTGAGCACAAAGACGAAAAAAAAAACAAAGAGCAGCAGCAACTGGTCAGTGCAGGGACTTTCTCTTAGATCTACACAGACTGTTAGCGACACACATGTGTAGCCACCCCCCCCCCACACACACACCCCAGTCCATTGGACCCCAGGTGTTGTTAAACCATTTTTATTTAATTTATTTAACCAGGTAATTTTCAACAACCACATGTTCAGAAAACATTACATAACAGAAAACAGAATATTATCATGAAGCAGAGGGAAAAAACCCCGATAAAAATACAGCCACATTCATACTGACTAAATATACTGTAACACACATGAGCCAACAATGTTTAAAAGCAGGTCCATTGATCATGTACTATAGTTATTACTGAATTGATAATTAAGTTAGCATTATGACTACAGAAGAAACTAAAGAAAAGCTGCAAAAAAATTAAAACAAAAACATCTCAGCAAACACACATATTCTGAGTAGCTCTCTGACAAATATGAATGTTTGTTGCTCTTTACATGCCAAACAAGTAATGAAGACAACGTAACATTCAGGTTAAGTTTCCTGACCTGCATGCAGAATCACATGCTAGCGACATGCTTAAAAGGCTAACGGGTTCATTTGCAAGAATTTTCACATAGAGTGAGAAATGTGCGGATGTGCTTCTGTTTGTTCTCAGGATTCAGGAGCCGTTTTGCCTGGAGGATGAATTATGCAGGATGATGAGCTGCTCTGACTAATCATAAAGCTGTCCTGCACACAGTAAAGTTCCAAGAGTTCCAGTTATTTGTGGGGAATTAACTGTACTGCATCTGTGTTACAGCCATCTAGTCTGTTGTCACTTTGGGAATAATGTGACAGAATGTGTCATAATGTTTTGTTGTTTCTGATATTACTCACTGATACACAAGCAGACACGATAGAGGACAGGAACCGACGCTGAGGACTTACCAGAATTCACCTGGAAAGGCTGATCACCATCCACAGCACAGTTCAAAGAAACCGGTTTTAACTTTGTCTCATCTATATACTTGTGAATTTGACAAATATGTGTTCATAGGTTGTGTTTGTGGACAAACACAATAAGAGTTATATATAAAACACAGGGGTGCTGTGGTGGTGCAGGGATTAAACACAACCCACATAAGGAGGCCTAAGTCCTCAACGCAGCCATCACAGGTTCGATTCCTGGCCTGGGGATTTTTGGTACATGTCTTCCCTCTCTCTCTTTACCTACGTTCCTGTCTTAGCGCGTTCAAATGAAGGCTACTAGTGCCGAAAAGAACTTAAAAAAAGAATTTTAAAACGCTTGGGACCTTGTATTTCTGGATGCAGCATGTTTCCACAAGCACAGCATGACTTGAACACACCATCCTTCCTGTCTTCCTGTGAATCTGAAATCTGTTTATCTGCAAAAGACAATGCAAAAAATAAATAAATAAAAAAATCATCTGGATTGTTTGGGTTTGTGGCTGCTCACGTTGCCTTTTCTAATGTTCCTAACTTGTCAAGACTGGTCATATCAGTCATAAGGAGAAGAAGACTGGAACCAGGACATTTCATTACTCATTCAAATTACTGAATATGTGTCTGTTCTTGCAGAAGTAAAAACTCATCAACCTGGTGAGGAACCTGGACAGCTTGGAGGCAGAATAACTGATGTGGTTGAGTGACTCGATGCAGTCTGCTGGGTTTTATTAGATAGAAACACCTTTGAACCTGAGCTTGCTGAACTGTTTGACAACAAGGACAACTGGAATGTTTTACATGTTTTATTGTTGTTGGCAATATATAAATAAACTGAATTGAAATTGAACTGGCACTTTTTACATGTAGAGAACAATTTTATTATTTAGTTGCTTGAGGGAACTTCGTGGGTCAGTTCCCTCAAGCAACATCATCAGAAATCCTTCAATGAAGTTCACACTGATACTCGTCACAGTATATATTTATCCCATGCTGCCGTGTTGTCTATACATGGCATTGCATGGACATTGTGTTTTGGGGGAAGAATTATTACCCCATGATAAAGCATAGATTTTAGGCCTGCAAGACCCAAAATTCGGGCCTAGTTGAGAAAAAGATAATCAGCTTGACGGTGAGTTCAGGGTGTGGTGGTGCTCGCGCTTCTGTTGTGTGTTTATTAAACTTACAATACATACATCACAGAGAAATTTCAACAAAAATGTTCCCTGTAAAAGTTATGTTAATCTACTTTCTGTAGTCTAAATACAGGAGCAGGCAGTCTGCTTTACTGAGCAAAGAATGAAGTGAAGGTGCAGAAGTTCATCAGACTGTAACAACTCACTCACTTCTTCGATGATTTGCGCTTGACTCACCCTGCAGTTGCAACAAGCAACAACATGGAGCTGGAAGATGTTACATAAAAGCTAAAAACAGGAGAGGTTAACTAATTACTAAGGTAATTAGTAATTAGTTACTAATTACTAAGGTAATTAGTGGGGTCGGATCGGGCACAGACACGGAGCTTGTGGTCGGGTTGGACATTTCAGGGCTGATTATAACTCTACCCTGTCCTGTACATTTATAAAAACGATTGCTGTAATTCTGACATCACAAATCCTGACAGGAAGTTGGTTAAGATGATTTCAGTGGCATGAAAAGCTACAAGGCTCTTGAACTGTATCATAACAAATCTTTGCTAAGAATAAGCCTAAAAGACATATTACTAAAAACAAAAAAATTAAATGGGACCTCAAATTTTTTAATCTATTCTTTCATAAATGGTCTGTGTCTGAACCATAATTATACTATTTGCTCAGTTCTACTTATATAACATATAGTCCTATCTTTTCAAACATGATAGCTTAAATTCCGCGAATTAAACAAAAAATAAAAACAAATCAAAATGAACAGAAAGGATTTAAAAGGAAACCTCAATTTAAACATAATAAAAAGAGTATTATGTAAAAATTAGTACTTTCAACACATTAAAATTTTTTTACCTAATAATCACACTCTGGCACTGTGATTAATCACGACTAACCACAATTCATCACTATGTCTAACTTTGTAAATTTAAAATATAAGTATGCATTCAGTTGTGCAAGCCCCACCTGCTGCACTCCAACCAATTAATGTGCAAACAATTATGAATTTTTCGTGAGTGTGTGTAGCAGAAAGCAGGTAACGTCGTCTCCCAGAACTCAATAGTGACTGATGGAAACTTACTCCACTACACATGCATACAAGTAGCAAACTTGTTCCGGAGACAAATAATAGATACGATTTTATTTTCTAGTTGTTGCCTATTGGGATTTTCTTTACAACATTAAGTGGATTTTAGCAAGTGTTTAAATATCATATTATTCTTTTTTTTTTTTTTTTGCCAAAAGTGACTTTGGCAACAAAACAGAACAACAACAACAAAAAAAAAAACCTCACATTTTAGGACTGTGAGGTTACTGAAGTTGTTGTCATTGTGTGTCAGAAAAGCACAAAACCTGACAGCTCATTTGAAGCCCTACAGATCAACAAGCAACTGATTCATATAGGAAGAATCCTTTTATCAGCAGTGCTGCAGCAGCGGCGGTCACCCTGTTGTTCAGCTCAGTTCGCTTTCCCTTCATTGTCAAGAGAGATGATCAACATTTTTACTGTAACATGGAAAAACTTCCACAGCCCCAAGGATCTGATAGATTCCATAAAAGGTTGTGAAGGGGAACTTGGTTGGTACCACCCACTCATGTGTCTGCGTGTGTTTATTCACTGTCACTGTGGCTCGCCACATCCATTGTGTGTCCTTCTCTGCCAGACTTCTCATCAGTTTTCACAATAAAATTGTGAAAGTGGTGCTTTGATTTTGTGTTTAATCAGAAATTAAAGCACTAAACTTTGCTTCTAGTCCTTGAAAGTTATTAATATTTTAACTGAATAGTTCTGTGATAATGTGTAATTCAACTTTGATCATAAGACTAAAATTTGGAAAAGGTTATTTACAGTTGAAACCGAATAATAAAAATTAATAAAAAATGTATTTTCTCACTAGAAACTATTAATAATGAGAACTACATCGTGCCTTTAAAAAGCTAACGAAAACATACTGAAAATATAGATTACTGACAGCCGTCTTGGTAGGCAGTTGCTATGGCAACAATAAACAAGTCACAACAATACTAATACATTACAACTATTCCTCATTTACAATTTTTGAGTCTTAAGCCTGATATTAAAAATGAGGTTTAATCAATCCAAACCAACATTCAGCAAGATTTATAAATCAATAGAAAGAGTTTTTAATTCTTATTTTTCACATTGTTTACATCTATTTATTATTCATTTTTTTAACCACTCTCTTTTTCCACAACACAAAAGAAAATAAATGTTTGACTGAACAAGCAAAATTAACTTCGTAATGAATAGATATAGAAAAAAGCTCTCGAGATTATGGCACGTTTGTCAAACTAAAGACCCGAGGGCCAAATCTGGCCCACCATAGCTTTTTAAGTGGCCCTCTAGACTCCAAATTATACCAATAGGACCCTTCAGTTTTTCACAAATAACTGCAAAATTTACACAAAAATCAACAGAACCTCACATTTTTTATGAGTTTTTCTAATTTTTTCTCAAAATTGGCCAAAAACATTTGGGTTCAAGTGACTGCTGTCTCAGCCTTACTTGATATCAAGTTATAGTCCATGACCAATGGAGCGAATAGTAAAACATCACATTTAACATCATATGTTAGCACAAATATCGTAAAAAAATTCCTTACAAATATTTCTAAATTAGCATCACAAAATCTGTGATGTTGATTGCAGAAAACCACAAAAATAATCACAAAATCCTGGATGGACTGATTAGTGTGAAAAGATGTTCAATATTATGTTACACTTATTGAATGCTGAAAAACCTATTTATTGATATTTTAACAATGAATTGGTTTTTATCAATATGATCTGACACAACAGGCCCTTTATGAACATTCAGATTTTTCATCTGGCCAAAAATGGAAATGAGTTTGATGTCCCTGATATATGGGATAAAAACAAGTGAATCATGAACTATTTTGAATGTAAACAAGAATAAAGAGTAGGATATTTAGTGGTGGAGTGATGTCACACCACCAGCAAAGGAAGATTCTGTGATGTCACTGGCGTTGCACTCTGTGGTGTCATCAACTGCAGAATTGTATGTGACACAATTCTGCATATTTTTCATTGCTTGCAATATCACTGACCAGTTCAGACGCCCGCAAAGCTCTTTCTAATCGACCGTTTAGCAATCGACAATTTTAGTGATTGTATTTACGAGAAAATGTTTCATCGTACGCCGAGATACCACAGTGGAACGATGGGACCCCACGCGAGAAGGGGAGACCAGCAAAACCCCCAAGGGAGGTTCCCTCCTCCACACCCCAATGCCTTACAAGGGGAAATCCAAAGACTGAGATCCCTTCTGGAAATGGAGAGCGCCGGAAGGTTTGAAGACAACCAAAGACTGGCCTACATGGAGGCGGAGATGGAAGAGACGAAACTCCAGTTAAAAAGGCAGAAAGCTCTCAAAGAAATGTTTCTCAGCCAGGCCAAAGAGGCAAAGAGGGAACTTGAGAGAGTAGAGAAGTTTAGTGATCCAGCAGTCCTTAACGCTGCGGTCATCGCTTCCAAGGTTCACAACGATGTGAAATACAAGAAGAAGAAGCCCTTGCAACAAGAGTTTGGGGAATTGAAGGTGGCCCACCTCCTCAGCCAGGAAGCATTTGTAGCTGAAATACAAAGAGAGAGAGAGAAAAGTAAGGCCCTCCAAGAAGAGCTGGACAAACTCCAAACTTCCTACGAGGAGCTGCGCTCCAAGTATGAAGCAGACATTGCTCTGGTGATGCAGCAGACCGAGAGACAAAAGTGAAGCAAGGCTTAGTGAGGAAAAACAGCTTCTGGAGAATCTGAGAGCTGGAAAGGAAGATATGTCCTAAGAAATGTCGCGAAAGATTGCATTTCTGCAAGACAGCGAGAAACCTTTGCAGAAAGAATTGAATCAGATCAAACGTTCATACAAAGAACTCAACTGCAACTACGAAAGCGACGTTTCTGGACTAAAACAAGACGTGGAAACATATTGGCAGGAGGTGAGACATGAGACAGACGCCAACTTAGAAAGAACGAAGGAGAACCTGCAGCTCATCAACAACCTGAGAGCTGAGGAGGAGCTCTTCCAAAAAATGTCAAGAGACATCACAATTCTGCAAAAGAGGGAGAAGCAGATGCTAAATGAACTTGATTTAGTTCACGTTTCATGCGAGGAGCTAAAAAGTAGGTATGAAACAAACATTGTGGAATTACAGCAGCAGGTTGAAACATACCAGCAGAAGATAACCCAGGAGGAAATTGCTCTTTCAAGAGAAAAGAAAGACAAGATTATCCATGAAAGAAACCATTCTGCACTTCAACAACAAGTCAAAAAACTTCAGCTGCAGATAATTCAGGAGAGGAAAGCTCATCTGGAGAAGTCAGAGGAGGACATGGCGCTTCTCGACAACATGAGAGCTGAGAATGCCGTCCTCCAAGAAAACACAAGAAAATAGACTCAATTCCTGCAAGAGAAGGAGAGGAATGCCCAGGCTGAGTTGGAGAATGTTCAAGGTTTGTACCAGGAGCTAAACTGTCGGTATGAAACCGATGTCACTGCACTGAAACAACAAGCAGAGAAATACCAGCAGGAGATGAGTGGTGTGAAAAATGATTTGGAAAGAGCAAAAGAGGATCTACTGCTTCCTGACACTCTGAGACCTGAGAAAGAAGATTTTCAACAAAAACACATCACAGTTTTCCAAGAGAAGAAGGAAGACTCACAGCGCCAAGTCGACCTGGTAAAAGTTTTAAGTCAAGAGGTTTCTTCAGAGGAGGAACTCCCTGGAGAAACCTTACCAGGTTGTTCCACGGATCCAGAATCCATGGAAGAGACCGAGATCTCTGGAGAAACTGTTGGGTCTATTTTATTCCCCAACCTGCAAGAATCAACCAAAGACACAAATTACTTTTCTGCAGAAGAGGGGAGAAGAACCCGATGCGAAGACCCGCTGCCAAACACTGTCTGGGATCAACTCCGCCGGCTCTCAGTCCCCAACTGCCTTTTATTATGTTAACAACGGCTAGTCGAACCTCGGGTTCAGGAAGAGCAGTGTGGTTTTCATCCTGGTCGTGGAACACTGGACCAGCTCTACACCCTCAGCAGGGTCCTGGAGGGTGCATGGGAGTTCGCCCAACCGGTCCACATGTGTTTTGTGGACTTGGAGAAGGCGTTTGACTGTGTCCCTCGGGGAGTCCTGTGGGGGGCTCTCCGGGAGTATGGGGTAACGGGCCCTTTGATACGGGCTGTCAGGTCCCTGTATGACCGGTGTCAGAGTCTGGTCCGTATTGCCGGCAATAAGTCGGGCTCGTTTCCGGTGAGGGTTGGACTCCACCAGGGCTGCCTTTTGTTACCGATTCTGTTCATTACTTTTATGGACAGAATTTCTAGGCGCAGCCAGGGTGTTGAGGGGATCCGTTTTGGTGGCCTCAGGATCGCATCTCTGCTTTTTGCAGATGATGTGGTCCTGTTGGCTTCATCAGGACATGATCTGCAGCTCTCACTGGAGCAGTTCGCAGCCGAGTGTGAAGCAGCCGGGATGAGGATCAGTGCCTCTAAATCCGAGGCCATGGTCTTGAGCCAGAAAAGGGTAGAGTACCTTCTCCGGGTCGGTGAGGGAGTCCTGCCTCAAGTGGAGGAGTTCAAGTATCTCGGGATCTTGTTCACGAATGAGGGAAGGAGGGAGCGGGAGATCGACCGGTGGGTTGGCGCAGCGTCTGCTGTGAAGCGGACACTGTACCGGTCCATCGTAGTGAAGAGAGAGCTGAGCCAAAAAGCAAAGCTCTCGATTTACTGGTCGATCTACGTTCCTACCCTCATCTATGGTCATGAGCTTTGGGTCATGACCATAGAACGAAAGAACGAGATCGTGGATACAAGCGGCCGAAATGGGTTTCCTCCGTGGGGTGGCTGGGCTCTCCCTTAGAGATAGGGTGAGAAGCTCAGTCATCTGGGAGGGACTCAGAGTAGAGCCGCTGCTCCTTCACATCGAGAGGAGCCAGTTGAGGCTCGGACATCTGGTCAGGATGCCTCCTGGACGACTCCCTGGTGAGGTGTTTCGGACACGTCCCACCGGGAGGAGGCCCCTTGGAAGACCCAGGACACGCTGGAGGGACTATGTCTCCCGGCTGGCCTGGGAACGCCTTGGGATTCCCCCAGAGGAGCTGGAAGAAGTGGCTGGGGAGAGGGAAGTCTGCGCCTCCCTTCTAAGGCTGCTACCCCTGCGACCCGACCCTGGATAAGCGGAAGATAGATAGATAGATAGATAGATAGATAGATAGATAGATAGATAGATAGATAGATAGATAGATAGATAGATAGATAGATAGATAGATAGATAGATAGATAGATAGATAGATAGATAGATAGATAGACAAAGAGATTGGCTTTTTCACACAGTCACACAAACAGTTGACCAATAAACATTTCCACGAGACGTTCTGGAATCTTCTGTCGACATGCCCTTCCCAGGACCCGGGACTGACTGTTAGAAATCAGTTTCACAGGAAGCTGATAACAGACAGTTGATGATCAAAGCAACCAATGATAAAAGCAGCTGGTAACACAAGCATGTGAAAACATTTCTAACCCCCAAGAAAACATTTGAAAGAAACAGTTAAGAATATACCACAAAGGAAAGAAGTCAATTAAACAACACACAAAATAATATGAAAACAGAACCTTTCAATTAAACTCATGAACTTAGATAATTTTTCTAACAAAACCATCCTGGAGGATTTGGACCATCCAGATATTAAAACCATGCAGGATGGTAAAAAGAAAAAATCAAAATTTTCAATTTGGAAAAAAGTACAAAACACTCTGCGATTGAAGAAGCCCAAAAGAAAGACAAAAGAGTGAAGACAATCAAGAACATGTCTAATGTTCTTGATTTTTGATTTTTAGAGAAGGAGAAAGACGTGCAAGAGAGGAACCCAGGACCGGACTCGAACACTTGGAGGTTGTAGTCTTTGTGTTCAGGGCGCCGTGTGACACGGCAAAGGCAAAGTTTTTTCCCCCATTGACAAACTAGAAAGTAGATCCCTTCCCAACCCAACTGGAAAAAACGGGGACAGCACGGTGGTGCAGCGGTTAGCGCCGTGTCTTCATAGAGACCATCTGTGTGGAGTTTGCATGGTCTCCCCGTGTTTGCGCGGGTTTTCTCTGGGTGCTCCGGTTCCCCCCACATCTTCTATAACATGCAGGTCAGGTCAGTTGGTCACTATAAATTGCCCCCAAAAGAGTTTAAGAAACTCCAAACACCTGTGCAGTTTTATTGTTAAACTTGTAAAATGAATTGAATCAGGGACTTGGGACAAATTACCAAAAGGATCATGAAGAGGCTTTTTTTTAGGGCGACTGTGGCTCTGTGGGTAATGAAGGCATAAAATTCACATGTACTTACATTTATCAGTGCTTTTTATTCAATCTACAGAAATCCGAGTTTGTAACATTTAATTAATACACTCTGTTGGAAAACTTTTTTTTTCTCCTGAAACCTCTTTTGAATGAGAAATGTTAATGGAAATGAACTGATGTCACAAAAATGTCATCAATGTAGTCAGAAGATCAAATTTCTCTAAAGCAAATTAGAATAAAAATCTGACTTGACTGAGAAAAATGGCTGTAATCTTTTGAATAAGCGATGCAAAAATAGTTATAATTTAAGTTGAAAAAACAAAGACAACTTCCAAAGAATAGTTTTTTGTAACCCAGTGTTATGTACTTTCATATTACATTGAGTGAAACATTTCAAGTCGTACATTTTTGGTACTTTTAATGATTATGATGTGCAGACAATACAATTTTAAAATTCATTCTCTCAGAAAATGTGAATATTAAATAAGGCCCTCTTCCTGTCCCTCCACCCCCTTTGGAACAGATTTTTACCTTATCTGTGTTCTACAGACTCAGTGACACTGAGCAGAAAAATGCAGAAAGCGCATTTCCAGATGCTGGAAGGTTTCTGGAAATGAATCAGTCCCATTTTCTTTTGTAAATGTTGGGATGTTGATTGTGTTCCCTTCTTAATTTTACATTTCATGCTGAAAAATGTGATGAGGTAATGTTTGTTTTATTTGTGTGTCTGAAATTAACACTTCAAACGCTCATTCAAATATTTAGAACAAATTCGAAATGTACATTTGCCAGCATCCTGTTTTAGAAGAGAAAGTGACTAAGCAAGCAGAGCTGAGTCCTGTTCCCTCTCTGATGAGTCACTGGCCTTTTAACCACAGAAAACTTTCCTCTGCTGTTTCTCCTGCTTTCCTTGGCAACCGAAAGAGAAACTTTTCAGATCTGTTAGAGTTCAGGAATTAGCCTTATGTCATGCTTCCTCAAATAGCATCTTGTGTAGTTGCCGTCAGCAAACATTAATGCTTTTCGCAAAAGCGGAGGGACCGGGGAGGATCACTGAAAACCACAAAATTGTTTCTGTTGAACAGAAGAAAACATCAAATAACTGAAATATGCTGCTGTTGCGCTTTGTGTGTTTACTCAACCCGACACACCCCACGATTACTTAACTTTCCATGTTTCCCGAACCCGCCTTGACTGTGATGGAAAAGCTATTCACACACAAAAAAAATGTTGCATAAATAGTGAGATTTTATCCACTGCCTCTATAAAGGATGTTGGTGGTTGCAAGTTCGAGGTAAAGACATTTGAAGCAAATGTTTGCTTTGTGAAGAGAGGTGCTTAGTTGTCCACTGACCATCACCTGGTAGTGAGTTGGCTCCGGTGGGAGGATGCCAGTCAGACCTGGCAGGTCCAAACGTGTTGTGAGGGTGTGACGGCCCTGCTGTGCGGTCTTGTGTGTGTGTGTGTGTGTGTGTTATGTAACTGTCAATTAAAACTATCAATTAAGGTCCTCAACGTGGGAGGCGTTTCCATCAGCCACCTGGATGGTACACATGGTACCGTTCCATTCACGTGTGTGACTGGCTGAAGCAAGCACGCGCAGACGGCCCAGAGATCCAGGCCAGAATGAGTCCCAGGCTTCCTGGTGTGGAGGGACAAGACTGAAGGAGCGTGGGTCGATCACCCCTTGGGCTGCCGTCCATTGCTGTCCCCTAGACAATTTGATTCTTTTAAAAATAAATGCCTCTCACGGGCTTAACACTGTCTGGTTGCCTTGTCCTCCTAATTTTTGTTGCGGCCATCCGAGCCGGGCCGTAACAGAGGGTCTGCTGGGAATGTCTGGCGGGAATCCCCTGTGAGACGGAGCTTTAACTCCCATCCCCGGCAGAACTTTGAACACGTTCCGGAGGAGGTAGGGGACATTGAGTCTGAGTGGACCATGTTTGGTGCCTCCATTGTCGAGGCAGCTTATTGGAGCTGTGGCTGCAAGGTTGTCTGTGCCTGTCGCAGAGGCAACCCTCGAACCCATTGGTGGACATCTGCAGTGAGGGATGCTGTCAGGCTGAAGAAGGAGTCCTATCAGGCCTTTTTGGCCTGTGGGACTCCGGAAGCAGCTGACGGGTACCGATGCAGCTCGGGTGGTTGCTGAGGCAAAAATTCTGGTGTGGGAGGAGGTCGGAGAGGCCATGGAGAAAAACTTCCGCACTTCTGCGTTTCTGATCCACTATCCGGTGTCTCAGGAGGGGGAAGCAGTGCAGCACCAACACTGTTTACAGTGGGGATGGTGTGCTGCTGACCTCAACTCAGGATGTTGTGGGCTGGTGGGCGGAATAATTCGAAGACCTCCTCAATCCCACCGACATGCCTTCTATTGAGGAAGCTGAACCTGGGGACTCTGGGTCAGGCTCTCCAATCTCTGGGGACAAGGTCGCTGAGGTGGTTAAAAATCTCCTCGGTGGCAGGGCCACGGGGGTGGATGAGATTCGCCTGCAGTTCCTTAAAACTCTGATGTTGTAGGGTTGTGTTGGCTGACGCGACTGCAATATCACATGGACATCGGGGGCAGTTCCACTGGATTGGCAGACTGGGGTGGTCCCCCTGTTTAAAAAGGGGGACCGGAGGGTGTGCTCCAATTATAGGGAGGTCATACTCTTAAGCCTCCCTGGCAAGGTCTATTCAAGGGTCCCGGAGAGGAGGGTCCGTGGGATAGTCGAACCTCGGATTCAGGAAGAGCAGTGTGGTTTTCATCCTGGTCGTGGAACACTGGACCAGCTCTACACTCTCAGCAGGGTCCTGGAGGGTGCATGGGAGTTCGCCCAACCGGTCCACATGTGTTTTGTGGACTTGGAGAAGGCGTTTGACTGTGTCCCTCGGGGAGTCCTGTGGGGGGCTCCGCATTGCCGGCAATAAGTCGGGCTCGTTTCCGGTGAGGGTTGGACTCCGCCAGGGCTGCCCTTTGTCACCGATTCTGTTCATTACTTTTATGGACAGAATTTCTAGGCGCAGCCGAGGTGTTGAGGGGATCCGTTTTGGTGGCCTCAGGATCGCATCTCTGCTTTTTGCAGATGATGTGGTCAGGTTGGCTTCATCGGGACATGATCTGCAGCTCTCACTGGAGCAGTTCGCAGCCGAGTGTGAAGCGGCCGGGATGAGGATCAGTGCCTCTAAATCCGAGGCCATGGTCTTGAGCCAGAAAAGGGTAGAGTGCCTTCTCCGGGTCGGGGAGGGTGTCCTGCCTCAAGTGGAGGAGTTCAAGTATCTCGGGATCTTGTTCACGAATTAGGGAAGAAGGGAGCGGGAGATCGACCGGTGGGTTGGCGCAGCGTCTGCTGTGAAGCGGACACTGTATCGGTCCATCGTAGTGAAGAGAGAGCTGAGCCAAAAAGCAAAGCTCTCGATTTACTGGTCGATCTACGTTCCTACCCTCATCTATGGTCATGAGCTTTGGGTCATGACCATAGAACGAAAGAACGAGATCGCGGATACAAGCGGCCGAAATGGGTTTCCTCCATGGGGTGGCTGGGCTCTCCCTTAGAGATAGGGTGAGAAGCTCAGTCGTCGGGGAGGGACTCAGAGTAGAGCCGCTGCTCCTTCACATCGAGAGGAGCCAGTTGAGGCTCGGACATCTGGTCAGGATGCCTCCTGGACGCCTCCCTGGTGAGGTGTTTTGGGCACGTCCCACCGGGAGGAGGCCCCTTGGAAGACCCAGGACACGCTGCAGGGAATATGTCTCTCGGCTGGCCTGGGAACGCCTTGGGATTTCCCCGGAGGAGCTGGAAGAAGTGGCTGGGGAGAGGGAAGTCTGGGGAGAGGGAAGTCTGGGCCTCCCTTCTTAAGCTGCTACCCCTGCGACCCGACCCAGGATAAGCGGAAGATAATGGATGGATGGATGGATGGATGGATGGATGTTTGCTTTGAGCCAAACTTCATGCTTCGCTGGCCTTACACTCATTTCATTTGATGGTGATTCGGCTCCACTGGCAGCTGGCTACGCCGGAGCAGAGACAGCCTTGGAACCTGAGAACCAAGGTCCAAAGGCAACCCCCCCACCACAACCACACCAAGCACTCAGACCCACCACTGCACCAGTGGAATATGCTATTGCTCCCAGTCTCCAACCCCAGATGGTGAACGGACAAACAGGGGTGTGGAAAGACCCCAAGCCTCCCTGCACCCACTCAGATGTGGTAACTGTTTTCTGGATGTGGGAGGATGCTCTCCGGCCCAATGTTCTCTCAGAGTGGGATCTGGAATACAGATGTGTTCACTGTGGTTGTTCATCTCCTCCAACAAACAGACGACATCATCTGCACAACAATGTCCTGCTGTTGATTCAAAGCCAGCCCAAGGCATAAACAAACCAAGCTTTTTAGCCCAAACCATGAGGAGCCGTACATAAAAGCTTGAATTTTAGCAAGAAAGCAGTTTCAACATAGCCAAATTTATAAAAAAATTTTTTTAAAAACTTAAAAAATTTTAATATAAGATTTACAACTTGCTCTGTTTTACCCTGTGCCTGGAACGAGGTAATCTAGTGCAACATACCTTGTGTTGTAGTTAGTAATTGTGATGAAGTGTCTCCCCCTCCCTTTTAGAGTTGCAGCGCTCTCTGTGATACGGATCCTGAAAGCAATAAAAAGAGAGGAGCAGGCAAATGTGTTTTCAGTGCGGTAGGAGATTTGTAACTGAAAACACATCTCTGTCTGTTCTCCTTGTGAGTTGACAAAGAATCTAACTCTCTTGTCTTTCCTGCGTTTGTTTAATTTGTGTCTAATATGTGTCAAACCTGACAGTACTGAACTCGACAATACTGTTTGATGAGTATGTAAATTGGAATAGATTTGATGAGACTGACCTTTTCAATAAAACGGCTTGAGATGACATGCTTTGTGAAAATAACTGAACTGAATTATATTTGAACTGAACTTTGTTTCTGTCTGTTGTTTGTTGATTCTGTCAAATGTTCTCCATGGTGGACCTATTCCTAATAAACTCTTTTTTTAAACTCTGAACTCATGGTAGATGAATGGAAACCATCACTACTGTAACACATCGCATCGTCAGCCCTTCTGACCAACACTTTTGTTCTGCCGTCCAAAAACATGTCTTAGGTTGATTGGCCTCTATAAGTTGTCTTTAGTCATCAGTAGACGAGTGCATTGTTGTTTTGCTCCTGTCGTAGGGTGGAAACTACCTCACGCCTGTTGACAGTTGGAGGAAGGCTGCACAAGACCAACAAATATAAGCAAATACAGAAAAAAGTGGAAACACATATCAAAATGTTTTTCCATTGTTATAGACTGGAAAATAATCAAAGAGACAACTGGATGATTCATATCAATGTATCTTTTTTTTTTTTTTATTCTGGAAACAACTCTGTCACTACTATAATGCCAATTAATCCCTTCTGTTGTGTTCCTGCTTCTCTTGTTAAGTTTTACAAACATCATCATGTGGATTTCTTTAGAAAAGAAACGTTAACTAGTAAGGTGGGGATAATTTTACAGGAGGACGTTACATTTTTTTGTTGTTAGTGACTTTGGCCTACGGTTGCGTTGTCATGACAAGGCAGATAATTAAAAGAACATTATGTTTGTTCCAAATGATGACTGCTGTACTAATAGAGTAAGTATGTGGTTAGGGCACAGGAAGCCAAAAAAAGACTGTTTTTTGGATAAGAATCAGGAAGTTACTCATGGAAAACATAACCACTACACCCTGAAGATGTGTGAACTTCTATTTAAAGAACACTGATGAACAGAAAGTTGAAAGGTTCCAGTATTTTCAACCTAAAGGGAGAAAAAAAAGAAGTCTCTAATGAATCACAGATGTCTCTGCTCTCTATGACAACATGTTTTGTGTGTGTGTGGGGGGGGAGGGGGGGTGTTCCTGCCAGGAGGAATTTCAGGATTGGGTCTTTGGGATTTGGTGCTGGAGCGCTGGGAGAGTGATTTTGCCATAAAAAATGTGACTAAATATAGTGCCATGCAAAGGGATTTTTATTGCTGCTAAGTTGCACAATTTAATGTACGACCTTAATCGTCTTCAATGCAGTCACGTGTCATTCATTTACAGTTTCTTACAAAGAAATGCTTTCAGCTTAGAAAGTTTTATGCCACTATAAAACTCATACTGAGAGTTCACAAGTCAGAAAGGACGAGGCACTTTATTATGTCAACATTTCCAATGGATGTTTTAAGCAAAACTTTGCTTACATTTTAATCTAGATATTCTTAGCAATTATCTATTATTTTCGCTTAGAAATACCGTCCCATTGCTTGATTAGTTCTGCTCATAAAATTTAGCATTCTTCACTTAGTTTGAAATCTTTATCAAAGGTTACTAATGAAAGCATTTATGCACAAAATGTTTCCACTGCTTGCAGACTGGAGGAACATGCTAACCAAGAAGGTAAAAGGTCCTGTGCAATCTGACTTCATTGTTTATTCTTATCATATATGGAATTATGAATAGATTTGCTTATTTAAAAGGCAGAAACTGTTTTTCTGCATTCCCTATTAGGTAGATTTGATTTTGAAATATTACACTTTTAAAACTATTATTGCTACTTTTTGTACAGTTTTTTTAAAAGGTTTTTATTTATTATATTTACTCCTAATTATGAAATTCTTGGTCTATGCCGGAATTATTATTGACCATATGTAAAAATACTCTGAATTTTATAAAAAAAATTTAGAAAAATTCTAATTACAAAACTGGTGTTCCTTTCCAGGGCTATCACACCTATATTTAAGATATAATAATTGGTATATCTGGTTAAAATAGAATTTTTCTGTCGAACCTTCTATGGTATAACTGTGACCTGTTATTTTTAACCAGCAACATCTGGAGGACCAAATATGGCTGCGTTGACGGCGAACGTAAACGTTTTTCATAATTTAGACAGAGCTTGTCAACGAGCTGAAAGGACACTGGCGAAAGTGACGGCAACGGCAGTTAACTGTAAAAAAAAAAAAAAAAAAAAAAAAAACAACCGTGAAAAGAAAATCAACATCATAAAAATGTGCAACAAACCGGAACTACTCTGCACTATGAATCTTGATAACGACAACAATTGTCATGTGACGACAGTGGCGCCGTGGCTTAGTTGGTTAAAGCGCCTGTCTAGTAAACAGGAGATCCTGGGTTCGAATCCCAGCGGTGCCTTTTCCCTTTCAGAGTTACTTTCATTTATTTATTTGTGCATTGTAATGGCTGACTCTTCGTAAATATTGAAAACCAAATCAAGAAACTGTAAAAACATTTTCTTCATAATAGTTCTTTTTTTTGTAATAGAATACGCTTTTTGACTGCTGTGTGCTGTATTGAGGCGCCACCTTCTGGAGTCAGTCGAGAAAGTTAATATAGTCAAAGCAGATTCTGCTTGGCTGTTTGTAGGTTCTGAGTTTGGACTTGTTGAACATTAAGAGCTTTAATCAGGAGTAAAATATTAATAAAGACGTTTTACCATTAACTCCATTTCCTGTAAATTTGCTTCTCAGACAGACAGCCAATCAAGAATAACACTGAGATCAAATTCCTTCATTGGCGAACGTCAGCGTTGTTAGTTTTATGAGACGGGAGACTTCCACAAGTAGTCACACACACATACACGCCCACACACCCACACCCACACATACACACACAAAATGTGTTATCTTTCTTGTGGTTCAAGTCCATTAAACAGCCAAAGGTCAGCAGGGTTTAAAAACATCTTATGATTGTCTTCCTTGTTATTTTCACAAATAAAGTGTTCAATATCCATCAGAGATATTGTTGACGGTACAAAGACTAAACACCTTTCAGCATTACAGAAAAAGCATTTTGATCTCATTGCTTGGAGTTCCATTATGAATCGGACCAAAGTTTGGTCAAACAGTCAAAGTTCAAAACTTTTAAATGAAAAAGAACAAACAGACTTAAGTAGACTTTACTGATATAAAACCTTATCAACAAAACACAGCAAACCTACAGAGAGCAGCTGTTCTCTTTCTGACTTTTTCTCTCCTTACCTTACTCTTTCTTCTCCCCTCTCCCTCTCTTTCTCTCTCTATCTCACTCCTTCACTCGATTTAGATTTAAATGTATTTTCATTTTGCAAAAGAATGTGAGAGGACTCTTACAGACAGCAGGTGATAGCACACAGAGTAAAAGAAAAAAGAAAAAAAAACTTTTTTTTTTTCTTTAAAAAAAATGGGATTGCAAAACCTACCCCATTATCCTCCATAATCAATGGGAACATTTTGTCCGCAGCTTTACAGGAATCAGTCCTTCCTGTTTTTGCTCAGTTTTTTTTCTCTTTTTTTTTCTGCTATTGCTATTTTGGTGATTTTTCTTTGGGAATGAGATCCACGTCTTTCAGGATGGAAGGTCCACTCGCCATTAGCTTCTTCAACAGATCCTCTGTCATATTCAGGTGACACGTTGACAAAAAATCAAAAAGATTATTTGAAGCAAAAATCTCCAAAGGCTATTAAAAATTCTGGGCAAACAGGAAACCTGTCCTAAGGTTTTGGTTTATGTTATGTAGAAATGAAACCAGGATCGACACTTCAAATGGTTTTCCATCTTATTGTGACATTTCTCCCATACATTTCAACTGAAAAACCAAGAAACCAATCAGGAGTAAAGATTAATAAAAAGCAACAATAACCCTATGGAAAACCCTTTTTTTGTTGTTGTTGTTGTTGCTATTAATAATCCTAGACCCAAATGCAGAAAAATTGAATCATATTAAATGGATCAATCCAGAGAAATAATTTAGAAAAAAAACTCTACAGTCTCTACAGGACTACAGACAAATAATGTCCTCACAATTTGATTGATTTGTTGGACTTTTGAACGGTAGCATGAGCAAATATTAATAGAAGTTACATATAGTGTGCTGATTGATTTCTACCAACAGGTCGGAAGGTTGCGGTTCAATAAAAAGTGGCTTCAACAAAGACTTAGTTTCAGGGTGTGAACACTTATGTAACCAGATTATTGCGACTTCTTTGTTGGAGGACTTCACCTCAAACCTGAATCGCTTTATTTTAAGTCTTGCTGAATCAAAATTTCAGTCATTCAGCCTCTTTGCCAGCCTACAGCTGCGACTGCAGCAGCTTCTCTTTGAGCTTTCATTCGATTGCTTATTAAGGATTTTACCTTTGAAGACGGAAGGCAAACATTTAAGATCAATCTGTACTCATTTTACATCTTCAGCACTAACTTTTATTTATGGAAGGTCCAAAAAAAACACAAAATGGAGCCAAAGTTAATCCAGTGAACAACAACAGCTGCCAGAAAACAGGTTTGAGTAGCACCTCCTTAAGTAACAGCATGACATCTGACACTGAAAAATTCAAATAGGAACAGTTGTCAAACATTTTTTTATTGTTTGCGTGTGCGTGTGTGGGTGTGTGTACACTTTTTTTTTTATTGCCATGGGAGTCCACCAACAAAGAGGTGGACTTTGTTGGTGTCCACCTCATCATGGGGCCCAAAAAGCTGGACCCCACTTGGGAAACCACTCTGAAGAAGCTTGGGATGCTCTCCTAACATGCTTCATGCTTTTTTTTTTCATTAGTGTGTGTGTGCGTGTGTGTGTGTGTAGCACTGCACTTACAGGTATGCATTGGGTCTGCTAGCATAAAAGAGCAAAGTTTTTATGATTTCGACTATGTTTGAATATTGTTTGTAGAACGGATAACAAAACAAGGAAGTGATCAGATAAACGCTGACTCATGGGTCTGCAAACACATTACATGCGTACCTGCACTAGCATCAAATTAGCATCAATAAGTAGTTGACATTCAGTTTAAAAATACATTAAATGAACTAAGATGACTCTGCTGCACCCAAATTCTACACCAAAGTCCAGCTACAGAAAACAAACCAACTAAAGGCTTTCTTACCTTCAGATGGCCTGTTGCCATGTCCCAGACATTGTTCATTTTCTGTTTTCAACTATTTTAAAGGGTTAATGTCAAGGCAACTTTATTTATATAGCACCTTTCAGCCAAATACAATTCAAAGTGCTTGTACAAGAAAATTAAGAATTACATACAGTAAGAAGATAGTTAAAAAAAAAAATTAAAAAATTAATAAGTAATAAAGGAGCAAGAAGATGAAAAATAGACAAAGTAAACATTAAAATTTTAAATATAGTAAATGAGTGGAATTAAAAATTTAAGAATAGACAACTTCAAATAAGAAGGTTTTTAACCTTGTTTTAAATAAACTCAAGGTCGGGGCAGACTTACAATGAGCAGGAAGTTAATTCCAGAGTGTTGGAGCATAAAAACTAAAAGCTGCTTCACCGTGTTGACTCTCGGTATAGTTAATAAGTTTGATTCTGATGATCTTAACGGTCTGAGTGCTACGTAGGGTTGCAGAAAACCGGAAATGTAGTTTGGATTTCTATTAGGAAGTGCTTTATAAACTATTAAGGAGATTTTAAAGTCAATTCTTTGAGCAACAGGCAGCCAGTGCAAGGATCTGAGAACTGGACTGATGTGCTGATCTCTTTTTGTGTTAGTAAGGACTCTCGCAGCAGCATTCTGGAGGAGCTGGAGCTGTCTTAATGCTTTTTTTCGGTAATCCAGTAAAAATGGCATTGCAATAATCGAGTCTGCTAAAAACAAAGGCATAAACTAGTTTCTCAGAATCCTGTGGGGACATGAGTCGTCTGATTTTAGCAATATTTCTGAGATGGTAGTATAATGTTTTTATGATAGATTTGATGTGGTTATTGAAATTCAGATCAGGATCCATGATCACCCCCAGATTATTGGCTTTGTTTGAGCATTTTAAACCAACTGAATTAAGGTGGGTGATTATTTTCAATCTATGCTCTTTTGGTCCTAATACTAATATTAGTATTAGTAGTTGACATTCAGTCAACTGAATGTCGCCATTGTTCTGACAATTCCAGTCTTCCACTATTCTAGTTCAGTTAATGAATCAGTGAACTAATCGACTCATGAATGAGTCATTTCTCCAGGAAAGCTGTATGTCAGCCTTCGCTACAAACGACGACAGAGGTCAGCTGCTGTTATTTAACCCTTTAACTGTCACCCCAAATACACTTACATGAAAGTTCATGACACTAGTTTCGTTGTGACAGTTTAGCTGTGAACTTCAGAAAAAAGCAAGAAAGATTTGGATTCACCCTCATACACTTAATGAGGGGATAAATAAACACTGAAAGTAAGAACTAAAAAGTGAACTATTTTCAACATTCAAGTGTTTACAGTCGATCAGCTGACTGTACCACATCTTTAGGCTCAATTGATGTTATATACCGTTGAGGAACAAACGTCCAGAATTAGTACAGTCCACTATAGGAAGATCTGAAATCCTAACGAGATTTGTCCTGTTTATACAGTTAACCTATGAATACAGATTCAGTATTAAATAGGTGTGCATAATAAGGTAGCCGGTGAATTTATCTATGTTTGTTATCAATTAAATAAATACATATTTTTGTAGCATGGAAAAAAAAAACAGCAGATAAGATGCTGTTTTTTTTCTTTCTGGATATTTATTAGTAGCTTTAGGGTTATTTGAACCTTAACAGTGCAAAGGATGTGAACAAGGGGCTGTGTGGTATGAACTCTTAAGATCTAAATGCATTGACAGCTTTTGCTCAAAAAACCCCACAGCAGTGTTGATCATGGGAAACAAATAACCATATGGAGATCTTCTTCTTAGTCATAAGACCTCACAAAGTGCAGGAGTGGCAAAACTTTTCTCCAGAAATGTCCTTCCAGTTTCTATTGAAACTGAAGATGTTATCTGGAAGTTTACTAAAGGTTATTAAATATGAAAACACAAAGTTAGCTTGATTGAATGTATATGTATGCTCCTGTGACTCCAAGTGAACCTTGTCTTATGTAATATCTCGTTGTGCCTCAACAGATTGTTGATGATTTGGGAATCATGTGGAGCCACAATGTGGCTTTTTTGGTAATACTTTTTTAGTCATCTAGTATTTTAACAAATTCTCTCAGCACAGAAACATCATGATAGAAAAAAAGCTATTCTCGCACAACCACTGAATTGTAAACCAAAATGTACACATTACTCCCTTTTAGAATATGTTTTGCTAGATAAATAATAGAGTGTTTAATGATGTTTCACACATGAAACTGCATATATTTTTTAGGACCTAATGAAGAAGAAATTTTACATTTGTATGGAATATTAAGGACATTTTTTTTGACCTGTGATTATGTAATTGTGCTCGCCAAGCTAAATGCCATTGAACTGAATGGCTGAAAATGATGAAGGTAATAGTTATAAAACCGCTTGACCCGACCTGCAGCCACCACGCCCAATCACACTGATCTCAGAAACTGCTCTATCTCATCAAATAAAATAGTCACACAATTTTGAGATGATGGGTGGAGGAGGAAGAGACACAGCTTTACTGTGAAATTACATGACAAATAGCCAGTTGCTTGGAAACCTTATGCTTAAGAAATCTGTCATTTAAAAAAAAAAAGATTGTTCTTTGAATGGTTTAGGAGTAACCCTCCAGTTAAGTGTTTCCTTTTAGACAAACAAACTAATGTAAACTCTGAATTTATTTATTAATTAAAGGGTTAAATAACAGTAGGTGACATCTTTCTTAATACTTTTTAAAGTGGAGCATGCTCTAACTTTACAAGAACTGCAGGAGGCGCTGCCGAGCATGGAGAAGTGGTAAAGCTCCAGGGATAGATGGCTTTCCTGTGGAATTTTCTAAATCATGCTGCTCCGTGTTGGACGTCCTCGGTAACAGTGCAGTGAGGGGAAAGTGTTGCAGAGCTCTGCTCTCTGGAGAATCTTATGAAATAAAGAATTAGAGACACGTCAGTTTGTTATGTGCTGATCATAAGGTCTTCTCAAAAGTTCTGGCATCAGACCAGATGGACTGACAAACAGGCTGCAGGTGTGAGGGGAGAGAGAATGAAGATGGCACAACGAGAGTGAGAGCACACAAAACAGAGGAGTTAGGAAAATATATTTAAGGATAACAGGATAGATCAACATAATAAAATAGAATCACTAGGACTGAGAAGGATTGAACTAAAGTAAAATAAAAACAAGGATAAAGTAATCAAATAAAAAAACTAAGGAATACAATAATAATAAAACTAGAATGAAAACAGCAAAATAGCTCAAAACAAGCAAACATCCTAACACTGTCTTTCTTTCTTCATCTGTTTTAAATGGCGGTTCTTTCAGCCTGGCGCCGTTGTTTCCAGATAAGCAGAGCAGTATAGGTGTCACCGCTGATGGAGTGTCCCAGAGTTCAAAGTGTAGATGGAAAATTAAATCAGTCCTGTTGCTGCGGGAACCAAGAATTGATCACAATTTGCTAGAGCGAAACACAACAACAATCCATGATAACGCATGGATCCAACATGAAACAGTGATCAGGTGAACAAAAACCCGTAGGGCATGAACGTATTCCACTTTAAAGTTTTGTTCAGCTGAAACAAAGGAGGCGACTGATGAACGGCTGGGATCCACCGTGTTCACATTCCCCTGGAAATATTGCTTTGGTGGGCAAGTGGCCACATTCAACCCATAAAAGGAGAGAAAATTATGCCAAGGCAGTGAAAAGCTTCTAATCTTTGACTCCAAGGTTTTTCATCTAAGCTACATCCACTGTGTTATATGGCTAATAAGTCACTACGCCATATTTTACAAAATTAAAAAACTAAACGCATTGCTCTTGTAAAACAAAAAAATAAATAAATCTAGGACTATTTTTAGGATTGCTAATTAGGAATTACTAAATGATCAGAGATATTATTGAATAACCTTTCAAAATTTCCGACCTTCGAAACTATAAATATCAAAAAGAATAATGAGTGACTAAATGAAATGACATAGCACTTTATTAAGACTTTTCACTGAAATAAGCCATTCTAGCATACAGACTATCCAGTGGCGAGCTACTGGATAGTCTGACAGAAGTGAGGCTGCTGGTGACACTTGACCTCTGACCTCCACCAGCAGGCAAGGCAGTGGAGTTCATGTCCAAGTACACAACAGCTGAAGCGGAAGAACTGAACTAATTTCAAAATAGCTGTCTTGTTTAACAGCAGCAGTAAAGTGACTTCAAGAACATTACAGTGTGGTAAAACATGCCAACTGTTGCCAAGTTAGTTTCATAAAAATTCTGAAGTACGCCCAAACGGGTAGAATGTCAAAACTTTGTATCTGAAATCTGGAAACTCAAAAAATAAAAACTGGATGAGAAAATAATAATAATACATTTTTTTAAAAATCGGAAAGCTATCGTCATCATTTGGACTTAAACAGAACGAACAGATTTCTCGGGGCATATTCCACAGTTTATGGCTCCTGGAAAAGGAATGAATGTGAAAGGGGAGATTTTGAGATCTGTCTGGAGTGAATTGGCCAAACAGACAGTCGTGGAACGTTTGCTTGGTGAAAAATGAATATGTTTCCACGGCTTCTGTTGAAATAGAGCAGACATGTACTGTCAACATTTTCTATTTTAATAGTTTGGTTTGTTTAGTATTTCTATGAAAGTCTTGGTCATTTTGACATCTCCACTTGTTCTCACTAGGAATTTACTCATTATTTCTGTCTGTCATCTCATTTTAGTTACAAGACAACTTGATTCTTCCTTTAAATAATGACTATTGACCATCGTTTCCACGGCACCACTGGTTCCATCTCCTGTCTGTGTTCCAGAAGTTACACCCTTTGTTACTCTCCCCTAACTTGAGCATCAGAAATTGATTAGCATGTGATGAATGATTTCTTTGAAATTGTTAAAAGTCAATATCAGTTTTCAATTTGACATTTTTACAATAATATTTTGGTAAGTTGCTTTCATGTACAATGAACGCACACTATCAGTATAACTTAACTCAATAATCAATATTACATTCAATGTGAAGGAAATGAGGTACTGTGGCCCTTTAGGGTTTCCATCATGCTTCATCTCACCTTCCTCCTCTGTCAGAGGTCTTTATCTTCCTCCTTCATGGCGTCCATGAATCATTTGTGTGGTTTTTCTAAGTTCCTCCTAACTGGAAGCTGCATGCTGAACATCTTGATTATCTGATCCCTGATGTACAGACACATTTAAAAAAACATGAGCATAAAAAGTTTATTTTAGTAACTCAACTCAGTGATTAATTCCCCACAGACTGATGTTTTTGAATCCTTTATGTCTCTTAAAATTAGACTATCAAGGACTGAGGGATTTTTCTATTGTCATATCACCTTTGCTTGTTATGAAATTCAAACTCAGGTCCCAGATTAAGAAAGTCTAAATAAATAAGTAATAAAGTAATTTATGTGATACATTGATATGTATGGGTGTGCGTGCGTGTAAATAATTTTACACACAGTAATAATAATAATAATAATAATAATAATAATATTGCATCAGACCCATGAAAAAATATTTTTAGAACAGAAATTTGTGCTCAACACAACATTAGGACAAAATTAGGACATTAGTCCTTGAAGGTTGCTATTTTCCAAGAGTATTTTTAATCTGCAAAAAACAAACCTACGTATGTTCTGATTTATTGAACATGACAGCTGCACCTTGAGCAGATCTCTCACACACACCTCACTACTGTCTCAATGTCCTTGTAGAGAACCTGCAGCACCCTCAGACGCTTTCTGTCAGCCAGTAGCATTGTTCCTGTGTTCCTGTGTCGGCTTCTCTTCATATCGTCCCTTGATACAGAGACACTCTGCAGTTCTCCATCAGCCACCTTATAACAAACATCAGTTCTGCAGCTCTCTTTCAGCATGAACCTACGCCATTAGTCATTGATCACCACCTCCTTATGAAATTGGTTCTGTAACTCTAAGTCAGTTTAAGCTGTGTACCTGGATGTGTTTCTGGTCTTCTCACAATATTTCACTGGGATCAGTAATAGAAGTTCAGAGTGGCTCAATCTAATCCTCATTTATGCTTCCTTCTTTGTCCCAATCTGTATTAAGCCAATTAAGAAGAATACAACAGTAGAAGATTATATTTTAGCTGTAGAATATTATTTTGACAAGCAAAAAAAAAAAAAAAAAAAAAAATCAGCGCAGTAAAATCTTGCTCTTAAAAAACAGTCTGAGATTACGAACTGAGAAATAAAATTTTCAGACAGGAAAAAGGTGTTCCTGGGATCAAAGTATCGTTTTTATTACACAATCAGAACTTTTACAGTACACGTTCTCATTGTGAATAGCACTTGATGGGCATCCCCGCCCTGCTCATGAACATTCATCAAGGTCATCAAGTAAACACACTCACTCACACCAAATTCAAACCTAAAGGGAACACACCCTTCCCCTATCGCTCAGTTACTTATTTACCAATTTTGCAACATCATGTACAGTTATTCAGCCTCTGCACCACCCAGTTATACTCAGTCCACGTGTTGGTTTAGACTTTCTCATCCACTATATATAGACCCCCCATCAGACACTCGGTCTTCTTATGCTGGTCATCATGGAAAGATTCAAGTTTCTGGTTTTGCTCTTATGGGTGTGTGGATGCACGGCACGAAAGGCACAGCAAAGGTTAGTTATCAGTATCAAAAATATACTGCTCAAAAAAAATAAAGGGAACACTTAAACAACACAATATAACTCCAAGCAAATCAAACTTCTGTGAAATCAAACTGTCCATCTAGGATGTGTTATTTGAGTGTTCCCTTTATTTTTTTGAGCAGTGTATAAATCACCACATTTTCAGAAGTAACCACATGTAATAATTACTGTAATAATATTTATTGCCTAACAAATGCCATAATTGAAAAGATATTTCATTATTTTGTTTTCCCAAATCTTCTAATGTATGGTCCATAATTCCCTTTTTTAACACCTTTGGAGTGGTGATTTAATGATATTTATATTATTTATATTTATTTAAATATAAATTTATTTATATTTATATTTATTTAAAAAGGATTTGACTGAAGGTCACTTCAGTCAAATCCTGAAGTGATTTGACTTCAGGATTTATTATTTATTTTAATAAATAATAAAAATAAAAATTTTATTATTTATTTAATAAAAATGAATAATTTTTATTATTTATTTATTTGTTGTTTTTTTTGCTAGATAAAATTGTTAATGCACTGTAGAACATTTGACAGTGGTTTAACTTGAAAATAAAAGTCCACCTTCTGCCTTGAAATTATTTTAAGTCAACAAGAAAATTGTTTTTGGTTATAACTCAGAAATTAAAGTTCATGAAGTTGATTTAATAACGAGATTAGATAAAAACATTGATTCTTATGTTAGTCTTTTAAATTGTGTGTTTTAACTTAATGCTGCAATTTAAATAATCATTTCACAACATGCAAGAAAAAAAATGTCTTCACTGTCTAGCTAAAGAGCACACTGTTGGGTATTATTTTTACTCACAATATCAACTTATATCTACTTATTTAATTTTAGAATAATTTAAGTTCTTATTATGAATTGTGTGAACAAACTTTCTGATCTGATAATGGATTTTATTAAATATCACAACAAATTCTGCTCAAAAAACATTCATTCTGAACAGGACATTCATTATACTCAAGCTTTGCAAACTGTTAGTTGCATTAAAATACATACTTGTCTTTTGTCAGTGTAACACATTCACGGTGCAATACAGGATGCAAAAACATGCCTCTAAGCAAACTTGGAAATAGTTCCCACACCTGTCTTTTTTCTTTCAGTTTTTTAAGTGCCAGCTTAAAAACTCCAGTTTATTCAACTATTGGAGGTTTGACAAAATTAATAAAAAGTTAACACAACTTACTGCTGCAAGTTTATCTTTCACAAAATCACACGTTTAGGTTCAAAATCTAAAACTCATTAATTTATTTCCTTGTAGAGTAGAAGATAGTAGACACAATTAAATGCAGCTCAAATGTTTTACGGTGTGGGATCGTTTCCAGCTCAGGGACATTTGCGTCTTCGTGGCATGCTATATGGTTTAAACCAGTCTAACCCAACAGGCTCTGCTGATTCCTAGAAAAACACTGAAAATCCATAATAATATTTAAGACTTCAAATTGAAATGATTCTTTATTCCTTCTTTCTTTTACAGCCTGCAGAGAAACCAGAGAGAAGATGGTATGTTGCATTTGATTTTGCTGTTGTTTCTTACAAAGAGTTTTAGCTTGTCAAAAATAAAAGGTTTTCCAGTTATACCTGTACATTTTTCATCATAAATGACCACAGACACATGTCGCAGCTTGTGATACTTTGCATCTGCAGCACCTCAGTGTCCTTGGGAATATCTTAGGCTTTATCTATTTCCTGCTTCTTATCTTCCACGTTTTCACCCTGCCTTCTTTCGTTGAATGTTTGGACATTCAACGAAAAGGAAACAAACATTTTGATATCAAGACTGTGAAACATTAATCATTTTCAATAGTGGATTTTTTTTTGTATGTTTTTCTAACTATTGATTTGATGTCGTTGGGGTTCGGTCGTGACCAGGGCCTTTCTGTCTGGAGTCTAAATGTTTTCCTGTCTATGCTTGAGGTTTCTCTAAGGACTTCAGCTTCCTCCTACCCTCCAAAAACATATAGTTAGACGTAATGTGGCCCAATGAACAGAAAAGTTGTTCTGTAATCCAAATGTTGTATCTTTCATTCAAATACCCTCCTGCCACATGCCAGTGTCCCAGGGGCAAGGCACTAAACCCTAATTTTCCTTCCGATTTGCTGGTTTATCAGAACGGCTTGATGAATGGTGTCAAGAGTGAAGCATTTAGACTCGTCTATTATAGTCCATTTAACGTTTGTCTGCTCTAAAGACTCTTGTTTGTGAGAATGTGGATGGATGCTTGTCTGCCCTGTGTGTTTCTGTCTTCTCTTGAGAGGGATAGTAAATAAATTAATTAATAAAATTGAACCAAATTAAATAAATAGAAAAAACACAGTTTGGGTTTTCTTTGTTGCACTTAATCCAGTTGAAAGAAACTGATTTGTTTGCACTCTCTTGGTTTGGTGCAAAAGAGATTGATGTACATATAGTTTTTGTGAAACTTAAGTCTGCAAGGAACCTGTGACACAAAATAAACAACTGACCTGCAGTAATGGAATAGAATAGAATAGACATTGTCCATCAGTGATGTTATTGTAGTCAGATTCTCCCATCAGGTGCTCTGGGTTATCCTAGCACAATGATGAGTTTAGATAAGCCCTGCAGTAATAAAATGGATCCATGTGTATCTGTCATGTCTCTCCACAGGTGTGATTACCTCCTGTGACTTTAATCAAGATAGTGAGCCATTCTGCAGCTTCACTCAGGACACGTCAGATAATGGTGACTGGACCCGACATAAAGGTTCAACACCGACCCCTGGCACCGGCCCCAACGGAGACTACCCTGATGAAAGTAAGTAGAAATACTCTTAGTTCTGTAATGTCCAAGGGAAACCTTCATGAGACTATAAGTTGTCCTTTTGTGCTCATGTTTTTCAGAGGGGTATTACATCTACCATGAGTGTGACAATGTGGCCAATGGACAAAAAGCTCGTCTGCTGAGCCCTGCCATCTCCTCACCAGCATCGAAGATCTGTGTTCATTTCTGGTATTACATGTATGGATCCGACACGAAGAACGTGTTGAAGGTTCTGTCAAAAACATCCTCTGGTGACAACGAGCTCTGGAAAAAGACAGGTTTTCAGAGTTCAGCCTGGTTGGGAGATTCTATCACGGTGTCCAAAGCAAGCAGTGAGAGTGTTACTGTGAGTGTTTCCAGATTACTGCAGATACTTTTTTAGCTCAGACAAACATGTAGGTGAAAGAAAAGAATAGACATTCCTATTTAAAGTTACTTCTACACATCTAATTTTACATGCCATTTATAATAGGCAGAAATGATTTCATCATAACATAATGACCACCCTACTGGCATGTAAAGAAGACAATGAAACATACAACATGTTATCAATGATAGCTATTTTTTTTGTCCATGCACAGATTGTGTTTGAGGCTCAAAGAGGGCTCACTCCATCCTGTGACTCAGCTCTGGACAACATAGTCATTACTGAGGGAGAATGTGCTGGTGAGTTCTGACACACAAGCTTGTATTTCTTTTATATTCATTTCCAATGATTATTGTCATCTAACCCTATTTGTGCCGAATCAATACCCACCTGTAACTCTTAACCTAAACCTAATGAGCACATTAACCATAATCTTATTTGAAAAGGTAAATGTCCCTTGGTTTTCTCTACAGCTTGCGACTCTGAATGTGACTTTGACACAACGGACGATCTGTGTGGGTGGACAGCTGACGATAACGAACTTGGGATCCGTTTTCTACAATATGCTGGGCAAACAGAGACGGAGGGCACCGGACCTAACGACGACTTCTCAAAACCCGGATGTAAGGAGACTTTGTGTCTGGTTTTCAATCATTGTGTAACAAAAATTTATGCTAAATGAATAAAAAGGTGTTTTGTGTAGTTCTTGCCAAAAAGACAACTTGTGTTACAGTTAGTCATTACAAATGCAAGTCTCAAGTCTTTATGTAAAAATTTAAAACAAAATTCCAGAAAGGTCAGTGTAAAATTTCAAAATTGTTTGTATATGTGTGCAGTTGGACAATACATGTTGCTGGATTCTTTTGATGCTGTCCCTGGAATGAGTTGTCAACTCAGGAGTCCTGTGATACCATCCACCTCTGGATGTTTGGAACTCAGCTTTCATTACTACCTGTATGGTACCAGCACCACCATGGAAATCAGTGTCCATGCCATCACAGGTAAAATTATAGATTCATCTAATGTTACAATTACAACTTTGCCATACTTAATTGGTTTGTTTCCTCTTTATTCTTTTAGCAGGTGGAAGCCTTGGAAACCCATTATTTAATGTCACAGGTAACCAGGGTCAGGGCTGGAAACCTGCAGCGGTCCGCGTGGAGGGAACTGGGAACATTCAGGTAAATTCATGGAAGTAATTTGTTCTTTTTCTTGTATGTGTAAGATCAGGACCCTGAATCAGCCTGCTAACTTTAAGAAACTGGATAATGATTGCATGCCAAAAGTACTGCCCCAACAATTTAACATAATACTTTACACAATGTGCAAATAAAAAGAAAAGTTCTTTATGTGGAATTATGACTGGATAGGAAACCCATTTTAAAGCATTTTGCTCAATCTGAATTAGGTTAAAAAATTGCTGCATCAGGAAGTGTGTAAGATTTCTTGTTTTGATTTTTTTTCAGTTTGTAATTGTTGGCAAATATGGTGAAACACCGAAGACTGATGTTGCTGTTGATGCTGTGTGCATCAAGTCCTGCACTGGTAAGAAATTTAAGGAGATAAATTAGTCTCAAAAAGATTCACAAAGCGTACAATAAGATTTGTATGTGTACAATATGATCCACAAGTGTACAAGAAAAGCTCAGACTTGTTGTCATGGCAACTAATAACAATGCCACTTTCATGTATCAGGATTAAACACCAAAGCTGTTTGCTTTACCTATAAAAGGGTTTGGAGGTGCTGTGGTGGCACAACGGTTGGTGATTGCGCACGTGAGGAGGCCTTAGTCAAGAGATTGCGGGTTTGAGTCCCGGCCTAATAACCTTTTCTGCATGTCCTCCCACTCTCTCATTGCCTTCATTCCTATTGGTTCACTGTCAGATGGAGGCTACTAGAGACAATAAAACCTTAATATAGAGTGTTTTTTTTAATTACTTCCTGAATGTATATGAACCAATTTTGCATAATAGGAAATTGAAACAATGAAGTTAATTTATGAAAAACTCCCTTTTCCTTATATTTAGCTCTGCCAACTACACCTAAACCACCAACCCAAGGACCAACCACACCACCACGTATGACACATATCTGAATAGTTTTGCAAAAATGATTGAATACATTTATGTTGTCAATTCAAAAGGTTTCTTCTGCTGTTTTCATGAGTTATTTTTTTGTGAACAGAACCAACTCCTCCAACAACTAAACCACCAACTCCTCCAACAACTAAACCAACAACTAAACCACCAACTCCTCCAACAACTCCTAGACCAACTACACCACCACGTATGACACATATCTGAATAGTTTTGCAAAAATGATTGAATACATTTATGTTGTCAATTCAAAAGGTTTCATCTGCTGTTTTCCTGTTTCTGTCAACAGAACCGTGTCCACCTAATGCAGAGTACATCGATTGTGGTCCAGCTTGTATCCCTACATGCATGGAACCTTCCACCAACTGTTCTGGCTCCTGCATCAGTGGATGCTTCTGCAAACCTGGATTTGTCTTCAAGGGACGAAAGTGTGTTCCTCTGGATAAATGTGGCTGCCTGGATGATGACAAGAATTATTATGAGGTCAGATTGCATGTTGATGAAACATATATCTAATTTACAAAGGACAAAATACTCATATGAACATGAGAAACAGCTTCTGGCTCTTCTCCTCCAGGTGAATCCAGTTACTGATCCCTTGTTTTTCTTCTGATTTCAGCCTGGTGAGCTAGTTTCAGGAAATGGATGTTCAAAGCTGTGTCGCTGTTTGGGGAACTACACTTTTGAATGTGTTGATAACTCCTGTGATCCAACTGAAGAGTGTCGAGAGGTTGATGGTGTTTCCAGCTGCTATCCTAAAGGTAATGATGCCTCAGTAAACCTCAAATATTTTCATTTTCAACAACTCTTTAGCTCTCAATCATGTAACAGAAGTAAGTTTCATTCACTACAATATGTAGAACAAACAGTTTATGAATCAGAAAGCACTCACTGCTAAGAATCCTGTGATGTGTAGCTTGTAGCTTTTCGGTCCCCTAGGTACATCAACATGCATAGCAACTGGAGATCCTCACTACACAACCTTTGACAAACGCAAATACAACTTCATGGGAAACTGCAGCTATCTGATGTCTGCACCTTGCAACACCACAAGTCTGCCGTACTTTGAGGTCCACACAGACAACGAATACCGATACAACAGGCCCACCATCTCCTATGTCAAGGCTGTACATGTTTACGTGTACATGTTGAAGATCTCCATTCTCAAAGGTGGAACTGTGCAGGTAGGAAATACTGGGAGAAGGTTAAGAATGAGGCTTGTTGATTAGTCAGCGTTGTTATCACAGCTCTGAACATCTGGACCATCTTTGGAGATTTATGAAACTCTTGCTTCTGGCAGTATAATTTCTATTTTACTTACCAATCAAATCAATTACATTTTATTTGGACAGCACATTTCAGCAGCAAGGCATTTCAAAGTACTTTTCATCATAACAAACATAGAAACACAAAGTCATGCAACTTAGAATTAAGTTTGAAGGTTTTCAATTTGGGAATTGAAGAAAAATCATTGCTGTGTTTTAGTGACAACATTTCCTGGTTTGTGTTTTTCCACACCTGCTTTTTCCATCTAGGTGAATGGGAGCAATGTAAACCTTCCAGTGAGTCCATCCCCTGGTGTCTCTGTCTTCAAGTCAGGAAAACATTACACCGTGTCCACAAACTTTGGCTTAACTGTTCGCTATGATGGAAACCACTTCATGGACATCAAAGTGATCAAGGAGTGAGTGATGACCTCACTTCCTTTTAACTTATGCTGTCTTTTCTTCTGTTCTTCTAGGGAAGCAGACAGTTTATGGTTCATGTGTCTCAAATTCATGGACATCATAAGACATTGAGACAAAAAGCCACAAATATTTCTGAGGAAACTTTAAAGTGTCTTACAGTACTACACAACTATTAACCAGATATTTTCTGTGAACTTCAGCTATGAGGACAAACTGTGTGGACTGTGTGGAGATTACAATGGAAACACTAAAGACGACTTCCGTAAACCAGATGGATCCTTGACAAGCAATCCAAATGACTTTGGTCACAGCTGGACCACTGATCCAGAGTGAGTATTGGACAAATAAAGACAGATCCGGAAAACCAACAAAACCTTGTTTCTTTAAACATAAATATATGTCATTTCAAAAGATAGTGAATGACTTTTCAAATCTAACTTTATGAGTTCATCTTCCTTTTGATTCTGTATGATTGATTCAGTTTATTTAGTTCAGTACAATTAGCATAATGAATACTAATTGATGAACCCAACTGGTATTGACAGGTGTAATCAGAAACCTAACACCACCATTCCTGGATGTGATCAAGAAGAGGAGGATCTTTATGAGAGCTCTGGATACTGTGGGATCCTTCTGGATAAAAACGGCCCCTTCGCTGCATGCCACCCCAAAGTCCAGCCAAACGTATGTGGAGTCTAGTAGGAACATTTTGTCTAGCAGGCAGCTTTACTGATGTTGTAAAAACCACAGATTATAACAGCTTTGTAAAACAATGTGATTTATGAGGAACTCTTCATAGTCAAACTGAGTCTTTTGGTGACTGAATGGTTGCTGCTGCTTTCTGTGACACATTTAACATTAGATCAGAGACACCATTGGTATTGAAACTCAGCGAATGAATTGATTGCTTTCAGAACTACTTCAGGGACTGTGTGTTTGACTTGTGTGAACTGGATGGAGCCAGACCCATTCTATGTGAAGCTATTGAGGCCTATGTCACTGAGTGCCAGGACCGTGGCGTCGCCATTGGACCCTGGAGGAATGAAACTTTTTGTCGTGAGTATTGAAGCTGTGAACCATTAGATGGAGGTTAGAGTGAAGGCTTTGGCGGTTTATAATGCTCAGAATGGACTTCACCAAAGTTTCCATCTGAAGATCAATACGATTAGATATGATCAGCATTTGATAGGATTTAATATTCAGTGAACACTTCATCCAGTTTGCATTAGACTGCAGTTTTATAACATGATGGAGGCGTTTTAGGGCGTTATAGATCCAAATGGCTTCAGAAAAACAATCTATTAACTTTTCTGTGAATTTCTTGGACTGAAGGTAATTTAACCACAATTACAGCTTTTCTGTCAGCTCTTAGGTTCAACGTTTTCATTTTGGTGGAGTTTTTAGATTCTCTGTCTAAACAGAAAACTGACTTGTTTTCTTCCTAAAGATATTTTCTTCAATCTGAATCGGTGAAATATACTCAGATTATATATGAAGAAAGTTAGCTAAAAATCTACCTGGCTAAGAGCCACGACATATAAAAATATAACAACTGAATTTGTGCCCCTATAATTGACTTTTGACTGTCTTCCCTTAGCACTGAACTGCAGCAGTAACAGCCACTATGAGCCCTGTGCTGACCCCTGTCAGGAGACCTGCTCTAGAAAACCTTCCTCCTGTAGCGGACCGTGCTCTGAGGCGTGTGTGTGTGATCCTGGTTATGTGCTAAGTGCTGGCAAGTGTGTCGCAAGTAATACTTGTGGCTGCAATCACACAAATGGCCAGTATTACGAGGTAATTGTGACTGTATTTCTATTAAGCCCCGTATACTTAATACTTTCTAACACAAAGCTGTGTTGCTGTTTGAGGAACTACACTTTTGAATGTGTTTTCTACTTCAGCACTTTAAAGTGCTGAAGTAGAAAGTTTTACTTGCTTTCTACTGGACTGCTTCTTTTGCTTGGTGAAGACTTTCTTCTTCTCCAGTCCTGAACATGGTTGGAAGAAACATTCATATAAATTTTCCTTCAAGCAATCAGCAATAGTTCAACCATTATGGTTGGGCAATTAAATGAGTCTCTAGCCCTTTCCTCTGTCCAACTCAGTCTTTGGGTTTTTCTTGCTTAAACACGTCCCTAACAATGTCATAGGACATATTTTGCTCTCATGTCCAAGACGTGAATTGCTGATGAAACACTTTGAGAGATGAGAGGAACTGCAGAGCAGGTGTTGGAAAGATTAAACCTGTGGCAACTTCCTCTGTTTATTTTTCTACTCTCATATTTAATCCAGAATATGATCATTCTCTAAAACCATTTATCTTCCCTGTCCAACATGCATTTGCTGTCTTCAGGCCACTGTCCATACACAAAACAGACATTTGTTTTTGTTAAATGAACATTTGCTAAGAGATAACCAGCTGCTGTTTCTTCTATTTTGCTGTGTGAGATTTTGAGCTACTTTGTGTTTGTTTCAGCCTGGAGATGAGTTCTATTTGGAGGACTGTAAACTGAAGTGCAAGTGTAATGCTCCATTTGTTACCTGTGAGGCGTCAGTGTGTCCCCCGATGCACGAGTGCAAAGTGCAGGATGGAGAGTTGGGCTGCTATCCTAGTAAGTTTACCTCCTCTCAAAGTAAAGAGAACAGTTACCACAAGAACATCTACTCAACCCATACCAAAACCAACAAGTGTTCCAGTTGATCTGATTTTATCATCTCATTACAAATATTTTCTTCTGCTGTTTTCATGAGTTATTATTTTTTGTGAACAGAACCAACTCCTCCAACAACTAAACCACCAACTCCTCCAACAACTAAACCACCAACTCCTCCAACAACTAAACCAACAACTAAACCACCAACTCCTCCAACAACTAAACCACCAACTCCTCCAACAACTCCTACACCAACTACTCCAAAACCACAAACCCAAGGACCAACCACACCACCACGTATGACACATATCTGAATAGTTTTGCAAAAATGATTGAATACATTTATGTTGTCAATTCAAAAGGTTTCTTCTGCTGTTTTCATGAGTTATTTTTTTGTGAACAGAATCAACTCCTCCAACAACTAAACCACCAACTCCTCCAACAACTAAACCACCAACTCCTCCAACAACTAAACCAACAACTAAACCACCAACTCCTCCAACAACTAAACCACCAACTCCTCCAACAACTCCTACACCAACTACTCCAAAACCACAAACCCAAGGACCAACCACACCACCACGTATGACACATATCTGAATAGTTTTGCAAAAATGATTGAATACATTTATGTTGTCAATTCAAAAGGTTTCTTCTGCTGTTTTCATGAGTTATTTTTTTGTGAACAGAACCAACTCCTCCAACAACTAAACCACCAACTCCTCCAACAACTAAACCACCAACTCCCCCAACAACTAAACCACCAACTCCTCCAACAACTCCTAGACCAACTACACCAAAACCACAAACCCAAGGACCAACCACACCACCACGTATGACACATATCTGAATAGTTTTGCAAAAATGATTGAATACATTTATGTTGTCAATTCAAAAGGTTTCATCTGCTGTTTTCCTGTTTCTGTCAACAGAACCGTGTCCACCTAATGCAGAGTACATCGATTGTGGTCCAGCTTGTATCCCTACATGCATGGAACCTTCCACCAACTGTTCTGGCTCCTGCATCAGTGGATGCTTCTGCAAACCTGGATTTGTCTTCAAGGGACGAAAGTGTGTTCCTCTGGATAAATGTGGCTGCCTGGATGATGACAAGAATTATTATGAGGTCAGATTGCATGTTGATGAGAACATATATCTAATTTACAAAGGACAAAATACTCATATGAACATGAGAAACAGCTTCTGGCTCTTCTCCTCCAGGTGAATCCAGTTACTGATCCCTTGTTTTTCTTCTGATTTCAGCCTGGTGAGCTAGTTTCAGGAAATGGATGTTCAAAGCTGTGTCGCTGTTTGGGGAACTACACTTTTGAATGTGTTGATAACTCCTGTGATCCAACTGAAGAGTGTCGAGAGGTTGATGGTGTTTCCAGCTGCTATCCTAAAGGTAATGATGCCTCAGTAAACCTCAAATATTTTCATTTTCAACAACTCTTTAGCTCTCAATCATGTAACAGAAGTAAGTTTCATTCACTACAATATGTAGAACAAACAGTTTATGAATCAGAAAGCACTCACTGCTAAGAATCATGTGATGTGTAGCTTGTAGCTTTTCTTTCCCCTAGGTACATCAACATGCATAGCAACTGGAGATCCTCACTACACAACCTTTGACAAACGCAAATACAACTTCATGGGAAACTGCAGCTATCTGATGTCTGCACCTTGCAACACCACAAGTCTGCCGTACTTTGAGGTCCACACTGACAACGAATACCGATACAACAGGCCCACCATCTCCTATGTCAAGGCTGTACATGTTTACGTGTACATGTTGAAGATCTCCATTCTCAAAGGTGGAACTGTGCAGGTAGGAAATACTGGGAGAAGGTTAAGAATGAGGCTTGTTGATTAGTCAGCTTTGTTATCACAGCTCTGAACATCTGGACCATCTTTGGAGATTTATGAAACTCTTGCTTCTGGCAGTATAATTTCTATTTTACTTACCAATCAAATCAATTACATTTTATTTGGACAGCACATTTCAGCAGCAAGGCATTTCAAAGTACTTTTCATCATAACAAACATAGAAACACAAAGTCATGCAACTTAGAATTAAGTTTGAAGGTTTTCAATTTGGGAATTGAAGAAAAATCATTTGCTGTGTTTTAGTGACAACATTTCCTGGTTTGTGTTTTTCCACACCTGCTTTTTCCATCTAGGTGAATGGGAGCAATGTAAACCTTCCAGTGAGTCCATCCCCTGGTGTCTCTGTCTTCAAGTCAGGAAAACATTACACCGTGTCCACAAACTTTGGCTTAACTGTTCGCTATGATGGAAACCACTTCATGGACATCAAAGTGATCAAGGAGTGAGTGATGACCTCACTTCCTTTTAACTTATGCTGTCTTTTCTTCTGTTCTTCTAGGGAAGCAGACAGTTTATGGTTCATGTGTCTCAAATTCATGGACATCATAAGACATTGAGACAAAAAGCCACAAATATTTCTGAGGAAACTTTAAAGTGTCTTACAGTACTACACAACTATTAACCAGATATTTTCTGTGAACTTCAGCTATGAGGACAAACTGTGTGGACTGTGTGGAGATTACAATGGAAACACTAAAGACGACTTCCGTAAACCAGATGGATCCTTGACAAGCAATCCAAATGACTTTGGTCACAGCTGGACCACTGATCCAGAGTGAGTATTGGACAAATAAAGACAGATCCGGAAAACCAACAAAACCTTGTTTCTTTAAACATAAATATATGTCATTTCAAAAGATAGTGAATGACTTTTCAAATCTAACTTTATGAGTTCATCTTCCTTTTGATTCTGTATGATTGATTCAGTTTATTTAGTTCAGTACAATTAGCATAATGAATACTAATTGATGAACCCAACTGGTATTGACAGGTGTAATCAGAAACCTAACACCACCATTCCTGGATGTGATCAAGAAGAGGAGGATCTTTATGAGAGCTCTGGATACTGTGGGATCCTTCTGGATAAAAACGGCCCCTTCGCTGCATGCCACCCCAAAGTCCAGCCAAACGTATGTGGAGTCTAGTAGGAACATTTGTCTAGCAGGCAGCTTTACTGATGTTGTAAAAACCACAGATTATAACAGCTTTGTAAAACAATGTGATTTATGAGGAACTCTTCATAGTCAAACTGAGTCTTTTGGTGACTGAATGGTTGCTGCTGCTTTCTGTGACACATTTAACATTAGATCAGAGACACCATTGGTATTGAAACTCAGCGAATGAATTGATTGCTTTCAGAACTACTTCAGGGACTGTGTGTTTGACTTGTGTGAACTGGATGGAGCCAGACCCATTCTATGTGAAGCTATTGAGGCCTATGTCACTGAGTGCCAGGACCGTGGCGTCGCCATTGGACCCTGGAGGAATGAAACTTTTTGTCGTGAGTATTGAAGCTGTGAACCATTAGATGGAGGTTAGAGTGAAGGCTTTGGCGGTTTATAATGCTCAGAATGGACTTCACCAAAGTTTCAATCTGAAGATCAATATGATGAGCAATGATCAGCATTTGATAGGTTTTGATATTCAGTGGACACTGTCATGTTGGATCAAAGTTTCTTAACCCACATGCGAGAACACAATCAGGTCAGGCAAGTAATGAACAATAATAGTTTGAGTCCAGGGGAAAGGGGTAGGGGAATGAGTTCTGGAACTGATGACCGGATCGTCGGACTGTCAACGAGAGGCTACAGGTTAGCAAGAGGGGTTGAGTGAGTCTTTGCAGGATAAACAGGTTAGGTCTTACTTGGAGTGAATCAGTATGGTAGCTGGCAGAGCGCTGGAGAAGAAGGCTTCGTTGGAGGGCGGACAGGTAGTATGGCGAAAAGAGCGGAGTCCGACTAGGTCCAGAAATAACGAACCTCCAGATGGATTCGGGCACGGCCAGGAAATCCTGTGGCGTCACGAAGGGGAGTCCAAAAAAACGGGGTGGAATAGATAGCTCAGAACCCCGGGGCAGACGGCACACTCGGGGAGCCACGAGGAGACAGCGGGTTCACCTGGCGTGAGAAACAACAGGGAATTAGCTCGAAATAAAAAGCACAGCGGGCCCTTTCATGAAACGACCGTTACCAAGGTAAACAACACTGATGTGAAGAGAAGTCGTTCCGCTGCTGCTATATACACCCAGACCGCGCCTTCCAAACAAGCTGCAGGTGCGTCAACGGGTTTGGAACCGCATCACTCCATGGGCTCTGTAACCTGGCGGCATCTAGTGGATGCTAAGGGAAGTAGCAGGAGCTCCAGGAAAAAAAAAGGGAACAGGAGAAAAAGAAAAAAGAAACAAAAAAGGAAACAGACCCTGACAGACACTTCATCCAGTTTGCATTAGACTGCAGTTTTATAACATGATGGAGGCGTTTTAGGGCGTTATAGATCCAAATGGCTTCAGAAAAACAATCTATTAACTTTTCTTTGAATTTCTTGGACTGAAGGTAATTTAACCACAATTACAGCTTTTCTGTCAGCTCTTAGGTTCAACGTTTTCATTTTGGTGGAGTTTTTAGATTCTCTGTCTAAACAGAAAACTGACTTGTTTTCTTCCTAAAGATATTTTCTTCAATCTGAATCGGTGAAATATACTCAGATTATATATGAAGAATGTTAGCTAAAAATCTACCTGGCTAAGAGCCACGACATATAAAAATATAACAACTGAATTTGTGCCCCTATAATTGACTTTTGACTGTCTTCCCTTAGCACTGAACTGCAGCAGTAACAGCCACTATGAGCCCTGTGCTGACCCCTGTCAGGAGACCTGCTCTAGAAAACCTTCCTCCTGTAGCGGACCGTGCTCTGAGGCGTGTGTGTGTGATCCTGGTTATGTGCTAAGTGCTGGCAAGTGTGTCGCAAGTAATACTTGTGGCTGCAATCACACAAATGGCCAGTATTACGAGGTAATTGTGACTGTATTTCTATTAAGCTCCGTTTACTTAATACTTTCTAACACAAAGCTGTGTTGCTGTTTGAGGAACTACACTTTTGAATGTGTTTTCTACTTCAGCACTTTAAAGTGCTGAAGTAGAAAGTTTTACTTGCTTTCTACTGGACTGCTTCTTTTGCTTGGTGAAGACTTTCTTCTTCTCCAGTCCTGAACATGGTTGGAAGAAACATTCATATAAATTTTCCTTCAAGCAATCAGCAATAGTTCAACCATTATGGTTGGGCAATTAAATGAGTCTCTAGCCCTTTCCTCTGTCCAACTCAGTCTTTGGGTTTTTCTTGCTTAAACATGTCCATAACAATGTCATAGGACATATTTTGCTCTCATGTCCAAGACGTGAATTGCTGATGAAACACTTTGAGAGATGAGAGGAACTGCAGAGCAGGTGTTGGAAAGATTAAACCTGTGGCAACTTCCTCTGTTTATTTTTCTACTCTCATATTTAATCCAGAATATGATCATTCTCTAAAACCATTTATCTTCTCTGTCCAACATGCATTTGCTGTCTTCAGGCCACTGTCCATACACAAAACAGACATTTGTTTTTGTTAAATGAACATTTGCTAAGAGATAACCAGCTGCTGTTTCTTCTATTTTGCTGTGTGAGATTTTGAGCTACTTTGTGTTTGTTTCAGCCTGGAGATGAGTTCTATTTGGAGGACTGTAAACTGAAGTGCAAGTGTAATGCTCCATTTGTTACCTGTGAGGCGTCAGTGTGTCCCCCGATGCACGAGTGCAAAGTGCAGGATGGAGAGTTGGGCTGCTATCCTAGTAAGTTTACCTCCTCTCAAAGTAAAGAGAACAGTTACCACAAGAACATCTACTCAACCCATACCAAAACCAACAAGTGTTCCAGTTGATCTGATTTTATCATCTCATTACAAATATTTTCTTCTGCTGTTTTCATGAGTTATTATTTTTTGTGAACAGAACCAACTCCTCCACCAACTAAACCACCAACTCCTCCAACAACTAAACCACCAACTCCTCCAACAACTAAACCACCAACTCCTCCAACAACTAAACCACCAACTCCTCCAACAACTCCTAGACCAACTACACCAAAACCACAAACCCAAGGACCAACCACACCACCAGTATGACACAATGCTTTTCAAATTCAAGTTATCTTTTTTGATTCAATTGCAGTTTAAGTTAGTACAATTCATAAGCATTTAAACCCAAATTTTACAGGTGTTCGAAAAACACCACCTTTGGATGTGTAAAAAGGACTTTAAGGCTTGGAATTTTCCTTCTATAAAACGGCCCCTTGCTGAGCCCCCCTCCAGCCAAACTTTGGAGATAAAATTTTTTCAGCACAGCATAGTTTTAAAACCCAAATTATGTTTGAAAAATTGATTTTAGGCTTTCTGTCAAACTAGTCTTTTGGTTTGGTTCTCTCTTTCTTGGACAATTTTCTTAGTCAAGACCCAATTGGTATTGAAACCACTGAAGATTGAGAAACTTCAGGCGGTGTTTGAGGTTAACTGGTGGGCCAACCCTTTATTTCTATTCCTATTACGATGGGACCTCCCCATTCCCTGGGGAAATGAAATTTTGTCTAGATTGAACAACCATTGTGGGGTTAATGAATTTGGGGTTTAAAGCTCGTCTTCCCAAATTTCCTTGAAATTAATTGGTGTCAGCTTTGATAGGTTTTAATTTAGTGAAACTTTCCCAGTTTATTGCTCATTTTTAAAACTGTGGAGGCGTTTTCGTTTAAGATAAAGGTTCAGAAAAAATTTTCTTTTCTGTAATTTCTTATAAGGAATTTAACCACAAACACTTTTCTTCACCTTACAACGTTTTCATTTTGGTGGATTTTTAATTCTCTTTAAACAAAAATTTTTTCTTTAAAGTATTTTTTTTGAACGGGAAAATTCTCAAATAAAAAAATTCAAAAATTACCCAAACCACACAAAAAATAAACAACAATTTTCCCCTAAAACTTTTACTTCTTCCCACACTAAACCACAGAACACCACAACCCGTTGACCCCTTCGGAATTCAAAAATTTCCTTAGGGCCTTCAGGGTTTTGTGTCCTGGTTTTTTTGTGCGGCAATTTCCAATAAACTTTCTCAAACAAAACCATTTCAAATTTACACATTAAACCCCACAATCTTTCAACACAAACCTTTTAAACTCACAATTTTTCACCACAAAAGGCAAAAAAACTTGCCTACTGATGTTTTTTTTGGTGAAACTTTTTTTTCCATCCAAAGGTTGGGTTCATATAAATTTTTTAAGCAATCCAAATTAACCAATTTCAAAATACCACCCTTTCCTCCCAACTACTTTTTTCCTAAACATTCCAAACAATTCTAGGACAATTTTCCCACCAAACAAGCAAAAACCCAAGATGAAAACTGAAAGGTTTGGAAAGATTAAACTTGGCAATTCCCGTTTATTTTTTTCTTTTTTAACCAAAGTTTCCTAAAACCATTTATTTGTCCAACTGATTTCTTCTTCAGGACTTCCAACCAAAACGTTTGTTTTTTAAATGAACTTTGCAAAGGGTTTTCCAGGCGTTTTTTTTCTTGGAATTTTGGCTCTTTGTGTTTGTTTATGGAGTAGTTCATTTGGAGGATTAAACTAATCAAGGAATCTCCATTTGACCTGGAGGCTCGGTTCCCCCTCAGGTGAAAGTCGGATGGGGTTCTCTATTAGGTTTACCTTTCAAAGAAAAGGAAAGTTCCAAAGCTTTCCCCTAAAAACCAACAAATTTATTGTTGATTTTATCTTATTACAAAATTTTCTTTGTGTTTTCAGGTTTTATTTTTTGGAAAAACCAATACCAATAAACCCAACCCAACAAAAACCAACTTCCCCAAATAAACCCCAACCCTCCAAAACAACCCAAAAAACCCCAACCCAAACCCAGACCAATAACCAAAACCCCCCCCAACCACCAGATGAACAATTAATTTTTCAAAAATTTGAAACAATTTCAATTCAAAAGGACTGCGTTTTCCTGTTTCTGCAACGAACCCCACCAATGCGGTACTTTGGGTCCAGCGATCCCTACACAGGCCCCACCCTTTCGGCTCCTGTCGTGGATGTTTGAAACCTATTTTCTTCAAGGGGAAATGTGCCCTTGGAAAATTGGGGGTAGAAAGTTTTATAGGTCAGTTGATGTTTGAACATTTCAATTTAAAAAAAAATTCTTGCATAAAAATTCTTTTTCCCTCCATAATCCATTACATTTTTTTTCCATTTCAGCCGGTATATTTCAAAATGGACAAAGCTGGTTGTGTTTGGGTCATTTTGAATTGGAAATCCTTGTTAAGGTGCAATTTGGTTTTTCACCTGGTTTCCTCAGTAAACCCAATTTTTCTTTTCAACACCTTTGTTCTCTGTCAAAGTAAAACCCTACAAATTGTAAACAAACTTTTTAACGGCATATGAAAACTTATGGACTTTAGTTTTCCCCTTTTAGGTACTCAACTCCAAACTGGGTCCTCCTCCCCTTTGAAAAGCAAATAAATTCATGGGCTCATTCTGATTCTACCTTGAACAAAAACCCTATTTGAGGAACCAAAAGTACCGATACAACACCCAATTTTTTTTTACATGACGTGTAATGTTGAAGATTCCATTTAAATAACGTCGGTAAAAAGGGAAATTAAAAAGGGTTTTAATACTTTGTTTCACAGCTTGAACATTGGACCATTTTGAGATTTAAAACCCGTCGGAAAAAACTTTTTCTTAAATAAATAATTCATTTTATTTGGAAGACTTTCAACAAATTTCAAATCTTTTATCTAAAAAATAGAAAAAAGTCATCAATTAGAATTAATTTGAATTTTAATTGGGAATTGAAAAAATTTTGCGGTTTTAGGACAACATTTCCTGGTTTGTGTTTTAAGTTTTATTAGGTTGGGACTGAAACCTTCCGTACCCCCTTGCTCTGCCAAGTCAGGAAACTTAAGGTCCAAAAGGAACTTTGCTAGAGGCCACTTATGGTAAAACAGGATATAACCTTTTTTTAACATGTGTTTTTTTTTCTTCTAGGGAACGAAGTTTTGGTTATGTGTCTCTTCTGGACACATAAACATTAGACAAAAACCAAAATATTTCTAGGAAATTTAAATGCTTCAGACTACCAACTTTGAATTTTTGTGAACTTAGCAGAACAAACTTGTGGACTTGGGGAATTCAATGGCCAAAGACGTTCCGTCCAATGGACCTTGAAAGAATAAATTTTGGTAAGCTGGACCATGATGAGTATTTGGTAAAGCAGATGGAAACCAACCAAATTTTTTTTAAAATAAATATATGCATTTCAAAAGATAGGTTGATTTTCAAATTAACTTTAAGTTATCCCTTTTTTACATGGACAATTTAGTTCAGCAAAGTAATGAAATAATTTGAACCCAAGGAGAAGGGAATCGAAACCTAAACCCCAATTCCTGGATTGTCAAGAAGAGGAATTTTAGAGGTTGGAAGTGGGTCCTTCGGATAAAAGGTTGCTCTGAAACCAGAAAGTAGTGGAGCTGAGGAAATTTTGGCGGCAGTTTAATGGAAAAAACCCGATTTAAACAGTTTGAAAACAATTGATTTATGGGCCCAAGAAATTCTTTTGGTACGAAGGGTCCCGTGAAATTTAACGCAGAGCACCTTGGAGAAACCAGGAAGTTATTGCTTTAGAAACCAGGGGGTTTTTGCTTGGTTAAGGAAGCCGCCCTTCATGGAAGCTTTAGGACACTGAGTGAGGACCGTCGTCGCCATTACCCGGGGTAAACTTTTGGTGGTAGGTTGGAACCATTAATGGGGTTAATGGGCTTTGGGGTTTTAAGAGAAGGACTTCAAAAAGAAAAAAGAAAAGAACAAAGGAAACGGAACACTTTTTCCAGTTTGCATTAGACTGCAGTTTTTAAATAAGGGGGGGGGGAAAAAAATTTTAAAAAAAATTTTCTTTTTTTTTTTGGAGAATAAAAAAACCTTTTTTCCCTTTTTCCCTTTTTTTTTGGGGTTTTTAATTCTTTTAAACAAAAACTGACTTGTTTTCTTCCTAAAGATATTTTTTTCAATCTGAATCGGTGAAATATACTCAGATTATATATGAAGAAAGTTAGCTAAAAATCTACCTGGCTAAGAGCCACGACATAAAAATATAACAACTGAATTTGTGCCCCTATAATTGACTTTTGACTGTCTTCCCTTAGCACTGAACTGCAGCATAACAGCCACTATGAGCCCTGTGCTGACCCCTGTCAGGAGACCTGCTCTAGAAAACCTTCCTCCTGTAGCGGACCGTGCTCTGAGGCGTGTGTGTGTGATCCTGGTTATGTGCTAAGTGCTGGCAAGTGTGTCGCAAGTAATACTTGTGGCTGCAATCACACAAATGGCCAGTATTACGAGGTAATTGTGACTGTATTTCTATTAAGCTCCGTTTACTTAATACTTTCTAACACAAAGCTGTGTTGCTGTTTGAGGAACTACACTTTTGAATGTGCTTTCTACTTCAGCACTTTAAAGTGCTGAAGTAGAAAACAACTGGACTGCTTCTTTTGCTTGGTGAAGACTTTCTTCTTCTCCAGTCCTGAACATGGTTGGAAGAAACATTCATATAAATTTTCCTTCAAGCAATCAGCAATAGTTCAACCATTATGGTTGGGCAATTAAATGAGTCTCTAGCCCTTTCCTCTGTTCAACTCAGTCTTTGGGTTTTTCTTGCTTAAACATGTCCCTAACAATGTCATAGGACATATTTTGCTCTATGTCCAAGACGTGAATTGCTGATGAAACACTTTGAGAGATGAGAGGAACTGCAGAGCAGGTGTTGGAAAGATTAACCTGTGGCAACTTCCTCTGTTTATTTTTCTACTCTCATATTTAATCCAGAATATGATCATTCTCTAAAACCATTTATCTTCCCTGTCCAACATGCATTTGCTGTCTTCAGGCCACTGTCCATACACAAAACAGACATTTGTTTTTGTTAAATGAACATTTGCTAAGAGATAACCAGCTGCTGTTTCTTCTATTTTGCTGTGTGAGATTTTGAGCTACTTTGTGTTTGTTTCAGCCTGGAGATGAGTTCTATTTGGAGGACTGTAAACTGAAGTGCAAGTGTAATGCTCCATTTGTTACCTGTGAGGCGTCAGTGTGTCCCCCGATGCACGGTGCAAAGTGCAGGATGGAGAGTTGGGCTGCTATCCTAGTAAGTTTACCTCCTCTCAAAGTAAAGAGAACAGTTACCACAAGAACATCTACTCAACCCATACCAAAACCAACAAGTGTTCCAGTTGATCTGATTTTATCATCTCATTACAAATATTTTCTTCTGCTGTTTTCATGAGTTATTATTTTTTGTGAACAGAACCAACTCCTCCACCAACTGAACCACCAACTCCTCCAACAACTAAACCACCAACTCCTCCAACAACTACCGACCAACTACCTACCAACAACCAAACCACCAACCGACTCACTGACACATATCTGAATAGTTTTGCAAAAATGATTGAATACATTTATGTTGTCAATTCAAAAGGTTTCATCTGCTGTTTTCCTGTTTCTGTCAACAGAACCGTGTCCACCTAATGCAGAGTACATCGATTGTGGTCCAGCTTGTATCCCTACATGTATGGAACCTTCCACCAACTGTTCTGGCTCCTGCATCAGTGGATGCTTCTGCAAACCTGGATTTGTCTTCAAGGGACAAAAGTGTGTTCCTCTGTATAAATGTGGCTGCTTGGATGATGACAAGAATTATTATGAGGTCAGATTGCATGTTGATGAGAACATATATCTAATTTACAAAGGACAAAATACTCATATGAACATGAGAAACAGCTTCTGGCTCTTCTCCTCCAGTGAATCCAGTTACTGATCCACTTGTTTGTTCTTCTGATTTCAGCCTGGTGAGCTAGTTTCAGGAAATGGATGTTCAAAGCTGTGTCGCTGTTTGGGGAACTACACTTTTGAATGTGTTGATAACTCCTGTGATCCAACTGAAGAGTGTCGAGAGGTTGATGGTGTTTCCAGCTGCTATCCTAAAGGTAATGATGCCTCAGTAAATCTCAAACATTTTCATTTTCAACAACTCTTTAGCTCTCAATCATGTAACAGAAGTAAGTTTCATTCACTACAATATGTAGAACAAACAGTTTATGAATCAGAAAGCACTCACTGCTAAGAATCATGTGATGTGTAGCTTCTAGCTTTTCTTTCCCCTAGGTACATCAACATGCATAGCAACTGCAGATCCTCACTACACAACCTTTGACAAACGCAAATACAACTTCATGGGAAACTGCAGCTATCTGATGTCTTCACCTTGCAACACCACAAGTCTGCCGTACTTTGAGGTCCACACAGACAACGAATACCGATACAACAGGCCCACCATCTCCTATGTCAAGGCTGTACATGTTTACGTGTACATGTTGAAGATCTCCATTCTCAAAGGTGGAACTGTGCAGGTAGGAAATACTGGGAGAAGGTTAAGAATGAGGCTTGTTGATTAGTCAGCTTTGTTATCACAGCTCTGAACATCTGGACCATCTTTGGAGATTTATGAAACCCTTGACGCTGGCAGTGTTTATATTTTACTTACCAATCAAATCAATTACATTTTATTTGGATAGCACATTTCAGCAGCAAGGCATATCAAAGTGCTTTTCATCATAACAAACATAGAAACACAAAGTCATGCAACTTAAAATTAAGTTTGAAAGTCGATGATCAATTTTGTCATTGTTTTATCGGATCTGCGGCCGTATGTCTTGGACACTCGGGTGAAGAGAGGTGCTTAGTTGTCCACTGACCACTACCTGGTGGTGAGTTGGCTCCGGTGGTGGGGGAGGATGCCGGTCAGACCTGGCAGGCCCAAACGTGTTGTGAGGGTCTGCTGGGAACGTCTGGCGGAATCCCATTAGAAGGGTCTTTAACTCCCATCTCCGGCAGAACTTCGAACACATTCCGGGGGAGGTGGGGCACATTGAGTCTGAGTGGACCATGTTCCATACTTCCATTGTCGAGGCGGCTCACCGGAGCTGTGACAGCAAGGTTGTTGGTGCCTGTCGTGGCGACAACCCTCGAACCCGCTGGTGGACACCTTCGGTGAGGGATGCTGTCAGGATAAAGGAGTCCTATCAGGCCTTTTTCGCCTGTGGGACTCCGGAAGCAGCTGACGGGTACCGTCGGGTGAAGCCTCATGCGGCTCGGGTGGTTGCTGAGGCAAAAACTCGGGTGTTGGAGGAGTTCGGAGAGGCCATGGAAAAAGACTTCCATACGGCTTCGAGGCGATTCTGGTCCACCATCCGGCGTCTCAGGAGGGGGAAGCGGTGCAGCACCAACACTGTTTACAGTGGGGATGGTGTGCTGTTGACCTCGACTCTGGAAGTTGTGGGCCGGAGGAGGTCTTCGGCAGAATACTTCGAAGACCTCCTCAATCCCACCGACATGCCTTCCATTGAGGAAGCTGAGCCTGGGGACTCTGGGTCGGGCTCTCCAATCTCTGGGGACAAGGTCGCCAAGGTGGTTAAAAAGTTCCTCGGTGGCAGGGCCCCGGAGGTGGATGAGATTCGCCCGGAGTTCCTTAAAGCTCTGGATGTTGTAGGGTTGTGTTGGCTGACGCGACTCTGCAATATTGCATGGACATCGGGGGCAGTACCCCTGGTTTGGCAGACTGGGGTGGTGGCCCCTTGCTTAAAAAGGGTGGCTGGAGGGTGTGCTCCAATTATAGGGGGGTCACACTCTTAAGCCTCCCTGGCAAGGTCTACTTGGGGGTCCTGGAGAGGAGGGTCCGTCAGAGAGTCGAACCTCGGATACTGGAAGAGCAGTGTGGTTTTTGTCCTGGTCATGGAACACTGGACCAGCTCTACAGTTCACCCAACCGGTCCACATGTGTTTTGTGGACTTGGAGAAGGCGTTCGACCGTGTCCCTCGGGGAGTCCTGTGGGGGGTTCTCCGGGAGTATGGGGTACCGGGCCCTTTGATACGGGCTGTCAGGTTCCTGTATGACCGGTGTCAGAGTCTGGTCCGCATTGCTGGCAATAAGTCGGGCTCGTTTCCGGTGAGGGTTGGACTCCGCCAGGGCTGCCCTTTGTCACCGATTCTGTTAATTACTTTTATGGACAGAATTTCTAGGTGCAGCTGAGGTGTTGAGGGGATCCGTTTTGGTGGCCTCAGGATCGTATCTCTGCTTTTTGCAGATGATGTGGTCCTGCTGGCTTCACCAGGACGTGATCTGCAGCTCTCACTGGAGCGGTTCGCAGCCGAGTGTGAAGCGGCCGGGATGAGGATCAGTGCCTCCAAATCCGAGGCCATGGTCTTGAGCCAGAAAAGGGTAGAGTACCTTCTCCGGGTCGGTGAGGGAGTCCTGCCTCAAGTGGAGGAGTTCAAGTATCTCGGGATCTTGTTCACGAATGAGGGAAGAAGGGAGCGGGAGATCGACAGGCGGATTGGTGCAGCGTCTGCTGTGAAGCGGGCGCTGTACCAGTCCGTCGTGGTGAACAGAGAGCTGAGCCAAACAGCGAAGCTCTCGATTTACTGGTTGATCTACGTTCCTACCCTCATCTATGGTCATGAGCTTTGGGTCATGACCATAGAACGAAAGAATGAGATCTCGGATACAAGCGGCCGAAATGGGTTTTCTCCGTAGGGTGGCTAGGCTCTCCCTTAGAGATAGGGTGAGAAGCTCAGTAATTCGGGAGGGACTCAGAGTAGAGCCGCTGCTCCTTCATGTCGAGAGGAGCCAGTTGAGGCTCGGGCATCTGGTCAGGATGCCTCCTGGACGCCTCCCTGGTGAGGTGTTTCGGGCACGTCCCACTGGGAGGAGGCCCCAGGGAAGACCCAGGACACGCTGGAGGGACTATGTCTCTCGGCTGGCCTGGGAACGCCTTGGGATTCCCCCGGAGGAACTGGAAGAAGTGGCTGGGGAGAGGGAAGTCTGGGCCTCCCTTCTTAGGCTGCTACCCCCGCGACCCGACCCCGGATAAGAGGAAGAAGATGGGATGGATGGATGGATGGATGGATGGATGGTTTTCAATTTGGGAATTGAAGAAAAATCATTTGCTGTGTTTTAGTGACAACATTTCCTGGTTTGTGTTTTTCCACACCTGCTTTTTCCATCTAGGTGAATGGGAGCAATGTAAACCTTCCAGTGAGTCCATCCCCTGGTGTCTCTGTCTTCAAGTCAGGAAAACATTACACCGTGTCCACAAACTTTGGCTTAACTGTTCGCTATGATGGAAACCACTTCATGGACATCAAAGTGATCAAGGAGTGAGTGATGACCTCACTTCCTTTTAACTTATGCTGTCTTTTCTTCTGTTCTTCTAGGGAAGCAGACAGTTTATGGTTCATGTGTCTCAAATTCATGGACATCATAAGACATTGAGACAAAAAGCCACAAATATTTCTGAGAAAACTTTAAAGTGTCTTACAGTACTACACAACTATTAACCAGATATTTTCTGTGAACTTCAGCTATGAGGACAAACTGTGTGGACTGTGTGGAGATTACAATGGAAACACTAAAGACGACTTCCGTAAACCAGATGGATCCTTGACAAGCAATCCAAATGACTTTGGTTACAGCTGGACCACTGATCCAGAGTGAGTATTGGACAAATAAAGACAGATCCGGAAAACTAACAATACCTTGTTTCTTTAAACATAAATATATGTAATTTCAAAAGATAGTGAATGACTTTTCAAATCTAACTTTATGAGTTCATCTTCCTTTTGATTCTGTATGATTGATTCAGTTTATTTAGTTCAGTACAATTAGCATAATGAATACTAATTGATGAACCCAACTGGTATTGACAGGTGTAATCAGAAACCTAACACCACCATTCCTGGATGTGATCAAGAAGAGGAGGATCTTTATGAGAGCTCTGGATATTGTGGGATCCTTCTGGATAAAAACGGCCCCTTCGCTGCATGCCACCCCAAAGTCCAGCCAAACGTATGTGGAGTCTAGTAGGAACATTTTGTCTAGCAGGCAGCTTTACTGATGTTGTAAAAACCACAGATTATAACAGCTTTGTAAAACAATGTGATTTATGAGGAACTCTTCATAGTCAAACTGAGTCTTTTGGTGACTGAATGGTTGCTGCTGCTTTCTGTGACACATTTAACATTAGATCAGAGACACCATTGGTATTGAAACTCAGCGAATGAATTGATTGCTTTCAGAACTACTTCAGGGACTGTGTGTTTGACTTGTGTGAACTGGATGGAGCCAGACCCATTCTATGTGAAGCTATTGAGGCCTATGTCACTGAGTGCCAGGACCGTGGCGTCGCCATTGGACCCTGGAGGAATGAAACTTTTTGTCGTGAGTATTGAAGCTGTGAACCATTAGATGGAGGTTAGAGTGAAGGCTTTGGTGGTTTATAATGCTCAGAATGGACTTCACCAAAGATTCTAACAGATGATCTATAGTTTGTCTTGGTACTTTAATGTCTCTGTTTCTTATTGTCATTGTTGCTTTCTGCATCCTCTACAAACTCCCAAACAGACACCTTCAGGAAATAGAAAAAGTGGGAAATGTTACAGTGACTTTTTCAATGGGTCTAATGGACAGGAAATAATCCATGGATTCAAATAAACCTCTGAGTCTTTAATATTAAATAAATGAAAACTTATCGTGATTCAGGAACATTGACTCAGAGCAGGTCATCATGGAGAGGCGCCAGAGATGAATATTGAAACCCTAGATATATGAATGAACAGTAATAGTGGAGAATAGCATAGCAACCAGAGGAGCTAATCAGAGGAAAGTGGGAACACCTTGGGCAGAGAGCAGGCACAATGTTAAAGGAACGGACATTGCTTCACAGGGAACAAACTGTGTGAATGTAAGAGATAAACTGAGCAGAAACATGTGGAAACTAAAATTACATGAGAAAGAAACTTAACCAACAAGAGAGGACATTATGTCACAATGAATAAATAAACCAAGACAAAAATCATACATGTTGGAGAGAGAAAAATCATTTCTCTTCCTTTAGTGTTCAGGTTTTGTTCAATCTAGATCTGTAAAACACCCAGATTATAGTTAGAAAGTTTGCCTGTTCATGTTCTGTGTCATTTTTAATGGCTGTTTTTTTATTCTTCCCTTAGCACTGAAATGCCCCCCTAACAGCCACTATAAGCCCTGTGCTGACCCCTGTCAGGAGACCTGCTCTGGAAAACCTTCCTCCTGTAGCGGACCGTGCTCTGAGGCGTGTGTGTGTGATCCTGGTTATGTGCTAAGTGCTGGCAAGTGTGTCGCAAGTAATACTTGTGGCTGCACTCACACAAATGGCCAGTATTACAAGGTAATTGGAGTTTGGCATGAGAGACCCACAGCTATGTCAGTGGACTATAGCCCACTTCCATTTGTTGACTCAGCTTAATTGAGAACATTTTTCACAAATAAATGTGTATTGATACATTGGCTTATCAATAAGCTAGCATAACTGTTTTTTGTTCCTTATCCAAATTAACAAATTGATCTTAAATGGTCAATTGGTCAGCGTTAAATGGTCAGAGAACACCAACATAGCTGACAAAATCTTACTGCTTGTCAGATTTACAAATATTTTTTTATCCGTTTCAGCCTGGAGATGAGTTCTATCTGGAGGACTGTAAACTGAAGTGCAAGTGTAATGCTCCATTTGTTACCTGTGAGGCGTCAGAGTGTCCCCCAATGCACGAGTGCAAAGTGCAGGATGGAGAGTTGGGCTGCTATCCCACCGGTAAATACACACATACTGATCATGTCATCTGAAGATGGTGAATGGTTTGACCAACAAATCAATCTGCACTCTCAAACACTCTGTAGACCAAAAATTAAAAAAAAAAAATCTGTCTCTGTGAATGTGCATAACAGTCATCAACACTGCAACACTGTTTTGTAAATTTAATTTTAAAAATTATACATAATTCACTGGAAATGATATAGTTATAGTTGCGAAATTGGTTACCACATATGTGTGGTCGCCAATTGGATTGGCCAACATGGATTTCGAAGTCCAAGTTTCCAGGTCAGAACTTTGACTTCAGAGTTGATCTTTCGTATCTCCAGCTGAGAACTTGGGAAAAATCTTGAACATCTTAATAAATAAAAAGGAGCATAAGCAATTCTAGTTGATCTATAGCTTATGTTATTCAAATTTAACTTCGAATTTTGAAAGATCCCTCTCTGGCTGAGTATCGTTAGTTAATAGAAGCAATAACTTTAAATCTTGCAGAAGTGGAGAGCAGTAGGAGAAAGAAGCAGAGTGCTGCAGACTTAGGCCAGCAGAACAACTTCTGGCGATAGCTCAGCGAAGCCTGACTCATTCTGACAACAAAGAAAGAATTTGTTCATGCTTTGCTGATTGCTCTAGCTTTGGCTCTTAAAGCTTTTTCCATGCTTGCTCAGGCTCACAGGACTGCGTGGTTTCTGGGGATCCCCACTATAACACGTTTGACAAGAAGTACTACAGCTTTATGGGAACCTGCACTTACACACTGGCCAGGACGTGCAAGAACAACACAGGTAGGAACGATGCTGCTTCGTGTTTCCATCATTTAATACTAAACCAAAAGGGTTTTATGCTGTGCTTACACTTTCTTTGTTTGTAAGATTAGTCAGAATAACTTAAAAAAGATGTGAATAGATGGTCACATGGAAATGTGACCATATATGTTTGCTGCTGCTCCATATCTCTGAATGCATGAGATGTTTCTGGAACTTATTTGTTAGCAGCAATTGTAACATCCACTAAAATGAGTGAGTGGTAAATAAATCCAGAGTGAGAACATCGAAGAGATCTGAGTGTTGCTTGTGCAGGTCCGTGGTTCTCTGTGGAGGCCAAGAATGAGGAGCGGGGAGGACCAGGCCTGTCCTACCTGAGAAAACTCTACATCACTGTGAATGGAATCACCGTCACCCTCATGAAGTCCAGGAGAACTCTGGTCTGTACTGTAGCTTCCACTTCATTCATTGTTAGCATAGCGCTGGGTTACAGAAAAATATTTTTTGGTTTTTCAACTGAATTGGGACTATTTTTGCATCATTGAGTCCAAAAATGAAAGGTCAGGTTTTTATTCTAGTTTGATTTAGAGAAATTTGATGAAAATTGATGACATTATCAGTTCATTTCTGTTAATATTTCTCATCCAAAAAAGGTTTTAAAAGAAAAACTTTTTTTTATAACAGAGTGTCTGAATTAAATGTTACAAAATTGGATTTCTGTAAATGTAACAATAAACACTAATAAGGGTTGGTACATGTTAAATGAACATTACGTCTTTGTTGTGTAGAATTCTCAGGAAACTGATCCAGATGTGAGAACAAGTCCTGCATTTTGATGCTCTTGTTGCTCCATAGACTGAGCAAAACCAACGTGATTTCAGGATTCAGCACAACAACATGACCCTTAAATAGTTGAAACACCTTTGACAATTTTTTGGCTGTTGGCCAGTGTAGTGGCTAATATTCCTCATAGAGAATATCTAAATTGTCATCTCCACACATATGTTCTATTCTCTCTGTGTCTGTTTTATTCCTCTGGTTCACTGAATTTACTTCTTCAAACCAGCATTTGTTCTTCTTCTTCTGTTACTTTATTACTTTTTTTTCCATGTTTAACTGTGGCAGCTCTTTAAATATAAGCATTCTGCAGTTCTGTTCAGTTCATTCTTATTGAACTCATTTTTGACATCCATCTTTCTTGCAGGTGAACGGTGTGCGCGTGGCTCTCCCTCATTCCCCCTCTCCTCTCGTGTCAATCAGTCTTGCCGGTCAGTACGTCACCTTGGAGACGACCTTTGGTCTCCGGGTTCGTTGGGATGGAAATCATTATGCCCAGATCTCAGTACCAAGGTTGGTATAAATGTATTTCATAAATTATATGTAACGTGTCTTTGACATTTTTTTTTCCCCACAGTGTTGACCTGCTCAGCAGCTTAGCGGCTGTGTTTCAATAATTCTCTGAAATAAACCAGAATTTGAAGCATCCCTGGATCAAATCTTGCTTATGCAAACATATTTCATGAAAGATTTTACGGTTCGTGTTCTTCAGGACTCCTCTTCCCTTTGTGTTCATCCAGCTCCTACTATGACCAGATGTGTGGTCTCTGTGGCGACTACAATGGGAACCCAAACAACGACTTCACTAAACCAGACGGCTCCCTGGTAGACAACGTCAATGACTTTGGAAACAGCTGGCAGACGAAAGAGGACGAGGATGAGAGGCGAGTTTAATATTCAACTGATGCATTTGTCTCATATTCATAACGCGCTATCGCCATGTGCGCATCGTGAAAAATATGAAATAAAAACATTATAACAAATTCCGCTTGGTGATTTCAATTAGTTTCTCAACAGTCTCCCCCAGCTCTAACATACTGTACAGTATATAACATGTTGTTTTCATTAAATCCGTGCTGATTTTGATGGCTGTTGTTTGTGTAGATGCATTCAAGGCTCAAAGCCGGACCCAGACTGCGACCCCAGCCTGGAGGCTGAGTTGGTGAAACCAGACAAATGTGGCAAAATAACAGATCCTGCTGGACCCTTCAGGTGAGACGCAACATTAAGAATCTTTTTTTTAAATCAGTGATTCAACAGGACAGCTGTACTTCGAGCTGTACAGAGAACACTGAGGATCCTGTTAGCGTTCCTCTCGAGCTCTTTGGTGTGTATCTTTTATCAGATCTTTATGTCAGTGGGAACTCCCTTTCCTCAGCAGAGTCAGCAATTTTCTGTCTGGTTTCATTGCTTTAAATTGCATGTTGCAGATAAAGGGGACGTTATATGACGCAATAATCCCGTGAAGGTTTTATGCGCATACATTTATGTGACATTTTTATGCTTGGCTTTGCAACAACCGCACCTATAAAACTGCACTGATTAGGTGTTTTGTTTTGGAATTGGATCAAATGCTGCTGAAGACTAAAAACCCCAATAAAGAATTTATTGCGCTGAGGCAGACATTATGTAGCTTTCTTATCATGCTTCTGATTACGTTTATATCTTATTTTGGAACACTGAACCTAATGGCTTCACAGATATGCAGATATAGCAGCAGCCACTAGAGGTCACTACATCCTTCCAAATACAGTAATCAAGTCTGGCATTATCAGAGACAGACACGAGACACAACCAGGAGGCGAGCCATGCCATGCGCACACACACACACACACACGCATACACACACGCATACACACACACCTCATACCTGTGGCCTGGCTACAGGAACTAACTGAGACAGAACGTTAGCTCTGGGCCTGACCAATCAGAAGCTTTGTTTTCCTTTCTGTCATTATGACAGATCAGATATGATTTAGGTTTTGAAAAGTTTGAACAATTTAGATTTGCATTTTAAAGAGTCTTCTTTAAAAACTACCGGGTCGCTGTGAAGAGCAAACACAAGTTTTTTTTATGTGTTTCTGAAGTAATGAGTGCTCAGCTCTGTCTCCTCTCCCCTGTGATCTCGTGATCTTACAGAGTTCTATTTTAACAGCTTTTTTTGGTGACTGTCCTGAAAACTGTTCTCCTTCAATCTTCGAAGTGTATTTTTCTTTTTTTTCAGGGACTGCATCGCTGTTGTAGATCCCACGTCGTTCTTCAAAAGTTGTCTTTACGACATGTGCCAGTTCAACAGCCAGCAGCACGTACTGTGCGACCAGCTGCAGGCTTACACTGATGCATGCCAGAGTGCTGGAGCCACGGTGCACCAGTGGAGATCTCCAGACTTCTGCCGTAGGTTTTCCAAAGAGAGCTGTTGTCTTCTCAGTTCAGCGCTGAGGACATAATCAAATGTTCTGTTAAGTGGTTTAGACTTACTAAATGTATGTGTTGCATACATGTTACACGCGTTACAGAGATATGTGTGAAAATATTTCTGATAAACCACTTTTAGTTCTGGGTTCGTACAAAAGCAGCAACGGGAACATTTGTCTGTTTTCATCTAAAAGTCAGAGAAAGTCTTGGCTGGTGTGATGCCACCGGAGCTGCAGTTTGTTTTCTCTCAGTTCTGCAGCTCAAGTATCAGTACATTATTCATTAGGGTTTGTTTTTTTCCTGGCCGCCGTTGGTGTTCTGCTGTGAGTCAGCCTGAACTAAAACAGATGTGAGAAGATAAAGGCGAGAGACTTAACTTGACTTGTTCATTCAATAGAGGGTTTAAAAGTAGGCTAGTCTATGGTTAACCCCTCTAACACAAATGTACCTGTTAACTATGTTGGCATCCAAAAATGTAAAAATGGTAGGGATGCACAGTATTGGATTTTTGGTCAATATCCAATATGCCGATATACTACTTATCATTTGGCCGAAAACCAATACCAATATTTTTTTTCCTGTACCTACAGGAACTATATGGCTTTCCCTACTGTGGAATTAAAATACTGCATTATCTTTGTCAATTTAGCCTGCTACCAAATGCAAATGTCACTGGTTTGTCATATAAAAACAGCTTTTATATCTGTGAGATTTTTTTCACAGAATGGCCGATGTCTGATATTAAATTTTACAACCAATATTGGCCGATACCAATAACCATGCCGATAATTTCCCTAAAAAATGGTTTAAAAATGTATTTATTCGATACGTTTAATCCATTGTGTTCACATTTATAGAAATATTATATACGTTTGTTGCATCTGGTCAAGTTAAATAAATTAATAAGCTACAGTTTTCTCTCTACTGACTCAGAGATTAAGCTAATTTAATCCAGACAGAGGAGTTTCTGTCAGGCATACTGAAGAGTTATGTAAACAGAACAGCTTCTCTTCAGGTTGTTAGCCTTAGCTCTTAAGCCTGTGACTTAACACAGGATCAGCTGCAGTGTTGTTTTTGTAGACAAAGCTGGGCTGAGTTTCTGCTTTTAGAGCTTTGTCTGTTCCATCAACAAATGAGAGCATCACACATCAAACTTCACCTTGAAATAAACACATTTTGATGCAATATTTTTATTTTGAGCTTCTTAGTAAATTCTTTAAATTAATTCAAACTTCATTAAAATTATTTTTAATTTTAATCTTTTAACTCTGCCTTCCCTTTGTCCACCATTTTGTTTGTCCACACAGCCTTGGCCTGTCCCCCTAACAGCTCGTACTCCCTGTGTGTGAGCTCCTGTCCTGAAACATGTCTGGGTGTGGCCGGCCCGCCTGGCTGCAAGGACGTGTGTGTGGAAGGCTGTGAGTGTAACCCAGGCTTCATCCTCAGCGATGACAGATGCGTTGCGTTGAAAGACTGTGGATGTGTGGACGCCAGGGGGACTTACTATCCTGTAAGTGGAACCGGTTCTGAACTGATTCACTATGACTTGTTCCTGCTATGGAATCTTTGTAAAAAAAAATAATAATAAAAAAAAAAATAGCTTGTCAGCTATTCAACTGCTTGGTTAATCTGAGATGAAGGTGCCAACGAGAAGGAAAAGCTAGAAGCTCAAAGCCTTGAGAGAATGGCCGAGAACGATCCTTGTTGGTGCACATAACACACATTTTGTCTAAAAATATCAAGACACAAAGTCATTTAAGAAAGCTGTTTTTCACATTGAAGCAGTAGTAAATCAGTATCTATTTGTCCGTATGGTTTTCAGGTTGGAGAGGACTGGTACTTGGAGGGTTGTGAGCAGAAGTGTGAGTGTCAAGCAGGAGGTTTGCTCCAATGCTATAACACCAGCTGCAGACTCGGCACTGAGAGCTGCCAGCTGCACGATGGGCAGTATGAATGCCGACCTCTGGGTAAGTTAAAAACAGTCAAACTGACACACGCTTCGACACGCTATTAAATATGAACGTCATCTGTGGACATGCACATGTGGAGATATTGATCTGCAGTTTCCTTAACGTATTTTCTGCAGCCTATTTTCATGGATGTTATCCTTTGTGAGTCAGGATGGATGCACAAGTCTAGATCAAAGCTGGAAATATGTTTGTACAATTTGCACCATCAAAAAAAGAGGGTTTTTCTTTCTTTATGGTTGGTGAATCTGACTGAGGATGATGCATTTTTACTTTGAACTTTACTTTTAAAATACAGTTAAAGTTAATGTCATTAAATGCAGCTGCACACTAAGATGTTAGCGCCACACTACCATCACAATGGGTCACTGGGGAATCCACCGCTGGACAAAATTGCTGATGTAAGCCATGTATGGACAGAATGAAGCTTAAGCACATGCGCAACATGAATGTAGTTCAGGTTAAGGTGCTTCCCTCACTTGCAGTGTACAAAACACATAAACAAAAAAATAACTTAGTAAATATTTAAAACCATAAAGTGTATTTAGACGTGGCAGAAATTAAAAGTTGTGATACCTGGAGAACACGGCCAGGATGGAAACATTGACTGGATTAAAACACACGATGGGTCGGGAACGCAGTGTCAGCAGAACTCTGGGGAGGCAGAATCATGTGACCTCTTCAGAGAGCACAACACATTGAGTTCCTTAGGTCACACTCTGCTTGTTAGGTCACATGGTAGCTCACATGTTGCTTTGTGTTGGTGATGAAAGATAAAGAATGAATGTTTGGGAAATATGGAGTACACAAAACCATCAGGGATCCAACATGCTGGTACCTGTCAGTTGTTTTCTGGATGTTGGTAGTATTGGGTCTATGATATAAATACTCCAATAAGTTTGTTTTCAAGGCTGGGTGTCTGATGGTTCGATTCCAACCTCTCTTTCTCAGGAAATGGTATCTGCTCAGTGTCTGGAGATCCTCACTACACCACCTTCGATAAGAAAACCCACAATTACATGGGAGCTTGCTCCTACACACTAACCAAGCCCTGCAACGAGTCGTCCGGGTTGCCGTACTTCACCGTGGACACCATGAATGAGCACAGAGGGAGTAACAAAAAGGTCTCCTACGTCCGAGCTGTGATCATCAACGTGAACGATGTTACTTTCATCCTTGGCAAAGGCCGCAAAGTCCAGGTCTGAACCACGATTACAACTGCTGGAAACTGGCAGGACTGGCTTTATTTAAGAGTTCATTTCTGTTCAGTGTGAGTAAGAAGCACTGCTTTCTGTGCTGCTTCATAAATGTGAATTTTCTCTTCAGGTCAACGGGACTTTAGTTGTTCCACCCGTTTCCTCCATCAGTGGGGTTCATATCTACCTGAGTGGAAAGTTTGTCGTCCTGGAAACATCGTTTGGGCTGAGGGTTCGGTTCGATGGGAACCACCACGCAGACGTCTCCGTTCCAACTTCGTACAACGGCCTTCTTTGTGGCATGTGTGGTAAGAAACACATTAGTGAATTATTTCAGCTTCAGCAGATGAAGAAAATCTGCATCATTTTGTAAGGAATAAAAATGTTTCTGCTCCTGACAGGAAACTTTAACGGCGAGTCCAACGATGACAACTTGAAACCAGACAATACAGCAGCTTCTAACACCAACGACCTGGGAGACAGCTGGCAGGTGCCTGACCCACGGCCTGAGTGAGTATTTGACTTTCTGGTCCAGATTTTATTAAACATTAACAAATTACTTCCCCCATATTGTCTGTCTTTGAAGAAGCTGGAATGTCTGCAGAAAATCTGGTTGTGTCTCCAGAAACATGGAAATTGATCTCGTTCTTTTCTAATGGATGTTTTTTGTTGTTTTTTTGCAGCTGCACTAACGGTGGAGGAGAGGAGGACTGTGATGAAGATGTGGAGGAAGAGGCCCAGAAGCCCACCAGCTGTGGAATGATCACTGATCCCAATGGTTGGTTCACACACACTAATGCTCACATGCCTAAACACACACACACACATGAGGAGTGGTCAGGTGACAAAGCAAAAGTTCAAAATATGTGATATATTGGACTTCATAGGGTTTTACATAATGAAAAAAGCTTTCAGTCTGTTGAGTCATAAAGATGTTGGAGATGAAAAACAGTCAGAATAGTAAAATAACAGCGACCCAGTCTGGATGATGAACCTGATGCTCACCAGCTCTCTGCTTCTCATCTTCTCCTCAGGAATCTTTAAGCCATGTCACTCTGTCCTCCCTCCTGAATCCTTCTATGACAACTGTGTGTATGACCTGTGCGGCACCGGCGGCCAGACCGTGGCTCTGTGCCAGGCCATAGAGAGCTACGCTGACCTGTGTGCTGCTGCAGGAGTCCCCATCCACTGGAGAGACAACACCTTCTGTCGTAAGTTTGCCCCCGCCTGAGGGTGTACTCTAAACTTATTACTGGTGATTACTGGGAGACGGTGGGTATGGATGCTTCTACTGGTATGATTGTTCCTCTGACTCCGTTTGGCTTGACCGATTTGTTTTGTCAGTGGAAGGGTGGGGCCATGAAGAGGAGAACTATTTTTCATTAAACAAGCCTCTCATATAATCTTAACCAGCCAGTACTCTGCTGGTTTTACCATTATGTCTGCCATCTAATTAGATTGCTATAAACCTCGTTCTTTCCACCAGTTCATAGGGCGTGTACCACACATTGTATTTTGCTGTCAGACGTCTGAAGTACTCTGGAACAACTCTGGCAGTAAAACTTTAAAGGGGACGTATTATAAAAAAATAAAATAAAATAATAATAAAAACACACAAACACACACTTTATGAGATTTGCATCATGTTATAATATTATTCTCATTAAAAACATACCAGGAGAGCTTCCTTGAATTTTTTCATGCATGTTTGCGAAATCCTTTAATCTTCCATGGCGACGACTCAGGGGTGCCAAAGCTTGGTCTCTTGGTCTCACCTATTTCCACAACGCTCCTCCTTGAAGCCGTAGTCCCCAGCCGAGCTTCCACCTCACAGAGCGTCCCGCCCCCTGTCAGCCCCTCCAGACTAGTGGCAGCAGCAATGAGCAAACACCTGATGAACTGTGCATCTGCTGATCTCATCATAGTCCAATGCGACTAATAATGATTGTAAATGCGCAGTGGCACTGTTGAGATGACGTGCTGAAAGGGGGTCGTCGGAAAGAATGGGAGCTTCTTAAAGAGACAGAGGACAATTTTAAGGCAAAGTCGAGTTTCTTTTGAGTCATTTTATATGCAGCATTTTGATAACACCTGAAGATAACGTATGATTGTGCTATAAAATGGAATATGCACCTTAAAAATACGTAATGCCGCCTGTACATATGTAATAAGTGATGTAGAAGTAGAAATCCTGATAGCTGAGGACATTAAGAAGACATGAACGCACACACACACACACACACACACCCACACCCACACACACACACACACACACACAGGAAGACAACAACGCTGCACAACACAAGCAGCAAAACCAAAGGAAAAATGTCAGACTGTGTGGAGAGTGTCACATTCATGTGGCACGTGAATATGAAAAGAGATTTTACATCTTAACAATTTCCTTCAGTTGTTTCTTTCAGTCTGTTTTGTGTTGTAAACAAACTGTGGTGGGAACAAAGCTGTAAAGCCTGATTCCAACCTGGCAGCTCTTCAGTTTGAGCTGTTTTTATTCATTTCCCTCTTGACTTGTGCCACTTTAATACCGCAGTGTAGCGAAATGAAAGAGAACACCTGTGAGAGGTTCAAATGAGAGCAAGTCACTGTAGAGGGGACCAAATTTATAACGCAGTGTCTTCCAATGCTCTGTTAAAGCAAATTAAACGTGTGTGTGTGTGTGTGTGTGGGGGTGTGTGTGGGTGTGTGTGTGCGTGTGTGTGTGTGTGTGTGCGTTTGTTTCTAATACCTTGTGGGGACCATTTTCCTGACACATGCTACGTTGTGGGGATCCACTGCTCCTCATAGGGACTGAGGCCTGGTCCCCACAAGGGGAAACTCTGTTTTTGGGTCAGGGGTCAGGTTTAGGACTAAGGTGTGAATTGAGTTTTGGATAGGGTTAGGGTTAGGCATGTAATGGTTAGGGTTAGGATAAGGGTAAGGTTTAGGCTGTAGAAATGAATGGAAGTCAATGGAAAGTCCCCGCAAAGATAGCTGCGCAAACATGTGTGTTAAGTTGACGGAGCTCCTGGTTACAGAGATCGTCCTAGTTTCTAAGAGTTGCCTTCTCCGCCTTTCCTCCCCCTGCAGCTCTGAAGTGCCTGGCCGGCAGTCATTATGAGCCGTGTGCCTCCGCCTGCCGTCAGCCCAGCTGCCAGGACCCTGCAGGTCCCGGTGGCTCCTGCAGACACCCCTGTGTGGAGGGCTGTGTGTGTAACGAGGGCCTGGTTCTCAGCGGAGACAAGTGCGTCCCACTCAGTGAGTGTGGATGTACAGATGAAGATGGGAAATACAGACCGGTGAGTATTCACTGCAAGAAGAGAAAACCTCTGTGACTCTTGGCAGGAGTTGAACATGCATGTGTGTTCAGGTCGGAGACACCTGGTTCACTGAGACTGACTGTTCGGAGCGCTGTAAGTGTAACGGGAATCTCAACGTCACCTGTGAGCCGTGGCGCTGCAGTCCGGCGCAGGAGTGCAAGGTGGTGGAGGGAGTTCTAGGCTGTCACTCTTCAGGTAAGCTGGAAATACACTCATTCCAGCCATCTGTTCCTGCATCCCAGTGGCTCTGCCACAGTTTACATCACTTCCTCTTCTTTCTCCAGGTAAAGGAGTGTGTCATGTCGCTGGAGATCCACATTATTACACTTTTGACAGCGTGATGCATACGTTCATGGGTACCTGCACATACACACTGGTGGAGGTGAGGAATAATCTGCTTCCTGATTCATCCCAGCAGTAGAAAACAGCCTGTTCTCTGTTCTCTACTCTAGTCTGACATTAACATTATCAAACTGATTCAGTTCCAAGAATGACAATCATGCAGACTAAAGTAAATTACTTGGGGGGGGAAAAAAGGTTTTAATTACACTGGATTACAAAGAAATATTTTTTGGATGTTCTCTATGTTTTAACTGAATTAGGATTATTTTGCAACACTGAATCCAAAAATGAAATCCATGTTTCTCAGTCAGAGAGCAGGTCAGGTTTTTATTCTAATTTGTTTGAGAGAAATTTGATCTTCTGACTAAATTGATTACATTTTTCTGACATTATCAGTTCATTTCTGTTAATATTTCTCAGCCAAAAAAGGTTTTAGGTGAAAAAAAAATGTTTTAATGAATTAAATGTTACAATCTTGGATTTCTGTAGCTTGAATAATAAACACTGATAAGGACAAGCACATGTGAATTGAACATTATATCTTCATTGTGTTAAAATTCTCCGTCTCTTTTCTGTCCTGATGGAATCTCTCCTCCTGCTCGTCACTCATTGGTCAGATTCTCAGGAAACTGATCCAGATGTGAGAACAAGTCCTGCATTTTGATGCTCTTGTTGCTCCATAGTTCAGAAAGTTGACCTGACTGAGCAAAACCAACGTGATTTCAGGATTCAGCACAACAACATGACCCTAGAACTGCTGTTGTTCTTTATTATTTGTATTCTGGTTGAGCAGAGCGCCACAGAAGCCATGATCCTTATTAAACTGAGCTATACAGTCTAAATCTTTTCAGATTTTTAAAAAGTTATTTTAAATAATATTGATTGGGATGCAGCAGAGTGGACGACATTCCAGCAGGAAGTGAAAGAGTGATACCAACAGATAAATCTCCCTGATATTGACTCAGAAGTTACTGTAGAATTTAAAACATGTCTATTTATTGCGTAAGTTGAAAAGCTCATTATTACTCCCAATGTTTTCGTAACACATATGATGAAGCGTTATTGTCCGAGGTCAACTGGGGTCATTTGGAGACAATCAGACATGTTCATTGCATCCATTTTGTCTAAATCCTTCAGGTGTGCAACAGCAGCATGGTAACTCCCTTCAAAGTGGTGGCTAAAAACGAGGAACGTGGTCAGCCAGAGGCCTCCTACGTCCGCTATGTCAAAGTCTACCTGCCTCATGACACTGAGGTTGTGCTCCAGAAGGGCCGCAGAGTTCTGGTAATGTTGTCTCAAACTCACTGACACGAGCATGAATGATTTAAAGCCAGCAAAAACAAAAAAAAAAGGAAAGAAAGAAAACCATATCCAGCGTCTCATTTCGTCGTGTCATGTTTCAGCTGAATGGGCGGCGTGTGCGAACCCCGCTCACCATAGATGCAGCCGGAGCCAAGGTGATAACCAGTGGATCCTACAGCCTTCTGGACACAAACTTTGGCCTCCAGGTGAAGTTTGATGGAGTCCATCACCTGGAAGTCACCGTACCTGGAGAATACTTCAACAAGGTAGAGGAAACATCTTACATACTGGACTCTGTTATTTGTGAGATCTGCGTATAGATCGCTCCCTGAAACTGGGTTTCTAATTTGACCAGGTGTGCGGCATGTGTGGGAACTACAACCATAATGGCTCTGATGATAACATGATGCCTGATAAGAGACCAGCCAAGGACGTGATTGAACTGGGCAACAGCTGGAAATCGGATGGAGACAGTGATCCTGGGTGAGTGTCGACAAAATCCGATTAACTGAAACTATCTGAATGGTAGCTTTCTTTCAGCAAATATAAAAAAATACATAGCAACTGCACTGCAGGACATTTCTGTGTTTGCAAAGCAAAAGGAACATTTAGTAAAGCTGAACGGGTTTTTCTTTCCGTCTGTAGCTGTCAGCCTGACACGCGCCCCGACATCCACCCGAACTGCACCACCGAAGAAGAGAATCTGTATTCGGCTCAGTGTGCTGAGGTCATCATGTCTGACCGCTTCAAGCCCTGCCACTCTGTAGTGTCCCCCGAGGCCTTCCTTGGCAACTGCATCTACGACATGTGTGAGTACGACGGCATGCAGGCGACGCTGTGTGACAACGTGGAGGCGTACGCCCAGGCCTGCCAGAGCGCCGGCGTCACCATCAGCTGGAGGAACAGCACTTTCTGCCGTAAGTTTCTTTCACACTGATTGAGTCGCGGTCCTGCTCAGAGGTCGGTGCTTTACGCTGGACGCTCCTTGCTCTCCACAGCGCTGCCCTGTCCCACCAACAGCCACTACTCAGACTGCACTCCGCCCTGCCCTCCCACCTGCTCTGACCTCTTCCCCATACTCTGCCACCTTCCACCAACCGCCTGCGTGGAAGGCTGTCAGTGCAACGCCGGACACGTCCTCAGTGACGACAAGTGTGTTCCTCTGGATAAATGTGGCTGTGTGGGCTCGGATGGAGAGTACCATGATGTGAGTTCTACAGCAAACAACAGCCTGGATGTTCAGCGATTCACTGGCAGAGTATTGTAGACGAAAAACTATCATTGATTCTATGGAGTCCATTTTGTAGTTTACCGACACAACGAGGGATTTGAGCACAGAACTTACACTCTAAATTCTTACGTCAGTTTGCCTCAAAACTGTGTCATGACAATTATCATGTTGCAAATTCAATCCAGTCTATAAAGCACTGTGGTGAGATTCAAAGAATCAGATCAAAATAAGAAAACATTCCTGGAACCATGTTTATGTGATATACTGATCAGGAAACTGCTTTTTAAAGCATTTAGCTCTAAAATTACATTTTGTATGTAGGAGTCAGGAAAAGGAGTCAGCCTTGACAAAAAAAAACAAAAAACGCCTCGGCTTTTTCTTAACTGTCTCTTGGGGTTCGTGGATAAATATGACTGTGTGTCCGTTTCCTTGTGCGCAGGTGGGAGACTCATGGCTGACAGATAAATGTTCTGAGTCGTGCACTTGTAACCTCGGCGGCGGAATCACATGTAAAACCCACAGCTGTAACTCAAACTCAGTGTGTGCCCTGGACAAATACGGAGACGTCTACTGCAAGCCCAGCAGTGAGTTCAATATTTTACCGTCACAGATCCTAGAAGTATCAGACATGTGCAGATCAGAGACTCGTTGACTCCTGGCAGAAAGCAGTTTAGATTCTGTTTTTAACCGACTCTTTGCCATCGTCATCCTCTGCAGAGTTTGACCGGTGCAGCATCACTGGAGACCCTCACTACAGGACGTTTGATGGCTTCAAGCATCACTTCCAAGGACCTTACACCTACGTCCTGGCTCAGGGCCACAATCTCCTGGACTCCCAGGTTCCCCTGCTGGTGAGAGGGAAGAATGTCAGACGAGGTGCGAGCAAGAGAGTGTCCGTCCTGGATCAGATGTACGTGGATGTCTACGGCGTCAACGTCCGTTTCCTGCAGAAGAACGTCGTCCTGGTGAGTTCTGGAGGAAAAACGTGCATCAGGGGAACCTTTTTCTGCAAAGAAAACTTAAAAGTCATTGACTCTTTTTTTTTCCTTCAGGTGAACGGAGAGCGTGTCATACCTCCTCTCAGTCCGGTCAGGGGCTTGACGATCACAATGAACTCCAAGGAAGTCCAGCTTTCCACAGACTTTGGACTCACAGTACGCTTTGATGGCAAAATCCGTGGAGGTAAGGTATCCACCTCACATACTGAGACCTACCTTCAGCCTGCGTATCAGTGCCGTCTCTTCCATTTTCCCTCTTGGTTCCTTCAGAAATTGAGCTCCCCAGCACGTACAAGCAGTCTGTCAGAGGACTGTGTGGAAACTACGATGGCATCACCAGAAACGAGTACATGAAACCCGACGGGACATTGGTCAGGAGTTTGAATGACTTCGGAGAAAGCTGGAGAACCAACGACCGAGTTGGTGGTGGGCTGAAGATCTCTGACGTTCGGACGGCCGTTCATGTCCACAGGTAGGAGAACTGCTTGTATTCAAGTTGGTTGATGAGGATTTTTCTCCTGTGTGAATATTCCTCATCGTAAATACTGATGAGTATTTACTCGATGTCCCTTTGCTCTGCCGTGAGAGAGGCTGAGTGACACACACGGCCACCAGGTCATATGTGTGCAGATCTACAGCGCTAGTAGATCCATTGATATCTGCCACAACAGGAATCGGCAGGTCAGGCTTTTTAAGGAAGGAGATCGTCCTGGAAAACTGCAATCGGTGCATTCCAAGTAAATACAAGAAGTCTGGTAACACAGAGACTGACTGAGACAATCTCATTTTAAATGACAAATTGATATGAGAACAGGGCTCTGTAGAGATGATGGCTATCAGAAAGTTTAGGCTTCATCATTCTGTTGGTTGTTTCAACAGATTGGTCATCCTGCCACATCTGATGCTGGCTCAGCGTGTTTTATTAATGTCAGTCTGGAAGGGAAACCTGATGAACAGAAACTGAGCCAGCATTGTAACTGCTTCACTAAGACTCCATGTACTCTTTATGTAATCGTGGATTTTCCACTGAGATACAAAATCCCCTCTTTCAGGGGGTTCTGATCAGGATGCTAACACAGACGGCTTAACGTCACCAGAACGACTGGATTTAGTGGCATAATGAGGCACAATTCACAGCAGCAGTGGGACTTGAGGAACATTTTTTATTGAGCTAACCGTGTTAGGCAACATTTTCAATTCAAAATCCTTTTTGCTACTAAATTATTGAATAAATAGACATAAGAGCTCAACAACAAATATATTTGTAGTGTTTAATCTGTTCTTAAACCATCAAATTGGAACAAAGTTCTATTCTATCTGATCATCTTTGCAGAGTTTCAGGAACTCCTGATCATTCATGGAACTTCTTTAGAAATCTGAACGTAGAAACGCTGACGTTAGCATTGGAGACGTCTGTGCTGCTGCTGCGACATGTATCACGTCACTGCTAGAAGAATCCCGAATACAAATCTGCAGTTTACATAATGGGCCAGCGTAGGCCTACAGCAAACACACTGAAATGATTCAAGATTTGCCTGAGTCGCAGTTTTTACTGTGCAGTCAGTCGCGTTTAACCCAAACCTCTGTCCTTTGGCAGGCGAGAGGCGGAGACAGATCCAGAGTCAGGATTTGAGACGTCTGACTGCTCCTTGTCTCAACTCGGCGACTACAACGGCGTGAAAAAGTGCGGAGCCCTGTCGGACCCCGAGGGGCCGTTTGCGGACTGCCATGACACTGTGGAGCCCCTAGCCTACCAGGAGTGAGTAATCCTGTGGGCGCCATGTGGAACCACGTGTGAGGTGTTGCTCATGTTCAATGTGTGTGTCTGTCCTTCTAGTGACTGTGTGTTTGACCTGTGTGCTGAGGAGGGCAGCGAGGAGCTGCGCTGTGGCAGCTACGAGGCGTACGCCACCGCCTGTCAGGAGGCCGGAGTCAAACTGGGAGCCTGGAGGCAGAATCTGAACTGCGGTAAGACTAATGATCCGCAGACGGGTGGAAGAGGAGCCTGGCCCCACCGCCAAAAAACTACCTCACAAATCTGACTGTCTGTGTTTGGGTTGCAGCCCTGGCTTGTGGTGCCAACAGCTCCTACTCCCAGTGCATGACGCCGTGTCCATCGTCCTGCGCCGACCTGGCAGCGCCCTCTGCATGTGACATCACTTCCTGTGTGGAGGGATGCCAGTGTGCCTCTGGTTTCGTCATGAGTGAGGGGATCTGTGTGCCGTACCCACAGTGTGGCTGCACCTTCCTCGGCAGATACTACCCTGTGAGCCCCCCCTCCTCTTCACACCCATGGTATCTATGTTTGTGCGTCTCTATGGATATTTGCTTCATCTTTTCTCTCTCCGTCCCGCAGCTGAATGAGAAGTTTGTCACTGAAGACTGCTCCCAGTCGTGTGAGTGTACCAGCAGGGGAGCCGTGTGCCAACCCAAGAGCTGCCAGGAGGGTTATGTCTGCACCATCTTCGAGTTAAAGCGAGACTGCTTCAAAGGTTTGTTCTCCTTTAAGAGAAAAAAATACAAAAAAACTGACTGGAAGTTTTTAACTTGCCTCAAAAAGCTGGTGTCTTATTTGGGAGTGCTTGTTAGCTTATTCAAACTTGCATTTGTGGAAGCTAAGTTGTGTGCGTAGTTCTGTAGTGGTTTCCAATATGGGCAACCACCCAGGACGACATCTTGTCTGGGGGAGGCATGAACTTTAACCCCGGATGTCACTGCAAAAAGTCGCATGATTTGCTTTAGTTTATCCACTACATACGTTTCTGGAACTGGTTTAGCTTGTAGCTTTACTGTAATCTGTTAAACAGTAAAGACGAGTAAAATGTCTGCTTCAGTGAACACCTCAGCTGATAATATCACTGCTACTCTTGTATTGCTCTTGCAGCAAGCCCCTGCCTCAGTTCTCCCTGTCTGAACGGAGGAACATGTGTGGCAGACAACATCAGCACATACAGATGTGATTGTCCAGAAGGCTTCCAGGGCAAAGTCTGTGAGATGGAGGTTATTGAGCCTCCAGGAGGGCTGGGTAAGAGCTGCTCAACTTTATCTTCATGAACTCAGTTAACACTGAAGCGCCGAAGCTAATGAAAGGACTCCATTTTGTTTTCTACATGCAGCTCAACTGGCGGTTAGCTGTTTATGTTGCTGCTGTTTTTGTTCGGCGCGAGCAGCGGAGTGTAATAGCAGGGCGGTTTCTCATTGAAATGTCTTTGTTGTTTCTTACAGAAACCAAGTGGATAATCCTAATTGCAGTCTTGGTCTCGGTTGCTGTCATCGTCATTGTGATTACCATTGTGTGTGTGTGCACGCGGAAAAACAAGTGAGTTCCAGCAGAGTTCCAGTTCAGACACAACAGGCTTGGAGAACACTGGTGTTTTCGCAGATTCCCATAAAAACTCCCAGATGTTCTGGAATTACTGTCACTATAGCAACATGCATGTTCATTTACAGGCTCTGATGTGCTGTTTAAAGGGGCAGTGTTATGTAAAATCCACTTTTTTGAGCTTTACATCACATTATAATAGTATTCCTTCTCAGAATCATGCCCGCGGTGTGACCATGATTTGTTTATACATGTTTGAGAAATCCTTTCATGGCAGCCATTCAGCTGTCCAAAACGTCTGGGTGGATTTTTCACTCCACCTCCTCAGAGATGCCTCACAGAGCAGCTCTTCCCTGCAGCTCCCCGCTCAGCTCCTTCAGACTAGCAAGTGGCAATTAGCAAACACTTGGTAGAAATGCACATCTGCAGAGGTCATTATACAGTCTAAGGCTGATTAAAACGTTGTTAGTTAATAGAGGAGCCGCGTTGTGAAGGCAGAGTTTCAGAAAAAAACAGAAGGTTTTAAAGAGACAGAGGCCCAGCTTCAAGCCATTAAATCATGAACTCAAATTTCTTTTAAGTCATGTTTGATATATATAGAATTTTAATAACAAATGGAATTAACATAGCTATGGAAATATGTCCCTAAAGAACAGACACTATATTTCCCCTTTAAATCTTCCTTTTGTCTAACAGAGAACATTTTAAATGAATCACAATCTATCATTTTTCACGGGGGAAAAAAGTCTAATTTCTGCTTTTCTGTCCGCAGGAAAAGCATTTCTGATGACGGAAGTGTCAGCTTGAAATCAACAGGTAAGATTTGCTAATCTGATTAGAAGCTAGATTTACACTGAGCTTTTAGTGGGATTACAGTTCTGAAAAACCGAGATGAAAAAATAAAAATCATTTTAAAATCATTAGTGAGAGATTGAATATTAGAAAAATCAAATCACCTTTTTCACCAGTTTTGTGGAAAACTTTAGGATGAATTATAAAGAAGCTTCATGTTGACTTTGCAAAGCTCACAACAGAATAGAATAGAAGTATATCTGGTTGTGTGACATGCTTTAAAACAATTGAATAATTTAAATTGAATTCATTGAAAAACTTACACAATCATAACGCAAGATCTAAATGTATTAAATAATTTCAGAAACTTTCCTGGCAGACCCCGTTACTGAAGGCTTTCCGTCCTGTGACTTTGCCCTGCGCTTTGTCTTCCAGGTTATTCATACGAGCAGATGGATGATGAAAAGAAAGAAAAACTGACCAACATGTGATGATGGCTCACGTGTCAACTTCTGCTCTGCTCTTCTTCTTCTTTATGTGGCAAACTGATACTTTTTAACTTATATTTTTGAACAAACCCTTTTTGTGAGAAATGTTAATGTGTCGTTAATGAACTTATTCTTTTTAAAATGTCTGTAATTTGTGAATAAATATGCCTTTGTTGAAGCACATGCTGACTGGCTTCTGGTTACTAAGTGCCAATGCTCCTTCTGTGATATTTTCTCTTGTTTTTGGAAATGCCTGAATACGACACACAATACAAGTAGCAAAACAATAAATTAAAAACAACCTGGAATCTACAGTCTATCTTAATGTGACGGGGGGAACGAAACTGCCGGGTCATTAAAGCACTTCCGTGTCTATGTTGCCCAGCTGTCAGAATAGTCTGCTGTGGTTCTTCCATGTTTCCCCATTGAAGCTGAAATGAAACCAGTGGTGAAAGTCTCTGTCCACAAACTCCAGAGTCCAGAGGCTTCAAGTGTGTTCTGCTTAAGCCTCTTCCTTGACTCCCCCAGAGGGAGAACCTGACACATGGAGGGAGGGAACAGAACCATTCTGCTTGTTGAGACACCGTACTGAGGCTAAGAGGGAATTCTCACAATTCCAGTTTTTCCTTTTGAAGCGTTATATTTTCTGTTCTTTCCACTACCAGCTAGTTGAAACACAGCACTGCTTGTCCTGATGCTGCGTCTGCGAACCCGTTTCACCTCAGAATTGTCTCTCTCCCTGCTCTGGCTGGGATTTCATCTGCTGACATGTTTTCACTAATTATTGTCTTTTGACAGCTCTGAACTGGGTGGATGTAATAATCTGTCTCAACACATTTTGTGATTGATTTATATATATTTTTTATATTCAGTAGAACTCCTACCACATGTTTTCCTAAGAATCAAATAAGACAAACAGAAAATCACTAAGAAAAATAAACGGTGACATGCAGATTATTTTTTGCTCTCTTGAGTTGTGAAACGCTTGAGATGAAATATGAAACCGAAACACGTGAAGCTCGTTTTCAGAGTCTACATAAAGTGACAGCTCTTTGGAAGATCGGCAAATATTCTAAACAAACATGTTCAAATTCCTGTTATGATCTGGGAAGAAAATTATCGGCTTTTATGTTTTATGCTTGTGAGTCATAAACAGGTTCTAAGTGCAGCAAAAAAAATAAAAAATAAAAAGCTAGAGCAATACACAAAAATGAAGGCTTATGACTGAAAACTGTAATGATCAGTTTAGACTTTTAGTGTCATTTATGTTTCTGCTTTTGACCATTTCCTTTACTGTTTGTTTCTTTATATTTTACCGTTTTGGTTTACTCCTTGTGTCCGTTCATTTATTCTCACTGTTTAAGTTTTGGATTTTTTTTCTCTTATATTAGTTTTTATTTGTGTTTACTCCTTATTTTAGGTTTCCTCTGTTGTAATCCTTCTCTTCCCCCCAAATTGTTCTTTTTTTTTTCTTCACATATTTGTTCAAACTATCACTATTCCAGGACATATAATTACATGAGACAGATAACACTGGATTACAAAAAAATTTTTGGGAAATTGTCTATGTTTGTTTAACTGAATTAGGACTATTTTGAATGACTGAGTCCAAAATTGAAATCCACGTTTCTCAACCAGGTCCAGCTTGTATTCTAATTTGATCCAGAGAAAGCCAATCTGACTAAACCGATGACATTTTTGTGACATTAACAGTTCATTTCTGTTAATATTTCTCATCCAAATAAGGTTTTGTGAACCATAAAGAAATTATTTTCTAACAGAGTGTATTAAGCTACAGAAACCTTGGATTTCTGTAGCTTGAATAATAAACACTGATAAGGACAAGTACATGTGAATTGAACATTATATCTTCATTGTGTTAAATTCTCTGTCTCTTTTCTGTCCTGATGGAATCTCTCCTCCTGCTCGTCACTCATTGGTCAGATTCTCAGGAAACTGATCCAGATGTGAGAACAAGTCCTGCATTTTGACGCTCTTGTTGCTCCATAGTTCAGAAAGTTGACCTGACTGAGCAAAACCAACGTGATTTCAGGATTCAGCACAACAACATGACCCTAAAACTGTTGGAAAACCCCTGATAATTTATTTTTAGCAAAAATGTACAGTAAGCTCAATTGGCACATTAGGATTTGTTGATTTTGAGGGAATTTCCATGATAATTCTCATGAAACAGGAGGGCCTGACTGATATAATTTGGCAGTAAGGAGATAAAAACTGCATTGATTCGATAGACAACATGATGTTTAGTCAGGAGTCCACGGGCCGCATAAAAACCTATAACATGTCAGATTTGGCCCACATTCCTTAAGTTTGACACACATGCTCTAAATGAAGAGCAGAGGGTTCCTTGAGCCTTCTGACCTTACGAGCCTGGTCCAAATTGCCCAGACTTGGATTTCTGTAAGCTCAGTCAACTTCAAAAGTGAGTGGGTGTAGAAGAAGCTAAACCTTTACTCTGCACAGAACAGCCACAGCTTGAACTGCGCTCTACTGACATTCAGATAATTCAGCCAAATCTGTGTGGCGGAGCAAGATGCCATCAGTTAGAAAAAAAAAAAAAAAAAAAAGTGAAGACAGTCTGACCCAGAGAGCGCCTGGTTTCTTCCACTCTGCTCCTTTAAAAGTATCATTTAAAACAGCTGTTCTAAAAGGCTGTGAGGAAAAGTCAAGCAGCAAAACGTGCGGTGTGATGAGTTGTGTTTCTGGTAGCTGGCAGTCTGGGTTGTGTGCAGCTTCTTTGCTGGGTTTCCTGTATGTGTCATGTTGCTGAAACGTTTAATACTGAAACTGCATAACCTGTTCATGCGTAACAACTTCCTCTGCGCTGACCACCGAACCCAAATGTGTCGTAGAAGGGACGGTGCGTGACGTCAACACTCAACAAGCTTGCAGACTTATTCACACTAAACTTGCTCTACATTTTCTAAACATTTTTTTTAGACTTTTTTTTTGTTGCTGTTTGTCAGTGATAAAGTTTAAGGATTTGTCCAATCAAAGAATGAAAAGTTGAAAACCACTGCAGGGAGGAAGTTGCCCGACTCAACAGAACAGATAAAACAGAACAGGGGACAGCTTGAACGCATCACTGATTTTAAATCATGTGTGCTCCAGTTGGAAATGCCTGGCTTTCTGTGGCATCTCTGCTGTAAAACTCTAAGGTAAATTATCTTTGGGAAATACATTTCTCCACAACAGTCTAAATACAAACTACAAGCTGCAAAGTAATTTATTTGAACGTTTTTCGTAGAATTTTTTTCTGCGTTTATATCGTAATTGTGCAAGTCAGATACCGTCCATCTTTTATAGCAGGCAGTTGAAGAATGATGTTCAGTATTAGAGTTAGCATTATCATCGGATACAACGGCAACAAGACCCCGGCAGGCTATCAGGCGGCTCTAATTAGAAACATGAGCCGTGGATTGTTTTTCCTCTCGTGTTACTCAGAAACATTTGAGGCTCAGCAGGACGAAGGCTCATCCTGCTGACCTGACCAGCAGAATCCACGTTATCCAATCGGCACCGACCGATAAACCAAAGCAGATTTCAGTGACCGTTTTTCCTTATCTCAGTCTCTCTCGGTTTCTTCCCCGTCCCCTCGCGGCAGAGGTCTGGTCGTCCTGGTTCTGGTTGAGGTTTTGGTTTTGTTAAGGGAGTGTTGTTCCTCTGCACTGTCTCAGGGTTGGTGAAGTTTTTTAGCATGCAGTGGTTCGAACTTGGCGAAAGCCTCATGAGATAATTAAACCTTTTAAACTGATTGTGTCAAAGCAACACAACCTTACACAGGAAACCTTTCACCGGCTCAACTCTGATTGATTGTAAGATTTGTGATGGAAAAAGAAAATGTTTAGTTCGTTTCAGTTGACTGAAGTAGACTAGGTAGAATCCTGTTTTTGGCCCATTTTTAAAAAAAAAACTGATTTGAACTGGTTATTAAATGCTACCTAGATTTAATCCAATACATAAATAAATAATTACCACGTAATGGTATTTATTTTTAAGACATTAGAAACTAGCGTAAAGCGGGTATGTATTTTTCAGACACAAAGTACCATTTTATAGCCCAATCAAGTAACGACGTTACGTTCATTTGTTATCAAAATGCTGTAATGTCAAAAACAACTTAAAAGAAATTGAAGTTTGACTTTGCTTCGTAGCTGCATCTAAATAAATCGGTCTGTCTCTTTAAGAACCTCCCACTGTTCCCGACTCTCCACCTCCATCCACGTCGTCATGACGATCCTTCTCCATGCCACCCATTGATGCTGTTTAAGTCCGTCGTTATAAACTTAATTTGCATGATGAGCTGAGCAGACATGCAGCTCCACCAAACCTTGTTTGGTGTTTAGAAATCTCTAGTCTGGAGGAGACGTGTGGAGGCGGAGTTGGTCTTGGAATATCACATCTCCAGAATTTTTTTTCTTTTCTTCACTTGTTGGTCTTAAATTTAAATAAGCAACTCTGTCCACAAAAATTCTACAGTTTAAATTAGTTTCTACTGTACTATGCAAATACATTCGATTGATAACAGGGGAATTTTTCAGCCACAATTTGAGGGCAAACAATTTCAGTTCGTGTCTTTCTTCTCAAAACTTGTCGTGCTCGTGTTCAAACCTGCTGCTCCCTTTCAAACATCCACTGTGCTTCCTCAGACGGTTTCTCCTCGCGCTCAAAACCTCAGATCAAATCGCTTGCAAATCACTTTGTGATCTCGAATTATGGCAGAAAATTTCCCCCCATAATTGCTTAGAAGAAGGAATGCAGGCCAGCTGCTCGCAGCTCACTGCCGGATGCCGCGCAGGACTGCAAAATCCTTCAAACGTTCATCGAGGGTCAGAGTTACTCCTGCAGCACAAGAAGAGAAAGCTGATGAGAGGGGAGGGTGGGGGGGGGGGAAATATTTTATAAAGTCTTGCAGATTACATCAAGCTTAATATGAAAACTCTTACAACCAGGAAACAGGCTCTAGGAACAGTGCCAGTTCTCTTATACAATAAAAGGCAGTACCAAGATTTTAAAAGTTCATGTAAAAAAGAAAAAAAAACAAGAAATCAGACAGAACACAGCTTTTTGATATTCCTGCTAGGGCTGGGTGGTGAAGTAGTAATACCGACTCAGAAATGACCAGAGCACCACTTTGGATGGGAGTTAAAACAGTTGGGTTGGAAGTTAAAGTGGGCTGTGCTCTGGTAAACATAATGTATTGTGCAGTCATGCTGTGCAGCTTCTTCATATCGTGCCTGCTGTGGGACAGGAAGAGTTTGTCATTGGTGAATTCTGCAGTTAAAAAGCTCAGATATTTTAAAAGTTGGATTCCGTGGAGTAGTTATGAGTGATTAGTGTATTTCCTGCAGAAGTCAAGTTATCGTTCCCTCAGGCTCCACCGTTCCACTAAGCTAAAGTCTCGAGATTCAAACGCGACGTAGTAGGTTTGTTTGTGTTTTACAACACTTTCCTTTCTCGTTCAGATACAATTCTGGGTTTCCTGCGTGTGGTTATTTTAAAAATATTTAGTAACGTCACTGATTTATGATAAATATAAATGATGTAAAAACATCTCAGACAAGTCTGGTTTAAAGGTTTAGGAACATTTACATAAACCACAGGCCTGAACCTCTGAATGGTTAAAGGAGATCAGAGCTGCAGGGACGAAACACCAAGAAACTCCAGTTCAGTTCAAAAATCAGTTTTGTGGTCTAGAATGAGGTTCTGTGGAGTTATTAAGATTTAGTAAAACGCTTACAGCTTGAAGGAATAAAACAGGATTCTAGAGTGCTTCATGGAAACAGTTTCATAAACTTCTGCAGTGTCTTTCTTTTACCACTGAATGGCTACTTAAATAGTCATGGTCCTAATTAAACCGCTTTTACTTGAACAACTATACAATGTCTGGCAAGAAGTAATCTGACTGGTCTAAGCTCCCCTCTGATTGGCTGTTAGTCTGACCATCCAGTTCCTGTAAACTTCAGCTGCAGTTTTCCATTAAAAAAGCCTGACCTGATTACGGTGCTGGTTTCTTTTTAATGACTGACACTGTCAGTTGTCGCCAAAGCCTCCGATAACAAAGGAGCTACTTTAGTCACCGTTTGGCTTTTTGGCCCAAAAAAAAAGACTGCCAAAAGGGATCTGAAACGACACTAAATATAGCGACAAAGTCTCTAAGTTAAGCCCTGGCCTCAGTCAGTCTCTCACACAGCAGAGCAACGAGGATAGTGGCTGATTTTCAGACCTTTGTGGAGCGCAGATCGGTTGAACCCCTGCTTTAAACCCCAAACCGTCCCTTTAAGAGATGAACTCCAGAGATTACAGAGAGAACAAGTCTGTGATGAAAATTACCTTCAACTCACTCCATGACTGAAGTGTGGAGCACATGTTCTAGCTAACCAAACCAATCTCATGGCATTTTCATTCTAAAATAACACACCGCTGCTTTAATTACCTACACACCATAGAGGAGCGAGCAGAAGCAGAGCTGACTGATAATTATAGGAGTCAGTGTTAGGAATACTTTTCTTCACATGTTCAATGATTTTGTTTTGTGAGGTGATGACAGCTCAATATGGGCTGTTGAATGGTAAATCGTTCATTCATTCATATCTCAAAATGCCCAACAGTCTTTCCAGGTAGACAGTGATGTGATAACAGGAAGGCTAAATTTGATCAAAAGCAAACACCACCCAGCCCTAGTGACTGCTGCTATTAGAACATCTGATGACCACATTAACTACAGCTATAATACTACTTACAAAAACAAGTCAAAATAAAAGAAGAGTTTTATTGTTTTCACACAGGTAAACAAAACTAGTACTCATCCATTTCTAAGTCATCTCAAGCTTCCAGAGACAGAAAACGAAAGGCTCCTATCTAAGCCTTCCTTTTTCATGCTCTCGTACCAAAGTCTGGTTGTTCTTAACTAAACGGCTGCCTTCCCAGTCTTTCATTCCCTCCTCCAAAGTCCTTCCTCCAGCTCCACCTTCTCCTCCCATCTCTTTTCTTCCTTTCCTGGGTGGCTCTTGCTTTAGAAAGGTCCCACCAACGGCCACCAGCAGCCTCTGGCTCTGTTGCTGAGCTGGGATGGCGTGGAGCTGTGGAAACTGCTTAGAATCCAACACGTCCTTGTACTGGATCTCAGGCCTGATCATCCTCAGACACGACATCCGAGTGGTATTGTCCAGTCCTGGTTGGAGCTCATAACCCAGAATTTTAACTAATCCACTTTGGAACGGTCTAATGTTTTTGTCCCGGATCCGATGAGCTTCGACAGGCTTCCCCCCGTCCCTGAGGCAAACCCGGGCCAGGTCTTCCCTACGCATCCTGAGGAGTCGGACTTCTTTTTCCATCTGAGCATGGCCAAACTTGCCAATTTCCTCCCAGAAGGTTTTGTTGAAGACTTTGTATAGGTACCAATCAAAGGCATTCCACTGTCTGAGCTTTTCCCGCTGCTCCAGCGTTAGGGAAAGGTTCGGTAGCATCTTCGCTTGAACAAGCCCGCTTCTAATACCAACACCAGCGGCAGCTGCTGCTTTGCCCACCCAGGTCCCAGCCACCCCACCAGCACTGCTGGGCTTCTGCTGCCGAGCGTTCAGGCTGAAGAAGACGACGGCATCCAGTGGCCAGCAGAGGGCGTGTCTCAGCAGGATCATGGACTGGTCGAAGTACTCGGAGACAAGAATCAGCTTGAAGGTCCGCCGGATCATGTCCTCTCCGAGCCGAGCCAGCGCCAAAGAGAAATTGGCGTTGTTGTCAAGGCCAAAGTCAAACCACAGCAGGTTGCGGGCGTAGTGGTTGTTCCGTAGACGAGGGTCGTAAAATTTTTTAGGGTCATCCGCAAACTCCCCCAGTCCTTTGGCTTTCCGGAAGGCCGGGGCCACTTCTTTATAGTAGGCGAAGGAAGACTCAGCCAGAGAGACTGGGTCCCTGATGATAGAGAAGTAGAAGGTGTCTGCAGGCATTACCTTCTCCACCTGAAAACAAGAACAAACCTCGTTTATAAAAAGGTGCCATGAATGGAAGTTCATAAACCGACATTTCGAGGCAGCAGAACATTTTCATGACGTTGAAAAGAAACGCTTATCGATAAGACAAAAATGTGTCAGTCAAAGCTGCAGTATGTAACTATAATGATGATTTTTTTTTTTTCCATTTGTTAAAACTGTCACCATGTCGGTTGTTATGAGACAAACGATCTATGAAAAGATTGACATGCAGCAGCCAATCAGGGCCAGGAGGAGGGCCTTAATGCCGTCAATCAATTTCATGTACTTAATGCTAAATGTGCTACTGGTGGACAAAGAACTCACTTGAAACTCCTTTTTCTATAATCAACTATGGCCAGGCTAACTAGCCTAGCATTCAGGACAGGCTCTGCTAATGGGGTGAAGCTGGAGCTGTAGCTGCAGCAGAGACCCTCCTCCTGGCTCTGATTGGTTGTTTTTAGTTAGCACTGGGAGAGCTGGGAGAAAAGCTTGATTTTTTTCCCCCCACAAATTATCTGTCTCATAATAAACCGTCAGAACATAGTAATAGAATAAACATGTAAAGAAAAAAAAAATGATCAAAGTCACGTACTGCAGCTTTAAGAGTATCTGAGTTTTATACGATTAGCCTCAAGATAAACAATTATCATGATGTGCTGATTTATAAATAGTTCACACTTTGAACCTTCAGACCGCTAAAAATTTACCGCCCTCCCAAATTTCTTTAAAATATACTAGTACTCTATTTTTTTATTTTTTTTCTCCCACTAAGATGATTTTTAACTTACAATGCTAATGATTTAAAGTTGGCTGGTCAACTTGAAACATGGTAATGGGAACATTGGTTCTCTCTTTCCAGTGGTGGTGTCTCGTAGTAGCGTCACCACTGAGCCATAGACATCTCAGTCCCCTTTTGGGTTTTCACGTCCATAACAACGACAGCCCGTCGACTGCCAGCAAATAACTTGACATCATTCTGCTAACTGTTTGAAGCGATAAGCCTTGAAATTAGAAAAAGCAGAACAAAAGTAATAAACCTAAATGACAGAAATATAAGTCCGTGTCGGCGAGACCGTCTGATCGGTGAAAGTACAGCTGGCTAACTCTGAAGCCTCTTCACATCAACTGAGGCTCAGATTAGCCCTGAATCACGCCTGGCTGTGCGTGCATGTCACCAGCCAGACGTTGAGAGTCACTTCCTGCTCTGAAACAGGAAGTCTGAGCAGCGTGTAGAGACCTCAGTTAGAATGAAGAACTTATGGATGTCTTGTGCTGTCATCCCCAAATACTGTGATGATATGTAATAGTGAGCGATCAGGTTATTGTTCTAGATTTAAATTGGACGAGTAACGTTTGCTTTCTGCTTTAGTAACGCAGCTCATGTTGTTTCAGCTTTAATCAGGCGCCTTAGTCTTTGACCCTCCATCTACAGTGCAGAGTTGAGTAACTGAAATATTCCAGTACAGGACAAACAGCCATTATTTGTCACGTCAGCGATCGGACACATAGTCTATAGTAGGACAGAAATGATCCAATAGAGAGCTACATCTGGCAGAGCGATCTGTGAGCCATTGTTTTAATATGAGTATTAAAACAATCTTGTGTGGAGTTTTTTTCTACAAATGTTTTTCATGGAGAACTGAGGCTCCGGTGTTTAAGCTGCAGCTGTGGCTGCAGGCAGCGAAGCAATGGATACATGATTGTCAATAATCAATCAGAAAACATCCGTCAGTCATGATGACCCAACCAACTGTGAAGCACAGAGGCAGTTCAAGCGTACAGAAACGTCCACCAAGCTTCAGCGACAATAAGATACAAGTTAGGAGGCTCTTCCTAAGAAACCGTAGAGCTGACATCAAAGCAGTCACTGCTATCACAAGAAGATCAACAAATACTAAGAAGCTCTGTAAGATGAGTTCATTATTTCACCTTACCATTTCTCAGAGAGAGAGCTAACCGGCATGCTGATTTCTTAGTTCTTATCCAATTCAATTCTACATTTTGGTGTTTTCTGTTCCTCTGAAGAACTCACCTCCGGCTTATTAAACCTCATGTGATTCCCCATGATGTGGAACTCGACGGCTCTGGGACCTCTGTAGCCTTTCACCCTGTGAGCGTTGAAGGGCAGCGGGTAGCCCAGCTGGTATCCCAACGGCAAGGCGAAGCGGAGGCTGTGCTCGTCTCCGAAGCGGTACAGCATGTTGAGCACCGTGCTGCTGGCCGTCTTGTGGGTCTTCAGGAACATGATGTGAGTGTGGGGCTGACAGGAACCCAGAGACGGCCCCTGAGCATCAGGGGAAGCAAAGATGGATCGTGCAGCTGGCTGGACATTGCTGGAGAAGGGAGAAGAATTTTACACAGATGAGATTTCAGACCGCCAGGAAGAAATGAGGAAAGCGGGACATTTTTAGAATGTTTCTTTAAATTCCATGGTTTTCCTTATGAAATGAATCATTTCATAATTTTGGTCTTGATGATTTTAATGTGTGACCTAAAGACTTAAAGCAATTCCATGTGGCATTCTGCTGCATAGAATTCATAATCAAACTTGACAGGAAAAACCTCCCCAGAGGCAAGATGTGAGTTTATTGAAGATTTGGATCAAATGTTTTCTGTCTACATGAAAACAAGTTGAATGTCCCAGAATTCAAACAATGCTGGGTTTGACTCATCTGGGTCTGAATCAAACCCAGATTAAATCGTTTCTGGATAAATTGTGGGGAAATATATTATCTGACCAAACACACGAGTAAACCTGTTGGGGAATTCTGGATTTGATGGTTGTGCGGTTATTGTTGAGCTAACTGCTTCACATATTGTGATTTTAAGTTCACATCTGTACTCTACAAAATGAAGGACAGCTACATTCCACATTCGCATAAGTAGGCCTTGTACACAAGTAGCCGGGTCTTTACAAAAAATAATCATCTCTGCCACATAATTTCAAAAAATAATGTCGCACAAAAAGGTTTTCACCGACATGAAACAAATCCGCTCCTGAGCGTCGTTTTAAACATGCCAAAACAACGGATGTTAGAAATGTCTGGAACCGAGCACCAGTTACCGGATTGGAAGAACCACCAGGGTCTTTTTTTTTTAATGACTAACAGTTTTACAATGACTGGCACCGTGAAATAAAGACTTGTGTTATAAGACCGGCCAGTACGCTGCTCTCAGACCATGTGACTCTGGTATCATTGGCTCATAGCAGAGCTGGACAGAATTCCAGATTTTTCCAGATTCCATTAAAAAAAAAAAAAATAAAAAAAAAAAAAACAATAACTAAAATTTTGAAAACATTCAGATACAAAATATTAACCTTAAACCTGTTAAATGACAGTCGGTGTTGTTTGAGTCAGGTTAAAAAAAACACCGTGGAACTTTTTGAATGTGGCAAAAAGCCACTTCGCTGATTAGATACGAGGAAACTGCTCTTCACAAAAGAGCAGTTTGTGAACTTCGGTTCATTTTTGTTGGCAAAAATCCAACAGTCTTTTAGTGCTTAATTTAGAAAGAATGTTAAGTACGATGGAACCGAAAACCAGAGAAAAAAAAAAACCCCGTTGGCGAATCTCAACACACAGCGACATAAATAACGTGTGGTGGCGTCTTATCCACATGTCATCATCCAGCGGTTGTCTTGTTAAAGCTCAGCTTTAAGGTTTAAAGGCATTTCACCCAATCACTATACGACCAGAAGATCACTTATTTATCATTTTAGTAAAGAAATAGTGGTGGTGCTTGTGGAGAATTATTCTTTCTCCATTTAGGTTCGCAGTGTCAGTGAGTTGAATTTAAGAACTCCATTTATTAAAACTAACATAGAGTGCTGGTCCATTATCATGCGATCATTAACACAACAAAATGGCGTCCGACATGTTTCTAGTTCCTTTTAGTAGCCATTAGCTAAGATTCCCTAGCATGTCATTTCCTTTAGCCTTAACTTTGCGCACATGTGTACTATGTGTCTGTGTGTTGTGTGTGTGTGTGTGTGTGTGTGTGTGTGTGTGTATACGAGCATGCAAGCAGCTCGAGAAACAAGAAAAAAAACACAGAATTATTTATTCCCAACATACTGGATTAAAGTTTTTCATCGAGTTAATCCCAGTGTTAATCAAGTTAATGTCATCTCAACTGAAAAAATATATATATTGACAAAATAAGCAACGTTTTCAATTCAAAAACTATTTTTGCTGCTAAATTATTGGGGAAAAAATGGACGTACGAGCTCAACAGAATAGATATTTTTTGTTGTTTCTTTTTGCAACAACCATCAGATTGGAGCAAAGTTATACTCTCTGCATTCAATCTTTCCAGAGTTTCAGGAACTTCTGATCGTTCAAGGAACTTCTTTAGGAATCTGGACTGTGGACGTCTGTGCTGCTGCTACATGAGATGCCATTGAGATGCTATTTTAGGAATCTCAATTACTAAAATAGCATCTCAGAAGCAAATAAAGTTGCTTCTCTTACCACTAAGAGAAGCAACTTTATTTTCCATTTCTGCCGTTTGTGGATGTCGCTTGTGCGTCACATTGACGGGCGTACCAGAAACACGCAAATACAAAGGTTCTGTATGTATGTAAAAGAAAATGCAGGTAACTGTGTTCACAATTTTGAATGCATTAAATTCTAGATCATTTAACATCTGTTGGCACATTCTGATTCTGCTAATTGTTTATAAATGAATTCACATAATTTGACTAAACCAGCTGGTCTAATTGTGTAAAAGCTTAGCTGCGCTTCAACTAAAACTACTAAACAATTACACTGGAGATAAATAAGAGATATAGAAGTATGTCAGATACCTTTTGTTGAAGATGACTCCCAGCAGTTGACCAGCAAAAGCAATGGCCAGAAACAACAGAAGTGCTTTCCACATCCAAACTGGTCCCAGCCGACCACACACCAGCCACCGCAACATCCTGAGAGGAGAGGAGAGGGGAGAGGAGGGAGGAGGGAGGGGGGGAGGGGAGGGGGAGAGGAGAGGGGAGGAGAGAGGAGAGGAGGGAGGGAGAGGAGAGGAGAGGAGGGAGGAGGAGAGGAGAGGAGAGGAGAGGAGAGGAGAGGAGAGGAGAGGAGAGGAGAGGAGGAGAGGAGAGGAGAGGAGAGGAGAGGAGAGGAGAGGAGAGGAGAGGAGAGGAGAGGAGAGGAGAGGAGAGGAGAGGAGAGGAGAGGAGAGGAGAGGAGAGGAGAGGAGAGGAGAGGAGAGGAGAGGAGAGGAGAGGAGAGGAGAGGAGAGGAGAGGAGAGGAGAGGAGAGGAGAGGAGAGGGTTAAAGCATCATCAGCAAAACAATAATAAACAAATCCGTGATACAGACAGAAACAGAGGAGATAAAAGAAGGAGGGTGAGTTGGAGGGAGGTCAACGAGGCGAAGTGAAGGAGGAGAAGAATGGAGTGAGTCATGGAAGAAGCCTGACTAAAAGCATCATGACTGGGAGGAAAACAGTCCCACACCATCAGGAGACATTCCCTGCTCCCCCTGTAAATTACATCACTGCGGCCTGTTGACAGTAGAGGCTTTTGTTATTTGGAGAAATACACAAATCGGTTATAGCACGAAGACTGACGCTGAGTCGGTCAGCTTTAAAAGCAGGATCATTAACTGTGACTCACTGACTTGAGGCCTCAAGCAGTCCAACTTCTTCCTCGCCGTCTCCACACTCTGCGCAATTTGAGCGTCTGAGGAATTTAGATAAGGCCTAAGAAAGTTTGTGATTTAACGGGGTCAGCCAAAATATCTTTGCATCATCCACATAACTAAAACCCAACGTTCCCCAGCAAAACAACGATCCAAAGAAACGCGCCTCGCCGGCCTACAGCTACGCAGCAGGCGGACATGTTGTGCGTTTGACAGCAGCGAGTCTTGTTTGCCTGTGAACCTGAACTGTTTACTGATTTTTGTAGGATAGCTAATTCTTTTTGATAGCTGTAAATAGATAAAAATATGGTAACGCTTCATAGTGTTCATAAGACTGACATGACATTGCCATAAATATGACATAACATCTGTGATGAGTCTTCTTGAACGTTTATGACTGTTGTCATGAAGTGTCATTCGGTAAATAATGACACTTTTAATGCAAAGTTGCTTTAAAAGTCAATTAAAAGCGGCAGCTTTGCATTAAAAGTGCCATTATTTACCGAATGACACTTCATGACAACAGAAACATTCATGAACACTCCTTCACGTTAATGATAGGTGTTATATCTATTTATTGACACCAATGTTGCTTCTGATTAAAGTTGTTCCTGTTTTCTAGTTCCTATGCGTTCTCATCTGTGTGATCGTGCATTTAGTTTTTCCGTTTTAAGTTTTCAGATTTAGGGACGGTTTAGCCTCCCCTGTTCTCAGTTTTTTCCTTTGGGATTTTGTTGAGTCTTTCTCTTCCATCCTTTACTTTCCTTTCAGTCAGTGAAGCACACTCCCAGCTCCAGTCCTAATAATCGCTCCTCCCAGGACATAAAAGTCTTTGTTTTCATTCAGTCTCCGTTCGATTCTCGTGTTACATGCCTGATAGTGGCACTGATAGTGCTGCTCTCGTGTTCACCGTTATCTCACAACTTCTGGACTATCAGCTGAAATTATTGTTGCACAATGACAACGATAAAGCTTCTTTATTGGGCCATCTCAGTAATTATGTTGCTTTCGGCTTAATCTGCTTGAGGACATAATGGCCACTTTGTCTAACTTTGCTGGTCTCTTACTACTCTCCAATTTTTTTACTATTTGATGTTATTTCAGCTTTTAACTTTATGTTCTCTCTGCATGGGATCACATGCAGAGAGAAAATGTCTAAGTAACTGTCCAGTAAAATATTTGAAAATACAATTTAAACGATGCAATCTTTACCTGTTAGAAAGTGCAAAACTCACCTCCTGATTTACTCGTTTTGATAAAAGTGAAAGCAGAGGCCATATTGGCAGGTTGCAAAACATAAATAGTAGCTGTTGAGAGAATTCCCTCAGCAGGAACGTGTGACTCTAACAAGCTCTGGAGCTGACACACACACTGAAAAATCTAAACATTTTATTACAGTAAGTGACAAAGACCTCCTCAGTGTGTGAGTTGAACAGGTGACCTCAGTCAACAATCTGCACGTCTGGTTTTCTTGACAAGCTGTGGCTTGCTGTGATCTGTCAATCTGTGTGATTTTGCCATGTCGAATATTTTTGCATATACAGACGTGCGCATGCAGCAACAAGACAATGTCTGATATTGTTTTCAGACACACAACCTGAACGCATTAAAATGATAACCAACCGATAAGGATGTTTTTAGACATCTGCACTTGTGCAGTACTTAGATTCATTATCCTCCATGTTGTGAAAGTTGATTCAACTTATAATTAAATTTTATAAGTTGAATTATAACTTTTACGAGTTATAATTCACACGTGACAGGTGTTCATTACATTCCAGGCTGGACGCTTACACTCATAGACGCACTGGCCAAACATAACGTGAAAAACTGCTTTTGCAGATTTCAGTTCAATTTTTCATGCACCGAATTATTCTCAGAAATGTGCAATCAATTCAGTCCAATTATATGAACCGACTCAGATGATTCAGTTAGTTTAGTCCTTAAAATGAAGCGTTTTCTATCTAAGGAAATCCGGCTGATTGGATTGAGTCACTGATTTTTTGGATGATTTCTCTGTTGGTGGATTGGTGCTATCCAACACTTTTCTAGTGATACTGACCACTAGAAACACTTTCACAGCAGGGCCACACTGAACAACCAGCACACCTGGTTTAGTATGGGAGAGACGCATGAGCCGTAATATCCCTCGATATTGGGAAGCATTCATGTTTTATGAGGCAACGGCCAACAAGAGCTACTGAAGGCCTTGGAAGACCAGTGAAGACAAAACAACAGCTTCAGAAAGCCTTGGTATTTTTAACTAAATCAAAGGAGAAACTTCTATTCTGCTGGTCAACTTTTCAAATCGATCATTTACTCAACAGATTTCAGGCATCGGAAGTAACATTTTCATCCATTTCAGTGAATATTCAGTCATACAGACTTCTGGTCAATAAAACAGCTGAGACACACATGGAATGTGAAAGATGGGAGAAGAAAACTGAAACAGACTGAAAGGATCAGGAACTCTGACTGTCTCAAGTTTTTCTTCCCCCACTCCCACTGGGACACACACACACACAAACGGAACACACAGCTAACATGATGTGCTAACATCACATTCGCTGGGTGGCACAACAAACAGAAGATATGATGATACAAGCAGACACCATCAGTCAAACGCTAACCGCAGCACGAAATGACACAAATACACACACACACACACGTCCGCGCAGGCAGGCTGCATCTGCATGAAGGTGATCCATGAGACGGAAGGAATATCATAAGAAAATCCTTTGTCTGTGAGGGGCCCTTCCAGCCCTCCATCCACATCTCCTCCTTCAACCCTCCACCTCCCTTCCCCCCTCCTCCTCAGCGCGGCCCCTCCGATCCTCCCGGGCTCAATCACCGCATCCAGAAGCCGTCGTTCCGCTCGGCTTTCAGCCTCGTATTCTCCCGCCCTCCTCCCCGCCTTTCTGCCAGTGTGCGGCCGGACTACCGTACCTGGCTCTCCGTCTGAAAAACATCGCTGAGTCCCCGGGCCGGTGTCGCTGTGCAGCTGCGGAGAGCTCGGAGCATCTCGGAGTGTTCAGCTGCAGCCGCTCCACCGCCTGTACAGGCCATGGAATCAGAGCAAGCCCCGCTGACCCACACGGAGCCGGAGCGCCGATCCCCCGCGGTCCTCGCGTAAAACCCACTGGAAGTTCCTTTGAGAGCAAGCGGAGCTCTGCAACCTAATATGCCGACGGCTGAGACTGACAGCCAGAGAAATAGATGCGGGGGAGACTGCAGACGACTTCCGGTGTTATCAAAATAAAACGCTCTTGACGTATTTGGTTGTTAACCGAGGGCTGAGTCCCGTGGCTCCGGTTTATTCAGAGTAAATGTTGGCGACATGTTGAAGAGTAAGTGTAGATTTCACACAGTTATCATCAGAAGAGAACTCCCCTCGGTCAGACTAAGATTTAGTTAGAAGTCATGATATTTTGAGAATAAATAAAGACAAATACTACTATAAGACTGTTGTAAAACTACAAGGAAAAACGCTTCGATACAGTTCCTACATATGTGACAGTTCGGTTGGTCCGTGTGGCTCTTGTAATGTGAAAGTCGTTAACTCAGCCTCTCACAGCAGAACACGGGCCCGCCCAGAGTCAGCCCTGCCCGGCCTGGATTTGAGGCCCCCAGCGCCCACCTGCTGGATCACTGACCTGATACTGATGACACGTTAACTCTGATGTACTAAAAGATTCATTATTCCCTTCTTTGTAAGATGATACCATAGTATGTTCAAGACAGCTCAACATTCCTCATTTTTTTTTTTTTTTTTATAATCATTTTATTGTGTGACTTAATTTAAATATTGTTACCACTGTATTGTCTTATTATTTCAACCTTACTCTACAACGTTTCTACTATTTATTCTCATAATTAGAATTTTCTTAGCCAGCCCTACATTGTCCCACTAACAGCGTATAAAATGCATAAGGCATATTTTATTCTTTGTTCACATTTATTTACTCATTTGGACACCATCTCCCTCTTTCTTCTCACCTTGAAAATGCCAACTTCATCATTTTTCCAATATTTCTGATGAATATGGCTGCTTACTGAGATAGCTTTAAAGGGGCGTAGTTGCCAGTACGGACACTGCAGTCATTCTGGTTAGAAAATACAAGAAATGCTTTGCTTTAATGGTAAAAAAAAAAAAAAATTACTTTATCTCAAGTAATATTGAGAACTGCTAATACACACTGTACAGATGAAAAGCTCAGCTTTACTACGATGCGTTTTCTTTGTTTCCCAGTGCCCTGCAGGCTGTAAATTTCAGTTATTTCATTTTTTATTTTTTTAGCTCCAAAAAAGAAATCTACATCAAGTGTCTTATTTAAGTGTTGATATTGTCATGGATTTAGAATCCACACTGTTCAGTGCATATAAACTTTTGGGGGGAGAAAAAAACTGTTGATCGACCCTTAAATGGTCTCACATTGGTAAAAACAAATGTTTTTGTGAGCGGAGCAGCAGAAATGACTGCACCGTTAAAAGCTTTCCAAATCACGTGGCGCACATACAAAACAGATTTGGTGGAGGTAGAGTGAAGGTGTGTGTCGGCATCTGCCTAACTGAAACAACACAGATCATCATCACTGGAGGCTGTTTCAGTGCAGAGTGCTCCTGAGATGAGGCTCTGCAACCAAAAGCAGTCCTCTCTTCCTTTTCATCAGACTATCCTTCAGGATGTTAGGGCTTGGTCCACAGTGGCAGGGAGAACAGAAAGACCTTCAGAAATGTAAAATGGAGGAGACTGGCTGCAGTCCTGATGTTAATCACTCTGAACACTGGTGTCAGTTTGCACATGCCAGAATGAACAGCACAAACTCATTGGCTGAGGTCAAACACTTGTTGAGGTATGGTACGCCAAGCTAATTACCAGGAGGGGTAGCAGGCCGTTGTGGTTGTGTGTGGATTCCCAAACACTCCTGAACCGCCGTGTGCGCTAGGACAGTTTTCACTGAATATCAGCCATCCGATCCAATAAACAACAAAAACAAGAATCAACAGCTGCGTGGGACAAGCAGAGAGAACCCTATCCACAAATCTATTTTCCTTTCAAATGTGGCACAATTTAAAGGGACATGAACAAGCTAAGAGGATAGGATTCATTACTAAGAAGCATTGTCACAACAAAGACAAAACGGACCAGGAGTTATGTCTTTGTTGCTTCTCGTTGCTCTCTCATGCACCTCCATGTAATCACTGTTGAATAGTCAAATGCATTGAGTCTTTAATTTGACAGCAATGTCTCATTCTGAGGATTCACATATAGCAACATCTGAAACAAACTGTTTACCCTGTTAAAGAGAAGAAATAGCAAACAGGATCATGAGTCAGTGCCATGCTGCATTAGCCAATGGCAGTGAAGCATATTTGGTCATGTGCCACTGGCCAACGAGGGAGTATACTGACAAAACTCAACCATGTCAGACTGGTTTTTGGTCTTCTGCAGAAAGGACACCAATAGTTTCTTTTGATTGGTTGGTTTGAATGATTTTATGTGTGAAATTACTTTTAAAGATCCACTATGATTCCTTGAACAAGCTATAGTATAGTATAGTGTTCTGTGGACTGTGTAAACCACATTCACTAAATTGAATACACAAAGTCATTCTCAGATATTGAGACTTCACCCAACCAGTTCTGTCTGTTTTTGAGCTCATTAAGGAATACTCTGTTTTAGAACTACATCATGATTACTCTATTTTCCTTTTTCTGCAGCAATTGTGCAGAAGTAAAACCAGAAGAATATATTTAGCAATATCTTGTACTGAAGCGGGTGGAGCTCCACACTTCAGTTGCCAGGTGAAGGACTGTGCTCAGTTTGGAGTTGCTAAGTAACAGATCGATCCATCTATCCATCCATCCATCCATCCATCCATCCATCCATCCATCCATCCATCCATCCATCCATCCATCCATCCATCCATCCATCCATCCATCCATCCATCCATCCATCCATCCATCCATCCATCCATCCATCTTCTTCCACTTATCTGGGGTCAAGTTCTGGGGTCAAGTCGGGAGGCCCTGTCTTCTCTGTCCCAGCTAAGAAACATAATCTCTCCAGCGTGTCCTTGGTCTTCCCTTGGGCTTCCTGCCACTGGGACGTGCCTGGAACACCTCACCAGGGAGGCGTCCAGGAAGCATCCTAAGTAGATGCCTGAGCCACCTCAACTGGTTTCTGTCGACATGGAGGAGCAGCGGCTCTACTCTGAGTCCCTCCCAGATGACTGAGCTTCTCACCCTATCTCTAAGGGAGAGCACAGATCCTACAGAGAAAACTCATTTTGGCCACTTGCATCCACGACCTCGTTCTTTCGGTCATGACCCAAAGCTCATGAACACAGATGAGGATAGGAACAGAATTATGACGCAATAGTTCAGATGTTTTTGAAACAGGCTGTTTTGCACACACCAGGAGAACATTTACTGATTCTTGGACCGTTTCCACAAGCAGAAAATACCCAAATGGAAGTTCAGAAACATGCAAAAAGTGAATTTTTGCAGCATAGTGGAGCTTTAAATCAATCAGTTACTGGATCAGACCTCATGTTTAAAGTGATTTCAAATAAGACAAGTAATAATATGTGAAGGTACGTTGGTAATTCCAAATACAGCCATGGTCCATCCATCAACAGGCTTTGGGACATTTGCCTTCATCTCATCTGCGTGACACACTTAACAATTACATGCTATCATTCTAAGAACATACACAGGAGGACAAACATTCACGGACATGGAGTCTCAATCATAAGACATCATGGAGGAACTATAGGCAGAGGATACCTATGCCTAAAAGCCAAAAATGGAAGATGCCAAAAAGAATCCAGATTTATAAAACCATGCACATGGACACCAGAAAGTAAATTTTCCTTTATAAAGCCCAGCTGCACCTCAACGTTTGTGTACAAGGTAACTACATATTAACACATAAAATGTGACAAGGTGCGAGGCAGTCAGACTGAACAAGTAAATACTGTGGCACTGGTGCATAATTCTGTGTGATGAATTGGCATGGCTGGGAGAGCTTGGTACACCAGGAATGAAATTTTCATTTTTCGGGCCTGATTGACTATGCAGTTGAGCGCTCACACCTGTGACTACCAAAACTAAGATCTTTTTAATAGTCACGTCACTCACCAACATATTTCTGCCTGAGTGAAATTGTGTCTTTACCTTTGACCCCCTGGTTTCCTTATTATTTATCTTTTCTTTTTTTTTCTTTTTTTTTTTTGGCGTACACCATTTTTGGCATTTGGCTGCACATAAACATTTAACATAGATCCTACACGATGCTTCCTCAGTGAGAGCACCGGTGATTCAGTAGGAGAGGGTACCTGTCCAGAGAAGTCATCCACTCACTAAATGTTGTTGCATCTGAGAAGCAGTTCAATATAAAAACAAAAAAAAAAAAACTTTTGACCATTTCAGATTTTTAAATGTTATGTTTGGTGATTTTTAAGACCAACAGTGTTTAACATAAAATACTTCTGAGTGAGCATTTGACTTGTTGTGTCTAGTAATATTGTAAAACTTTACAATGTCTTATTCACTTTCTAATCGTTTTCACAAGTTACAAAATACAAACAATACATTGACCAAATCTTTGTTCAAACCAGGTGAATTTTGAGTACAAACTTACATGCGTCAGCATGATGGTCTGAGGATTCATGATGTTCTCTCAGTCAGCTCCCTTTCATGGCTTCATCTCTTCTGTTTCAAGGTTGTTGTTGATGGAACCTGAAAAACTAGGCACGACGCTGCCACCTAGAGGACAGAGGTGAACTAACATGTACGTAAGTTGGTGTTGGAAGTGACAAATGAAAGAACCAGAAAACAGTTGCCTTCGTGGCTTTCACACAATTTGATGAATAGATTCAAAGCATGAGAAGGATCTGAATTTAACTCAGTCAGTTCAACAGGATGTGAGGTAGGAGATGAAGCTGCTGGTGATGTAGTCAGAAGATGGAGGAGACGTCCTGGAGGTGGTGGGGTAGGGCTGCTGGAGACATTCTGAAGGGGAAAAAGACATAAAGTGAGGGGGAAAAACTGCTAGCAGTGACAGGGGAACAGAGGATGGAATTATTTTTGACAGTTTAAGAGAATGGAATAAACTGCAGACTACGATCAATGATCAAAGTTCAACCCCAGCTTCCTCAACTGGACAGGAAGTCACTCCTCACACAACGAAAACAGAGCAGAGAAATGGTCCAGAAACAGGAGACAAAGAGAGAGAAATATAGACATCTATGCTCACGGCTGCAGCTGCTGCCTGGAACGTGATTTTCGACTTAAAGAAAGCTGAAAATTCAAGAGGAAACTTATAGAGGCAAAAGGAAAAATTCCAAAACGTTGACAGGTTAAGAATTAAGCGTACACATTCCAGTCTTATACCTTTTGTCCTTTTTTATTTGTCACATAGTGTAGTCGTTAGCTGAGTATCTATAAACAGACCTTAACAGATAACATTATAACTTGTGTAATTATTTTTATGACAGCAAATTTTTTAAAACACTTCTTACATGTAGATGCACAAAGATAAAATTCTCAGACATTTTGGTTTATAAGGACGCAACATTTGTTCACAACAAAACACTCTGATTTACGAACCCTGGTTTACACACCACGGATCGTTTCACACGCATCCGCCTACGAGGTTTACAACGTCTTACCAGGTTACAAAACCGTCTGAATCCACAGTCTGATTGACAAGAAGAAAATATGCATACCTGCAATTTGTGCCCATGAAATATCAATAATAGATTTTAAAAAAAGAAGCTCCGTTAGATAGGAAGCTAAAGGAGCGTCTGGTGAAAGCTTGCAGGTCTGTGGTGGTTTGAGCTGAACTCCACTCCACAGAACCACATAGAACATTACGATTTAAATCCTGGAAATGATCCTTATAATAATCCTTACTGATTTAAAACAATACAAGACAGAAACACCAGTAAGGCAAGGTATTTATACAGTGCATGTAAACATGTGGTATCAACTGCAAAATATAACAGTCAGTCTGTGCTCCACTGCTTTAGTGAGGGGAAGTAAATCAGAGGCACAGAAGGAAACTAATTAATTATGCTCATTAAAACCGGACAGCGATAATACAAAGCACAGCTCAGCATGGACAGGAACAGGTTCTGCCTCCAGATTTAGAAGTAAAGCCGCTAATCACCTCGCTAAGAAGGTTAAGAAACATAGCACCAGCTGCCCACCCGCACAATACTCCTTCCTCCATATGGACAAATTCAAAACAAAGCCTTCAATCTGCTCAGACATGTTTCAATACACGGTTCTGAAATGCTTCTTGTTGAGCTAAAATGATGGCGTGCCTTGGAGAATACACACAAAAATATAAAAGCTACACACACATAAGCACTGATGTAATACTTGTCTTTTTTCACGCAAACCACAAGTTTGAAAATCAGACCGTAAACAAAGAAAACGTGTTTGATTTTAGATCGTTTAACTGAGCTGCCTCTTACCGACGTGACACAGGTAAACGTGTTTTTTTCTGCGCTCGCTTGTTGGATAAGATGTCTGTTTAACAACATGGACTAACCCAAGAATCAACCAGCAAACAGAACACTGAAGAGGAGGTCAAATAGAAAAAAACCAGTCCAAACCATTCTAACTAGTGGCCCTTCACAGGAACCAGCCCAGAACCAGAAGATCAACACTTAGGAGGATGAGCTCACGCATTAGATCCTGATCTGCTTCTGACCGAGTAAGATTTCAAACTGAGGAGGAAGCTGCCAGCCGGGACCTGTGACTTCCTGTATTAGGAGTCATTTAGCAGCTGGAAGCTGATTTCTCTGATGCCAAGAGGAAAACAGAAGCACAAAGTGAAATGAATCAAAGAAAAATGTGCGATGATGAGGAGATGAGCAGATGACCACTGTGAAGCAGCAACTGTTTTGTTCTGATCAAACAACTGTTAACCATTTGAAACTGAGAAATCACTGAAATCTGGATGCTCCACATTTACAACTAAAGCCTTCTCCAGAGCCGAGTGCGTTGCTTCTGCACTCCAGCTGAAACGGGTCACATCTGCATTGCTGCAACGACTCCTGGATAATAACTGAATCCACAGTTTTCCACCATAACGTGGAAAATTAAGTTTGGGAGATAAGATTAACTTTAAAAGGAAACAGGCTATTAAACTAGGCAGTGGTAGAAGTGCTGCTGCTGCTGCTGCTGCTCTGTGACTGTGAGGAACACTATATTTATGTCAGAACTGATATTTTTATTGTTTTTAGGGGAATCCTGTAAATTTTGTGTGAAAACAAAAACAGGGCAAAAAAAAAAATCAAAAGTGCACAGAATTTAGTGAGTAAAATTTTCCACAGATGTCATTGACCTTTATTTTACTGTATATACCTTAAACTTTATTTTACTAGATTCTATCTAGTAAAATAGATAAAATAGATACTAGATAGCAGTAAATATCAAATTTACTGCTGATATTTTAATGCTCTGACAGACAGAATAATAATAATAATAATAATAATAATAATAATAATAATATGTTGACGAACAAGACCTTATAAATAAATGTGTCAGAGAGAGTTAATTCTTAATTTTTCTATCTATTTCTTGCAAGGCGTGTATTCAGAAAGTAACGGACCGGTCAGAATACCGGATGCTGTGACACCTGGACCAGAATAAACCTGGAAACAAAGCTTTTAATTTCCTCCTATCAACGAAAAACTGTTATTTATCATGAACTTGTACCTATCACTGTTCTCCTTGACTTAGTTTCATCGTCACAGTTGATGCTGTGGCGTGTTTTGCAGTCTGGATTCATAAAATTAAACAGGACGAACTTAATCTGACACAATAAATGTGTTGCTAATTAGTTAGCATGGGCTCACCTTCAGACCAGCAGGCAGACGTGGAAGTTCCCGTTTGAGCTGAGCTCCCCGTCTCACCCTCCGCACGGCTTCTTTGACCGGCTTGTGTTGTGTTTTACTCAGTGGCTGCCAGCAGGGGGCGGCATAAAGAGCAACACTCTTCAACAAGATGGCAGCTGCTTTCATTGACGGTCCCCAGCTCTCAAGCAGCTTAGATAAACAAGGATTCCCAAAGTTTCATTAATAGCTGACTCGTGGAGCACATTGAAAATGAGGCTCATGTAACTGTTTGCTTGCTTAGTGGCTCCATTAACTGAACCTGAATCATAATTTAGATTGGGAACAGTGTTCCCCTCCCCACTACCTCACACCAGACCCAACGCTGACATTCACCTCTCCACTGGCTGTAGATTTATACTGTTTTCTTCACACTCTCGTTTTTCAGCGTTTTATTGCACCTGCACCAAACTTCCAGCATCTTCTTATTCAGTATTTATTTTAAATATTACATCCATCCTCCAGCTCAGGATTGTTGGTTTTTAGATTATTTGCTTCACATCAGCTGCTTGGATAGTTTACGCCAGTTTTTTGTTGTTGTTGTTGTTGGTTTGTTTGTTTGTTTTTGTTTTTTTGCATTTAAAGTCTTTTAAATAATGAATAGATGTTACTGATTTTATCAAATTTAATTTAATTTAATTTTGCATCGATAATTTATGGTTGTGATAAAATCATACACGTGCCAAGGAGCAACATCATCTCCTTCCCAGTCAATGTAACATCTCTCACAACATTTATCAAAAAATTTTGATCAAGCTCCAGATGTGTTTACAGGAGAATACGAAACCATCTGGAAAGTCGACTTTATATTTTTCGATCTGATCAGCTATTATTTCACGGGAAACAAAACATAAAAAGAGGGGGGGAAAAATATGATGTGTTCAAACTTTTATTACAAAACATTAAAAACAACTTTACAAGCTCAAGTACATAATATATTAAATGAGATTAAATTTGACATTTTAATCTTTAAGGAAATGCAAACAAAAGAAACAATCAACAGTAATCCCAGTCAATCCTCTTGACGAATCCATGTTAGTAAGGCACATTTAAAGCACATACAGCAAACCTGCAGTGTTGCCAGAAAGGCGTAACTATTGTCTTAAATATTATGGAAAAGAGAAACATATTGGTGCATGCTGACGGTGATGGTGAAAGATCTATCTCAGGTCTTCGTCAAGAAGTCATGGTGTGAAGTTGATCTGCTTTGCTTTACTGTGGAGAAGACAGAGGCAGAGATCAGACATTGTACCGCAGCACAATTCATGCAGAGAACAAAGGACTTCCAAATTCACCTCTAACTTCTTATACTGTTTTCTAGTTACTGCTTTTATCGTGCTTTAAAAAAAAACTGGACTCTATGGGCTTACATCCTCATCCTTATCAGAGCAGGTTCCACAGATACAACCGAACAGTCCATTGATCATCTGGAAGGCACAGAGGACGGCCTCCAGGGCGGCGGCCACCAGCAGAGTGGAGAACAACCCCAAGTTGAATTCAACCACATTCTCTGGTTTCAAACACTTTTTCCAAGTGTCCTTCTGACCCAGGTATTCTCCAGAACTAAAAGCAAGAAAAGAGGGTTGCATTATCACAAAAGAGGAAACATAATTATTCAATAAATCCTCCTCTCATGGTAGTTTCAGGTAAAACTACATACCTGCTTATAAAGGGTCTTCCCCATATTTCAGTGCCATCATCTGCCTTATAAGAACAAACTGGCCCATTTTGAAGACCCACAGCTGCAACGCTCAAACTGTAAATGGCTCCTGCCACACCAAGCGCAGCAAACCCAATAGACAGGAACATCTACACACAGAACACAAGGCAAGGTTAGACAATGGCTCTATAGTCATAAAGCTAAAGGCATGGCACACAGCACAAAGACTGTCCTAACAGTACAGTGTTCATTTTAGATTATAGTCACTACAAATGATGACAATGCAGTTCTTCAAACATTCGGACTGATGGAACCCACAGAAGACCAGATGAGTACAGGAGCAGCCAGCTGGGATTGAAGTGAGTTGATCATTTAAAACTCCACACTGGGAGCCGTCCAAGCATTTATTTTATCTTAATAAAGTCAAATTAACAGATCACTCCACTCCACTGGCACGGTTGCCTAGCTTAATACAGCCTGTGTTTTAAAACTGCTGACAGGCTTCCCCTCAGGTATTAGGCTACTTTGTTGGATCGGACCGGTTCCAGTACAGGTTGTAATTCATGCTTTATTGTGGCACTGAATCATCTTTGAACTGTATTAGTTTGTTATAACAAATGTCCTGAAGACTCGATGCTTATAAAAGGACACCAGATGCATTTCTTTGGCAGTTAATTTCTTCTTCATTCTGGATATTTTGAGGTTCTGGTTAAAGATGGCTCCTGCTTAACTTCATTTACTGAATCAGTTAGTACAAAAACAACATGCATAATTGTATTGCGATACAAATCCTTTGATTCGCTTTTCATGTTTCAATCACAGCAAACATTTTTAACGTGGCTATAAGCCATTTTGCCAAAATGACTTATGGGCAAAGAGTAAAATATGCTGGCTTCATTAAGTGGTAGAATCAGAAGAGATAAGCTCTGTGATATTGGTGGTCTGACTAAAGGAAGTTAAAACCATTTAATTGCTCATTTGGAGGTTGAACCTGCAGATCCTGATGACCCAAACATCAAATTTTTTATCCTAAATGAAAAAATGAAATCGTGTGATTCAGAAAATGCCTTAACAAGCATCAACAGAGTAATAGTATTAATAAATAATCTTAGGTCAACTCTTCCTGCTTTTCCCACCATGCAGCCTGGCCCTCATCACTGCTGATGAACTGAGTGACAGTCAGACATAATTAATTAGTGCCAAAGGTACGACTCACCCCACAGCGGTTGGCACAGCAGCCCTTTGTACTTGTCAGATGAATGTGAATGGCAGGAATAAGGATCTTTGAGAAGAAAACAGACAAGAGGGCACAGGGGGGGAGAAACGTCAGTTATGTGATGTCTACCTGTCCAAGCACTGAGCTGTGAAAAATTCACATTGTAAAAAAAAAAAAGAGAAATTACTACAGAAAACTGTAGGGAACCTGGACAAATGTTAGAAGGTTAAGCATTCATCTTTAGTTTGAAGACACTTTTGTGAGAGCAACTCTGCAAATCTGTCATTTATCATAGGAGTACTGTTACCAGCGGGCGTGCCTTTAAATTACACCATAAAGTAGTTTTATTGCTCGCAGTTAGACTACCAACAGTTTTTTTTTTTTTTGACTAGCTGGATTTTGCTTGACAATCATCTCAAGCAAAAAAATAAAAATAAAAATCTCTATAAAGGGCACAGATATCTTTAAATCTCTTTGTAACAATAAAACGATCAATTATTTAAAAAAATAAATAAATAAAAATCTGCGATGTGGTCCCAAGAGACTGAAAGCTGAGCATGTCAAGAAAAAGAAGGAGGCAGGAATGTTCCCGATAATAAATTTCTCCTTATTTGGCTTGTATCAAACCATCAAAGCATGATTCCTGTAGGCCTGCCTGACTAAAGAATTATTCTGTATGTCATGAAGGTAAACCACAATACTCTGCCCGTCATTCCTTGGCTCAAATCTTTAAAAAAAAAAAAAGAACATTCCATCCATAACATATCAGGTAATCTGCAGAGGTCTACTCACCATGAGTCCTCCTCCAATAAGGCCTCCCATATATTTCACTTCATCTGTGAGCTTTGGCTCACTTTTGCCGTCTGTCTTTGCATATTCAGTCGTGAAGCCAGGGAAGAAGAGCATGATGTTGCAGACGACTGACACCACAGCCAGGACATAGAGAGGGATGGCAATAACCTTGGAGCATTTCCCTGTGCACATTTTGCCTGGTGGATGGAGAAGCTGTCCTTAAACAGAAGAAATCAGTTGTTTTGTACAGACGCGGCTGATCAAATTCCAAACCGCTCCAGTGATCATATGCAACTGGTGGAAATTGATGATATTCTTAAATATGTTACGATGGGTGGAGCAGTGAAAGGTGGAGCAACAGGAGATAAGCAAAGACATGTTAATGATCATCTGAACTAGACCTAGTCAATAATTTGTCTGATTGTGTGGGTGGAAATAAGTTTCCACTAAAATATGGCTTATTAGGTACAATAATTCAGTGTCTTAGAGTCACGTGGAATGAAAAAAATAAATAAAACGCTGCAAGCTGTCCGTGTTTTAGAAGATGTTAATTAATAATACACTTTGAATATCAGTGCTTTATTCTTTGCTGGTGGTCATTTTGGGTTGTGGATGCTCAATAATCTTAACAAGTTTTGATGTTTAATATTTTAGTTGTGCAGTTTGTGCTGTGGTCAGTGGTGATCTCAGCATGGCTGAGTCAGCCACTATCTGTCATCAGAATGACAGGACTCTGATAAAGACCAACCCTGTATTGTATAAGTGCCGATGACAGTGTTTATTTATCTTATCAATTGTTGGACTTCAGCCACACATTGAACAACATTGTAATCCCCTAATAGATAAAAAAAAAAAAAAAAGTGCCCAAGTATACAACAGAAGCTTTCACTGAGGTTGTTGTCATCTTTACTGTGATGTAGAAACACTGCACCATCATCACATTTTCCACTGCAGTTTGGTTTTTAATATCGGTGGTTATTATTTTGTCTAGTTTAGGGAATGAAAACCAGGGTCCCCTCCAAAATCCTAAAACAACTAAAATGGTGATAACTAAAACGGCAGGCATCACCGGTCCACTGGTGACGTCATGGTTTAGACAGCTATTCCGTAGTATCCGAACTAAAATGTCAGAAATGTTTTACAACCGTTGGTATGCTGAGTATTTAATGATAACTTTCTCAGGGCATGTACATTATGTGACACAGAACATTGACTGTCTGACTCAAAGCAATGCAGTGGAAAATAGAAAGCATGGCGGCGGCGCATTGGAAAGCTTTGTTTTATTTTCTTTCAGGTAGTTATGTTGGCCCTGCATTGAAGTGCTGTCTTAATGTGGTGAAGGATTGTTATCTGGAGTGTTAGCTCTTGGTGGGGTGTGACATGGCAGTTTCAGGGGAGAGGTCAGACTAAGAGCAGTTCAGTGAAATGGCTGTCCACAAGAAACAGCTAATCTTTCCCCAGATCAGGCAGACTGGAGCAGCCTTGTAGAGCCAGGCTTAGGGCAGAGGCTTTGTCAGCAAGCACCTCTAGTATGTTTCCACACAAGGAACTTTTAGTTCAGTTTGTCATGCTTTTAACATTGGTGCTTTGTTAAGAGCCAACTCCCATGTCCATCAGTTTTGGCAACCAAGGACGCATCATCAACAGGTTATAGAAAGCAGTAGGAGAAGGTAGCAGCAAGATGGAGGAGTTGAATGTATTACTGTTTTTTTTTTTTTTTTTTTCATGTATCTTCCTAAACGGACTGCTGGTTGGTTTTTTTTGCTGTCTCATTGAAGATGGTGTCGTGGTTAGTATAGAAAAACCAGCTGTTCTGTAGTGCTCATGTTAAATCACAGTGGAACTGCTGCTGTTATGTGAGAACATGCAAAAACGGTTTGGGAATCAGAAGAGGCTCCAAACCATGCTGGTGGAAAATGCCTTCTACTGGTCTGGGATTCAGCCAGGCTTAGCCAGAAAGGAGTTTCAGGACACCTCCTTCACGTGGGTCCATCATCTGCAGAGAGGAACATTGTGACCAGGTGCCATGCACGTTGGGTGGCAGTCAACTTGCACCCATCTTGCAAGTAAACTTGCAGTAATCTGATTACTAATCAGATTACCCGGCCTTCTTTTTGGTATCGTCCTGGGAGGAGACTTCAATGGGACTCAGACTTGTTGTGTATTCTAAGTCCCAGATGATGAAGTCAGTGATGGGTACGGTCAGCATATGTATATTTGATCAGCATCTATGATAAAACATACCACTTGTATTGCAGCTCATTACACACCACACCACCATGTAAGCTGACAGGTGGTTAAATGTGAGCTTTTGTAAATCACACAAACTTGTCTTAAAGCTTTTATGCTGAAACATACTGATATACATTCATGATGGAAGGTTCTAGAGATATTTTCCATTAAACCCAGTAAAGCATAGCCTTCATAAACAATGATAATGTTGCGCTGAGGGTTTAGATAGAGCTCCACCTCTGAGTCAGTTCTTTCTATTTGACGCCTATCAGATTATGTAACATAGTTATAGGTTTCAAGGGTGAGCCAAGCTATTTATTGACACTTAAGTCATGATTTTCCACTGGTAATACGTCTCTGACGACATTAAGACACATTGATCCAGACACACCCACAACTTGGTGTGACAGACATGCAAACACATTCTATCATTTCATCGGTACTTCGTCTGAATTCAGAATATGGTTGGACTATATTTGAGATTAAATGTATATTAAAGAAGGAATATGAATGTAACATTCTGAGTGTGATGAAAGAGCGAAGAGTTGCTGGCCAGAAGGAGCTGGACCTTCGGCTCCACCAATCACAGCGGTGGAAACACTTGTTGTCCTGCTGACTTCAGAGGATGGTTCACTTTGATGAAGGTGACTGATTTGTCAATTCTTTGGTAGTTTACATTAAAAGAAAAAGGCACAAAACATGAGAAAAAATATTTCAGATTTCTCATTGATTTCATTTTTTTCAATTCAATTTTAAAATTTACTATCATCTAATCTAGTAATACAAGTATGTTATAAACCCAGACATTAGTATGAATATCTGGGTACTAAGGTCATGCAGATAACAATGAAAAATATATACCAGTACATCTAAAAAATTAAGAATGTTGCATAAAAGCGCATTATTTGTTGCCAGTCACCTCAGAAAGTTACATTTGTTTATAATATGGAGCCATAATAACACACAGATTGATATATTCCAAGCCTTTGTTTCTTGTAATATTGATGATTATCAGCAGGACGCAGCTGATGACCTACAGCTTTAAAACTGCAGGACATCAGTCCTTCAGGACTGGAGTTGAAAACTCCTAAATATGGTATGTCACGTTCATCCTATGAGTTCAAGTTTATGTTTAAAAAAGGAACAATATGGATCAACAAACATTTACATGTAAGAACATAAGATTTTCATCTCTGGTCCAATTGGCAGGTTGATGCTAAAACACATTATAAAAACAAGGATGAAAATTACATCACACTTCTAGATAAGTGAATGCATTAATGATCATAAAATGCATATGCATTACATTACATATAATCTCAATACTTTAGGCTTTCTCAGAGCCATTTTTAAAGCTCTTAATAAAACACATAACAAAAGAAAACAAAAAGGGAAAGGACTCAATGGCAGCAAATTCACACCACAGAAAACAAGATTAAAACAATCTAATGAATTAATGAAAATGAAAAAAAGTGATCATTCATGCTTTATGTTAAGCTTAAGTGCTCTTTGGACACCGGATCAACCGCAGCCTAGGCACAATTTCCCTGATTATGCTTTCATGTTAGGTTTTAAGCCTTAATGGAAAATGATTGATGTGTCCTGACATGACCTCTGACCTCAGAATTAAAACCCTAATTTTATTTAGCCACAGAGAAACACAGTGATGCCCCGCATTCTTACCAGAAATCAATTAAGAATTGTTGGAAGCGTGACATTGATATTTTAACCGATCATTTTGACATTCGTTCAGGTTTAGCTCACCACGTCATGTTTGCCGGCCGTCAGAGTTCACAGAATTGCAGTCACCCTTCAAAAGGTTGATGGAAATAATCTTTATTTTCAGGCAGCACATATAAAACAAATTTCAAAGAAGGAGTTCAAAACATCAAACTTTGAAAATAGTGTACTTTTGACAATCATAAACAAAAAGTAGAATGATCACTCCTCATGTGTGAACATGTGCTATTCAGTAGGATTACTCAGCTTAAACTTTGACTGAATTACGGTAGCTCAATAAAGCTCACGCAGTGGGATAATAATACACAAGGCTCCCATATAAGTTGTAAATAAGCCAAGCAATATCAGCACATCATTTTTATGTAATCAGGTTCTGAGAACTCTGAAAGGAAGTCCATGTCCTGGTATGATGACATCAGCAGTATCCAGAGCCTTCTGTCGACTGACTTCCTGCACTGCAGTGTTCATACTCAAATCCTTCCAGCTGTTGTCATCAGACCAGCACTCAAATAAGTCCCCTGCAACAAGGACAGTCCCAACAGATGTCCCCTTCACCTGGACACTGACGTCTTGTCCTGTGTGGCCCGGGGTGGGAACCACACACACCTGTGATGGAGGAAGACTGGATGAACACCGGATGCACTGAATTTAACAGTCTTCATAGAGATGGTTCACACATGATTTTCTTTAATCCATTTCACAGTGAGCGACACTTTGATTATTGTTCTGATTCCTGATGATTTCACTGTGATGCTAAAAAGTAAAAAGGGGTGGAAATCAATCAGGAACAATGAATGACATAAAAATACAGAACTGCCACTTGATCTCACGGGACATTATTTTGGGGATTATACCACGTGGCCCTTAGGTCCGATTATTTCTTATTCATAACAAATTTGTTCAAAACATATTGCAGTTCAGAATGAAGGTAAATGTTGCAACTTTTCATAAGATTCAAAACTTTTTGTATATATCTTAATATTTTACAGAATGTTTTTTTGTTTGTGTTTTGTTTTACTTATTATTACTCTTATCATTTTAACATTATACATAATTTTTCATGCATTATTTTTCTTTTTCTTTTCATCAACTTATTTTATTATCATTTTTTACAGCACTTTGGTGCAGTTTTAAACCTGTTTTTAAAGTGCTATATAAATACATTTGACATTGAAACATTGGTTTGGGAGAAGTTAACACTGAAATTCAGGAATGGCCTCCCATCTATCCTAACTGTACTGTGTTTATGTTTCTGAGGAGTTACATGTCCTTTCCCCGGGTCTACAGTCATTTTCCTGAGCTGTGAGTGTGACTACAGCTTTCTCTGTAAGGGGCTTTGAGCAGCGCAGCCCGAAGCTTCGCTTGGCCAGTCAGCTGGCTGAAACAAAATCAGTTATCTAGAAATAACCTTTGAGATCCTGCTTGTCTGTTTTGCAGCCAACTTGGAGAATCTACTGATTATTTCCTTAGACAGAATCTTTTTTAACCACTTTTAATTAAAAAATTGCACTTGACTGTATGGTTTGATAATTAAGATTAATTGGATGTATAATTAGATTGAATTGTGTTTTTTTTTTTTATTTTTTTTTTACATATGTTGTGAATTGCTGCTGAACAGTCAGTTATACAGTCGGAGCAGAACCGGATAGTCCATATAGCCCAACTGATCTAATATCAGCTCTGTTACTAAATCACAATAAGAAGAAAAAAAAAAGACAGTTTTATACTCTAACATTTAAAATCAAATTGCTAACTTATTTTAGTAAAAAATAAAATAATTGTGGAATTTATATTTTGTTTGTTTTAAATCAAATTTGAAAAAGTAATAAGATCCTGGTATACAGTCTTTGGCAAAGAGATCTGTTAACATTGTGAAGCCTCGTCCTTTATGGTGTTTTCTCTCATTACACTGAGACTCTATCCAGGCCCATGTCTGCCTGCGTCCAGTTGATGAAAAACCAGGAGTTTAAGAACTATACAAGCAAACTACACTACTGTACAAGCAAATAATGGAGGATCGTTGTGTCGCTGCAAACCTTTTCACGGACACGAGTTGTACAGAGCTGTGTATTAGTGATTCAAAGAGAACCTTTAGAAGTATGAATTGACATGTGATTATTTCAGCAAAAATCACACAATCACTGTTGTGTTTAAGGTGAAAGTTGGCGGTATTCTGACTTCTAGGGTTGTTACAATTAAGATTTCCGAGGTGAATGAAACGCACCACATGAATCTTTCCACACAACAAAAAAAACAGAAAACGGAAGCCTCAGTCATACACAGACTGTTTTGGTGAAGTTAAAATAAAGTGTTGCAGGCGATGTGATCCTTACATGGTCATCCACAGTGTAGACCTGTCCCTCTGCCAGCTGGTTGGGACGGTAAATGTCCCCCTCACTGATATCATATCCCACTATAGTCAATGCAGAAGGGAAGAGATTCAGATTCCCAATGTGATCTGAATGTCCGTGAGTCCCCACCAGCAGCTGTATGTCCCCGGGCTCCAGGCCTCTTCGCTTTAATGACTGGAGGAGGAACTCCCGGTCCCACGGGCCCCCGGTGTCCACCAGAATGTCCATCACTCCCCTTATGAGGGTGATAGTCCCGTCGGCTCTAAACGACCCATCAGTCTGAGGGACGCAGTAACCAACTTTAAGGACGGACACGGAGTACGGCTGGCCCGGGAAGTCCAGCTGAGTCTCTGACAAACACACTCTCTGATACCGATCACATACTGCGGCCATCTGACCCTCAAATCCAAACGACTTTCTGCAAAAACACACCGAACTGCTGCTGCTGCTGCCGCTCACAGGAGGGACACTTCTTCTTCTTCGTTACAAGGACTGATCTATGCTGCCCTCTTTTGGTCCAGACAAAAGAGGGCAACTGAATAAAAACCTCTGCAAACGTTTGAAGAGTAAATCGTGGTTAACTTTTTAGTGTTTTGTTATGATATGGATAACTCCAGCAAAATGCTCCGAAGTAAGGATGCCTTATTTTGAAATATTTTTTTTCAAATTATGTTATTACATTTTATTATGCTAACATTTACATTTACCTTTTAGATTCCAGCTAAGACTAAAAGCTAATAGTAGAACCATAATGGGCTTTTATTTTATTTTTTATAAACAAGTGCTGTGTGACGAAAACAAAGGACTGACTGTGGCACAACATGTGTGATGAATTAAAATGAGTTGAAAATGGTTCAAAATGTGTTGATAGTAGAAACTGAATCTCAGTCTGACTAGTATGCACAGCAAAGAATAAAAACTTAGGCTATGCATGCTGCAAAAGGGAATTCTGGGGAATAACGACAGAATTATAAGAAAATAATATTGTTTTGCATAAACTAAAAGATACACATTATTTAATTTATTTGACTAATTTATGTGTGTTGTGGTGGAAAAAAATATTTCAAAGCACTGTCCAGGTAGAATCACTCAACCAGGTTTATTCATATATTGTGCACAATACAGAGAGCTCATAAGACAATCAATAATCAAGCCAGTCTGGATGCAAATCTCTGCCAGCCAGAGACAACATGTAAGTTTTATGTAAGGATAAGGGATGGCAGCTGTGGGAAACAACCTTCCAACCTTGTACAAGTAACCCAGATAGTTCTTTTGGTGAGAGTTCACAAACATTTTATATGACATGACTAGCAGATGTGACCTTATTGTAATCTTTTCCATCAGTGTTTATTCTACTTTGTTTTACTTTGTGGATTGAAAGAGCTTTGAGTAACACCAATAATGTCAAAGTCTGTTGTTATTATTTTATATTGTGATTGAAATCCAAACGCCTAATCAATGTTGATTCAAAATATGCCCTGTGCCATTCTCTTCCTCCTCTTTGAGCTCTGGATTAGAGCATTTCCACAACAAAATGTGGACGGACAGAAACATTGGATCCATGTTGAAACTTGACCTTTAAAAAGTGGTTGGTGACTTACATGTTGAGTCAACATTAGGTTTTCAACCATAACTGATACTATATCAATGTTAAATCAACCATCATCTGACTTTGGATCTACGTGTACGTTTGTGTTGATTTTATATTGAATCAAAACTGAGGAATCAATATTGATTCATGTCAACATATATACTGTTGACGGAGACGTGCTGCTGCTCATGCTGTGCAGATCTGCAGGTGTGCGTGTTAGAATCATGGCAGCAAACCAGCAAAAGGCAAAGAACTTTGCGCATGCCCCCCTCTCCCCCAAGCTGACAGAGTGAGTCGAGTATTGTTGTTGGATGCAGGTAATGTCAGCAAAATGATGACTAGCTAATGCCAAAATATCTATGTACTTTTAATGCACTGTGCTCTTTTCTTTTATTTGGATTATATTATTATTGCTATTCTTACTTGAGTAGATTGATTATGCACTTAAAGAAATAGACTTCAGAGATTGGAAACATTAGATTCTTAGATTTCTGCAACATGTTTATGTCACTGTTTACATCCTTATTATTTATTTATGGATGAATAAAAACGGTTATATTATTTGAAAGGTTACATAATGGTTTGTTTATGTATTTATATTAAAGTAAAAAAAAACTCTGCCCCATAAAATGAGTCAGGCTAATTATAATAAGCTAATAATAATTAGCTTAAATCATTGGTTACAATTCAATCTTTTTCAATTGGGACATTTACATTAAAACGACTGTTTAATGTAACATTAATAATGAACGTTACATTTTCCTTTTCAGCTGCACTATGGAACTTCCTTCATCAGTGAGAAGCTCCAGCGGAACCTTTGTGTTTCACTGAAACTGCCGGGGACTTGTGGCCGTAACACAGTCAAAAGTAACGTCATCGAACATGGCAGACACCTCAGATTATCCGAGAGGGGAATCATTTATGGATCCTTTTAGGGGAATACTAGTGGCATATTTTATGCCAGAAAATTGCTACGATAAGTTCTTTCTGGATTTCGACTTTCTGGACGGTGAGTGGTCGGTTTCGTCATTTCCTGCGGTCGGTCCAAGGTGTCTCGTGATGATGGTAGCAATTGGGAGGCAAGTCTTCCGGGATTTATAGCTTGTCTGTTCATGCTTTTGTGTAAACCCCACATATCCAGACCAAGTTCCTCATTCAATTGTGGGAGTATGGCAAGCCCTTTTGACATAAATTCGGCTTCGTCTGACTATCCGTAATTACATTCCAGATATCTAAAAATGCATTTTGACTAGACAGAACTACATTTTGACTATCCGGAATGGTAATTTAAGATATCTTTATGTACATTTTGACTAGTAAGAATAGTAATTCAAGATATCTTCAATTACATTTTGACTAGTCAAAATTCCTTTCAAGATATCTCGAATGACGTCACTGGATTCGTCATTTACATATCCGGAATTACGATTTACGATATCTTGAACAAAATTATCACTAGTCAATATTACAATCTGAATTAAGAATCACGCGGAAGCCCCTTTGTGCTGTCCAAACAGTTGCCTGTAGATTGCCTGTTTGCTGCACAAAATTGTCAGTAAATGCCACAAATTAGAAAGAGCTCGGCAAAGTTGGAAATGCGGAGAACGCAAAACTTCATAAACTATAAGACTGCTTCTGATATCTGCAAAAAAAATCCTGTTTATTCATTTCCGACGAACCGAAAGCACTTAAAAACAGCTTTGAAAAGCTAAAATTGCTATCGTCAATCCAGTTGAACATGAAAGTTGTGCATTTTCAAATATCTTTTTTCGTTTTATTCTATTTTTTTTATTGTTTTATTAAACTTTCAAATTGCTACGTAAATCAGTGACGTTTTGACTGGACAGAATACATATTGAAGATATCAATCATGTCATTCTGACTAGTCAGAATGTTAATTTAAGATATCTTAAATAGAAAAGCTGTGTAATTCAAGATATCTCTAATTCATTTAGCGATATCTTAAAAGGAATTTTGACTAGTCAAAATTATAATTCAAGATATCTCTAATTTAGTTTTGTCTAGTCATTATTTGCTTTTAAGATATCTATAATTTAATTTCCACTAGTCAAAATTACATATCTCCTATCCAAAAATACATTTAAGATATCTTGAATTATGGACTCATTAGAGATATCTTTAATTAGAATTATTAGTCAAAACTAAAATCGAGATATCTTGAATTTACTATTTGACTAGTCATAATTTAATTGTGGATTTCTGAAATATGTATTTCAGATAGTCAGTAATTCATTGTCGATATCTTGAATTGAAGTCCCCATACAACTCAATGGGAAATCTGACGTCATTTCGACTAGTCAAAATATAATTAGAGATATCTTAAATCGCTAAATCGTCTGGTCATAAAGCAATTTGAGATATCTGAAATGTAAGGGCGGCTAAACCGAATTTATGTTAAAACGGCTTGCCATAGAGGGAGCATTCAGCGAAAGCTGTTCAACCGGAAGCCACGTCACAGCGCTTCGGGCTGCAGCAGTTTAAACACAGCAGATTAGGAATGAATGGGAACTTAAAACCTGGACATTGAAATGCAGTTAAAACCAGATATTTCACAATCCGTATGAAAAGACTAATGTGTCTTCTCTCTGACATTGAATCAAACCAGACTTTATCTGTCTTAAATCGGTTATACCTGAACTATTAACACATGCTACATGGAGTAAAAATGAGGGATTTTTTAAAACAATTTTATTCATATTCAGAAGCATGCACGCATTTCCTTATTGAATGACTTCAGTCAAACATTTCTGACTGCCATAGTTTATCAGATGGATGCAGGCTCTCCTTCTTGTTGAAAAAAAATCTTACGTTTGGATTCATCTCTCCATCATTTATTAATTTTCACTCCATCTAATCTGACAAACAACTCCTAGTGTGTCTCCATCCATAAGCCAGTAGGGCCGGCATGATGCCAGACACTTTTGACACTTTAATAATTTTCATCACTTGTTCACTTTCGCCTTTACCAAAACCTTTTTCAACCCAGGATCCCTTTGCCATTTGACCAGCAGAGGGCGATGTTGGCCTGTCCATACTTCTTTCCAGGACTCTATTTGGGTGCGTGGTGAAGTGAAACCAGGCCTGCAGGGTTGTGATGTTGTGAATAATGTTTTGCTACAACATGGATTCATCTTGCCTTTTCCTTCATATTCTGTGGGGCAAATTCAGAATGAGATCATCTTGGTCCATAAGGTGATGTGGAGCAGCTCTAACCCAAACAGATCTACTTCAATTTAATCCAGTTTCATTGACTGCAGTTTGTTTATCTGGATGATTCCAGGTCAAATCAAAGGAATGATTATCTCCTCTCTATCTGCTGTGTTCATGTATTTTATTCCTCTTTATTTTGTTGTGTTTTGTTTTTGTTTTGTTTTTTGAACCAGTGCCATGTCTGAAGATTGTACTGAGCAAAGCCCTGGGGATCGGCATCATCCTGGGATCAGTGCTGGGTAAATCATTTATTTCTCTTACTCTTTTTATTTATGGCTTTAACCATAACTGTTTAAATAAAGCTGAGTTGTTTCTCTCCTCAGATATATTTACAAAAATATTCAACCGATTAATTATTCCTGTGATTAATTGGTATTGGCAGTAGAATTTGATTTTGAAGTTAAATAAAGCTTTTTTATGACTTTAATATCCACTCAGACGTTTCAGGGTAATTTTGGCCTACCTTACAGCTGGATTTTAAATTACAAATTCTGTTGGGTTTTTTTTCCATTTCTTTTTTTTCTTTCTTTCTTTTTTTTTTTCTTGAAAGAATTAATTAATCGTCATGGCAGCCCACTCCTGCTGTCCTGATCATTCCCAGCCATCACTGCAGCAGGGAGAAGAATAAATTAATTTTAAAATTTAAAGGCATTTATCCTCCAGAGGTTGATTTAATTGGTTTTCTATTTATTACGCAAACCTACAATAATTTCTTTTTGAAACCCAACACATGTTGAGGATGCCATCTGCTGGAACGACAGCTTTAAGTTCAGGTTGAAGGCCTCCTGGCCATCACCCTAATCTTTAGTGCCCTTCATCTACCTTGACTAGAATAGATTCAAGTCAAGGTTTTAGCACAGCTGGTCCAACTTGTAAATTTTTCAGTCAGAAGAATCTAAATCTAGCGGCTAACGCCTCCTGACCTCCACCAGCGCTGTCCTCTGTCGGCTGCATCCATGTAAATCAGACGTTTTTCTTTCTCATCTGATCTGGACCAGTTCACATCCTTTTCTTGTTGGTGCTGCTTAACTTCAGGCAGGTCATCCGCTCGTCGAGGCAAACATGGATTTAGGATCTCTTGAGATAAACGTCCTCTTGTGTATATCTGTAACACCCGTAACATTTCTGCTTCCACTGTTCACAGTGAAATTACCTCAGATCATAAAACTGATGAGAGCAAAGAGTGCAGAGGGGCTAAGCTTCAACTCTGTGCTCCTGGAGCTGCTAGCCATCACTGGAACAATGGTCTACAGCATGTCCAACAAGTTCCCCTTCAGGTCTGGACCTCATGCACTTTTAACTCTGTGTTTCTTATCTCTACTCTTTAATTTGATCATTGAAGTAACGTGCTGAATGTGGCCGCAGTGCCTGGGGTGAGGCTCTGTTCCTCATGCTGCAGACGGTCACCATCGGCTTCCTCATCCAGCATTATGGAAGGAGAACCGGCATAGGTGAGACCAGGCACTCTGTCACACTGCAGTTAGTACTGACTGTGGTACTGATTGTACCAGTTACACTGGTCTACAGCCAAAATATTGTCTGGGTTTTTTTTTTATCTGTATTAACAGGTTGGGTCTTTATTCAAAGATCGACAACACTGGGCTACAAAGAAATATGTTTTGGAAGTTGTCTGTTTTTTCAACTGAATTATGACTATTTTGCAACACTGAATCCAAAAATGACATTAATTTTTCCCAATCAGGTCAGGATTTTATTCTAATTTGATTCAGAGAAATTTGAACTTCTGACTAAATTGATGACATTTTTCTGACATTATCAGTTCATTTCTGTTAATATTTCTCAGCCAAAAAAGGTTTTAGGAGAAAAAAAAATGGTTTAATTAATTGTTACAATCTTGGGATTTCTGTAGCTTGAATAATAAACACTGATAAGGACAAGTACATGTGAATTGAACATTATATCTTCATTGTGTTAAATTCTCTGTCTCTTTTCTGTCCTGATGGAATCTCTCCTCCTGCTCGTCACTCATTGATCAGATTCTCAGGAAACTGATCCAGATGTGAGAACAAGTCCTGCATTTTGATGCTCTTGTTGCTCCATAGTTCAGAAAGTTGACCTGACTGAGCAAAACCAACGTGATTTCAGGGTTCAGCACAACAACATGACCCTAAAATGGATTATAGTCAAAACCGACTTTTTTTGCGTCTGTAAAATTGCTAAAGTCACAAAGTTGGCAACAGGTGGTAACAGCTAATAGTAGAGCAAAAGGGGGAAGTGGCTGATTTTCAGACCCTTCAGACAGTTGATAAGATCAGTTTCACATCAAAGTATCGACTGATGGCTCAAAATGAAGGAAATTAGATAAATGGATTGTCTGACATGTCTGTGCATTGCTGGTAGTTTTAGTGGCTGCTGTAGATAGATTTGGTTAAAACATTTAAAATCATGTTTAAATTCAGTAAAGGTGCGGTCAGATAAACACCAAACTGTTAGACATAGAGCTAAATGTCTGCATGTGTCTTCCAGGTCTCTTGTTTCTGGTGGTATATTTCCTCCTGCTGGCCATCCTCCTGTCTCCGGTCACTCCCATGTCGGTGGTCACCAGCATGCAGGCCTTCAACATGCCAGCCATCATCATTGGCAGGGTGGGCAAAACCTTCATGTCTCTGCAGCACACTGCCTGGCCTTTATCATGCTGACAAGTAACTGACCTGGTATCAGTTGAAGCTATATGAGTTTTCTGAGTTATTATTTATGTGTGTGCATGAGTGGGACAAACAGAATGAACAGGTATAAAAAGAAGAATAGTTTGAATGAACAGTTATAAGTGACGGGATCTCAGCAGGAAACCAGTTTACTGCAGCATCTGCTGATTTGGGAGATGAACATTTTGGTTAATATTCATACCTTATAATAATTTTGCTGTTATGGCCAATAACCAATATTTCCTGCTAGTATATACATTCCCCAACACCTTCAACACCTTGAGAAAAAAGCGACCACACTGCTGACTTCAGCACTGCTTCTCTGCATAAATGAAACTCCCATAATCCTGTGCTAATTATCATTGTCACATGACCACATCTCTCCAGGTACAAAGCAGACATGCATGACGGTTGTCGATATCGGCCCGGTTTTAGCGATCAGACCGATACGATGCGTTAAAATGACCCGGTGCCGACAGCGATGTCACTGCGAATGTCCGACTGACTGACTGACTCTGACTGTTCCAGCTGATCCAGGCTGCAACCAACTTCCGCAACGGACACACGGGCCAGCTGTCTGCCATCTCCGTCTTCCTGCTGTTCGCCGGGTCGCTCGCTCGGATCTTCACCTCCCTACAGGTGAGAACAACAACCGTCTTTGTTCCTGTACTGACGGAGGAGCAGAGGGAGGTTCTCTTTAAGCTCATATTACACAAGTTCAACACAATTTAGAGCCAATTTCATCACCAGTGTATTATTGATGCTCTGCTGGGTTTCCTTAGATAGAAACTTTAAAAAACAAAATTAATCGAAATTTATTTAATATTAATAAAGTAAAAAAAATGCATGGTGTGGTACATTACATTAATGAATGAGAAAAATAAAATGAAAAAATTACATAACAAAGAAAAAGAAACAAAGTATTAAACCTTTTATAATTAATTACTTTGAATAATTAATAGAGCATACTGTACTGTTTGATAACTAGGATCAATGGGAATGCACGTCAACTGAAATGATTATTATTATTATTATTATAAAGTGCATTGAGACCACATTTGTTGTGACATTTTTGCTATCGAAATAAACCGAACAGAATAGAATGTTGTCTTCTCCCAGGAAACCGGGGATTGGCTGATGGCTCTGACGTACGTCATATCCTCCACATGCAACGGCATCATCACTCTGCAGGTCCTCTACTACTGGAACAGCAGCCCTGAACACAAGAAGAAGAAGAAGAAGAAGAGGGCGTAAACAGTTGACAGTCGTAGCGTTGTTTGTGAGCGGTTTTCGAATTTCTCTTCCTCAAAACCCGCGGAGCTCCCAGACAGCGAGTGGAGCATCACTAATGTCCCATTTCAGGAAGAGATGAAGTCTCCAGACCAGAGCGATGATGTGCAGCTCCTGGCTACGCGACTGTCAGCTGGGTTCCGGACCGCTCTCCCATCATCGTCCAGTGATCACATTCCAGGGAAACATTCCTCATCATGACAACCTGTTCTGACGATCAGGATTAATAAACGCTAAAGTTCTGTGTGAGCCTTTATTTCTTTTCGTTTTCTCACGTAAAATCCAATTCTGGAAATCATAACTTTTTTCTTTTTTTTTTATGTTGTTGTTTATTGAAATCTTGATATGTGATGGAAGAGTATGAATATTCGATTTCCAAATAAGTGGAGCTGCTGCTGCAGTTCCAGCCTGTTTTTTTTTCTTTTGAATCTGATGTAAAAAGCTTTAGAATCAATGAATTGAAACCACGCCCGCAGCTTTTCACACGCCACCGCTCCACTGGCGTGTAATCAGGCTCGACGTCATTATGTTCAGTAAAGGAGGAAGTTCTGCTTTAGCAGAGCCGACTGTCAGGAAGTGAATCATCAAACTGAAGTGGATCCTGAGTCCGGCTGGTAAACAGTCTGGTTTGGTTCTGACCCAAACACCTCTGACTGATTTATGATCTACTGCACTGCTTCAATATATAAAAGCATAATTGAAATTGAACTTATTATGTTTTTTCTCAATTTCTTTGGTGCTTTTCTAATTTAAATTAGCTTTTGTGTGTGTGTGTGTGAGTCCTATTTGTGTTACCATGGAGCTCAGTCTGACAGACATAAATGGATACGGTTGAAACCAGAAGTTTACATACACTACAATAAAACAAGACACACATTTGAAGCTTTTGGCTTTGAAGAAAGTCATAAAAATGGGCTTTAAACATTTTCTCTCATCATTCTGGCATTTAGCAAATAGAAGTTTATTCTGATTTCATATCAGCAAGAAATAAAATGTTGAGATTCTGATTTCAACAATAGATCCTTTTACTCTATTCTCTTATTTGATGCATTCAAGTAAATCACTATTTTGTCCTTTATTTGCAGCAAATTCTTCCTATGTGAATTTCTGTTACTTCTTTTGTCAGCTTTTTCTTGTCTATAGTATAATACTATATTCAGTATAATATTCAGTAAAAGAATGACTGAATTGTGCATTTTCTTATTGGACCTAAATTCAACTCTGTTCTTTAAGCAATGCTTAAAAAAATGTATTCTGTCATTTACGTGCACTATCCATGCGTTGGTAGGTTGATATATTGCAGATTCAACCTCACTGTGCCACGGCTGAACATTTCTGGATGGTTTTTATGACACAACTTTCCCAGTGGCAGCATTACTCTAAATATTTTGGTCTTTCTCAGTCGGACCTGTTTCTAATTCCTCCTCTCCTACCTGCCAGAGTTTTCACTAAAGAAGGAAAACGAGCTGCTCATGAATAAACGTTTGACCCAGGAGAATCTTCCATTGAGATCTGTTCACTTCAAACAGGTTATGACCGGATCGCCTCCTCAGTTTGCTCTTTGAAACCCCATCGGTGACCACTACCCTTTCCAGCAGACGAAAACTCTCACAAACGCTGAGAATGACCACGGCTCTTTGTGGACTCCTAAGTCACTCTCAGCACATCCATGGCAACCACTTGTTGAAGCTTCACTGCCTGTTGCCAGGCAATGTGATGTACTGGAGCAGAAAATCCCTCCATTGACATGCTCTCCGCCTCCTTTGCGCTCACCCTTCTCCCTGCCCTCCCACTGACCACTGTCAAAACAACCCCGGTTTGCGCTCCCCCTTCAGTGGGACGCTGGACAAGTGATGCATATTTTTAGATCTCCCCCTTCTTGTCACAGCACAGCTATATAAAAAAAAATGATGTAAGGAAAAATAGCATAGATTCTTTGGATTCTATCAGAGAGGGAATAAGTGAAAGAACAAAGTAATGTTTTTTTTGCTCCAAACATGCCGACGACGCAGTTCTGTGTTAGTTTAAGTTCATCTTCCAGTGAAAAGTGTTTTCAGAATAGCCAGTTGTGTCACTTTCTGGGTTATGGAGGAACTTTTCTCACAAGTTTTTACACTAAAGTATCCACTTCTATGCACATCTTTCTTTTTCTTCCACCTGCTTTGTGTTCCTCAACAGTTTTTTATTTTTGATAATTTGTGCATGTTCCATGTTTCTATGGTTTCCGTTGTATATTTAATGCTGCGCTAAACGTACACTAAACTTTACTTAACTGTAGATTTCCACTGAGAGTTGAAAACATCATTTCTCAGTGGACTGGGCTTCATACAGGATTCAAAATGCTGTAGGGATTTGAATGCTGCTCAGAGTTTCGTCTGCGGGAAAGGGCGTATTTACAAATTGTATCTTGAATGACCTGCAATGTTTGCTTGCTTTGGCTAAAACCTCCAATGTTGCATTTTTCCCAGTTGTTTTCGTAGTTGTCATTAAAGTCCAATTATGCTGGGAAAAAAAAAAAAAAGAGCGAGAACATGATTGGAACATTCAGTTTATCTTCCAGACTTCAATTAACAGGCCTGTATCTGTGCAATTTAAAGTCCACATTGTCGTGGAAAAAAACTATTTCCAAGCACTGTCCAGATAAAATCACTCAGTCAGGTTTATTCATATATTGTGCACAATACAGAGAGCTCAGAAGACAATCAATAATCAAACCAGTCTGGATGTAAATCTCTGCCAGCCAGAGACAACATGTAAGTTTTATGTAAGGATAAGGGATGACGGCTGTGGGAAACAACCTTCCAACCTTGTACAAGTAACCCAGATAGTTCTTTTGGTGAGAGTTCACAAACATTTCATATGACATGACTAGCAGATGTGACCTTATTGTCATTTTTACCATGACAACATCAACAGGTGTTCCACTGGAAACGTCCCAGTTCTAACTGGGCATTCCAGCTTCCGGGTTCAAATACGTCACAAATTATTATTGAAACAGGAGCCTTCTAACACTTCTTATTCTAATTCAGACAAATAAGTAACTAATTTGTTGTTAGTTTACTACTAGCGTTTGATTCTCTGATATTAGTTGAACTGAACTGATTTTAATTGAATGGGAAATTGCACTTATTGCACCTTTAGCGAGATGCTAAATCCAGTCCGTAGTCCCATGAAACAAACAAGGATGTGACAACGATGTTGGTTGATGGGTGGTTCTTCACTTTACACACTGTTCAGAGATCATCATGCAGTTTTTTGGCATTCAGTAAAAGACATGCATCTCTTGGATGTGGTGTGGTCAGAGTGTCCTATCAGAGGCCACATCAGTACTGCCATGTTAAGTTCAGGTCCTGTCCTTGGTTACATTGCTGCTTATTTTCCCGTTTTATGTCAGATTATTGTCAAATAAAGGCTACTGGAGCCAATAAAAAATACAAAATTGTTTACAAAAAAAAAAAAAGACAGGAAACCTTGTATTTTTGTCAAAGTATTTGAAAGAACTGCCTGTCTCAGTGTTTCCCTGTGTGAAAATCACAACATCGTCTGCATCCATCACCAAATGAAGCTCGGGGCAAACGTCTGGGAGGTAAAACACAGTGATGGTTCCCAGAAAGGAGCCCTGTGGAACCCCAACATTCTAATCAAGGCGGGATTATTTCACACCATTTCCAGGAGCGCTTGGAGTTTGGTTCATTTGCTGGATTTTAACCCATAATTTAGTGACTGTAGAAACATGCCTTCTCAGGATCTAGAAACAGTGTTGGCACGAACCAACCTGATGAGAAATTTTGCTCCCGCGAGTCCCAGTAGAAAACATTCTGAGTGGTTTTGCCAACAAACTCCCGGCAGCTGTCTATGCAGTAATTAGATGCTGCAGTTACAGACCGGGCTCTGGCAGCAGCAGAGACAGGAGCTCTGGCTCTCTCCGTGTCGTCAGCATCTGTTCTCGGCTCCTTCTCCCTCCCTGCTGCTGATCCCCATGCCCTCTCCTCTCCCCTCCCCTCGGTGACCGATTAGTCGGTGTGGGGTTCCGTCCTATTTCCATGAGAAAAGCGACGGTCGATGAAAGGGTTAAGCCCGAGGACGCAGCCCCCCCAGAAAGCAGCCCTAATTTTCTGCTCGGTGGGGGGGGGTGAGGGAAGCGGGGCGAGGGAACAAAGACGCCCAGGGGAGGAGCGGAGACTGCGGCTTTACTATATGCACCTGCGGCCTGAAAAGCCGCAGACAATGCGCCTCCGAAACGGCCAATTACGGCCAGTTTTCTAAGGAGTGACCTGGAGGAGGAGGGTGGCTGCTGAAAGGGAAAGGGAGGGAGAAGAGGAAAGTGAATTTTAAAACAGGTTAAAGATAAGAAAGTAAATAATCATTGGAGACACTATAAGATCCCCCGGACCCCCACCACCCTCCTCAGATCTCCACCAAACTTCCCCACAAATGTGGGCTGGTGAAGATCCGTGAGAGCTGCAGGCAGTGGAACCTGTGGGACCAGATCCTCCACTTCAGACCAGTGCAGCCTTACAGGAGTCAGGAAATTACACAATCAGTCTTCTCAAAAAAATTTAATCAAATAAGTTTTAATTATATGTATTTTTATCTAGTTGAAAGCAGTTTTAAACTAATCCTGCTTTGGTTTATAGTTTGTTGTCAATTTCCAATCCTCTGATATTCCACAAGTTTTTTTTGTTTGTTTTTTTCTCTGGCAGAATCACATCTGGAATCCGCTGTGAACATCTGATTTTTATACATATATATTATATTCAGATGGACCTGAAAGCACCCGGGACTTTAAAATGGCTTTCAGCTCCATTTTAAAGGTCACCAGTTCACTCAAGAGGAACGGAAAATGCTTAACATCACAAACTGTGTGGGAAAATGTTTTGTGCCCATATGGAGGGAGCGTGAGCAGTCAGATCAATAAAAGCTGAGGTTGAGAGAGTTTGCAGCTGTGCTAACAGTTTGCCATGAAGGACATATCAGCAATGACTGTAGTTTCCTATCAGTCTGCTAAAGGTTATTGAGACCATATCTAAACTGATTCTGACAAAATACAGTAACCAAACTGGTGTGGCCACAACGTGGTTCACATATAACCAGGAGCGAGTTCCAAACTCACTCAGATCGTTGGTGTGGACCGAAATGCTGAGTGGCAACTTGTTGCCGTTAAATTTGTTTCTAGATTTTAAAATATCTTTCGTACTTTAAAATGTTTTTAATCTGGTTTAGATTCCGTGAAAGATTTCTGGTGTTTTGTCAACACTTTAGGCTTGTTTTGTAACCTTAGCAACCAGAGAGTTACAAGCGGAAGAGGCTAATTGACATTTCAAACTGTCAAATGCTATTACCAGGAAGGGAGAGGAAGTAGAAATACCTTGTATTCATCTGGACAGACTGAACTGGAACTGCAACACTGCCGTTTTCAACCAGGACGGAGCAGGCTGTAGTTCAGGTAGTCAACTTTCTCCAGTGTTCATCTTCTAGATGTCCGTCATGGAGGATGGAATCTCCTCTGGCAACATTTGTTGAGGTAACCAAGCACTGAAGCAGCTGAACAAGCTGCTGAAAGCCTGCTCTGCTGTGGGGTCGGCTGTGGGGCTGAATGTGCAAAAATAACGCTTCATAAACACTGCAAGTCTACAGATGGTTTTCAGTCAGAGGCTTCAACAAAGCCACTGCAGCACAGACCACTACACGAATCCCATCCAACCCTTTTATCTGCAATAAAGAAGCTCTGAAAGAGGAGCCAATAAGAACTCATCAAATTTCCTTCTTTTTGGGGGATAAATGTTTGAAACAGAACTGCAAGTGAAGGCAACAAGATGTGCATCATTGTTCCAGAGTTTTTGATGCATGCAGTGGCAGACCATCTGGGCGTCAGGGGCCACTGGCTCCAACGTCAGGCCATTGTGACATTTGCATCTTAATGCTGGGACATTATATTACTGCCAGTCAAAATAATGAAGGTCATGTTATGTACAGGTAAAAAATATAGCTGCATCAGTTTCACCACCACTTACAGCATTCTAGATTCACTAGCCACTGGACCTCTTGGATGCCAAACTGCCGTTACCCGGCAACCTAGACAGTTCACTGGTTTCCTGATCAATCGGCATATTTTAACGCCTCGCAGACCGAGACGTTTTTAAACTTGTGAAGAATCCAAATCCTCTCCCATGAGTAATACTGTGGACTTTTCCCCACATCAGTTTAACAACCACAGAGAAGTCAGTGTGATGTTCAAGACTATGAAATGCATCACAAGTTCATACTTTGTTTAGCTCCTGGTAGAACAGAAATTATTTTCTGCCCTTTTGGGGGAAAAAAATAATTTTTCACAACATTAGCATTGGTATGTGCTTAAGACCCAATAAAACATTCAGCAAGAGAACATTACTACTAGTTCTGGGAAAAAAAAGAAAAGAAAAAAAAAAAAAGTAACTGACAAGTGTGCCATAAGAGTTTTAATCAAAAAGCAACCAAGACTCTGCATTAGAGTCAAAAAAATATGGACAATATTTACAACAGTGTATCCTGTGACTCTACAATGCAGCATTTGCATACACTTACACATACTCTACAAAGTATTCAGTAGAAAAGTTACCTTTTAATATACGAGGGTAGTAATGTAAACATTCAGATATTAGTGGAACAGAAGTGATTTTCAAACACTTTTGGTATTCATTCCCAGTGTCTGCTTGGTTTCCAGCAGAAGTGTTTTAACCACATTCAACATCCTGTGTGTGCAAGCTGATGGGACTCCAGCTCTGCCAGAAATAACCTCAAATTCATAGAAAAATGGAAAAACAAAACATATATATATATATATATATATAGTAACTGATTAATCATTTTTAAGGAGAGAGGTTTGTCCATCCTTTTCTTCTATGCTAACAGAAATATGACTTCTCCGAAATGTTTTAACTCCAGCCCAGAGGAAAGTGATAACACTGGCAGAACAATGGATATTTACATGCAGAGAATGATTCTAAAAACAAACAAAAAAAAAAAGAAAAAAGAAAAGAAAATTCAAATGCAGAAATAATAAAACATCTCAAATCTGAAAGTGGAATCAATTGATTTGATGTGAACAAGAACCTGCTCCATGTTCCAGACACATTTTGAGCAAACCACAGATGGAACTCTAAATGCTCTTGGTTTCCTGTAGATCTGGTGCCGATTGTCCAACAGGTGAATCAGCACACAGCACTTCAACTGGGGGAAAAAACCTAAAAAGGGAGAAAGAAGCAGAAAGCCAAATCCAGTGCACAAAGTTAACAAAGAGATTTTAAAAGTTGTGCTTTTTTTTTTTTCTGCCTCTGAATCATAATAGACCCAGTAACACTTAATGACATCAAATGAGTGAGTGGTGGTGGGGGAGGTGGTTCCAAAGCTCATCTCCATTTGTGCTTTTTTTTTTTTTTTTTTTTTTTTGAAGAATGACTCTGTGGCAAGAAATTCTGGGCTGCAGGGCAAATGTTAAACCTTTTGTAATAAGTGCAGTCAACCAGTGATTGTCCACAATGAGTCATGAAGACCACAGAGGCTGGGAAAGGTTAACCATGCACTCAGTACCAGGGAGCTAAAGTGGTAAGCCCTGAACCTGCATGCAGCTACAACAGGTGAGGGACGGTGTGTGCTGGTCACGTGTGTCAACAAGCTGGAACGTTAATCTAAGACTCATACAAAGGCATGTTTCGTCAAATAGCCCAAAACCCAAAGACTGAGGTTAAAGCATGCACCAGCTGCAATGGTCTAGCTCCATCTTGAAGGACTCCTCACCTCATTCTCTTGTTCAAGTCCCTGTGCATCAGCTGCTTTTCTCATTCCCAATCCCACCCCAGGATTCCCACTTCTGTCCTAAATGTGCGTAAGTGGCACCGTTCCACTGAGGTAGTGCTGCTGGACACTGGTGTAGCCCCTCTGTGCAGTCGCAGGATCGGAGGAATCCCCTCCAGGTCCAGGAATGTACATGCTGATCATGTCCCTGAGGTCCCCCTGCAAAGCCCCTCTGTGGTGGTTCGGCGTTCCTGTTGAGGGCGAATGGGCCACCGGTTCTGCCTTCACCATGGGCATGTTCACCGGGCTCAGCTGCTGCGGACTGCTGCTGTATGACATGGGACTGCAGGAGAGAGAAAACGCAACAAATTAGAGCCACACTTTTTTTTTTATTTTTGTGGGTACAGAGATCAGAACTAGAGCATTGAGTTTGAGAAGCTTTACACCTGCACCACTGTGGGCTGGGAAAAGTATTAATGTGGTTCGACAGCATTTTGTGCAAACCACAAAATGCAGAACTATGAAGACGAATGATAAAGGCTGAAAGTGGAATGTTTGAGAATTTAACGTTGGATATGAATGCTGACATGAATCTGTTAAATACACCTGAACTCTGAACCACTTTGATCCCAAAAATTAAAAGAAAAAAAAAAAAAAAAAAGGGTCTAGTTTCAATTTTACCAAACTAAAATTCTTTATTGGCCGATTTATGAGTTTACAGCTTCCATTTTACTGTGGAAACAAGATGGCTTCTCTTCCACTAATTGACATTTTTTGCCATGTAGAGCAGTGTAAGAGCTGAAAAAGAAAATCCCAGCTCAGAACGAGCAATCGCACCATATAGGCCAGGAAAATAGTGCATCAATCGTGACTTGCATCTGCGTGTTAAGGCAAGGCAGGGATCGTCTTTAGCTCAACACACCCTACAAACTGCAAGCCTTCATTCCTCATGTGGATAAACAGGATTTACCCACAAGACGTTAGAGACATTTTTTCATCCATTCCAATGCCAAGTCTTCAACAATTCTGCACAAGATTTGAGTGAACAGCATCATGCACACATGACCGTTTCCCCATTTGTGATATCATAGAAAACTTACTGGAGTCTTAAGATGACAAAAGTAGGAAGATAATTGATGCAACGGAGGAAGAGCGTACACAAAATCTAACAACCAGTCAGTTCAGAGGTAAGCCATCCAACATGTTCCGCTTCCTGACACATGAGCTTATGTTTCTTATGAGTATTTTTTTATGGAAAAGACCATTTAATAAATGATTGTAAATCACTACAGTGTGCTACACCTCAAGAACGTTCTAACAGTTGTGGCCAGAGCTTTGTTGTGTACGTTTCCTTTCCTCAGCTGGTTGATTCCACTAAAGAATTTTCATAGTTTTTGTATCAGCCAGTGTATAAAACCACTCTCTAAATTTGGTCCAGTGGAAAAAGATCCAATATGCTTATTGTCAAAAGTCAAACTCTGACAGCCATCTTCTGCAGGCAAAACAGTCTTCACAGCATCTCTACACAACTCTAGAGAGAAACAAGAAAATCCCCGTCTGAACTGCAGCGCTTGACTAAACTTGTGTAGCGAACTTTGAGCTGAGCATCAGTTGGTAAATGTTAGAAGGCAACTTAAGAGTACAGAGAAATACAACAAAATACAGCAAATTTGTATAAGACGGTAACGGCTTAAAAAAACATAAGGATCTTATCCCAGAGCTGCTGGGTTTAAGGTCCTTATATTTCTCAGTGCACAGTTTGTAGTTTGAGGAAATTTAAATAGAAGACAAAGCTCTCCGATCACTTAGGACAATGGTTTCAAAGAAATGGTGGGTGGCCACACACAGAGCAGCCCTGCCCGTCATCAAGTCCGCTTGATCAACATTCCAGGCAGGACCCAGCCCAAAATCACAGCCTCTGGCATAACAAGTAGGCAACAGACAGAACCCTGTTCCATGTTTCAAACTCTCTCAGGGACTGAATCATAACCCGACTGGGCCATCATTTAAATCTGTTAAATAATGGTCCAGTGCTTTACATCAAATTCAAACCGTTTTCAAGCCAAAGTCCTGGAACAATGGAAGTGGATTCAATGTCCAAATCATTAAAGACACATCTGCACCAAGAATGAAAATGCAGACATGTGGAAGTGTAATGCTAAAACAGTTTAATAGCCCTCAAGTAGAAGACTGTAAGAATAAACTCAGAGTTGACCAAACAGAGTTTAAAATCCTTCAGTAAATCAAGCTGGACAGTAACCTGATGGTCAGGCAACATAATCTGACAGGTTCATTTTGACAAACTTTCTGGGAAATAACTACACTATAAAATAATTAACATATCCACACAATCTGCTGGATTTCTTTAAATAAAAACTTTTTCCAATTAATTTAGGACCCCCGTCTGAATTTCGTACCACAAGCAAACAAATGTGAGACAGTATGACAACAAAAAGATTAATTTAATGCTTACAATAGAGAATTATTTACCATTTGATAAAGGCTCATATGAGACTGAACTCTATAGTGTTTAGAGACGCCATTTAACTAAATCATTTATGTGAAATACATATAAAAGTGATTTTTATTGACCTGCACAGAGAATATTTATGTATTAAAGTGTGAAAGGCGGCAGACTTATTTTCTTAGTGGAAGTTGTGGACTGGGTCAGAGTTGAGTCGATGCTGTTCGTTCCTGCCTGCTGACGGAGGAGAACCCACCTGTAGGAGTTGGCTCCGCTCATGTACGTCTGCGCCGCAGTCATCCCGGGCGGGTACTGCAGAGCGGACAGGTCGTACCGGTGCAGCTGCTGCGTGTAGCTGAGCGCCTCGTTCTGCATGCCGGCGTAACCCCCGGTGGGAGCCCAGCCGTAACCCTCCATCCGGGGACTGCCGCCTTGATTCTGGGCCGCCGCCGTCAGTAGGTTCCCTGCCGACAGCGGGTACTTGCCCACCTGAGCGTCCTTCTTCAGCAGCGGCTTGGTTTTGCGGCGGGGTTTGTATTTGTAGTCGGGGTACTCCTTCATGTGGACGGCCCGGAGTCGCTTGGCCTCGTCGATGAACGGCCGCTTCTCGGCGTCGGTCAGAAGTTTCCACTCGGCTCCCAGTCGCTTACTGATCTCGGAGTTGTGCATCTTGGGGTTCTCCTGAGCCATCTTCCGCCTCTGGCCTCTCGACCACACCATGAAGGCGTTCATGGGCCTTTTGACTTTATCCATGGGGTCGCCTCCAGGTGGACACGCCGTTTTCGGGAGAGAGTTCCCATTGGTCCCCATGCTCCCGGTGAGGTTGCCGGTGATCGACGGCATCCCGCTGGTCTGGTGAGTCTGAGGCTGGCCGTTTGGTTTCAGCTCGTGCTCCATCAAGCTGTACATGTCGGCCAGGTGAGTTAAAGAAGACTTTGGAGTGAGTGAAATACAGCCGAGCTGCCGGTGACTTTCAACTTTTGCTTCCCAGCCGGTTAGACCGGGTGATTTAAATTAAGTTGCTAATTACCCGCGTCACACCCGGGAAACAAAACTAGCCTGGCGAGATCCACCTTTTCTACTTTCCGTGCGATGCTGCTGGGGATGTCATTACTTCTTCTCCACTTCAGGTTCTGTCTAAGCTGAAGAGTGTGAACTCCACGTCCAGCAGCTGTCAAGCGGCCCCCAACATCTCACACTGAAGCGACTCATCTGCCCCCGAGCTCAAACAGACCAACTCTGCGCTGCTGCACATCAGCAGGAACCAATGGGAAAGCAAAAAGCTCCAGAGGGCCATTTGAATGTGAATAGCTTCCGACGCTGCAGAGACACTTGTTGATGACTGAGTTGGGGGGGTAAAAGCGGGGGCCGCCCATCCGCGGGGCGATCCGGGTGTCGTGGGAGGGGGCACAGGCCCCACGTTTAAGAGTAACTTGCAGACGACGTTTTGCCACACTGTTCATTCTCAAAGAGAGATTTTTTTCTCTTTACTTTATTACTCTAAAACAAACCACTTTCAAAGTTGTACTTTTCCACCTTAACCATCATGTGCTTCAAACCTGTTAAATACAAAGGTTCTAGCAGGGCCGTAGTTTTACGTTCATATCAAATCTGCTTTCTGAAAACATCAACAACTAATGAAAATTTCCCAGTTATTACATTTTCTCATTAAGAAGTGTAGGTGTTTGACATCAGCTGTATATTATGGGATGCCAACGCACAGTCAAAAAAATAATAGCAATAGTTTTTGTTTATTTCGTCTGTCATGAGCAAAAAGGAAAATGGGTGTTCACTTTTCAAAATCATGTTATTAATTCATTTATAACTGTCACAGTTTCAAACTAAATATTTAATCAGCAAGTTAAAGAATTAGTTTGAAGGTTTTTTTTTTTGGGGGGGGGGTTTTTTTTACGTCCTACGGTACTAAAGAAAACCAAGAAACGGACGTCGAAGTCCAACAACACACCATGAAATCAAAACAACTGAGGAAAAAAAAAAAAACGTTCCGGAGAAAAATAGAATACGTAGCTGTTTTATGTATATATCTAAAAAAAATCCCAGATTTTTTACCATATTGACGGTGACATGTTGACTGGATGATCGATGGTCACTTTGTGTCCTGAGTTTTACCCACTTTTCACGATAACTGAGATTAGAATATAAATATAGATCAGTGGTCTCAGACTTTATCCTCATGGGCCAGAGTCCTGCAAATTTCAGACATCTTCTTTGACCTTTGACCTCCCTCCACATCACTGGCTCCATCACAGACAGTTATTTACTGGCTTTCAGAAAACAACTCTGATGTCTTGATAGCACTTCACCGAAAAGAAGTGAATATTAATGGTATATTTCTGAAGGACTACCTGAGTAGCCAAAACATTGTACTTTTAAGAAGAGTAAAATTCCTTGATTAGATTTTCACTGAAATGGAGGTAAATATGCAAAAGGTGTTTAGCCAAAAAGGTTGCTTAAGCAAGCAGTGTGATCATAACATCTGATTTCATTTGTGAAAATGATGTAATCAGACAGAAACAAATGTATAATTTAATTTATTGACAATTAAATTTTAAACCCAGCTATTTTACAGCATCAAATAAACAAAAAACAAGTAAAATAGCTATAAATGTACAAACTCAAGTAGGAGTAACAAACCTTTCCAAAACATAGACCTGCTGAAACCAATAGTTACAATATGTAATGTATAAATGTTGAAACGGTAAAAGGTACTTCTAGTTCTCTTGACCTCCAAATCGCACAGTAGACCGTTTTCAGCAGAGAGTTCCCACTGAGCCTGGTGACATCCCCCTCGGTCTGATGACTGACCGTTTGGTTTCAACTCGTGTCCCATAAAGTGGAACATGTTGGGCGGGTACATGAAGATGACTGGAGAGTCAGAGAAATACCGAAATGCAGCCGTGAACCTGGTGACATTAAGTTTTGTTTCCCAGCAGGTTAGACCGGGAGCTCCGGGTGAGTTATTACCCATGTTACACCCGCAAAACAAACTAGATCAACCAGATACACCTTTCCATTTTCCTTGTAAATACTCCTAGAAGTACTTTCTTTTTTTAAACAGTTGGCACAGACGGCCATAAAAAATCTTTGGTAAACACACATATTGCTCGACTGAGGATCTTTAACTCAACCCGCTAATCAGGTGTTTTTTCCCTCAGGCTTTGAAAACAACAGTCGTCAACCACTGCTGAAAAGAAAACATCACACGTCACTAATCCAAAATTACATAACAATCTTCACACTTCTATTCATCTGCAAGGTTATTGTGAAAGCAGTGTTTGAACAGTTTAGCAGCTACTATACAATGACCAACCACTTTGATGTTTCCATGCTCATCACAGTGTGGAGACAGTATTTAAGTAGGCCTGTCACAATAACCAATAGACAAATTCATTGAATAATAAATTTAAACAAATGATTCATTGTTTATCTCTTTTTGTTCCCTCTTTCTATCAAAAACTGGGTGACCAAAGTCTTTAGTTTTGTGCCTTGGTCTCAAGTTTGAAGCTTTGAAGGACAATTTTGTTTACAAAGACTTCAAAATTGATTTTATTTGTTGTTTTGTTTATTTATTTTGGATATTGAAAACGTCTTCCAGTTCCAGTGTTAAATCTTCATTATAATTTGAGGTTTACTGATCTTTTACAATTTGCTTTTGCATCATTATTGCAAAAGCAAATTGCCAGTATATCACTTAAAAATGGCCTCAAAACAACAATATTATCATTTACTTCTGGAACAATTTATCGTCCGGCAAAATTTCGTATTGTGACAGGCCTATTCTTGAGCCCCATTTGAGACGTTTAAAGCAAAGCATCTTGTTATATACGCCTATTGGGATTCTGATCCTTTGACCTTCATAGGGACAGTGACTGAAAACCAAATGAGCACAATAAGAGAAGGCCCACTTATTGAGTATCTTGAGACTGTTCATTTTAGAAGGGGGCTTTGCGTTGACTGTGTGATAAATGGAAGATGAAATCACAGAAATGCTTTTAAAAAGTTTAGCCTTTGATAAAAGTGTCCCTGTGATGGAAATACCAACCAGTCAATGAAGATGAACTAGTTAAATTGGCAGCTGCCAGCAATTTAAGATGAAATCAATAAACACCATTGAGCTGAGAATGTATGCTGCTGCTGTTGTCTGAGATCATTTGTTTTTACATTTTATACATAAATGTTTATAGTAGTAACAAATATAAGGATTTATACAGATTCTTTCTTAGTTTATTTCAACAGTTCGCTGCTCACTGGTGGCTAAAAGTTAGGTAGAGATCTTCAACTTTTTAATGATGCCATAATATCTCCCGTTGACTGTAGATTTTCTCTTCATGACAGCATCAAGTCACTTGCCTTCTTTTGGTGTCAAAGAACTCTGACTATCGGATTATCATAATGGATCCCTATTCAGCATACCCGCAAGATAATGAGAGGATTCAAATGCTTTGGAACCTTGCGAAAGGTGAAAACAGCTTGATGGAAAGAAGGGGAAATCTGAATGAACAGAAATTAAGTAGGGTAAAATAAGGAGAAGCAAGGATGGCAGCAAAATGGGGGTGGGGAGTAGATTCAAGGGTGAGAAAGGGCCAGTGAATATGGTCCAACGAAACCCTCAAATAAAGGAGAATGGGTAGGCAATGTGGAGGGAGAACAAGGGAGGAGGAGGGCTGAAATGACGAAGGAATGGATGAAGGGTTGGTGTAAGGGTTTGGAGCACAAGGGTGGTTTTGGGTGACAGGCCTCATTCAATAAACCTCTATTCTTCCCCCTGCTGCCTTCTCTTTTCATGCAAAACAGGGCTGTTCAACCTCCTAGCCATCCGTCACACAGAGAAAGACCATGGCAGGCCTTTTGCGAGTCTCACACTCACATAATCCACCCACCCCACTCTACGATCCAGCACCCAACAGGGGGTGGAGTGGGTAACAAGACGGTATATGTGTGTTCGACTGCTGGGGGATGGGCAAAGGGTACCTTCACCACAAAAAAGTGAAGAAGGGCCACCTAGTCTAAGTGTGAGATTAAAAAGCAGGGAGAGTTAACATGTTTTGAGGTAGTTATATAGGGGCCCCTGGAGAAAAAGAAGGGATAACATGTCTGGGGCATTCCAAACTATCTCACCAAATTCACATTCAAACATTCATTTAAGAGCTAGATTTCATTTGGGTATTACAGAAGCTAGTGACTAGTTCAGATCCCAAAATTACCATACATATGGTAGTTTGTCTTGTGAATTAGACTTTTCCTTTTAAAAATCCTCTTTGACAGGGTTATGGATGGCTACATGTAGCAGCACTCCCCTTGTGTTGGCTGATGGATAGCAGCTTAATTCTTTGGCAATCAAGATAAACATAAGACAGCAGCAACATACTACTATGAGCAGAAATGGTTAAAGAGCATTGTTTGTAGTAAAGATGTTTTAGAGAAAGGCCAATATAAATATTACACAGCTTCTGTCAGGTCGTTGTTCCTGTAAAAGCTAGCATTAACTCTGTAGTTCAGTGAGCTGCTATAGGAAGTTAGAAGAGTAAGCACGTAAAGTTCTGCTTTCCGGTGTTTCTTCAAATTACGGCAACAGCTTTCATATATTATATAACCTGCTTTTATAGGTTATTATATTAGTGGGTGTTTTGTATCGATAGGTGGTGACTTGGCTGATGAGGGTGCTCTAAATATGGTGATACATTTTAAAATGCATATTAAGTCAGTACTATTTATCTATCTGTTTATTTTTGCTATGCAATTTCACAGCTCCCTATAAACCAGTCATACTTTAAAAAAAAAAAAAAAACCAAAGCATTATATTCATACTTTATTTTGCTACTTAGTAAGGAGCAAAAAAAAAAAACAACAATTGCACTTGTTAAATTGCTGCTGTTCATGTTTGGGACAAATGCTGCTTGCAAAATAGCAAATGGTGTATTTCACCATGTGTGTTGTGAATTTGATTTTTCCTTCGAAAATGTTAAATTCATATGTTTCACATGTGCTATTTTGCACATGGTGAGACAATCTTCAAACTGGAAGATAAAGTCAATTATTTTGGTTTTTGTACATTGGAGTGGTTATTTTTGAGTTATGCTTAATCATCAATAATTCATATATGATTAAATATTAACCTATGTTAATTTAATGATTGTATCATATAATTCAGTTCACACAGCACACTAGTCTGATGGAATGTCAGTAAAGAGGCTACGCAGACTTTCATGCATTTCTTCTTTCTGAGCAAGGACAGTGTGACAGTGGAGAGGAACAACTCCCATTCACCAGTATGACCTCCAGCAGAACCCAGTTCATGAAGAGGAGCTACGGTATCGACCTACCAACTTACAAGTCATGAAAAAGACAATGACAAACAGAGGCACTGGGCTAAGAGTACTTTCTATGTACCAAATAAAGACAGAACAGTGTTGCCGGCAGCAATAATTGTAAATATAAAGACGGTGTAGCCAACTGGCTTCTTGGGTCAGAGAAGCTCTACTCTGAACTCCACCTGGATGAAGATGTTCCTCATGTGATCTTGAAGGCATCTCAAGGCCGGGCCAGCCTCCCGCAGTACATCCTCTGACCGAATGGTCTCTGCTGCCACCACCAGGAATCTCACTGTAAGAGCAGACGGTTGACACATCAACACATTTTTGTTCTGTCGATCCCTTAAATGGTTTCATCAGCGACACTCTGGTTTATATCCAACCAGTCTAAATATAAACTAATATAATTTTGAATAATAAAAACAGCAATAAAATCATCAATCATGACTTTGGATCATGCATGATTCTCTCCAATCAAAAGAGTCTCGGTTCTGAATATGAAGAAATTAATAGAGAATTCTCAAAAAATGTTTCTTATTTGGATGTTTGTTTCTGGGAAGTAGAAATAATGTTGATAACTTAAAACAGGAAAAATTCAGTGTGATTTAAAAAAAAAGGGGGGAAAAAGTTTCTTTGTTGTTTTATATCATGTTCATAAAAACAAATAGTTTAAATTGCATCTATGAAAGCTGTCACATTATAAATGTCTACCTCTATAAATTCCCACATAAATATTATTGTAAATTACGTGGCTGTTTTCTTTGTTTTTTTCAATAATGGTCAGGAATGTTCCCGTCAAAAGTACTGATTTAATAGATATTATTAGATGGACCAAACTATGGAGTTCAGTGGAAATTTTGGCATTTTAAGGACCAAAATGACAATAATTCAACAAAACCCCCAAAATAAGATAAAATAATTTTTTTCAGAATCAATTTCTTTCAATATAAAATTTATGAAACTTTAACAAAAACTGCAGATTTGTGTCTTTGTCTGGTGAATTTTTGGTTAAAACATATTTGTTTTTTATTCAGTGGGTAGAGAATCAAAAGATTTTAGTCAAGTAAGAGTATAGATACTTCACAATAGAATTACTCAAATCAAAGTAAAAAGTACAGTATAGTAAAGATACTACACTGTACTGCACAAGTCCATTTTTTCATGCCTACTTGGAGTATCATTATTTTTCCAACGCACTACAGATTTATTTATTAGGATTGCCTTTGAATTTTAACATATTGTTCAACCGATTTGGAGGCCCCATAAAAGTCGCTTTACTTAGTTCATATGAGGATGTAAAGAGACAAAAATCATAATAACAGTTAAATGTGAGATGCTTGGGAACTGCTACACTAAAAATCCTTCATCGTCCTGCTGTAGAAAGCGAAGGGAAAATTCAAGGTGAACCTTCCAAGAGATGTTTTCTGGCTCGCTATTTACAACTTGGTGGCGCAAATGTAAAATTATGGGTGTTGCATCTCCTTGGAAGAAGGAGCCGGGAGAAGAGACGTGAGAGGGTGGAGAGGGAGCGTCTGTTGGCGAACGTTGTTTCTCTGAAGCGTTTGCTGGTCAAAGTTAAAGTGGCGGAGGTGTAATTTGGAGTTAATTTATAGATTACTTTAAACAAAGAAGTGCGATGGATGAATGTGAAGAATTAGATGATTCAGATAATTGTAGTATGAGTAGTGATTATTGTAGAAGAAGTGTAAAAACAGGAGACTGGCAAACAGTGAACCGAGGAAATGAGAGAAGGAAAGGATTTGATTCTAATGAAGAAAAAAGAGAGGAAGATAAAAGAAATGAAATGAAAGTGATTCTTAGATTCCAGAACCCAGGTGCTTTGAATCCTTTGAAAACAAGTGAGGTAATATATAAAGTAGTAGGTGAGGTGAAAGAGATCTATTGGTGTTCTACAGAGATAGAGATCAGGTGCAGGGATTAATGAGATGCAAGATATTATTGGGAAAAACAATCAAGCCATAAAATGAAAGATTGAGATAGTTTGTTGAAAAAAATGGATATTTATCAAAATGTCAAAGTGGATTTAGAAAAGGTAGGAGCACCATGGATCCTATTTTATGTTTAGAACATGAAATCAGAAAAGGGCAAGTTAATAAGGAAAGTGTGGCGGCTGTTTTCTTTGATATAGAGAAAGCTTATGATATGATGTGGAAGGAAGGTTTTTTGATTAAATTGGAAAAAATGGGAATTAGTGGATGAATGTTTAATTGGATAAAAGTTTTTTTATAAGATAGATCTATACAATTAAGAATAGGACAACAATTGTCAGAAAAGTTTTTTGTTGAGAATGGAACACCTCAGGGAAGTATAGTGAGTCTTTTGTTTTTTTCTATTATGATCAATGATATGTTTGATAATTTGGAGAGTGGAATGGGGTTTTTTTATTTGCCGATGATGGAGCAATCTGGAAGAGGGGTAGCAATTTAAAGTTCATTGTTAAAAAGGTACAAGAAGCAATTAATAAGATAGAAGAATGGTCTTTTAAATGGGAATTTAAAATTTCTATAGACAAAACAAATACTTTATTTTTTACAAGGAAGAAAGTATCAAAAAATTTGAAATTGCATAGCCTATATATAATCATGAATTAGAAAGGGTTAAGGAATTTAAGTTTTTGGGTTTATGGATGGATGAAAAACTTACTTGGAAAATTCAAGTTCAAAAGGTGGTGGACAAATGTAAGAGAGTTTTAAATGTAAAGAGGTGTTTGGTGGGGAGCAAACGGGGAGCTGAGAGGAAAGCATTGAAAGCAACATAGACTGGTTTAATCAGGTCAGTATTTGATTATGGCAATATAGCTTTATAACCCTTTATATGTAGCATCCCGATCCACACTCCATTCCAGTAGATGGCGGTAATGCACATCAATAAGTTGCTTGCCAACCGCCACAAAAAAGAAGGAGGAGGAGGAGGAGCCGAATTGTGGCTGGGCTACACTGCTTTAATTGAATGAGGCTAAAGAGCAGCTAAAGTTTGTGTTTGTGCTTTGAAATATTAAAAGGAAATACTTCCAGTATTCAGTCAGAAAGTCTGAGACTGAGGGGTAAGAACATTATCGCTGTATCCAGCTGGTTGAGGCACGCACCCGCTGGCTTTTTCATACAATTCTTGGAGCATGCTAAGCACTTAGCTAGCTTAAGATAACGTTGCTAACAGCTCACACGTTTGCACGGGCATATAATAAATTATCAAAGGACTATTGGCATTGAATTACGTTAATGTTATACTCTCCTTGTGATACAAATGACGTTGACTTATCATGTTTCCGGATAAAACAGCCTTTTCAGACACAGTTGTGGGATTTTATCTTACGTTTTGGAGCTATTGTTGCTAGCTCTGTGCGCGCTCAGCATAGCATTAAGGTGAACTGTTGAATGAGTTCTTGGTGTTTTAGCCGTTTAAACACGCCGCCGTGTCACCGATAAAGGGCTCTCTGAGTGTTTTAAAACTGAGCTTTGGTGTTCACTTTATCCAGCGATCAAAACCTGTTCGAGCCGCTGTGCAGGTAGCATTCCGCCTCTGGAAGAGGTCCACATGGTAATTAGTGTTTACACCTTCTGCTCACCACTGATGGTTCTTCATCACCGTGAAGAATCAACCGAGTTTCAAAACTTGCATTCATGTCACTTATTTGCAGCGTGTAGCTGCAAATAATAAAGTTATGCAACCCAACCTTTTTAGATATAGTTAAGCTATATTAGATATGCTAGCGAAGATCAGGGATTTCTTCTTAAAGAACAACAAAAAAACATTCATTGTTTGGTCATGAGTGTAAATAAATAAAAAAAAATAAGAGCCACCAGAGTTTTGGAGCAGTTTGTTTCTTATTTTACAGTACAACTATGACCCTTAATCACTTGTTTTTGCAGAGTTCATCATGAAATATGCAACTAACAAGTTTTGATGATGGATCGAAATTTTAGTATTTAGTATTCTATTTTAGTATCCAATATAAATATCAGTTAGCGGACTTGTATCAGTCTGTTTATTCAGTGATAGGTGGCAAGTGGTTTACTGTAGGATATGAAATATTCTCTATTCAAGATAATCACAGAAAAAAAAGTTATCGCTTCAAACAACAAGTCAAAATGCTTACAGTAATAATTTCAGCTGGATGTTAAATATCAGACCTTTCCATGGGTTAATTGAGAATTAACTATTTTATTTATTTGTCCTGGTTTAGTCAGACCAGAATTTCAGCAACAAATAATCCTATTGCTGAAATTCTAGGAAAAATTTACAGCACTGTGTAATTTTTTCCTATTTAGATGTCAGGAATTCTTTTTTTTCTTTTTTCAAACACGGCAACTTCATAAATTTGAACAGTTCCAAGGTCAGAAGCGTTGATCAGTTTTATTTCTGTGTAAAACACAGACAGGCCTCCAGGTGACCGCATTGTGACGGCAGTCGGATACTGAGCTCCTCTGACACTGACTGCACATGCTTACACTGACAGTCATTTCTGCTTCCAGTGCTCATGCAGTGTGTGTTTGCTGCTTGCAGGCGACGAGCTGGCGCAGGTCGTGGGCTGTCCGTGGACAATGCGAGACAATGGCGGTAGCCTGGCCCAGAACCGCTGGCAGGGGGACCTGGGGCTGACTGCTGTAGGGCAGGACAGCACCGCAGGAGGTGGGCCCTTTGGATCATCCTGGATGTCACGACCAGAAGCTCTATACATCCTCCTAACTTGTGCCATATTGTTTTCACATTTTCTGTTATTGTGCATGTTTCACAGTTGTTATTCTACCTCAGTATTAGGCTACTAGCATGTACACTACATTACTGTAGTCAGTGTTTTGTTTTTTTTTTTAAAAAGACAAAACTTTTAGAATAGCAAACAGTTTTTATGTTGAGTTGAACAAGTTTTACATCAATCCATGTGACCATGTACTTACAGGAGGACACCCTTTAAATCATTAAGTGTAAAAATGGTCAAAGATTTTCAAGCCAGTCTTTGATAAAATCATAACTGTTGCTAACTGGGTGTTCAAAATCCAATTTAGACATTTCAAAGTTCTGTTCTCAACTGTGCTGCAGAAGGAGCAGGTGTATGGATTGTATCACCTGTGTACAGATGCAGTTTTGCTCAAATGTATTTATGTAGACCATTACTTCCAAATGGAAGCTTAGGAACAAAACTTTATCCGTTTTTAGAAAGTCAGATTTTTTAGCCCTCTGCCTGGCACGGAGGACCCTATGTGTCAAATAATTTTTATCAGGTCAGATCCTCTGGAGCAGATCCTGAGTTTGTCTGAAAGTATGGTGTGATTCACCAAGTCCAATTAGTTTTGAAAGATTTCCATGTAAAGCAGCACATCATTAAGACCAGGTGTCAGCTGTAGCAGCAGTGATGGATCTGTGACTCTTGTCATGGAAAAAGATTACAATAAGGTCACATCTTCTAGTCATGTCATATGAAATGTTTGTGAACTCTCACCAAAAGAACTATCTGGGTTACTTGTACGAGGTTGGAAGGTTGTTTTCCACAGCTGCATCAGGACCAGATTGTTTTTTTATTCCTTATTATTATATAAAAACTTACAGGCCGCCTCGACCTGGCAGAGATTTGTGAGCCTTGCATCCAGACTGGTTTGATTATTGATTGTCTTATGAGCTCTGTGAGGTGTGCACAATTCCTGATTGAGTGATTTTACCTTGAACAGTGCTTGGAAATACTTTTTTTTTTTTTTTTTTTTTGTTCCATGACAAACCATTAAAACCAGACTGGAAAATGCTGGTTGTTTTTGTTCATATAAAATCAACTTTAAGAATTTTTTTGGTTTTCTCCATGGAACGCTGAATGTTTTTGACATTTTCTTTTCTTGCGTTTTGTTTAGGGGGGATTCCTGGAGACCACCTCATTGTCCCTGTGTCAGGCCACAGTGTATCCAGCCCCATGCACATCAAGCTGGCTCAGAAAGAAAAACTGTGGACAGGAGAGTATGTAGAAGACGAGGAAGAGGACGGGCCAGATGAGATAGAAGCTGTTGGTGATGAGGAAGAAGTGAACAATCTGTATGAAGATGACATAGAGGAGCTGGAGGAGAAAGGCTGGGAGAACAACGGAGAGGAGGAAGATGGGGATGAGGCGGAAGAGAGCGAGGAGCAGGAAAAGGAGGAGTGGGAAGTCCCAGACTTTCCCTGTCAGTCCACCCCAGGCAGCCAACTACAACAGCTCCAGGCTCATGGACCACAACATGGGGCAGGACAACTTGGTGAGCCATGTGTAGAGAACATTGTCTCCCAGACTGAAGTCCATGCCTTTTTTGGATCCCGGATCAACAGCTTCCGCACCCAGAAGAGGCTCAGACGCTTGCGGCACAGACGCTCCCACAAAGTCCTGGCCCAGAACTGGAAGAACTGGCGGCAGAGGGCCCGCTGGACCACCACGGGGGGGCACCAGCGGGGCCAAAGAGGGCAAAAGCACAGCTTGTACAGCAGGCAAAAAAGGACAAAAAGATCTTATCACAAAGATGAAGGAGATGACAGCCAAGAGGAGCAGTTAACAGGTACAAATGCAGAATTTACCTTTTGTTTCTGTCACTGGTAAAACTGCTTACACATTTGCAGGCTGAACACAGAAATCAGTGCACACACACACACAGGACAGCTTCAAATCTAATACAGTCCGTTCTCTCTCTGTGGGACGGGGGTTGAACAACTCGGTTCAGTAAAGGGACTGGCAGCTGTAGGATCAGTGTTTCTCTGGGAAGCAGGAAGGAGAAATTCAACAATTCGGCAACATCAGGCATATAGGTTGACACAAAAGTGTGCAAAGTTCCAAGTGTTAAAAATAGATTAAAAAACCCCCCCAATAATAACAATAATTGTAATCACAATGTCATGTACAAGATTTTAACATAAACATACTGGGCAGTTTTTAGAATAGGAATATACTCACTATCCAAGAGTTTACATTTTTAAATGTACATAATGTGGATGTGTAGCGAACATCCAAAAAGACATCAGAGTATTTGAAATACAGCACAGCAATACAGAAAAACACATGCAATAACAGCAGAAATGTAATATAAAAAAAGAGAGTAAAAAAACAGTACAAATGATCAGCCACATGCCAGCAGTGTTCAGAGCTCTGACACTTCTAGAGTAACAGCTGCTGGGAGGAAGCAGCTCCTATAAGGCTCCTTTGTGCACAACTTTCTATATACTACATAGGGATGCACTGATACGAAAGTTTGGGAAAATATTAATATTGCTGTTATGGCCAATAGCCAATAATTACCAATATTACACACTGTCACATGACCAAAGAAGTATCACATAGCCAACTCCCCCTGTAAAAACAAATGGCAATAAGACGGAAATGCAGATTGTTAATATTGGTTTAGTTTTATTTACTGGACTGATACTAATTTTTTTTTTTTTTTAAATAACTAATGTTGACCAGCACTGACATTAATACTGATATGTCATGTATCCCTAATACTTAGTATAGAGCTTTTCTCAGTTCCGGTCCTCACGGCCCCCCTGCCCTCCATGTTTTAGGTGTTTCCCTTCTGCCACACACCTGGATTGAATATGTGGGTGATTAACAGGTTTCTGCAGCACTTGATGATCATGCAATCATTTGAATCAGCTGTTCTGGAATAGAGGTACATCTAAAACATGCAGAGGAGCGTGAGGACTGGAATTGTGAAGCGCTGGCTTAATATATTTTGTCAAACCTCTATGCTTGTTTTCATATTCCATTTTGAAGTGACATAATAGTGTGTTAAACGTTTGTTTTCTTTTGCCTGACAGATCTGAAGTTAAACGGCCCTTCAGACAAGCAGGATGAGAAACTGAGACGGGAAGTGGGAGTGAGACCGATGGAAGTGGCTCTAAGTGAAGAACACACAAAATATATAACCGGTATGAAGGGCAGCTGAATTCTCCTGTTGAAATATCACAATGTAAATGTTTTGTAACTATTTAAACAGGACCTGAAGTGCAAATTTCAGATTTTGCATATTTTTATACTTGGATTTGGATCTGAACTCCTTCTAAAACTAACCCAAGAGATTACAATAAACATCTAGATGTTTTTTAGCAATAAGTTCATGTTTTTTGGTGTCTTTCAAAAATCAGGGCTCATCAAAATGGGCCCTGCACCATTACCTAGTAACCTCAGCCGAGCCCAGCCATCACCTAGCAGCCCAATGACACCTCCCGCATGTCTTGTCGGCTCGTTTTACAGCTGTACAGCAGCTGCTGGAAAAGATAAGTTTTGTGGTTGGCCTTCCATTTACAAACTGCTGTTTCGTTCTTGTTGGTTGTGCAGAACATTTAACTTCTTCTGCTTTTGGGTCTGATTCGGGGCCAAAAATGTACGGTTGTAAAACTGTGCATCTGTTTGCAGCCATTCAAATAGAATGGCTACAAATTCAATGCATAAACATATAAATTTGGGGTCGTGGCCAGCAGCAGCTCATTGGATTTAAAGTGACAAGACGCTCCACAACAGCTCATTGTGAGATGAGCTCCAAATAGGCAGATCTGAGGAGACTAAAGTCTCGTCATCTAAGAATGATTTGGTGCAAAAAATGTAATGAACATGTTTTGTATGGCCCACCTGTTCAATGGAGGCAAAATAAGTCACCTTTGAACAAATGAACAGACGTTGGTCCTGTTTTCTGTGATTGTTGTTGCTGATAATACATCAGTCAGTCCTGGGCTTTTGATTGAATGACCTGCCTGGATGGAGTAAAACATAAAGCAGTCAACACGAGCTGAGTGATTGCTTCTTCTCTGCTAGGCGTTCTTGAAGAGTCTCTGCAGCAGTATGGCAGTTTGATTCCCATCCATGTTGATGACGTCGTGGGAAAGCTTCAGGACGTTTTCCATGAGAGCTTCTCACAGCCACACAGGTCAGAGATGCTGCTCACCTCCTGTGTGTGCATGAACATCCCGTCTAACAAAAGCTGTAAATGGCTATGCAAAGCTGGGGCTCATCTGACAAATTGACTGAAGTTGAATACTAAGCTAAAAACAGCATACACATTTTAAATGCATCTTTGTGAGCCTGCTACTTTACTTTTATTATTAAATGACACTGGTTTCCATATCATGTGGTTGTTTAAAAGGAAAGCGACGGTCCAGCATCTCATTCAGACCTTCCAGCGTTCATCTGGATCGGCCGTGGCTAAAACATTCAGAGTCAACTATAAGCGCCACGTTTTGACCATGGATGACCTGGGCACTTTGTATGGTCAGAACTGGCTCAATGACCAGGTACAGCACTGCTGCACATTACATCACACAGCAGCAGTCATGGTTAAAGGTGTTTGCAGTGAAACCACAGGCTGCTTCGTTTCGTTCAGACGTTCCAGTTGCGTTTAGGAAGGAAGCACTCATGTGTTGTCTGTGTGGAGTGAAAACAACGAGGCTGCCAAATTCACTTCTAAAATATTTCACTAGCACTAATGTTTGTATCTATGGAGTGTCTTTTCATCTTTGAGATGTTTATGTTTCTCCTTTTGATTTTTATGGATTCATCTCATGGATTACATAATGTGCTTTCTGTAGATTATGAACATGTACGGTGACCTCGTCATGGATTCTGTTCCAGATAAGGTAAGTGAACACAGAGCACCTTCACCTTTTCCTCTACGTCATGCCTCAGACAGGGATCTGTTTGGATTCCACTCTAATTGTTACCAGCAAAGCTACTGATAGAGTGAGTTAGGTGACCAAATAGGCCCAGTGCATATGGTTCACCAGTTGAGAACACTTGAGTTCTTCATGGATTCCTCTCCTGTCATGATTCGGAGATAAATGCTGCTGTCTGAGTGAGGAATGAACAACCTGTGTGTGCAAAGAAATACTGCACTTCTTCATGAAATGTTAGAGATGCACCCATATGACAATTTTGGTCACTACTTGATCTAGACATTGCTGTCATGGCCAATAACTAATATTTACCAATATTATATGCATTTTCCGACCCTTTCAACGCTTTGGGGGGAAAGAATTGTGCTTTCTCCATCACACCTTCTCTGCTTCAGTTAAACTCCCACAATCCTGTGCTTCATCACTGTTACATCAGCATCCTCCTCTCTTACAACCCAGAAATAAATGGCAACAAATTTTAAATAAATATCGGTTGTTTGAATCACCTGGAGCGGGGCACGATGGCGAGCGAATGGTGGCCGGGCTTTTATCCCCCTCCCATGGGCCCACCACCCGTGAGAGGGGCCAAAGGGGTCAGGTGCAGTGTGAGATGGGTGGCAGCCGAGGGAGGGGTTGCTGGCAGTCCGATCCTCGGTTGAAGAAGCTGACTCTTGGGACGTGGAATGTCACCTCTCTGGTGGGGAAGGAGCCAGAGCTGGTGTTTGAGGTTGAGAGGATCCGTCTAGAAATAGTCGGTCTCACCTCGACGCATGGCTCTGGTTCTGGAACCAGTCTCCTTGAGAGGGGCTGGACATACTTCCACTCTGGAGTTGCCCAGGGTGGGAGGCGCCGGGCTGGAGTGCAGAGATGTTTCTCCCCATCTCGGCGCCTGTACGTTGGGGTTTACCCTGGTGAGCGAGAGGGTAGCGTCCCTCCGCCTATGGGTGGGGGGACGGGTTCTGACTGTTGTTTGTGCTTACGGGACGAACGGCAGTTCAGATTACCCACTCTTCTTGGACTCCTTAGAAGGGGGTACTGGAGAGTTCCCCACCTGGGGACTCCCTTGTCCTTCTGGGGGACTTTAACGCTCACGTGGGCAATGACAGTGAGACCTGGAGGGGTGTGGTTGGGAGGAACTCTCCCCCCAATCTGAACTCGAGTGGTGTTCTGTTGTTGGACTTCTGTGCCCCTCACGGATTGTCCATAACGAACACCATGTTCAGGCATAAGGGTGTCCATATGTGCGCTTGGCACCAGGACACCCTAGGACGCAGTTCGATAATCGATTTTGTCATCGTTTCATCGGATCTGCGGCCGTATGTCTTGGACACTCGGGTGAACAGAGGTGCGGAGTTGTCCACTGAGCACCTGGTGGTGAGTAGGCTCCGGTGGTGGGGGAGGATGCCGGTCAGACCTGGCAGGCCCAAACGTGTTGTGAGGGTCTGCTGGGAACGTCTGGCGGAATCCCGCCAGTCGAATAGTCGAACCTCGGGTTCAGGAAGAGCAGTGTGGTTTTCGTCCTGGTCGTGGAACACTGGACCAGCTCTACACTCCTCAGCAGGGTCCTGGAGGGTGCATGGGAGTTCACCCAACTGGTCTACATTTGTTTTGTGGACTTGGAGAAGGCGTTCGACCGTGTCCCTAGGGGATCCCTGTGGGGGGTTCTCCGGGAGTATGGGGTACCGGGCCCTTTGATACAGGCTGTCAGGTTCCTGTATGACCGGTGTCAGTCTGGTCCGTATTGCCGGCAATAAGTCGGGCTCGTTTCCGGTGAGAGTTGGACTCCGCCAGGGCTGCCCTTTGTCACCGATTCTGTTCATTACTTTTATGGACAGAATTTCTTTGTTGAGGGGATCCGTTTTGGTGGCCTTAGGATCGCATCTCTGCTTTTTGCGGATGATGTGGTCCTGTTGGCTTCATCAGGACGTGATCTGCAGCTCTCGCTGGAGCGGTTCGCAGCTGAGTGTGAAGCGGCCGGGATGAGAATCAGTGCCTCCAAATCCGAGGCCATGGTCTTGAGCCAGAAAAGGGTAGAGTGCCTTCTCCGGGTCAGGGGGGGTGTCCTGCCTCAAGTGGAGGAGTTCAAGTATCTCGTGATCTTGTTCACGAATGAGGGAAGAAGGGAGCCGGAGATCGACAGGCGGATTGGTGCAGCGTCTGCTGTGAAGCGGCACTGTACCGGTCCATCGTAGTGAAGAGAGAGCTGAGCCAAAAAGCAAAGCTCTTGATTTACCGGTTGATCTACGTTCCTACCCTCATCTATGGTCATGAGCTTTGGGTCATGACCGAAAGAACGAGATCGCGGATACAAGCGGCCGAAATGGGTTTCCTCTGTAGGGTGGCTAGGCTCTCCCTTAGAGGGTGAGAAGCTCAGTCATCCGGGAGGGACTCAGAGTAGAGCCGCTGCTCCTCCACATGGAGAGGAGCCGGTTGAGGCTCGGGCATCTGGTCAGGATGCCTCCTGGACGCCTCCCTGGTGAGGTGTTCCGGGCACGTCCCACCGGGAGGAGGCCCCGGGGAAGACCCAGGACACACTGAAGGGACTATGTCTCTCGGCTGGCCTGGGAACGCCTGGGGATTCCCCCGGAGGAGCTGTAAGAAGTGGCTGGGGAGAGGGAAGTCTGGGCCTCCCTTCTTAAGCTGCTACCCCGACGACCTGACCTGGATAAGCGGCAGCTGATGGATGGATGTTTGAATCAACTCTGTTTTATATATCGGACTGATACCGATGTAGTTGCTGATGGATCGCCCATCCCTACTAAATGTTCATATGATCATTTGGAATCACAGTGACAGCAAACATGCTCAGTGTTTTCTGAGTTCAATGTTCTGGTCCCGTCATCTCAACGAGTTGCACTAAGATCATGTTTCATTTCTTTAGACAGGTTCATAATATCTTATAGCATTATGACATTTTCTCTTATTTTATTGTCATTTTTTGTTTTCTTGTGATATTTTTACTGTAAAGTTTTTTGGTAATATTAATTGAATGTTAAGTGCTACACATATCTATAAATTAAGCAATCACTCATTACATGTAAACTCCTTGTCGCTATAATAATAATGTCAGAGAAAATGTTAAGTTTTTCGTTTAATTTATTTCTGGTTAGAGACTGATTCATATTCATAAACATTTAGAGGCACTATGTAGAATATGTTCATAGTTGAAAATCAAGTGGATAGGAGTGTTATAACTTATGACTTTAAAAATGTTTTTTATCTTCAGGTCCACTTTTTCAACAGTTTCTTTTATGACAAGCTGAGGACAAAAGGATATGAAGGAGTTAAACGGTGGACAAAAAATGTAAGTGGACACTGTCCCTCCTTGGAATCACTGTTACTGTTTCAAGATTTGTCATCAGATTTTATTGTGGACGTGAAAATGATAGAATGGGGTTGAAGGTTGTTGATTCACATGCAGACAGCAGGTGGGTTATGTTCAGTTCAGATTACTGCTGCATAGGTCTGGTAAAGTCAGTCCAGGGATCAGAGGTCAGTTTTGTCATTTTGTTTTTTGAGGGCTCTCCTGGTGCTACTTTGTTCCTTCCTATTTTGTCAGGTGGACATCTTTCAGAAAGATCTGCTGTTGATTCCCATCCACCTGGAGGTTCACTGGTCGCTGGTCAGTGTTGACATTCCACGGCGTACCATCACCTACTTTGATTCTCAGCGGACCCTCAACAGGCGCTGTCCAAAGGTAGGAAAAGCCCCCAACAACTAGGTCTACAGAACCACTTTAGGGCACAGAAAATAATCTGCCTGCTGTTTTAGCTGGAAGCCAACATCCTGGTCTGGTGCTGTTCAATATGCAGCTTTCATTGTAAAAGCCCATTGAACCCTTATTTATTGCCATAGTAAACAAAACAGGTAAACTGTTATTGAACTAGAATGTTTTTGTTTTTATACCTAACTTTGCCTTTTCCTTTATATCTTTCTTGATTGTTTTTATTCCAGCATATTTTCAAGTATCTTCAAGCCGAGGCCATAAAAAAAGACCAACGGGACTTTTTGATGGACTGGAAAGGCTTTTTTAAAATGGTGAATAAGTCTTTTTGTTTTCATTCTTTTTTTTGACTTACTGCCATGGTTTATAGTTGATGCAGTGAAGAGAGCATGAAGCTGGGATCGCACACCAACTATGAAGACTGTTCTTTGAACTTGTAAAAGTACATTTGTCAGCTCCTGAAAATCTTAAATTTATATGGTCAATTTAAAATATTTTATCTTTGCTTACACCATTAAATCAAATTTAATAGCATTAATCTGCTCAATAAACAAATGTTAACTTTCTGTATCTGTGATCTAAAGTGTCAGCATGGGGCCCCTGAAGGCCTGAGGGGCCTTATGCAGCTGCTTAGTTCATTTATGCCATGGGCCGGTTCTAAATGTGATGAACATTACACAGTATTGTTGGCAATGTCTTCCAGTAACATAATTACCCAGTAATATTTTGCATTTCTTGTCAACTGAACATCTTTTAATACAAAAACACAATGAACCACCTCGGCGTCCCGACCACCGGCTTTAGAAAGTGTTCTGGAGGAAACCCTGCCTTTAAAAAGGACCAGTGCTATCCAATCCAGTTCAATATTGAAACTGGTACAAAGTTTTTTGGATGTGGACAGCCAGCTGATTAAAATGGAGTCCCTGACTGCAGCAGTCCCTCCTCCTGACTGAGCTAGTAGCATCAGTGCATGCTAGCATATATTGCATGTCATTGGTAGCGTTGGCAGAACCGTCTCTGTGTGAGGGACCGTGTTCAAACCCACATGGAAAAAAGACATTTATTGATTTTAATGTCTTGTGTTTACAGTCACTTCTGAAGCATAGCACTTCTGAAAGCTTCAGTTGGCCTCAAATAGAGAAAACTGCTGGTTGTTGTTATGACAGTAGAACGCCCCAGCAGGGGAGAGTAGAAGAGTGATGTTTCAGTGACAGTGAGGAGCTGTAGCAACACTTGGCGTTTGGCTGCAATTGGATGTGATTGGCTTATGTAAATAATCTGTTTTTTATTTTACAGAATGTGGGTCGTCAGAACAATGACAGCGATTGTGGAGCTTTTGTACTGCAGGTAAGTTTCTCCTTTTTGGTTGTCACATTTGCAAATGAATGGCAACTGTTCCTCTTGCTTTAAGTATTGAAATTTTTATGTCCTAAAACAGTGAAGTTTTCCTGAAGCTTACCTGAAGCTGGTATTTGCTTAGCTGCCAAGCAAATACCAGCGAGACTGGGACATTCTGTTTGTACTTGCAAGTTAGAATTGGTCCAGTTCAATACAGTTTATTTCTATAGCACAGTGGTTCTTAAACTTTTTTGAGGTACCGAATCCACCAATTTTATATGTGCATTCACTGAACCCTTCTCTAGTTATTAAAAAAAATTTGATTTTTTTTTTTTTTTTTTTTTTCCCAAATTAAAGACATCGTTTTTGGGGTTTTTTTGGTGCACAAAATGAGCCATGCATGAACATCACCTTGCTCAAAGAACAAAACCAACACAGTGCATGAACTCACAACAAATTACGGTATTACTTTATTCTGGCCCCCAAAAAATATTTTGCCTCCATAAAAGAATTTCAGTGCCCAAAAAAAATATATTTTTTTGTTGCTATTTTACTAATTAAAAATACATTTGGATTTTTTAAAGAATGTAATATTTTTTAACAACTTAATTTTTTTTTAAATCTGAAATTTAATTTGTTTTTTGTCATTTTGAATCCACAAAATACTTTTTTACTTTCCCCATCTCCATGCAGCTTCAAGAAGAGTTCCCTTAGTTCTGCTGGTGGAGACTGGAGTTGCTCAACTTGACATTGCATATCATGCAGATGGGACTCTGACTCCCATCCCGTTCCCTGATACACGTGAATCCATGTTGTACATATTCGTCTGACCACTTTCCTTTTTTGCTCGACATGTTTAGTGTGGATTCAGATATTGAGAAACAAACCAATACAACATACTAGACTACTGCTCGCGCTAAAATCCCCGCTTCACTGATTGGCCAAGCAATGTCACGTGATCCTCTGCAGCAAGTGATGGCCAAGAGGGGCGTGTCATCACGACTTTACACATGTGTTTCTTTACCTCCGCGGCAGAGACTCTGTCCAACCCCCAGGGTTCGATAGAACCCAGGTTAAGAACCACTGCTATAGCACCATTTCACTATAAACATTATCTTGAAGAACTTTACAAAATCATCAGGGGCAAATTCAGACTTGAACACTTTCAGCTCCTCCCTGAACATGGATCTTAAACATTGTTCTGGCAGTTTGTAATTATCACCAGCTACACATTTTATAAAAACAAAGGAAAAAAAACATATTTTTTACATGGGTTGTTGACCACTCTTTGTTTTAGCTTTTACAGTCTAAAACGCATCAATAAAATATGATCTGTTATGTTTCACCAGCTGTTTGTCACATGCTGTTTAGTTTGGGATAGTTTTTACATTCATTTTAAAGTATCCAGAAGTTGTCATAAGTGCTGCACAACCACTTGATGGTGTTTTCTACATTGAAGGACTGATTAAAAAAAGACTTGATAATGACAGAAGGTTGAATTTTTTTTCTAGATCCATTAACAGGTTAGGCTGAGCTGTGGCCTTCTATCACATTTTAATAAACCTGGATGTAGAACTCCATGTGAAGCACTTTGTGAATGACCACCATCACTAAGTCCTGCTCCTGTCTTTTTAGTTGAGTCTTTTTCAGTGACCATCTAAAAACTGTTGGTATTTCACTTCCTGCTCTATAGCAGAGCTGGTATACAGCTGCCTTTCACCGGGATTCATTGTTACATTGTTGTTCTCTGTGCAACTCAGTAACTTTGTCTCATCTTTCCTACACCATCCTACAGTACTGCAAGTGTTTGGCACTAGGACAGCCATTTAACTTTGGGCAGCAAGATATGCCCCGACTAAGGAGGCAAATGTATAAAGAACTGTGCCACTGCAAGCTCACTCTGTGACCTTGCACCTCCATCTCACCTGGATCCTAACAACTCAGAGGGACAACAATACATCAGTCTTTTTTTTTTTTCCCCCCTCTGTTTGCCTTTTGAAAACTGGTTTGGAGTTCACACATCACAGCTACTTTACTGTGTTTGACAGAGACCAAGACAAGGTTCCGTTCTGTGATTGGCTTCGGCAGCTTGTCCTAGTTCACTTATCTCTCAGTCGAGACTGAAACATAAACAGTATGAAGGTGTAGAAAGACTCCAGGCCAGAAGCAGCTTGTCCTGCGGTAAAACCTGCTTTCATGTAACAAACTATCTGAAGCAGTCTGTGTAAGCTTGTGATTGAACACTTCCTGTTAGTTTTCCATTCATTTGATCCATCTCTGCAGGTGATGTTTTAGCAATTCCAACACTAACACCACAGAAAAGAAACTGCTCGAGCCGGTTATTGGACATTGTCATCTGTGTAGTACAATGTGGCGTTTTGATGTATATTCTATTTTTAAAGCGATCAGTCAGCGTGTGTTAGCAAGATTGAAACTGATGGAACTAATGTATCCTGCTGCCGGAAACCAGCTTTCTTGTGGCGCTTGCAGAAGGAAATAAGAACTTGTACATTTTTGAAGTACGCTTTTACCTGACTTGGGTGCCTGAAACTTCCTGCCTCCTGCAGAAAAACGAAAAGGCTCAATTTGAAAGATTGGATGGAAGGCCGCCCAAAGCATATTGATACAATGGCCCAGAACCAGGAGTACTTTTTTTGTTTCATTTATCTTTTTGTGTTTTTATTGCTGTCAGTAAATGTGGTGATATACTTATTGCTTTGAACAAATGGTGTAAAAAAAAAAGAAAAAAAAACTACTTTGTTCTTTTGGAGTAAGTTCCAAATGTTCTGTTTAGTATTTCTTTGGTAAAAGCCATTTTGGTAAGGACCACAACAGCTACACAACAAGCACCATATGCCCACAATGGAGTTGCAGTGCTGTTTTTTTTTTTGTTGTTTTGTTTTTTTTATATAAAAACAAACTTGTGGATAGCTGTCTTTTTGTTTTTGCATTCTTTTCTGAGTGAATACAACAGAGTTGTTTTCTATATCTTCTACAATGGATTATGGTTAGTTGAAAATAAAAATATGTGGCAAACAAATGTGTATTTTCTTAAATCTAGATTTCATATATGCATATATATATGCATAATATATATGTGTATATATATATATGCATATATATATATATGCATATATATATATATATATATGCATATATATGTATATATATGCATATATATATATATGTGTATATGATATATATATATGTATATTATATGTATATATATATATTGTATTATATATGATGTATATTATATATATATATTATGTATATATATATATTATTATATATATAGTATATATATATATGTATATATATGTATATATATATGTATGTATATATATATATTATATATAATATATAGTATATATATATACATGTATATATGTATATAATTATATATGTATATTATATTATGTATATATGTATATATCAAAGTGCAAAGCTAGGATTTTATCAGTTATTCAAAAGGCTGGTTTACTATTTTAATACTTTAATTCAGTAAGCATGAAATTATGTCAGGAGGAAAATCATCAGCTATGCTTCAGCCAAAAATCAGTCAGGCCCTAGAAGATTTAATTAAATTCAGATTTGAAGTGGTCTTTGCTTGTGATTGGACAGGATCCTGGTATATTTGCAGAAAATCAAATGGACAATAAATATTCTGAATAATGGTTTACTAAGCAAGGAATATTTTGATGGCAGAAAATATAAGGAAACAAGGCAGAGACAGTTCATGGATTGCAAAGAACATTTTCCCAGCACTATGACCTGAAAAGATTTCTGAATATAAATCAGTTAAAAAAAAAATTCTTTAAAAATGAACTAGTACATCTGTAAATGAAATGAGTAGAGGTTTAAATACTGTGATGGCCTGCATACTGTTGGAAATCCCAGTTTTTCTCATGGAGTGTGTGTGTTTTCCCTGTGTGAACACAGACTCCCTGGTACTGTGGCTTCCTCCCACAGTCCAAAAGCACGACTGCTAGGCTCACTGGTTTCTCTAAATTGTCCTTAGCTGTGAGTGCATTTATGTTTCTTCGTGTGTGTGTGTGTCCATGCACTTTTCCCAGTTGCGCACTTTCTTGAGGAATAGAAACGATAAACCAAGCCCTTCAGAATGAACCTGATTCTGGTACCACTCCACCCAACTGGTCTTGCATCCATCCTCCATCAGTTCCAAACTTGTTCGCTGAGTTGATACTGCAAAATTCTCGTGCCATCCTGGAAACAGACCCAACATCTTCCTCCTCAATCATAATTTCTATTCACAAAGTTGTGTATTGTCTGTTCTGTTTTTGCTGGTGATAAAACCAGAACTCAACCTCATGCTAGTCTTCTTCAACCCTTGTGCAAAGCCAAACGACTGTGATATTACATGTGGTTCTAGATTATCTCACTTTATTTCCTGTATCTAAAAGCTTGACTACTGTTTATCACCAGTTCTCCAAAGGATTACACACTCCATCCCAAACTGCCCAACTCCTTATCAAACATGTTTTCTGTCTGAATGGCGTACTCCAAGAAGTCCAGTCTGGTCATGGTTCTTAATTCATCTGTGAACTCAACCAGCTTCTGCTGTTCCTTGAAAGATTTTCCTATAACAGCCTCATGCTCAAAAGACCATGAGGATAAACTGTTTGGGTTTTTTTCATGCTCTTGTTTACTTGTAGTTCGTTCTTAACATTTTGTTCAGATTTTTCTCTTTAGTCTTGTTTTCTAATGCTCTTCAACCCCAGCATTAGCAATAAATACAGCTATTTGTTCATGTTTAAACAAGGTTTTTAAAAAAGTAGACCAAACAATTTGGATTGTAATAGTCTTTCTTCGATACCGCCTTAAATGCAGCTAATTGTAGTTGTGGTACTTCTGAAAGTTTTCTGGTATTTCTGTTGCTTGTTGGTTGCTGGAAAGTTGACTTACAAGTGCATTTACTGTCACCTGCTGGACAAAGTTGTTGTTTGGAAAAATATTTTCTACTAAAGAAGTCTATACATTTCAAATATTGTATTGATTGACCTGATATTGATAGAAATAGCAAATTAATGTACAGGATGATTGGAAATGTATTATTATACACTCACGGACCACCTGACATGAAAATGACAAACATCTTAATATGTACAACGTGAAATGAAAATATTAGTCTTAATGCACCGTTCATCCCAAGGAGAATGGTGGTACTGTTTTGTAAATGTGACTGACAAAACAGTCAACAAAGCCATAAACACCTATACTTAGGGCATTTTGAGTTATTTAGAGATTCTGAAAGTCTGGATTCGAAGCTTTACAAGCTTTACATGATGTCAAACACATGGGAATAAATACTACCAAATGTTAATAACATTTAGGGATATTTATAATTTAGACGCAGAGAAAAAGAAAATAGACTGGAATTTCTTTGGCAGAAACAAAAGTCCTCTTTTGCATCATTAAGTATAAAAACGATCCACCCATTACTTTCAATTGTATTCATCTATGTCTTTAATTAATTGAATTGTTTTTCATTAAATGAAACTAATAGCAGTTGACGTGCGAGCAGAGCATTATAAGCAAGCAAAGTCGTAAAAAACAAAGAACAGTTCTCACTGAGACTTGGGGCATACTGTTCACGGCAAAGAGCCATTCAAAAGAACTGAATCGCTAGTGAAGGTGAAGGACTCACCAATACTCTCAGTCAGTATGACTTGGCTTCCTGCAATCATAGCAGAAGTCCGAGCATTGTTTTCGTTCAAATTGTGTTTTTGGACTGTAGGAGGAAGCTAGATCACCTGGAACATTAACAGGGAAACCCCTTGAAGGCCAGGACTCGAACCAAGGACCTTCTTGCTGCAAGGTAACAGGTCTACCAACTGCAACACTGTGCAGTCCTGAAATCACAATGCTTACTGCCACTTTTTAAATGCTGAAATGTCTTTCTGTATCATAAAAATTGTAATCCTCTTGTCATATCATGTAAATTTAACTGTTTATATAATTAGCTGTACTACTTTGTTTATGGTATGGTAGTAAACTAAGGGAATTTATTAAATCACATGTACATCAGTGATTTAATAAATTCCCTTCTAGTTCAGCGTATGCTGGAATTAAAATACAATTTAATACTGTGTATACTCTACATAAATATGGTGCTTTAAATTTTCCGAACCAATGAATGCTGATAAAGTATCTGAATTCAGTTATTCATAAACCTTTAAATCAACATCTAAAAGTTCCAATATATAAACTAATATTTTGTCTATTATCCTTTTCTGAAGTATTATACCATCCCCAGAATAAAAACAGCATTGCGTCTAGTTTGTAGGTCTTTGAAACAACCTCTGAAAACTACAGTTTTCTCTAAATAAATAATCTAATGACTGAACTTTAAAACAGGAATCATTATGGTTTACTACACGAGTAAACCATACTCGAATGGAAAAGTTAAATGACGGCATACTGAAATTCTCAACCTTCAGAGCAACTCACTAGGTGGCTACCGAGGAGAACTGTGTCTTTAAAAAAATCTAAATACCGCCCCGCTGCCTTGTGAATCATCAAGTCCCGCCCTGTTCCTCCCTTTTTTTTCTTCCACTTGCAAAACTAGCCAATCGGAACCCTCCGAAGTCGGAATTATAGTAGAATGATGGCGAAATCCTCCAATGAGAACGCGGCACTGTACGTTCAACGTATATAAGACATTTCTGCCGTTTTTTCTTTCTTTGGAAATATGTCGGCTGACTATGATAACAGGTTAGTAAAATTGTGAACAAGTCTTATCAGAACATCTTATTTCGAGGTTTATTTGTGTTTAAATCGGTTTTTTGAGCTACTTGCTACAGCGTAACGTTTTTGAACGCTTACTTAAGTAGAGCATACCGATTAGCCGCTTAGGCCTGAGTCTCGCCTCACTGTCCTCAATTCGGTGGATAATTGACGCACACCAAGGGGAAATTTTGTGGATTGAGTTTCGAGTTGATTGGTTCTTTCTTAGCTATAAGTGTACTGTATTGTTTTGGAGGCCTCCATCAGATCTGTGATTGTTTCTCGGGATAGTTTAATTAAATGGCTGCCGGCGCCATGAGCAGCACGTGAGTCCGTTCTATCAATTGCTCGGCCAGAGACTTTATTTTCCGTTAAAACAGACTTTTAAAGCAGCCTAGAGTCCACTGGTGCCACAAGCCTATCCGTTCATCACAAAATGTCCCTTATGTCGCGACCAGCCGGCGGTTCGGACCCGTGTTCTGGTACACTGGGTGCACATGGTGTTGGTAGCCGGCAGCGAACAATACCGGTAGCACCGGCCTCATGGTATCTAATAAGATTGCCATCCCATTTCTTCCCATTTCGCTATTGTAGCGGTGGTTCCCTGTTAGTGTGAAGTGTCTGAACTGCTATTAAAGGATTTCGCTGATCTGCGGTGTATTTTGTTTTGTCAGTCGGGCCGAAACCATCAAAGTGCGAGCTAATTTTCTTTTAGCAGGCCCGTTTGGTGTGAGTCAAGCCTACCCGTCTTGTCACGACGGTTCTTTTTGTTCTCTCGGCTCAGAAATGGCCCTTTATTTATCATCCGCATTTACACATGGAGTTCCACAGTCTGACATCTTGAAGTCTTTGTTCTTTAACCCCAGTTCAGTCGACGCGCCTCGGCTTCTTTGCTCGGGCCGACAGGAAAACGACCATCTTGAATCGAGCAGGCAGTAAAAATGGCGGACTCACTCGGCCTGTAAGACTGGGGTGTAGTTCTTGTTAACGCGGCCTTTTGGCAATCACAGTGGGACATAAATTCGTATTTCAGCTAAAATGTGTCGACGTTTTTTTTTTGTTTTTTTTTCTGTCAGTCGTATAGTACCCGTTTAATTTTCTGCTGTTGTGTGATATAAGAAAGCTATCTGGAAACCAGTGCAGTGATGTCTTTTAATTGTTATTTTTCCAGGGATAATGGCCCAGAGGGCATGGAGCCAGATGGCATCATCGAGGTAAGTCTCCCCCTTCCACCTGAGTCAGGCTTTACAGTAAGGAGTGTTTACAACACCCCTTGCTTTTTGTCTTGTTTTAAACTTCTAGTAGTTTTAAATTTCATTGTTTATTGGTGTACAACTGAAAAGCCTGAGACGGTTTATATAATTTGAGATGAAACATGTTGACATTTTAAAGTCACCAAACTCAGGGGTTTAACATATTTTGTTGTCGTCTCTTGCTCCTTCAGAGCAACTGGAATCAGATCGTGGACAGTTTCGATGAGATGAACTTGCGCGAAGCTCTGCTCAGGGGAATTTATGCCTATGGTTTTGAGAAGCCATCCGCTATTCAGCAAAGGGCTATTATCCCTTGTATCAAGGGTGAGTATCTGGATTATAAATTCGGACTGCCCAGTGGTAGCTGTTTTTTACTTGTGAAGGTAATCCCTTCCTCTTGCATCTGTTATTAACTACATCAAGCAGCAATTCTCAGTGCATCAAAGGCCAATTACTGGCAATATTGGAACATTAAATTTTATACTGATGTGATTAAAATTTGTCTTGACGTAAACATACAGAAGTTCACAATCCATCAGAGGGTGTAAAAACCTGAGGTGGCAGCAGTAATTCCTGCAGCTGTTGCTCAGAGCTGATCTGTTTCCACTCTGCTTTCAGGGTATGATGTGATTGCTCAGGCCCAGTCTGGCACTGGGAAGACTGCCACCTTTGCCATTTCCATTCTCCAGCAGATTGATGTGGAGATGAAAGCCACCCAGGCTCTGGTTCTGGCTCCTACGAGGGAGCTGGCACAGCAGGTAGGATGGGGTTTATGTTTTTGTAAAGGTGCTTCAGGTATAAAGGTCTGTTGGTTAAGGACGACACTTCAAGAACAGTAATGATGTGGCTAATCAAATAAATCACATCATTAATTTTGCCATATTTCATACAAACACTTGTTGACCATGGTTATCATTCGCAAGGAGCTGAAAGTTGACTTTACCAACCAAGTTTGAGCGGTGTTCTCTGTCCTAGTGTGGAACCGGACTGGTCCAGAATCTGGACATGCTTAGTGTCCTGTTCCAAGATGAGAATTTGTTTCCGTTAATCAAAACCTGGCCTTCACAGTGGCTGCTGGACCATAATGTAAGAAAAGATTTTAAATGTATTTATTTTTTCCCCTGACCTGCTTAGATTCAGAAAGTGGTGCTAGCCCTGGGCGACTACATGGGAGCCAGTTGCTACGCCTGCATTGGAGGCACCAACATCCGCAGTGAGGTCCAGAAGCTGCAGGCTGAAGCCCCCCACATCGTGGTGGGAACCCCCGGCCGAGTCTTTGACATGCTGACTCGTAAAAATCTCTGTAAGTTATTCAATCCAAACTGCACACATTTTTTGTCCCCATTTGATTTCTACTCCAAGTAAATATAATTTGGGTTCTTTGAATAGAATATGAATTTGATTGACCACTTGTTGCAGCATAAATGTTTAAGCTGTTTCTTTGTACCACGTAGTGGCAGGTTCTGTCAGTAGTCTAAGATCTTTAGGCTGGGCCAGGCTTCAGAGGAACATTGCAACAGTTTTACTGAGTCAGCATCTTCAGCGACTTCTGTTGTAGCTTATCCCCGTCTGAAGGAAGTACTGTATGATGATGAAATCCATGCGTGTCAACTGACTCTGTGAGCTGCTGGTGTTGGGATTCTCTGGTTGGCGTTCTGCTGACCAGAGTTGTCTCTCCACCAGAGAACCAGAGATATGATCAGACGTTCATGGTTCTGATTACGGCTGTTTCCTTGCAGAGTGATTAATTTTTCCGTTTTTGCTTGTGCAACATTCAGGAAATAACTAGTTGCTTCACTAAGAACTACAGTTAAGCCTGACATTTTTCATCCCCTGGTAAATTCCATTTAACATTTGGGTTTTCTGCAGGAAAAAAAATAGTTTGGAAATTATTCATTTCCATTTAATCATTTCTACCATTCTCAGTGAATGGATAATTACTTGGTAGCACAGTGTTGTATCCCTCTTTTATTGGCTCTTCCTGTTCCCCCTGGTATTCTGATTTGTTTGAGCTCCTTGTCTTTTAGATTGGAAGGTAATCCTTACATCGCCCTAATCTGTAGCTCCTTCCACAGATTCTCTATCGGCTTCAGTTTGGGACTCTGGCTGGGCCGCTCCAAAGCATTAATATTCCAGTCAGAAGAAACATGTTGGTAAAAACAAAGCTTACTATGCATACAGGGGTATGAATAATTCTGGGCTTAACTGTAATCCAGGTATTTAGCAACCAAAGGGGGAGGACCTGTTGATGCCACACTGTGAATTACTGTAACTGAAATGGCTCGGGTTGACATGTTCACTTTCTGGTTTCGTTTGCTACACCCTGCTGATAACACCTCGCATGTCTCTGGAACATTTTTTGCAGCGTCCAAAAACATCAAGATGTTTGTGCTTGATGAGGCTGATGAGATGCTGAGTCGAGGATTCAAGGACCAAATCTATGAGATCTTCCAGAAGTTGTCTAGCAACATCCAGGTAAACGCAGCTCCTATTGGAAGAGCTTTCTGAACAAAGGAGCAGAGTGGTGGCTCCGCCTTCCTGTGACGTCAGAGTCTGATGGTGTTTGGATATGTGCTGATAACAGGCTAACAGCCAGCTACACCATTTAGATCCATTTACTTGATCCAATTATTTTTCCACTGTCATTCAAAATCAGCTCAGCTGAAAATGGCTGCACCAGACATGGATGGCGCTGCAGAGTTGAGGCCCAGTAGTTGTCTTTGTAGGTCAGTCACAATGACATTTTACTGGACAGTGAATTGTCCCAGCAATTATTGAAAAGTGATTATATTGTCATTTTGAGACCATTTTATACAAAATGGTAATCAAGGCATATTGATACAAGTATTCCCTCTCACAGATCAAAAACTTTAACTTCAGAAGAACATTTAACCTTGGAACTAGAAGACTATATATATATATATATATATATATATACTGCTAAAAAAAATAAAGGGAACACTCAAATAACACATCCTAGATGGACAGTTTGATTTCACAGAAGTTTGATTTACTTGGAGTTATATTGTGTTTAAGTGTTCCCTTTATTTTTTTTTGAGCAGTGTGTATATATATATATATATATACACACACACACACACACACCAAAACTTAACCATACAATTAAAATGGATTATGTCCATAATTGAAAGTGTCAATGTTTTGTTTTATAAAATGGTGATTTCTCAATAATTTAAAAAGGGATCATCTCTAACAAATTGTCATCGAAATGCAAAGTGTTAAACTAATTCAAATTGATCATGTGACTGACTTGTTGCTCAGCTTGTGAGGTGCGTAGCTGACTGAAAACTGTATGTGTACAGGTTGTTCTCCTGTCAGCTACAATGCCAGCTGATGTTTTGGACGTCACAAAGAAATTCATGCGGGAACCCATCCGGATCCTGGTGAAGAAGGAGGAGCTGACCCTGGAGGGCATTCGCCAGTTCTACATCAATGTGGAGAAAGAGGTGACATTTCTGTACATTGTGCAGCCTGACGAGGCCTAATGTTTTATCAGTCATTCAAAACTATCTGGATGATTCAAGCTGTCCACACCTTTAAAGTCTGTCCTAACTATATGGATCTAAAATGAACACCTTCAACTGTCTCACTTAAGAAAAGAAAAATTAAGTTTGTTTTAAATATGTAAATCACAGGTATCAAAATAGCAGGATTATTTAGTCTTTTATATTCTAGGTAGGTGTTTTTATGAAACCTTTCTGTTGGCAAAAGTTTGAGTCGCCCGACGACATCTGGATGGCTTGCGGTGATAAAATATGTTGGATGATGAACTGTTCTGGTAGTCATTGCGATAAATGTTTTTTTGGAGACAGTTTTCAAGTAATACGCTTATAATGGCATAACAATGCCTTTCTCAGAGACCAAATGGATTTTATTCTGTAAAGAACACTTAAAACTGGACGATATTTCAAATATCTAAAATAAAACACAACCAAAAGTAATAAGCAAAATGTTTTGTGAAGTCTGAACAAAACTGCTCTTCAAAAAAATATTCAAAATGGAAATCATAGAGCTCATTTTAATTCATTAGTAGTTGAGGCTACTGGTAACTAGCTTTTATGTCCATCATGGGTAAGTGCAAATTTGTCGTTGGCTGAACAGCTTTAGTTTGCACCTCTGGCTCGGTTCTGTTGCCGACCACATCCAGTGTGAGGATCAGAGCGAGGTCCTGTGGGTAGTGAGTCTGTAACAGCTCACTGCCCAGAGACTGTCACTGCTGCTGATCTAAGAGCATTTTGGTGCCACACAAACTCTGAATTTGGAGCTTTATTGGATTTTAAACACAGTGGTGAAGCACAAAATTTTGCTGCTGCTGGAGAGCATGGAACCAAACCAGAATAGAAGTCTAGATGACGCTCTGATGCGCGAGACCGGTAGTTAACAGGTCTTTTTTGACTTGGTCTGCAGGAGTGGAAGCTGGACACACTGTGCGACTTGTATGAAACCCTGACGATCACACAAGCCGTCATCTTCATAAACACCAGGAGGAAAGTAGACTGGCTGACTGAGAAGATGCATGCCAGAGACTTCACCGTCTCTGCTCTGGTAGGCCTGCAACCGTCTGTCCGTCAGCACTCTGCTCGGCTGCATCCTTAACTTCTGCTTCCAACTCTTCCTCCAGCACGGCGACATGGACCAGAAGGAGAGAGACTTGATCATGAGGGAGTTTCGCTCTGGTTCCAGTAGAGTTCTGATCACCACTGACCTGCTGGTATGTCTGGCTGCAGTCTGATTGTATTTGTGCTGGTTCAGTAGTTTTTAAGAGATCCAGCAAGGCTGTTCAGCTTCTAGTTTCAGTCCTGCGAGCGGTCCAAGGTTCCCTCTCCTCCCAGCTGTAGTGTTGGTGAAGGACTGAAAGTTCCTTGGTATAGAAACTCCCCTGCCCTCCACTGTAGCTTAGTTCAAGTCTTTGATTTACAACTAAATGGCGGGTTACAGGCCTACTTTGATTTTTTTTAAATTTATTTAAATAGACCTTTTCTCCTTTCAATTCAGACTCGTGGCTTTTCTCTTGTGTATTTAATACTTGCTGTTTCCCTTTCAGGCCAGAGGGATTGATGTTCAGCAGGTGTCCCTGGTTATCAACTATGACCTGCCAACCAACAGAGAAAACTACATTCACAGGTGATTGACAGCTCAGTCGAGTCAGCCTCATTGGAAATTGTTAATGGAAAACACTGATGTAGATTTGTATGAGCGTATTTTCTGAGTTGCTAAAGCTTGAACTGTTTGGTCTTGGGTCAGGATTGGTCGTGGCGGTCGCTTTGGCAGGAAAGGAGTAGCCATCAACATGGTGACTGAGGACGACAAACGAACCCTGAGGGATATTGAAACATTCTACAACACCACCGTGGAAGAGATGCCCATGAATGTGGCTGACCTCATCTAGTTTCACCATGCCCAACATCCACCCAACCTGCTTATTTTAGAAGTGAAGTCCTGTTTTTGCTATGTGATCGAAATTTTAAACTTCAATGAATTTCACTGATCTGTAATCCAAATATTTGAAAGTGTTTTTTTTGTTTGTTTGTTTTTTTTCCTTTGCCTATTTGGAAGGATAGCTTACTGAACTGTTTCATCTGTTCACCATAGTTGTCATAGACCTTCATGCATCAGCTGAACTCTCCTTCAGATCAGAACTGCCTTCATCTGTAATACATTGATAAAAGCGATATTTGGTTCATTGGCGTTTCCTCTGAAATCTGTTACTTTGAAGTCGAGCGATCAGAAGCCCGTTGGCAGCGACTCTTCATCGCCGACGTGTTGTGGTTTATGGATCCTCTTGCTGCTCCACTGCTGCTTCTGAATGGCTCAGTGCCGTTCGGGTGAAAGGACGGAGCAGCTCTTCACCAGGGCAGTGTTTCTTCAGCCTTCAGTGTAATGACTCGGCATTCAGGACGAGCTCCAGTCAAAAGGTTTAGAGTAGAGGAATGCTGATAACCTGGTGGATTTACACTTTAATGCCTTTATCATTCTCATAGCTTTTTTTTTTTTATTTTTTATTTTCCTTTAAGGGGGTGGGGGTTGGAAAGTGGCATGAAAGGACCAAACTACACATAATTGGAGAAAAGGCCATCTGTGTCACCAACATTTTCAATAAGCTTCATTAAAGTGCTGGCCATGTTTTTCTTTATTACCCCCATCTACTCCCTCTCATTGCTTCAAATTACATTATGGGGTGTTAACCTTTTTGAGACAGTGTATCGAGTTTTCTACATTGGATTCTGTAAAGTATTTATTTTAATGGTCTTCAAAATAAAAATAAAAATAAAGGTTTCTTCTTTTTAACAACATAAACTGGTTTCTGCATTGAAAAGCCTAACTGTTTCAATCCAAGTCTTCTTGTGAATATGTAGTTTATGTTAGCTAAAATGATGGAAGATTTGGAATCATCTGGCTTGTACAAAGCTGTTTCTGTTCTCATCGGTCCAAATCATTTTAGAAATGGGGGTTCTGACCACACTAACAGGCGATGGGTATTTAAAGGCCTTTTTCCTACTTTCACATTTGTATGGTACCTTTCAGAATGGTTACAATGTGCTTTATGTTGTAAACTCAAGTGCATAAAAGTCATAGCACAAAGCTTTGTTTAATGTTCACTGGTTGTGTTTTCCATAACCCAGACTCTCATCCTGCTCAGTTCACAGAAAGTAGTCAGATCTCTGATAATGTAAAGAATAATTAACTTAATATAAGCTGGTGCAAGTCATTCCGTGATAAACTGACAACAGGGAACTGGTGTGATCTATGGATCCTGTAGTAAGTGGAGATGTTTGAGGCAGGCCAGCAAATGGACTATTACAGAAATTGAGACAAAAGTGTGAATGACGTTTAGAGCATCAGCATAAGAGATCATTGATCTTATTCTGGTAAAACTCCTTATCTGATAGAATTTTAATAAAATGTTTTGGGCTCATAAGAATCTCATGGGTGCAAATATTTCTTTTTTTGTTTGTTTTGTTTTGTTTTAAGTAAAACTTTGCCTAAAATTGAACATTTATTTACTGGAGGCTTAATCATTTGTAGCAAAGGCTGATGATTATTTCGGTAATTATTTTTATCGCAGTTGCTACACATCAATAATTTCAATAAAAAGTTATCAAACATTTAGCAAAAAATGAGACATGAACCGAACATGTTTACAGCAGACAGGTCATATGGATCAATAGCTAAATAAATTTGAGCAGCATCTGCATATAATTTAAAAGAAATATTAGCAAATAACTTGATCAAGTGGTAGCATAAAAATAAGTGGAGCGTTGAAGCTCCAAGGAAGGAGCTTTGAGGAATACCACAGACGGGCCGCAAAAGACTGGAGGAATTGTTACCAATTAAAACTTATCACTTAAGATCTGAGCAACACCCACAGAATACTGGAGCCAACTGACGTCTTATGAACTGGTCAAATGAAATGATTGTTCATTTGACCCAATTAAGTTCATAACTTTATCCACCGATTGATTCACATTATCAATTAGATAATGTGGCCGGGATTCAACTCAGCAATCTTGTTGCCAGGCAACAGAGCTAATGACAATGAGCTGATTCTACAGTTGTCATAGAACTACTTAACACATGAATCTGGCATTGTCGCAGTAAAGTGTTAAAACAGAACCGTCCTTGGGAAAAGAAACCCAAGAGACAAATCAACCTTCAGCTCAACCATTTCAGGTATTTTATATTTTATTCTTCATAGTAGGCAAGATGATTAAAACATGAGAGGAAGCACATGACACACCGTTCAAAGAACTGCTGCATTCTGTTTACTGCACTTTTGAGGTCAGAACCTGCATTTGGAAACATCAACGGCAGTTTTTACTGTTTTTATTGTGCTCCTTGATGTCTGGTGACCACGCTTCAAGTAAAAATAATGAATTTCTCTGCATTTTGTATTTGCAAACACTTTTCATCATGTGTGAGGATTCAAATCGTTAGAAGTACAAATAAACAGCCCAATCATAAAAACAGATAGGCCAGGCAGCCATATTGGATTTTGAAGCCAGACGTATTTGTGTTTCCAACTTCAAACTGCAACTTGTTAGTAAAAATGTAACACTTAATTACACTGTCAGTCAATTACTTATTCAGTGCTGATTAAGGTTTAATGGCCCCCTCCCCTTCAAATTACATTTTCTTATAACAAAAAACATAAAAAGTTAACCAGCCCACAGTTCTGTTCACCAAGATCGTATTTCATTGGAAAAGCTATTTTTACTGAGCTGAGAATCACTTGAACACAGGAAGTTCTCAGCCAGCAGTTGATGTTGCAGTCTCTCCCACAAGAAAGGAATTGTTGGAACTTGGACTTGGAGATGTACAGAAATTTACAAGTTTATTGAATGTTGCATGACATAAAATTACAATTACAAAATAAAAGTTTTATGTTTTTTAAAAAATACCACTAATTAACGAATCAAAAGCCTGCCTTTAGTCCAGTGTCTTGGTTTGTATCACTCCGACAGTTTGAAGCACCGTAATGACACACAGTCCACCCCAACACGGGGAGCTGTTGCTGTGAACTCGGTGGCAACGGTAACAGCTGGCAGACACGTGGCTTCTGTTCTGTCATATCTGCTGCTGCTGCTGCTGCTGCTGCTGCTGCTCCAGCATGGCTTCACATGTCCGGCCCAGTTCTCCCAGCTTGACCTTTGCATACTCAGCTCTGTTCAGTGACATCTGACAGTCCTTCCTGGTTGAGTAAGTGGAGCCCTCATGTGGCTGACCAGTAGCTACCTGGTGGGAGGAAAACAACGTTAACATTGCTGGGCTGCTTCCAATAATGGCACGATTGCTTTTAAACCAGAGTTGGAAATTCGTTTCAGGCCTCTGGAGGTATTATCATAAGGACTGCACTGATAAATTGGGCCAGATTTCCTTAATTTTGGGAGATCAGTGATTGGCCGAAACAATCAATTGTGTATATTCACAACAAATGCTGTCTGAATACACTTTACAAAAAAAAAAAAGAATAATTTAATCACACATATATTACAACTGATCCTAATTATCAAACAGTACAGTAAGCTCAATTAATAACTCAAAATAGACTCAAACGTTTCTATCCAAGCAAACCCAAAACCCGGTATCGGTAGGTCAAGTTTTCAAAGATTGGTGTGCACCAAAGCATGCTAACACTTACAGAAACATTCAAATCAATTTTAATCAGACATAAGAATACGACCAGCAGTACATGAACCAACAAGTTTTCTTCTTCTGACCTGTGTGAGGTAGCGGATCTGGGCGCCCAGCTCATTCTCCACTCGACTGATCGACGTCTGGAACTGGACCAGTTGCCTGTCCAGGAGGCTGGCGTTGTGTTTGTCTTTGGAGAGCTCCAGACAATGTTTCCTACCATCAAAGGTAAAGATCAGACGGAAGAAATCTGTCTAAGTTTACAGTGAGAAAATCACACACAAAGTCACTGCTACTTTATGAAAGGAGCATTAACAATACCAACATTTATGAGCAGCAGTAGTAACTGTGACAAGGTAGTCACAAGTCTCAAGTTTCGTGTAGGCAGAAAATTCCAAGTCGAGTCCAAAGTCAGACCAAATACCAAACTTATTATATAAAGTCTTAAAAACAAGTCATCTGAACAAACATATAATTTCATCAACAGTAATGGTTAACAATTCCTGGATTTTTACTATATTTTGAAAGGTGTTTTGTTTGCTGGAACAAGCAGTAAAAAGTCAGAACAATCAGTGCGAATGTACAGTAAAAATTAGTTTCACCAAATGAACTGATTTCCTAATACACAACAATACAAACCTGCCCTAAGATCATCAGATCATTAAAATAACATATGAATTATTTATTAATCTGTCCAGAAACAAACTGCATTATATCTTACAATATTAAGCTGATTTTATTAAATATTGTTATGATGCTGCTGTCTATCAACTTCTCTTGTTTAGGCTCTGGCCCAAAGCTCTGAAACTTTCTGTGCTCATGATGTAATAAGAGAAAATTAGGCATGTGCAGATATGGAAATTTGAGCTGATGTCAATATCTGATATTCATATTCCTTTTATGGCTGATATTTGCAGATATTGAAAACATTTCACTACCTTTTCAACATTTTGGGGGGAAATGAGCACAACACTGTCTTCACCCTGCCTCTCTGCTTCAGTTAAACAGCCTGTTATCCTGCTGCATCACTATCACTGTCACATGACCAGACATCCGTCCTGCCCCTCCAGAAACACATGGGAATAAATCTCCTTTCATCATATCGGCCCAGTTTTATGCATCACATCCATATCGGCTGATACTGAAACAAAAGGAAGCAAGGTTCCAGTGGGTCAAGTCCTCGTGGTGTGTTGGTCTGTCAGGGCAGCCAGACAGACCAACACACCATGTTGGTTTGCCTGCAACATGGTGTGCATTACTACTACAGATTAGCAGTGATCATTTCCTGTAATGATCACTACTTATGTAGTAGCAGTGATCATTACATCATCACTACACCATTACTATATCAGTAATGATCACTATTAATGTAGTGATCATTACATTAATGATCACTATTAATGTAGTGATCATTACAGGAAACAGACACATGGGTAATTTTAGATTCTTTGAACATTTTAACTGTTCTGGGCAGGTTACTGATTATAGTAAGCCTTATTTCATGATCCCCTGAGCAAATGTTACAACCTTTCTTCAAGAAAAGCTCATAATCAAATCCAACAAAAGAAAGCGGTCCTAATCAACAATCCGTCTAAAGGTTTATGGGTTAGGGTTATGATGCAAAAAAAAGTGGTCAAATTGCCCCTCACTGAAGTTTCACAAATCAGATAACAGTTTCACAAATCCCAAACATGGTTCTAAATATTCTGCTATTAGGGCAGAATAATCCAGTTCATGTTTCAAGTGTCTAGGTTGTAGTTTTGGAGCTGGAGCAGTTCTAGTGTGATCAAGATGCAAAAACGTGATGAAATCAACCTTTATTGAGGTTTCACAAATCAGATAAAAGTTTCACAAATCACAAACATTATGATTTGTGAAACTGGTTCGAAATATTCTGTTATTAGAGCAGAAGAATCCAGTCCAGGTGTGAAGAGTCTCGGTGTTTCAGTTTTTAAACTGGAGTCGATTCAAGATGCGGAAGGCAGTGAAAAAAAAGCCGTTTTCCGAATCGGAAACCAACTTCAGCTTCGTGGTTTTCTGAAATTTACACAAAACTCAAACAAGCAGGTGTTGAACTTGAAGAAAAAAATAATAATTATGTTGTTGTCGCATCTGAGATTTATTTCCAAAGACCTTACTGAGCATCTTCAATGACTAGTGGTAACAACACTTCTTGTGTAAATACACAATTAACAGCAACACCGATGTATATATTTCCGCTTGTGTCGGTGTAGAAAACAGGAAACTCTAGAAGCAGCGAAAGCTCATATTGATGTTTCCTCACCGGCACACTGCAGGACCACCGCGATGTCCTTCTCCACCTCCTCCAGGACTCGGAGCCGCTCGTTCGCCATCCGGGTCAGGAAGGCGCTCAATGAACCAGAACTTAATACAACGAAGAACACAGCAGCCTTCAAGACACCAACAACCATCCACTTTAGTCTCTCTGCAGCACAGCGCGAAGTATTGACGACAGCGAAACGTGGCCGCACAATAGTGACGTCACATTGGCGGTGAGGGAGAAAATGGCTACCTCTACTTGGATGCATGGCACCGCCGCTATGAGGCTTACAGAGGGTCTGGTGTCGGTCCTCAAGGAGCAGCGTCCAGAGTATCTGTCCGAGGTGTTGGCTAACTACAGGGAACATGGCGTGTTTCCCACCCAGGTAACCCCGCGGCTCGTGGCGGAGTCCTGCTGCCCAGCCTGCCTCTGTTAGCTTACTGGTGGCTCCAGCCTTTGTTGTTCCTGCGGCAGGAGAGCTGCCATGCCTCACAGGCTGCTGCTGCTGCTGCTGCTGTTTGTGGTGAAATGGTGTTTAAAACCTGCGTGTTTGTCTCTCCAGGGCGCGAGCGACGTCGCGGGGCTCGTGGGCTTTAGCAATGCTAAACTGAGCTCCAGCAAAACCAGGTGAGGACGGTGCTTTTCTCACCACACCAGGTGTGATGCTCAAGCTGTAGCATAGCTGACAGCTGACAGTCTGAATAAACTGCTGTTCGGTTGTAGTTTGGAAGCTCTTACCACTGAGACGCCTGTAAATGTGTGTGAGTGTAGCTCTGGTGTAAAGTGCTCTGAGAAAATTTAAAGTGCGTTGATCTACTATATTGCCCTATCACACACAACTCCCAACAATTGGCTTTTGACGTCAAAACGTTCCCACTAACGTGATAAGGCGACATAAAAGGGAGACGTCTCAGTGGACATGTCCACCTGGGGACAGTGGGTCAGGTCTGCGTTTGCTTCTTTTAGCTGAGCAGGGTGATGCAAACCTCTGTCCTGTTCTGCAGCTGATCTGAAGGTCAGCTGTACGCCTGCCGTCCTTCCCCCTCACTGCTACCAGCAGATAAGTGTGGACTGTTGATTCGAAAAGACATTTAATTACTATTTAGCGTCCTATGAAGTGATCCAAACATCAGAGTTTATTCATTTGGAGGAGGGATCCGATACTTACAGCAAAGCAGAGCATAAGTACGATCAGAGGTGAAAAGCAGAAAGTTTTATGATGCAGTCAGTATTGGTTATGAGCCGACAGTGATGGAGACCTGGTGGTCTGTGTGCTCGTGTTTGAGCAGGTTCGAGGGGCTGTGCCTGCTATCCCTGCTGGTTAAAGACAGTTCCAGTGATCTGTTCCAGCAGCACTGTCTGTCCTGGCTGCGCTCACTGCAGCAGGTCATCCAGGTAAAACACACACACACACACATAGAAGAGGAGACATTCATTTGTTCACTTTCTAAGTTCTAACTCTGTTTCTTCAGGAAACTCATTAGGGTATTTTTGTAGATTTTATTACTGCTCTTTCCAATGTTTTTTTTTTTTTTGACAAAGTACCTGCAGATAATACTAAACTTTAACATGTCCTACTTTGTTTTGTTTGGCTTATTCAGCGACACGATCATAAAATAGAATCTCCTCCTTTGGAAAGTCTTGGCTCTTTACATTTTTAGCTGAAATGTCAGGCTGATCGCTTTAAAAGTGCCTCACTGTGGTTGAACCGTTCTCCCATAATGCAATGCAACCCTTCAGAAATACCCTTCAGTCATCAGCCGCTCCAAGTTCAAACACTTAATAGTAACAGAATAACAGGAGTAGAAGTAAAATTTAGGCTGCTTTTAATAATACAGATTATCATTACCAACATTTAAAATGTAAATAATCTAAAAGCCAGAGAGGTTCTGTGGTGGAATGAGATATGCTGACCAGGCGAAAGTTTTTTTTTTTTTGCTAATGTGGTTTGGTTTAGACTTTTGTGGGAGAGGTGTTGAGAAAAATATTTCCCATTTAGAGGATTTAAAAAGCAGATTTTCACTACCAACAGTGATTGACAGAGAGGTTAAAAACCATCTGGAGACTTGAGTGACTGCTGGAATGCTGCACCTTGTATCATACCATTCAGATCTTATGTTTTACATTATTTGGATATTTATGATGGGTCATATCAACCTGCCCTAGTACATTGTAAATGTATCCAGTTATTTATCATTCATCTCTGCTGTGAACGCATTTAAGTCCTGACCTAAACCTTCCAAATGCTGTGTGCTGCTGCAGTCCCAGGCTCCGTGTCAGAGCATCCAGCTGGCGGTCAGCATCCTGCAGGACCTGCTGCAGTACTCATGTCAGCTAGCAGAGCTGGCCAGGGAGGTCGGCCTCAACTCCATCCTCGGCATCTTGACGTCACTCCTGGGCCTGAAGACCGAGGTGACTGAGGAGAGAGCTCCCGTCTTTATTGCACTGCACATGTGAAATGTTTGAATCTTCCATGCTACAAAGCAGACAATGTGAAGAGGCAGCTTCTGTGTGAGGGAAATGATGATGTTGTGTTTGTGGTGTCAGTGTGAGCTTGCAGCCATGGAGGGGATGAGAGCCTGTATGGTCTACTACCCTAGAGCCTGCGGCTCCCTCAAGGTGAGGCATCCCACATGCTCTGGTTCCTTCAGACCTACTGACTGTTTAGCTTTGCTGCATATTGTTTGGTATGTTGAACAAAAACTGTTTATCTGATGCATTCTGACTTTTCCTTCTGCTGAAGGACAAACTAGGAGCCTATTTCCTCTCCAAAATGGACAGCACAAGCAGGAAAATTCAAGAGGTGCGTCTCTGTGGCTAAACTTGAACTGTCCCACCCCCTGGTAACCCGGTTACCTGGCTACCTGGTTACCATGCTCTCTGCCTCTGTGTCTCCTCTCAGATGGCCTGTCAGGGCTACAGCCGCCTGGCCTGTCTCGGGGGTCTGGTCGACAGGTCGGTTGGTACTGGCAGAGCCGAAGGATGGACCAATCAGATTCAATGTCTGCTGGCCTCAGCCAATGGCATTCTGGCACAGATCTACCAAGGTTCTGAAACAGGTAGATATTTTTGGCCGATGATGTGTTTCATCTTCCACGTAGCTGTGATTTCTTTTTTAAACCTGTGCATGGGCTGATTTCTGTTCGTCTCTCAGATGAAGCAGTTCAGTATCGGGGTCCGGGTGTGGAGCTGCCCTTTCCTCATCTCGATCAAACGGATCCGTTGCTCCTTCTGCAACTGCAGCACAGATACACAGCTGTCTGCCTGGCGCTGAAACACACACTCCGGTAGGAAACACTGCCTCTTAGTCCGAGGGCAGCAGTTCATTCATCAATATGAAATACGTTTGGGTCTAGATTTACTGACGACCTGGTTATACTTTAAGGAATTAAAATGCCCAATTCATTTTCTGACAGATTGGCCAAAAACATGATTAGTTTGACACAACCAACAATATAAATGTTTCAGTCACACTACATTAAAATACTTTGAAAACAGAGAGCATGATTAAGGAGCAGTGATCATGAGAGATGTTTATGGACATGTTCCTCTTATCAGAGCGGATCCGGCCTCAGCCGTACATCTGCCCGTCAGACCCATTCTCAACTTGGTATGCCGAGCGCTCGCTATCAACTCCAGGAACATGGTGAGCTCACATACAAACACACATAAACATGCGCGCACACTATGACTCTCCATCTTTACAAGGACAATTACTTCCATTCATTTTGTCAGTCATTTCCTCATCTTGACCCGAAACCTAACAATACCAGTACATGTCCAACCCTAAGCCTGACCTAAACTACCTTAGTCCTGATCTAAGCCCTAACTCAAAGCTCTGCTCCTTCTGGGCCCTGTGTTTTGGGCCCCATAAGGAGAAGTGGGTCCCCACAATGTAGTATTTGTAGGACAATTGGTCCCATTCATTGTAGATTTGGTGCTCTCAGTGTTTGAAACCAAAAGCTGGAAGATGTTGAATTAGTTAAACTGCTGTGTTATTAATGAAACAACCCGACATTAGAATTAAAAACCCAACAACCTTAACAGCTGAGAGAAATGTGTCAAACATATTTCAAACATAAAGCCTTCCTGATGCTAAGCTAATGGATTGATTCTGATCCTGTCATGTTTGTCAGAGTTTAACAGCAGATGGAAGCCTGAGGTTGCTGGTTCTTCCCAGTGTTCACGTCAGCACTCTGGAGGTGCTGGCAGAGCTCATCACAGTGTGAGTACACCCCCCCCCCCACACACACACACGTGTTTGCGTGGCTATCTTTGTGGGGACTTTCCATTGACTTCCATTCATTTCTACAGCCTAAACCTTACCCTGATGCTAACTGTAACCAAAACTCAATTCACACCTTAGTCCTAAATCTAACCCCAGTCCCAAAAACAATGTGGTCAGTCTGTCACTGGACCAGGCTTCGGTCCCTACAAGGAGCAGTGGGTCTCCACAATGTGTCAGGAAAATGGTCCCCACAAGATATTACAAACAAACACTCACACAGTCCTGTCTGTCCTCCACCTTGGTCTTCAGAGGAGTTTCTGTGAATTTTTCACATTTTTTGTAAATAATAATAAAAATAAAATCAGTTCTAAAATTATTTTAATCACAACATGTGGAGATATATTATGTTTTAAAGAGTGGAGTGTAGCTGATGGCATAAAAGTGATTGTGTGTGTGTGTGTGTGTGTGTGTTTCAGAGTGCGCAGCGGCATGGTACAGTACGCTGCTGTAATACAGAAGCTGTTTTCTCAGATGCTGTGTGCCTGGACGGCCGTACCTGAGTCTCACGTGGGTCAGCAGAGAGCTTACAGGTACGCTCAGCCTCAGCGCTCTTCATGAACGCATTACGTCCAGATTGACAGGCTTCTTCTGATGTGGAAATGGAGACAAACAACCAATCAGAATCCTGTTTATTGCTGTGGAGTCAAATTCACAATCTCCCCTACTTTAGCTGAAACAGAGAAAAGGCTGAGAATTGGGGCCAGACTGAGAGTATTATTTTTATAATTAGTAGTAATGGAATAAAGTCATCATATTATGACAATAAATGAATAACATTAGTAGAATAAAGATGTTTTGTTGAGAGTTATCAGGGCCAGAGCAGATCAGCTTGTTTTTTCAAACAGACTCTGTTGTTTGTACATCAGAGTCCTGCTGCTCATAATAACATGATGCTGATATACTAAAACATTAATTATGTTCTAATGGTAAGGCTGATATCAAAGTATAGTTTCATAAGATGCTCGACATTCTTTATTTCAATTTTTACTATTTTTTATGTAGGCGTTTTCATAAAAGTACTATTTCGTTGCTCTATTATCATGACTTCATTCTCGCTTTATTACTTTTTTCTAGTACTGTCGCAACTTACTCACTTATTTCTCCGATTTTTTTTTTTCTCTCAGGATTATGAATTTATTTTCATGCTTTACACATTTTTTCAGGACCATACAGATTAATACCAGAATAATTTAGTTCCTTATTGTCCAGTATGTCATCACAGCTCAGACAGTTTCCAGGTTCCTCCAGTGAATTTTTATTTATTTATTTATTTACTTATTTTAATTGTGTCTGAATTCCTCTGGCAGTGTTGCCAAGACTGGTTGGTCTAAGGCCAACCCTGTAATAATATAATTTAACCAGTCTGAGATATAAAACCAGTTTATTTTTCCCAGGTGTCTTGAATATTTTGTTCCTCGTTGGTTTTCAGCCTTGTGCCTGACTGCTGGACAGAATGTCTTTTCTATATCACATATATTCTGAGTTTGCTGCATTGCAAACAGCCCGGTGTGGATCGGTGAGCTGCCGGTTCAGTGTGAGCTGGCAGTATCTAACCTTTGGACTGTTTTTTGCAGCTCGGTTCGGGTCTCTGTGTACAGAACCTTACAGCTGTGGCTGCAGCTTGTTGGAGCTTCAGCTAACGTCCTCCAGGGAGCCTCCAGCCACGCAGAGCTGCTGTTCACCCACCTGCTGGCCGACATCACGCCCGGAGCAGAATCTATCAAGGTAAAACAAATTTGCACATTGAACGAAGAAATCTGAGATGAAACAAGGCCGTGATTCGGGTCTCCCCCAGCTGCGGGCAGGGCTGTCGGCTGATGTGGTTCCTGGAGGGAAGCCCGGCCCTCGCAGGACGAAGCAGCTGGTCATGGCCGACCCGGTGGGGGCGTCGCTCCAGAGGAAAGGAGACCCGGTCTCCAACCAGGATACTTGCCTGTCAGCCCTGAAAGGTCAGCTGCGGCCTCCCCTTCAGAGCATAGATCGGGTGGGGTTTTGTTCTGGCTCTGAGCTGTTTCTTTTTTCTTCCCCCTCCCCCAGTTCTCAGATGCATCATACAGACCAGTGGTACGCTTCTAAAGAACGACATACACAAAGTAAGAATCTGCCCAAACTTCAACATGTTGGCTTTGGTCAAGTTAATCTATTTATTAGTTTGAAGTTACGTCTGAAGAAGTTTTATCTTCAGGTGTATTTTTAAAAGACTAGTACTCGCATGACAAGTTTCAGAATGATCCTGACAAAACGTTTGATTTAAAACATTAATAAAATGTTCTTCAAAGGACTTGGAAGTTTAATGTTCTTCTCTAACTGAAGCTGACAGGATGATGAAGTCAAACAGCTAAACTAGTTCACTCCTAGTTTACTGACGTTAGCAACATGAGATGGTGACAAGTTCAAACAGTTTTCAGCATTAATAAAGCATCTGTATATAAAAATGTATTGGATTATTAGTCTAAGCTTAAACTTTTCACGTAAAATCAAACAACTCAGAAACATCCCATCATTATGACACCTGGATCTGTGGATGGATTAGTGGTCAGCCTGATATCTGAACCAAGAACTGTGTACATGTTCGGTCTCATGGAGTCTCATCCAACATGGAGTCGTATATTTGATGGCTTCTTCACTTCCTGATAAGTCCTGATCAAAGAGGCAGCATTTTAATGTTTCCATCCATCCCCTGATTATTTATCTTTCATCCCAAATTAATGATAATATGATAAACTATGATAAATGATTATTTTGAGGCTTTAGGGTTAAGTTTTGCAGCTGTAATAATTTTTTATGTGTTATCAAACTTGTGCCAGCTGGAGTGACCTTGGAATCATTGACTCTCTCCCCCAGTGCCTGCTGCAGTCAGGGCTGACAGGGGAGACTGTTAGTAGTCTTTTTTTTTTTAAATTATTGGGAATAATGGAATATGTTTTAGAGAAATGAACGTTTAGCTGGGATGATGTCTGTGGACGCATGCTGCAGCCAGGCAGATTTCTTCCCTCACTAAGACACTCTGTCCTGTCTGCGCCTGCAGCGCCTCCATGAGGTGGTGCTGCCGCTGTGTGTGCGCCTCCAGCAGCAGCAGACGAGCAGCATCACTGCATGCGAGTCTGTAGGGGGCATCAGTGGGCAGTACAGCAGCGCCCTGACCCGCCGTCAACTCTACAGGTACGTCTAAATAAAATAAATAAAAGCCGTGTCCGAAATGAGTCAAAACTTTATGACCACTGAATAGGAAACTATCTGTTTCAATGGCCAAAGAAATACAATATTATACATGGTATTTCATTGGGTGCAAATGCTGTTTACACTAGTAATGCCTGATATATCTTAAACGGTATTGGCCGATGCTTTTAATATATGGCCATCAGTCCTATATTAACTAACTGATGGCCAGTTATTATGTAATTTCCCTGCCCTTTAAACACCTTGAAAAAAAAAAAACACCACTGCTGATTCTGTCACATAACACATGGCCCTCCCTCAAGAAACAGAAATGCCAAAAATATCCGGATAAATATTGTCTATTACTATCGGCACATTTTTTACTTATTGGACTGATGTATTAAACGGTGTCTACCATCAGCCTCCCAGGTTTGCACCAAGTTCCCAGTCTGTCCTTGTCTGATCCAGTTTCCCAGAATCCTCTCTGCTAAAGCCATTTCCTGTGTTAACCTGCAGGTTGCTGCTGGCCCTGGTTCTCGTCCCATCTCCATGCTGGCCTCCGCCTCTGACCTGCGCCGTGTCCATCCTCAGCAATGGCCGCCTGGACCGCAACCTCAAGGTCAGCCAATCAGCTGGCTATTTCAGGTACCACACTGGTACCAAACTGATGAGGGAGAGAAATGTTGCTCTGGTTTCCCAGCTGGACATGTGCAGCTGAGCCATCAGCAGACGTTTCCTCTCCGTTGTTTGAAGCTGCTTCAGGCTGACTGACCTCTGACTGACCGCTCCACCTCCTCTCCCCCCCCCCACCAGGTTTCGTCTTTCTGTTCCGAGGCTCTGACCATCTGTAACTCCCTCCTTCACCCTCGTGCTCCATCCATCGCCCTCCCGCTGCCCCCTCTCGCCCTGAAGCCCCCCTCCACTGCCTCTGTCCTGTCCGGCCCTGGCCCCGCCCCAAGGTTGACGCTGCCCACCCTACTAGGCGGCCCCGCACCTGCGCCGCCCTTCCCCGGCCGTCACCCGCTCAGCCTGGGCCCCAACTCTCTGCTGGGCTCTTTGGAGAACCATCTGTCCCTGGTTCCAGGGATGCCGGGCCCCGCCTCGGCCCCTGGAGACCTTCTGCTGTCACCCCACGGCCAGCCACAGCCGGACCCAGCTGGGCTGGGGCCCCTGGACGGTCAGAGGCCTGTGTTTGTCCGCTATGACAAAGAAGAGGCAGAGGATGTGGAGATCTCTCTGGCCAGCGACTCAGACGACAGCGTGGTCATCGTCCCGCCAGGCATGCTGGGAGCCGACAGCCAGCTGGACGATCCGGCCCCTGGCTCCCAGAACCTGCTGTCTGCTGCGGCGAGGGCCGGTGTCCCCTTGCCAGGGGGAGACACTGTCGCCATGGTTCCTAGCACGGCAGCTCCAGCCTCACTGGACGTGACGTCGCTGCCCAACGATCTGGTCCCCACCTCCAGCACCCAGGCCAACTCCTTCCCCCCCTCCAGCGGCTCAGTGGTCTCCCTGGTGACGTCGCTGACCCCCGGCTCCGCTCCCCCTCCTGCTGGGGGCCTGGCGGACCCTGTGGCGGTCAAGCCTCAGCTGCAGCAGATGCTGCTGCAGCCCCCGGCCCCGGGGCCTCAGGGCCCCCCTGGCTCCATGGCCCTGCCGCTGCAGGTGCAACTGCAGAACCAGCTGGCCCAGCAGGGCCGCCACCTCCACCAGCACCCACCCCCAGCTCCACCCAGCAACCAGGACTCAGCCGTCATCAACATAAACAGCACCGACGATGAAGACGAAGACGAAGAGGACATGGAGGACGATGAAGAGCTGGAGGAGGAGGAGGATGGTCTTGATGAGGAGGAGGAAGAGGAGGAAGGCAGTGAAGACTTTTATGAGGGGGAGGAGTACGAAGACTTTGATGATGAGGAGGCTGAAGAGCTGGAAGAGGAAGAGGAGGATGAAGATGGGGACATGCCTCCTCTGGAGGGATCAGAGGACAAGTCAGAGGAGGTGACCATGGAGGAGGAAGAGGAGGAGAAGGCTCTGGGAGCAGAAGAGGAAGAGGGGGAGGGGGCAGGGTTTAACCCAGAGGGGGGCATAGAGGAGCTGCAGAGCAGCAGAGCTCTGTTTGGAGAGGAGAGGATGAAGGTCCAGGAGGTGGAGAGCATCGGAGTTCTGGAAGAAGCAAGGGACGGGGATGAGGTGGGGGTCAAGGGGGACGGGGAGGACGACAGCGAGCGCATCGACGACCCCAGCATGCCTCAGATCCTGTGTGTTACTGGAGGAGCGCTGGAGGAGAGGGCAGACAGCAGCCAGGAGGCTGCCCAGGCAGCAGGGGAGCTTCAGGACCAGCTCACACTATGGGACCAGAACCACCAGCAGAACCCACGCACTGGGGCCTCAGAGGAGGAGCCCACCGCTCACAGTCAGCAGGTAGGCTCCAGACCTGGACCCCCACAAGGACATGAGATGTTAATCACTTTTCTTCTAAGAGTTGTTGGAAGGCACTGCTGTAGCAGTCGGTGTTCCAGTAGTTCTGAAGAAGCCTCTGTTGTTTAGAGCCTTTTTAAGTTAAGTTCTATAGAAACTTAAATGATTATCAGAAGAATATGGCAAAATACAACAAATCATGTGGAAGAACCCAGTGAGCAACAGCAAGATCAGTTGGGTTCTTTCATACGTCATCCCCCAGTGACCTGTAACTCCACATTACTCAAAAAAAACAAACACATTTTTTTTCAAAACTGATACTATTTTTACTTTTTTAGTGTCTTTTAGAAAATAACTGCCTCATTTAGTTGGAAAACAAACTTCTTGGTGTAATAAAAATCATTTAAAATCTACATCCGCCAAGAGTTTTAGCAGATCACTAAAACTGAAAGATGGACTTGCAATTTCTTAGTTCTTCCTTTAGTTTTATGATACTTTGCCTGAAGTTTTTCCAAAAGACTTAAGCTTTAAATCCCTTATTGATCCTTGCAAGTTAACAGTTTACACAGTATGAACAAATCCTACAGAAACTCACTAAGTGGTTTTTGCATCACAAAAAAGGCAAATGTTAGCGATTAGCATTAATAGATACAGTCGCAACATTGCATCTTTCTGAAATAGAATAAGAGATTATCTTCCAGATTCTAAACCACCCAGGTGGACTCTGTAACGTTTTTATTATCTTCGTAGCGTTTTGTGATCAGGGAGCCAAGTGTTCCGTCTAAAGTTCCGTCCCGTTCCACAGGAGTCTGTGGCTGAACGTGAACAGGAAGCTGGTGTGGGAGAGGAGGTGGCGCTGGAGGCGGAGCTTCAGGAGGAGGAAGAGCCAATCGTCGTGCAGGAGGAAGCTGCGGCAGGCGCATCAGGAGGCGAGGAGACCCCTGCTGCTCCTCATGATCTTCAACAGGATCAGACCGACACGCAGCAAGGATACGAAACGCAAGCAGAATGGACAAAACCCAAAAGAGAAAAAGAAGAAGAAAGTAATACTGAGGAGGAGAAAGGGATGAAGCGGAAGAGAGAGGAGGAGGGCGCAGAGGACGAAGCAGGACCAAGTCCTGAAAAGAAAAAGGTAAAGTTTTAGATATTAATAGCTATATGTATATGTTTTCAATAAACTTTTCTTCTTTTATAGTTTTTAAAATTCCGCCTTAAATGTTTCCAAACTTAGATGTGAAAAATATTTCCAAACAGCAGCTGAAACTAAAACAACATTAAAGTCACTCAGTCCAGCAGCTGGACAGGGTTTGGCTCTGGATGGAAGTGGTCAGGAGGACTCATTTGTGATTTCATTATCATTTTTCTACCAAAAACTGGATGTTAAAAGTCTTCAGTCTGGAATTTTGGTCTCAAATAAAAAAGTTTTTATGTTAAATTAGTTTCCAGAGACTTCATAACTCAATTTATTACTTATTTCTGTTGTTTTGTTGATTTATTTTGGATATTTAAAATGTCTTCCACTTCCTGTTCCAGTGTTGAATTCTCATCAGAATTTAAAGTTTATTTATGTTTGAGCATGTGTTCTTGCATGATTAAGCCGTTATTATTGGCAAATTGTCTCAAAACAACAAAGTTATCATTTATCTCGATAAACTCTGGGACGATTAATCGTCCAGAAACATTAGTTATTGTGACAGGCCTGATTCTGGGTCTAAAGGTTTCCTAGCCTTTAGACCCAGAACCTAAAGGCTCGGTTCTGGGTCTACAGAACAAACAAACAGACTTTGATTGTCTGCATGTTTGAAGATGATGATAAATTACTGGAGTTTGTCTGTCCTCCAGCAGGATGATGAAACGATGGCCTCCATGTTGGCAGATTTTATTGCCTGTCCACCTGATGATGAAGATGTTGCCTCAGGATCCAACCAATCATAAACGGACTGAGTCGACCATCACGGACATTTGCTCTGTTTTCAGAATCGATTGTCTCTAGTTGTAGTTGAGCAATCAGGTACTGTCTGGGATTCTGACGATAGCGGGAAGTGTTGTGCTCCGTTGTGTTGGACATGGAAACATGGAGGCTTCCTGTTACCACCGTGCATCTGACCAGAACTGTGTTTACAGAGTTAGAGGAGCATCGCTGTTTCTCTGGGAAACAGTGAAGCCAAGAAATGTTCATCAGAAGTCCGCTTCTCTCTACAGTCGTCACCCTGCAGGAAATGTTTATGTGTACCGTTTAGTGTTTTTGAATAGTTTTCTCTCTGTACTCTGTTTTTCTGACATTAAAGTAGTAAATATCTGTCATGGATTACATGCAGTACATCCAGACCTGCTCTGAGGATTATTTCCATGCCATCTGCACATGGTTGATATTTCACATCCAGAAACCCTCTCAGCATGGGGGGGGGGAAAAAAGTTTTAAAATGTGCTAAAATTAAATTTTCTCATTTGAATTTTCTGAAATGACACTTAAGAGATCATGATGAGTTTTCACTGGATTTTTTTTATCATGGAACAAACTTTCATTTCAGTTTTGTCATGGAGTCAGTCCAACAGAACCTTCCATCCATCCAGACTAATGTCTATGAAAGATGAACAGATGAGTCTTAAATCTGTTCCTGGGAATATTTTAGTGATGGTGAAGGATGATCAGGATGTCCAAGAGCAAGAAACAAGATAATCTCAAGTGTTTGAAAGGGTAGTGGAATATAATGTACTGTAGGTAAATATTGGTAATGGGCCATAACAGCAATAAAAATGATTGGATATCAATATCAGGGCAAATTTTCACATCAGTGCATCTCTAGAATAAACTCACCAGATCTTAACAGGTCGGTCAGTAAAACAGGTGCTAAATTGACCCTCTGGTATGTTCCAGAGTTGTGTGTGTGTGTGTGTGTGTGTGACTATGCCTGTTTCTAGTCTGACGCGTCTTTTTCTGAGGTCGCAGCCAGAAGGGCAGGTGGGGTCAAGAGGGATGTTAAGATGATGGAGCTGCGGACCTTCACCGATGTTCGCGAGCGGCTCTTCAAACGCCCCGCTGCTCGCTCGGTGTTTTCCGCCGTTAGTCATCCCGGATGGATGTCGGAGGCGGAGAAGGTTTGGCTGTCTGATAACATCCGGGAGCAGCGGACGTGTCTCCTGATGGGAGGCGATGACGCGCCTGACGCCCTGATCCTCCTCTGCCTCTCATCCTTCCTCACTCTGGTTCGTGCTGATCCAGGCTGTGCAGGAACAGACGGAGCCCGCCTTCTCTTCTACCTTCTACCCGCAGAAGGAATCCCACAGAACCGAACCAGTACTGGACCTCCCCTGGCAGACAGCTGGTACGGACCCCCGGCTGAGGGCTTTATGTCTTGAGAATGATCGCAGGAGCAGGAAGGGGCCCACTGAGCTTGTTTGTGTGTTTTCCTGCTGGTGAGAGGAGGATGTAGAGGTGGTGGAGGATGTAGAGGTGGTGGAGGATGCTGTCTGCTCTTTGTTAGCGGGCTGCTGCTCCTCTCCATCCTGTGGGTTGTGTCGGTATTAGTGATGGCTGAGATCTGAAACAGGAGGACTGGGAACCTCATCATCATCAATATGTATGGCTGATCAGCTGTGTGTGTGTTTTTTGCCTAAGGGTGTACAGCGCGTGTGTGTCAGTGTGTGTGTGTGTGTGTGTGTGTGTGTGATGGAGTCCCCTGTGCGGACAGGGGCTCCAGCATCCCGAGATGCCGCTTCGTTTCTCCACCGAGAGGCAGAACAAGTGTTGTCGGTTTCCGGTCGTGGTTGTTTGCTGTCGTCCGGCCTTTTTGGTCCCAGTCCGACTGAGCTACTGAGGAGGAGGAGGAGGAGGAGGAGGAAGAGGGAGGCTGACATGGAGCCGCAGCCAGACGCCGCGCCAGGCGCAGGCGGGAGCAATACGTGGAGAAGAAGGGACTCTCTTTCAGACAAAACACATCTCCCCTTGCGTGGCGCATTAGCGGCCTGCTGAGGTGTTTCCTGTCTTCTAGATGCTTCCAGGGTGGATGGAGGAGGAGAGGCCGAGGCGGGACGGCAGCTCAAAATGGCAGATTCAAGGTAGCGGCAGCTTCTCGTGCTCCTGCTCCAGAAACAGCCCCGGTTTGCTGAGTAATGACTCGTGTGCACCTGTCCTGCTGGGAGGAAGCAAAAGCTGGCTTCCAGCTTGCAGGTCAGACCAGATCCAGAGCCGTGGTTCTGGCTGCTGCGGGCCTGCATCTCCAACCAGAACCGACCGTGATTAGGTTCTAGAGAATTCCGTTTCTGAGATGATGATGATGTGATGAGTTCACGGTCACCCAGGGCTAGGAGTTCATGGTGCTGTGAGCAAGCTAAGCTGCTTTCTTAATTGTTGTATATGTCGCTTGTAAAGTCACGCTGTAATAATAATAATAATAATAATAATAATAATAAAATGAACAGTTTTTATTTTGATAGTCCAGTGCCACTTATTTGCACGTGAATGAGGATGTTGGCTAAATATTTATCTCTGAGCTAGCTAACCATTTAGTTACCTTGCTCCAGAAATGTCAGAGCTGTTGCTGTGATGTGTTTGAATCTGTCTTTCTGTTTCATAATGTACCTCCAGGACAAAGGCATCAAAGCAATGAATGCTGCCTTTACGTAGCTTGATGTGATGGATTGTTCTACAGGCTGAGAGTCTAACAGTTTGGCTGTGTTGCTCTTCTTTAACGGAACCACTAACAGACTGGTTCCGGTGGATCCTGGCTCAGTGTTCTGTGGTTTCTCTGTCTTCTCAAACACCCAGCTGTTTGCGGTTCACACTGATCCAGGTTCTGCTTCTGCTGGAGGTTTCTTCCTGTTACAGGAGAGTCCACAATGCTTGCGCAGTATGAGGGATTAACGCAATCAACTATACACTGTTGTTGTATATGTATTTGTTAATTAGGAAGGATTGCTATGAATTTGATGCAGTCTGCTGGACCTCTTTAGATAAACATAGTTTTCAATATGCATTATAAACTAACTTTTAACTTTGTGTCATCAGTTGGGTCAAATTTGAGGGCAAGTATTCCAATGTGAAGATATCTACACAACGGTATTAATTTGACTATATAGTCATTTATATAAATAAGATTGATATGTCTAGGCTGTTTGTTGTTCAACAACTGAATTGATGTGAAGATTTGACCTCCTGACACCAACTGTCAAACATGGTGAAGGGAGCATCATGCTGTGGGGTTGTTTTGCTGCAAGTCTTTCTGGGTCGTTCCACAAAGTGTGCAAATCCTCCAGCCTCTCTCATCTAAACTGATTTTTTAAATTCTTTTTATGGAAAACAAATAGCAGGACAACAAACACTTCAGGGAAACTCAACTGGACCAACAGGAAATAAATCAATTTCTATTAACTTGAACTTGACCAGCACCAGGTGATGGCTGCATTCATTGCTTTGATGCCTTTGTCTGGTTTGTTCATTTTAACCGGGATGTATGTATACTTTTGACCTTGTGTATTTATGAACACTTAGAGTAAAATTCTAACTTGTATATCTGATTCTTCAGTGATGATCTCAGTCCACTTTGGAAAAAAAAACAAAAAAAACAACACCATTTACACGTCCATTCAGTTAGTCCATATTTACTCTTTTTATTCAGATCCCTCTAGTTCTGCTTCACAATGCAGTTTAATCTGATCTGATCATGTTAGCTTGCTTCACCAGTTTTGGACTTGTTGCCCCGATCGTCCTGCTGTGGAAGTGGCATGACAAGCGGGGGGGGGGGGGGACACAGCAGCTAATATTTGCTGCAGTGCAGCCCTGAAACTCTGACCCTGAAAACTTGGGCAGAGCACAGAAGGTTCCTCCGCTGGTTCTGTGTCTGAGGCAGCAAGCGGAGTGCTTGAGCCTCTGGTCTCGTAGGGAGTGGACCGAGGCGTCAACAGACACTGTTACACGACGGACCGTGTGAATCACGTATCTGTCCTTTCTTGTGTTGCCATGTCTGAGCTGGACTTAAAGCTCAAGACAGATGACAGGAAATACAGACGATGACGAAAATAGAGAAATTCTTCCACACGAGGAGAAACGCTGTACAGGTTTTGTTGAAGCTAACGCTCATTTCTCACAAAACACAAACTGATCATTTGTCCCTGAAGATGATCAATTTAACTCCTCCTTTTTACCTCTGTTTCCTTCTACCTTTCCCACCTGCCCTGGATACGTGAAGGAAGGTAGTAGGAGACAGGATGATGTTCTGTAATGGGAAAAATATTAGCTGGATCCACTAAAAGGGGGATTCTGTGGAATTTCCTTGCAGTACCTCACTTCTTTAACACCGTGCTTGAATAAAGAGAGCAGAGTTCAGACGGTTTCCTGGAAGCTTATGGCCAGTCAAACCACTGAGGTGCACTGGTTTGTCTTGCACTGCACTGCAACACAGAACACACTGAGCCTGAGTGCATAGTAATATTCACTGGATATATAAGAGTTTTATCTTCTGTAGCACTTTGCTTTTACAAGAGACAGCTACTGTGGTCAGAATCAGATCCACTCAACATGTTCACATTTACATGTGATTTCCATGTAAATCACAGTGAGTGATTTACATGGAAAGGTAAATCATAGTAAATCTAACCAATCTTTAATGTTAATAAACGATGGGACCTGATCATTATCAGGAGGAATTATAATTGTATTTTTGAGATGGAAAATTTTCCTTTAGACTGCGTTACTCAAACTATGAAAACGTTTTTATTTCATTTTTTTCCCCCCATGTTGCCATTTGCATTGATGACATAGATCAGGGGTGGGCAACTCCAGGCCTCAAGGACCGGTCTGCTGCAACTTCTAGATGTGTTTCTACTTCAACACACCTGAGTCAAATCATGAGATCATTAGCAGAACTCTGGAGAACTTGACTGCATTTAGGAGGTGATTCAGCTATTTGATTCAAGTATGTTGGACCAGGGAGGGAAACAGTTGCAGGACACTAGCGCTGGAGGTCTGGCATTGCCCACTCCTGTATGACATAGATGCTGAAATAGTGGAGGGTTCTGCTAGTGAAGGGTTCCAGTCCTGATTCTGAGTTTATGAGCTGATCTAGTGGAGTGAAGCTGCTGCTCACACCCACTCAGCAAAGCCCTTGTGTAAAAAAATCGGAGGTAGATATGAGCTTTTGGACAAACGATGGAACGACTGAAGACTTCTCATTTCTGCATCAAAGGTTGGATTTAAGACGGTTTAATTTCACAAGAGGACCACGTTTATATTCACATCGCGGGGATTGACGATGTTTTTTATGATTAAGCGCAGTGAAGACAGAGATACATTTGATGTATATTAAAGACATGAACTGGATTTATGTCAGATCCTGTAATGAGTTAAACTCCATCTATCAGCCTGGAGGTGGATCGGAACTCGACTCGTCTTGCAGGTTTAAAAATCACATTTAAATGAGTTTTGTAGGTGAAATATTAATGTTTTATTTGCATTGTTATGACACTTGACTTAATGTAGTGTTTGATTGTTGATTCTATGTTGCATGACTTTGTGTTTTTGTGTTTATTATGTAAAGCACTTTGAAATGGCTTGCTGCTGAAATGTGCTATACAAATAAAATCTGATTGATGCAGTGGCTCCACTGGCCAATCATCTAATGAAGGAAGCTCATGTGGAGTCATAAGGGAGGGTCGGAACAGTAAATCTAGACCTATGCTTCTAGACTCAGTTCTTTCTTCAACAGAAGCAGCAGCCATAAAACTCTGAAGGTCACAGTGAGGGCCACAGCCATGAATACCTGCAGCTGATGGCTGTGAAGGTGGTGCTGTGGGTGGAGATGGCAGGAAGATTATGTTTGGAAATGAAGCAGGAAGTGATACTAACAGAAATAAATCGCATACATGTTCTCTAGATCTTTGTGTTTTTGAGCGAGAGCTCGCCTTTCTCCTCTGTGCTTCTGCAGACCCTTCCTCTCTGTTCTCCTCTTCCTCCGTCAGCTTCTCCACGACTGTCGCTTCCTGCCCACACAGTGGGACTGTGGCTTCGTTAGTATATGGGTGGGCACAGCAGAGGCAATCCATCAATCTACCAAATCTGGACACACACACACCCATGTACTCTGCTTCCTCTTCTTCTCTTCTTCCATCATCTCTGTCCAAAGATAGATTCAAGCTTTTCTGTTTTTTTTTTTTTCCCCACCAAAGCTGAACCTCGTGGGCCTCCCACCTCTGAATCTGCTCGCTCTGTTCTCTTGTTAACATCCACTCAACTATGCAGGGTGTATTTCTTTTGCCTCTCATGCAATATTTGGGATCTATTCAGCTCAGCTAAAATATTTACCGTGCAGAAAGGCTGGCAGCAGAGAAATGCATCAGGGAGACGAGCTGGAGGAAATGAGGCTTTTATTTCTGTAACCAAATTCCCATAAAAGATCTGGTCCTACCTACAACGTTTTCATGCTGATGCTCAGGAAAACGCCTCTCTCTGCAGTTTGTCATCACAGACAATGTTTAAACTCCTGTCAGGTGTCTCAGTTCTAATGTAAGCCGTGAGCCTCAGACTGTAAAGTTGAGGGTTGGCATTAGTTACCTTCTGGTCTGGGGAATATTTTCTCTACAAAACTGAACCAAAACGTTAAGTAAAACAGGAAACCGAGTTGTTTTTTGTTTTTTTTTTGTCTCATTTTCTGCAGACGGCACACAGCTGATGTTAGAGATTGGAGAGGTGATGCAGACTACCGTCAGCCAATCAGAACGGTGCAATTTAGCCAACAGCAGGGGGCGTGTTTCTCCCTGTTTTCAGGCGGCTCTCTGCTTACTGATAAACAGCCAGTCCAGGTCCAGTGATGACTTCAGGTTACTGTTGCAGTCAGTTTAGATTCCGTCTGTCAACAGGGTTCTGATCTGATCTGATCTGGACTTGAAGCTTTCTTTGTGATGAGCTCTACTGGAGACGGTTTTTATTCTTCTGCATGCTGTTTTTCTTTCACAGTCCTGAAAAGCTGATTCTATAGCTGGAGGTCAGTGGAGAGGTTTTCCTCTCCACTGTCGCCACATGCATGCTCAGTATGAGGGATCGCTGTAAAGTTACTGTTGGTGCCTACAGATGCAGATCTCTGATTTCAGGATGCTTGGGCCTCTACCCGTCAGAATCACAGCAAGAGCAGAAAAACAAATGTAGATTTTAGTGCCTTCATTCCTTGGTGTCTGTCCGCCCGTGCTCTTTGATTGCTATGGTTACAGCCAGATATCCCTCAGCCCTGACCGGCTCTCTGCCCAGGGATCCAATGATGCTTCCTGGGCTGAATGGAGGTTTTGTTGGGCCTGGTGTTGGATCCAGAAGTTTTGGATCAGGCCCTGACTTAGCAAAACGCTAGGAGGAATAATGTCACTGAACAAGTTGACCTAAAGCATTACTCTGTTCTGGGCAGCCATCTTGTTCTGCATGAGTCCAGAAGACGCTCATGTTACGGTTCAGAGTCAAAGTTATAACTGAAGAACGTGTGGAATCCTCAGCCTGCTGCATCAGGATGAGGAGGATGGGAAGTATTTCTGAAGAGTATAAAGCGATCAGGTTGTGACACCACATCAGTGTTGAAACACACTGCGTCTCATTATGAAAACCATTACATGTTTGAACAACATATTAGTTTCTTGGTTATTTGCTACTCAATAGCCCAGCCAATCATCCACTGTTAACCCTGGCTAATTATATCTTGTATTGTGTCTATGCATGGTTTGTAAATAAGCCCTCAGTAAACCCCCCTGTTTTCTTTTATTTAGAGGTGCGTTTCATTCGTTCGTATCCTCTGTGTTTTTCTGAAATAAAACCGCCACCACTGTATGCGTCACATGTCTAAAACCTCCTTTATTAGTGTTTCTGGTTCTACCTGAAGGCTTCAGACCGTTTCTCAACGCTGACTGGGAATTAGAAGACAAAGAGGATGCCCAAATTTGGGATGTGCCGTTAACAGGATGGTTACCTAACCTTTTCAAAGAGAGAACAAAGCGTGAGAGCTCTGTGATGCTGTTTTCTATGTGTAGGTGGTCTTGCCCACTTCTGATTATTAATAGTGTTGGACATTCAGAGCCGAACCGAATCTGTTTGCAGACACATGAACTGAGCTTTGACTCTCAAACTGAAGTCAGAGGAGCCAGGTGTCTCAGTAATGTGTGTGTGTGTGTGTGTGTAGGACAGAAGGTCCTGCTGCTGCTGTCCTCATTTGCAGCTGAATTCAGAGTGTGTGAACAGGCTTCTGTAGTGTTCCAGAAGAAGGAAGGATCATTTTGTGACAGTCTCTGTGTCCTGCTCCTCAGTGACAGCGCGCTCCAGTTGTGGCCGGTGGGCATGGTTCTGAAGGGCAGCTCAGAGGCGCTGTGTCCCCCCCCATCTCTGGAGCTGTGCCCGTCCTGCAACAAGAGCCAGCCCCCCCCTCTTCTGGGCTCCAGCTCACAGCCACACGACGGAGTCATTTCTGAGGACAAGGAGCCCATCAAATACGGCGAGCTCATCATCCTGGGGTGAGGTCATGCAGCGGACACTTTCACCAAGCGCTTTTTCTCATGACAGATTCTTGAGTCGAGTCCGAGTGGCTGACTAGTCTAGGTTACCATGAGACTGGGCTTCCAGAAACAGACCAATCACCTCACAGGATGCTATGAGATCCTGATTGGACGTAGGAAACCCTGTGCAGCTCAGTGGGAATGTTCAGTCTGTGTTAACGTTATTATAAGTGTCATTAACTATATTTGATATGAGTTTGATGTCAGTGAGGCCTGATGAAGTGGCAGCAACTATTTTCTTCACACAGGATTGGAATGAGATTTGTTTATGACATAATCCTGTCATAAACATAATATAATGTTTATGACAAAAGTCATAAACATAATAAATCTTATGAACAGGAAGGAGTCTTCATGAATGTTTATGACTTTTGTCAAAGTGTCATTCAGTAAATAATTCCACTTTTAGTGCAACTTTGCATTAAAAGTGGAATTATTCACCGAATGACACTTTATGACAAAAGTCAAACATTCATGAAAATGTCCTTCATGTTCATGACGGTGTCATGTCTTATGCACATCCCTTCAAATAAAATATTACTAAAATGAGTTTTGGGTTTAGATTAGAGGGCAAATTGAAGAAGTAAATTGTTCAGATGATGAAGGAGACAGCTGAGCACTGGGCTGACTGGGAGGTTCAGAAAAGGTTCCATGATGTGAATCCCAGCGTGGTGGTTGGGTCTGCTGCCACTAACCTGATGTGTGTAACTTTGGACTTTGGGAGGATACCGTTACTCTGATACCCGGAGACAAATTCACGCTGCACCGTTTCTTGCAGGAACAGAAACCTGGATCTTATTGCTGCAGTAAATGTATCTAAAACTACATTATATATTCAGTAGAAATGATGATGGTTTTCCTATAAGTCATTCTTTAGATTGTTGTTTTATTTCCGTAGTGGAAGCCTGTTGTAACAGAATCACTGTGACTAGCAGGTTTGAGGATTAATTTGACATTTTTTGGAGCATTTCTATAATCTAAAGGTATTTGATACATCTTCCTGCTTGCACATATGAAGTTTATTGTTTGAAAATGAGACGTACTGTATGGTCATTTAAATGATTCAGATATATAAAACAACTGCTGTGTTTGACATTCAGTATCTGGCTGGAGGTGATTAATGTAGGAAAACAAAATATTAAACCTTAAAGTCTAAATCTTGTGCATAAATAGGAAACGATGGACAGATGATGTAACAACCTGATTTATTTTTATTTAAGTTTACCACAGCCTGAACTCGAATAGCTTTCACCCTGTTATGTTTTAGCACTTTGGACTAATGACTATTTTTCTGTGAAATGCCTTGATATGTTGTGAATTGGTGCTATAGTAATAAACTGATTTGAACTAAACTCAATAGCAGTACTATCATCAATGTAAATCTCTTGTTCTTACTCTTCCCAGCCACAATGGGTCACTGGCAAATGGTGACAAAGGTCGTAGAAGAAGTCGCATTGCCCTTTATCAGAAACCTAAAGCCAATGGGGTCAAACCGGATGTTATCCACGACGTCTCAACACCACTGGTGTCAAAGGTAGTTACCCTAAAATGTTCTTTCTCCGCCAAAGAAATATCAGTGGGACACATCACAATACCAAGCAGTGACCTTTGGCCTTCCTGTTGGCAGGCTGTCAGCAACAAAAGCCAGCACAGCATCTCCTACACACTGTCACGGAGCCACTCTATCATTGTGGAGTACACACAGGACATCGACACAGATATGTTTCAAGTAAGTTCTTCTAACACACACCATTTTCCTGACGCATGCTACGTTGTGGGGACCCACACATGTTTGCGCAGCTATCTTTGCGGGGACTTTCCATTGACTTCCATTCATTTCTACAGCCTAAACCTTACCCTTACCCTTATCCTAACCCTAACCATTACATACCTAACCCTAACCCTAATCAAAACTCAATTCACACCTCAGTTCTAAATCTGACCCCTGATCCAAAAACAGCTTTTCCCCTTGTGGGGACCAGGCCTCAGTCCCCACAAGGAGCAGTGTCCCCACAAGGTATTAGAAACAAACGCGCGCACACACACACACACACACACACACACACACACACACCACACCCTACACACACACACACACACACACACACACGACCCCTCACATTTTTTAAGTATGCAAGTATGTTTATGGACATTCTAACAGGATTACTTCTGTTTTCGATTCCGTTTTCTGAATGGAAACGCTACACCTGGTCAACCTGTTTTGGGATTTTTTTTTAAAGAAAATAAAATTCTCAGGTTTGTGTGGAGGATGGGAAGTGTGTGTGTGTGTGTGTGTATGTTAAACAGTTACATTTTAGGACTGTGGGAGGAAGTCAGTACCTCGAGAAAACTTGCAGAAAGATTGGAACCCAGAACCTTTCTACTGCAAGGCAGCAATGCTACCAACTGCACCACCGTGCAGCTCCAAACAAAGAGTCATTCTGTACTAAATTAAATTGTGTATCAAAACAAACATGAATCTAGGGCTCATAAAAACAGTTTTTTTTGTTCTTGTGTCTGGATGTAGTCAGTAGTTGCCCTGTAAAGGATCTGACTCTGGTCATTTTGCAGTATCGGTTGCTATGGATTCATACGTCTTTCTGCTCCGTCAGCTACAGTCTGGTCACGCCTTTGTTGAAGTTTACCTGTTATTATTACTGACCACATTAGCCTCAGCGCCTTTACAAAAACAACTTAACTAGTTCCAGAGCAAAACAAAACACTCAGAACTTTGTACCTGGAAACCCGGATGGAAGAAACTGAATGTTTTGCAGCACAGCTGCTGGAAGAAATACGACAGCTTGGGTCAATGAACGCTGCAAAAACACAAAATCTTACCAAGTATTTTAGGTCTGTTTTCTCGCTTAGTTTTATTACGCTTGAAATAAGTTATGATAAAACAGTGTTACCAGTTACTTGTGTCACTTACAAGTAACTTTTCAGCAAGAAGTAAGAGCTTGTTTAAATCAGTAATTCCTTAATAATGATTAGAAATGTTCTAGTTCCATTGGCAGTTTAAAGTAAGATTCAATTTAATTTATAAAGCCCTTTTTCTCTCCAATTGAAATCTCAAAGCACTCATTCACACACAAGCTACTGGACTATGGCCATATCTGACCAACACCATCAGGTCAGGTGGGCTCCCACCATCACTTATTTCACTTTATTCTACCTAGAAAATGGGAAAAATGTCTTAAGTGAAATAATCTGCGAATGGAACTAGAATTTTTTCATAAATATGAAGGAATTACTCATTTAACCAAGCTCCAATTTCTTGCTGAAAAGTTCATCTTACTTCATGTGTTCTAAGATATTTGTGGTAGAAACCAGATAAAAATACTTGATCAGATTTTTTGCAGTGATGTGGCCAGTTTGACGATTTCCACACAAATGGGTATTTTTGAATTCAATTTTTAGTCAGTTATGTCAAAATAACGATTATTTAGAAAACTAGTTTTGAGTACTTTTTTTTTATGTGATTGATGAAGTTGCAAAATAAAATAGGAAACAGTGATGTAGGTGTAGTGGGCTGCCTGGGCGAAGCCGGTTCTTGGCTTCATGTTTCAGTCATGATAAATTTGTCTCTGTGATGACAATGACCTCTGTCTGGCTTCCCTCAGATCGGCAGATCTACAGAGAGCATGATTGACCTTGTGGTCTTGGACACGGCAGGCAGCAGCGCTCACGGTGCGGGTGCAGCATGGGAGGGAGGTGGTGAAGGTCAGTCAGCCCAAAGCACCATCTCTCGCTACGCCTGCCGCATCATGTGTGAACGCAGTGCTCCCTATACGGCCCGCATCTACGCTGCTGGCTTTGACTCCTCCAAAAACATCTTCCTAGGGGTCAGTTTCTGCCTTTCTCCTGGTAAAGCAGAAGTCAAAGAATATCTGTTTTTAGATACCGGAATATTTCTCTTCATTGCCAAAGTTTGAATTACATTAAATGTAGAAAGAGAATGGCAACATTTGCAGTTTTAGCTATATCCCGACAGTGTGTGTGTGTGTCAGGAACGGGCTGCCAAATGGAGGACCTCGGACGGCCTGATGGACGGCCTTACGACCAACGGGGTTCTGGTGATGCACCCGGCCGGAGAGTTTGTGTCTGAACCTGCTTCAGGTGTGTGGAAGGAAATCTCAGTGTGTGGTAACGTGTTCGACCTGAGGGAGACCCGCTCAGCCCAGCAGAGGGGGAAACTGGTGAGATGATGAATACAAACCACTGCCTCTGATTACCTGTGCATGTAAAACCAGATACACTTTATAAAAACTGTTTTTCTCACTCGCTGAAATGATCTCAGATGGAAATTTCAGTCATGATGACCACATTTATTTTAATTTACAACAAAACATAAGTGATTAGTTTTTTCAAACTCAAATGTTTGCATATGTAACCGATTAGTGTAGCTTACGAATAGATAGGTTGAGAACCTTAGAATTTTAAATGCTGTAATTACAATTAGTTTTCTTTCTAAGTTCAAAAAGGAGGATAATAAGCACAAACAACCATATTATCAAGAATAATGAACAGACTGTTTAATACAAAATTTAAATAAAATATTATTGTACAATTTTGTTTCAACATAAAGTGCCCTTGTTATATCAGGTAGTGTGTTTTCTTTTAGTTCAGATTCCTTATTGTTCAGTTCCTTTCTTTAGAAGCTCTTTAGTTCAGTATTTGCAATTCAAATCAGTCAGTCCATCCATCCATCCATTATCTTCCGCTTATCCAGGTCGGGTCGTCAGGATAGCAGCTTAAGAAGGGAGGTCCAGACTTCCCTCTCCCCAGCCACTTCTTCCAGCTCCTCCAGGGGAACCCCAAGGCGTTCCCATGCCAGCCGAGAGACATAGTCCCTCCAGCGTGTCCTGGGTCTTCCCCGGGGCCTCCTCCCGGTGGGACATGACCAGAACACCTCACCAGGGAGGCGTCCAGGAGGCATCCTGACCAGATGCTCGAGCCCCAACTGGCTCCTCTCGATGTGGAGGAGCAGCGGCTCTACTCTGAGTCCCTCCCGGATGACTGAGCTTCTCACCCTATCTCTAAGGGAGAGCCCAGCCACCCTACGGAGGAAACCCATTTCGGCCGCTTGTATCCGAGATCTCGTTCTTTCGGTCATGACCCAAAGCTCATGATCATAGATGAGGGTAGGAACGTAGATCAACCGGTAAATCAAGAGCTTTGCTTTTTGACTCAGCTCTCTCTTCACTACGATGGACCGGTACAGCGCCCGCTTCACAGCAGACGCTGCACTAATCCGCCTGTCGATCTCCCGCTCCCTTCTTCCCTCATTCGTGAACAAGATCCCGAGATACTTGAACTCCTCCACTTGAGGCAGGACACCCCCCCTGACCCGGAGAAGGCACTCTACCCTTTTCCAGCTCAAGACCATGGCCTCGGATTTGGAGGCACTGATCCTCATCCCGGCCGCCTCACACTCGGCTGCGAACCGCTCCAGTGAGAGCTGCAGATCACGTCCTGATGAAGCCAACAGGACCACATCATCTGCAAAAAGCAGAGATGCGATCCTGAGGCCACCAAAACGGATCCCCTCAACACCTCGGCTGCGCCTAGAAATTCTGTCCATAAAAGTAATGAACAGAATCGGTGACAAAGGGCAGCCCTGGCGGAGTCCAACCCTCACCGGAAACGAGCCCGACTTATTGCCGGCAATGCGGACCAGACTCTGACACCGGTCATACAGGGACCTGACAGCCCGTATCAAAGGGCCCGGTACCCCATACTCCCGGAGAACCCCCCAGTCAGTCAAGTCTTTGTCAAATGGCCATGTGTTTCTTTGGATCCAAAATCTTATCTAGTGCAAAGCAGGCAGCGGATCCAGCAGTCCCAGGTCTTGGGTTGAAACCTGGAGCTCAGCAATTCAATCCAGGCCTGCGGTGCTGTGCAGCTGGACAATCTTCAAAGTTGAATGTGGTTCTAAAAAAAAAAAAACAACCGGAAAAAATCACAGTAAAAATGGATTTTACTGCAAGGATCAGGTCACTTATCTACTTTTGTCAACCGTTACCGGAATTCATCAAAATTTATCATATAGTTCTTTTATCTGCATCTTCTATCTGCAGCGGTTTCTTCTTCTTCTCCTAATTTTGTCTGCTGTCTAAACCAGAGTGTAATTCACAAGCCACCTGCTGGCGGTTTCTGGTAGCAAAAGAAAACCCAAAATTAAAATATAAACTGATTTGCTGGTTGCATTAAATAAACAAAACAAAATCCAATAGAAATAAAATACAAAATACTATTAACAATAGTATCACACATAGAAACTATGAGTTAAATGGAGGAACCACTTGTGTTTTGGGTCAGGGGTGAGCATCAGCATGTATTGCTGTGAAATGTTCAACGAAGCCTGAGGTCCAAAGAAGACCTTGAGCTTCTTCAGATGCTGGCTGAAGCTGGAAACAAGAGTTCAGTTTTCCTCAGTGTGAAGAACCAGGAACAAACATGAACTGAAAAACCTCAGAAGTTTTCACTGAAAAATCACCAAAAGAAACTTTATTACAATTCACAAGTGAACAGAGGCCAAGACCTTAATTATAGCTATAAATATATATAATCCCCAAATTATTCATAATTATTTCTATTCAACCAAGACGTTTGATTCTGATCAGGAAAAGAAATGACAATTGAAAGAGTATCCATTTTTAACAATAATCAGTTTCTATTAATTTATTTGCAATGGCATGTCATAAATTGTTGACTTTACAGTAATCACACCCTCCTTGTATGTTTTCAATAATTTATTCTTGGTGACTAACTCTAAGCAGTTGGAAGGTCTCTGTGCTATCACCCTAATTTTTACTGCCCTCAACTTCTGCAAAACATTAATACCGAGTTAAAACAAACATGTTGGTCAAATTAAAGATTACTTTAAACCTGCCAGAGTTACGGATAACTGTGACCATAACTGTGGTTTATAATGCAGACCTTGAAAAGATGCATCTAAACTGAGTTGACCATTCCCCTACAGCAAAACAATCAGTTCTAAACGCCTTTAGGACGATGCAGGGATACGATTAAGAAGATTATTGGTGTTGGAACAGAAAATCAGACAGTGATGCTCTTTTCTAACAATGTTTTTCTACCTCTTTGTCTTCCTCTGGTCTTGTTTCAGGTTGAAAACGAGTCAAACATTCTCCAGGATGGTTCTCTCATCGACCTGTGTGGGGTCACCCTGCTTTGGCGGACTCCTGCCGGACTGCGCCACATTCCCACCCTCAAGCAGCTGGAGTCCCTTCGGCAGGAGCTGAACGCCGCTCGCCCCCAGTGTCCCGTTGGCTTTAATACCCTGGCCTTCCCCAGCCTGGCCCAGCGCGAGGTTGTCGACAAGAAGCAGCCCTGGGTCTATCTCAACTGTGGCCACGTGCACGGATACCACAACTGGGGCAATCACAAGGAGACGGGGCCCACCAGCCCAGGGGGCACAGCACCAGCCAGCACTGGTGAGAGAGAGTGTCCAATGTGCAGGAGGGTGGGCCCCTATGTGCCTTTGTGGTTAGGCTGTGAGGGTGGATTGTACTTGGATGCCGGCCCCCCCACACATGCCTTCTGCCCCTGTGGCCATGTGTGCTCTGAAAAGACGGTAGAGGGATGGAGCCAGATCCCTCTGCCCCACGGCACGCATGCCTTCCACGCTGCCTGTCCCTTCTGCGGTACTTGGCTGACAGGGGAGCAGGGCTACGTCAAACTCATCTTCCAGGGGCCCGTCGACTGAGGCTCACATACACACACACACACACACACACACAGGAGCCTCTCCCATGATGAAGGACTTTAGTGAATGACTGACTAAGGACTGTGTTCTTGAGCAAAAATGTGAATGTGCTGATGTATAGGAAGATGACTCCTTCTGTGATAAAAACTAAAAGCAATAGTAGATGCCAAGGCTTTGAATGGAAGAGCTGTCTGGAGAAAATGTAAATAAATAGTGTTTAAATAATGTTGAAATAAATGTTTAATGTTGAAATAAATGTTTAAATAAATAATGTTTAAATAAATGAGTTGAATCATGGTCTTTTAATATCATTTGCTCTGTGCTACCCTTGAGTAAGTGGGTCCACTGAGGCAGACTGCCTGGATGAAGTAACCTGGTCCAGCTGTGGGACGTACAGAGGACAGAATGTCAAACCTGAAGGGGAAAGAAAAAATAGGGACATAGTAAAATTATGGTGTAACAGGACTTGGCACACTGGAACATCTTATGTGACAAAATACACATTTCTATTATGATTTTATTTTGTTTTCCAGGAACTACCACACTGGTACACTGCTTCCATTTCAATGGCTGCTGTTTCAGTCAAGAATGGGAAACTGGATATTTCCAACAGCATTCGGAAACTAATTATGGTACATCTCACTTTGTAAACAGTAAGTTCAGATTTCTGTGTCTCTGAGCCCTGCCTTATGTGGTGCCTGTTAAGGTACATAAATTAACAGCAATGTTTTGGTTTACTCAACTTGTCATGAGGAAAAAAAAAAAGTAGGTTAATTTTTCAAGGAACCCTAATTAAATTTTTTTTTTAAAAGTTAAATTTTTAATTCAACCTAATTATTGGGTTAGTAAATAGAATTTTTTGTTTGGAAATTAAATGTTAAATCTTGGAGCTAAATATTTAGCTTGCTAACTAAATATTTATCTTGTGAATTATTTGGAGCTGTGACATTTATAAATGTATTAATGGCACGATCAAAATATGACTTTGAAAAATGAACCTGTTTTTTTCTCCAAAATGAAACATAAAGGGAACTGGTGCAGACAGCGCCCCCTTCAGACTGAGCAAGTACCACCAGGAGCTGCTGCAGCAGCTGGGTTACACACACACACCCACACACACACACGTTTGCGCTGCCATTTTTGTGGGGACTTTCCATTGACTTCCATTCATTTCTACAGCCTAAACCTTACCCTTAACCATCTCCTAAACCTAACCAAAACTCAATTCCCAACCTGAGTCCTAAATCTGACCCCTGACTCAAAATCAGCGTTTCCCCTTGTGGGGACCAGGCTTCAGTCCCCACAAGGAGGAGTGGGTCCCCACAACGTAGCATGCGTCAGGAAAATGGCCCCCACAAGGTATTAGAAACAAACGCGCGTGCACACACACATTAAATCAACACAGGCTGAATAAACCAACATATTGCTGTTAATTCTTTACTATATAACTTTACAATCTGCACCCCATAATAGCACCTGCACACAGGGACATGTGACACAGCTTGTTATCCTGTGTTACTAAAAATAACTGAAGGTCACCTGCAGCCCCCTCAAACCCCTGCAGAAGGACAGCGAGCGCACGACTCTTAAAGCTTGATATTGTTCCAACTTATGCCCTTCCATATATCTAATGCAGGGGTGTCATAGTCAAATACGCCGAGGGCCAAAAAACCAAATTTGCTACAAGCCGAGGGCCGGACTGGTTCAATGTTTATTAAAACATATTGAAATGATTGTACATAGCCTATTGAACCAAGACCTAACACAGTGTATATTATTTAATATTTAAATGAATAAAGAAATATTTTGTTATGACTCTGTCAGTAACCTCAAGGGAAAACATTTTCAACAGGCAAACAGACAAAAAAATAAATTGCTTTGGAAAACAAAATGTTTCTTAATATCAAGATAAATATATAAATTAAAGTGCATTATAAACTGAAATGCATTATTGTGCTGCTCTATGATGTCCATATTCTTGTCTTTGTGTGTTTCTGAGAAGCTTGATAGATTATATACTTTCATTACAGCCACACAGAAGTCCCACAGGCAGTGATGGCATAGTTACTTTAAAAAAGTAACTTTAATCAGATTACTTATTACTTCTTGAAAAAGTAACTAAGATTACTGATTACGTGATTTGGAAAGTAACTAAGTTAGAGTAAAAGTAATTGTTTTAGTTACTTTCAGCAATTGCTGACAACAACAACACTCTACCGCCTGTGAAAATCACATTGATCTTTGCCAATACTTAATTATAAGTTATTTTATAATGGTAACATCAACAATGTGTCTCCAGTTATATGGTTGAACTGGAGGGGAGAATTTTTAGTAAATCTTCATTTATCACTTTTTTCCGGTTGTTTCAGTGACACTGTGGGTTTTCCAGTCTTTAACAGAAGATACCAACAATTTTGTCCACATGTGAATGTTGTGCATGAATGGACACATAAGTGTCCATAAATACATGGTGTGTGTGTAAAGTTAAGTAGTTGATATGTGAGGACATTGTGTGTGTTTGAGATGAGTGAACTTTGATCAGGAAGTTCACCAATATGAGCTCATATCTCTGGATCTGAAAACCCTCCTGGGTCTGAAGAGCCATCAGCCACATGACCAGAGACGTCTGGATAGAATAAGAGCAGAAAAGATTATGTGAAAAACTGAAAACACTGCAAGAATAGTAAAGAGAAACACTTAAAATGCAAGATATAATATATTCAATAATATGTTTATATTTCATATTTCTCTCCAGCCTTGTCAGTTTTCCTGTTTTCCTAATTTTATCAGAATATTTTCCTCCTGTCTCATCTTTTATCAGTCTGCCACTATTCTAAAACAGAGACATAATATCATCACAATCCCCCCCAAAAACATTAGAACGTACATATGACGAACTGAAAATGTACAATTAATAAATAAAATTAGATTAGTTTTCTTTTAGAATTTGGTTATTTTGAGATGAGGAGCTGAATTCTTCCTAGTAAAATATTAGGATAAATATTAACCTTTTTCATCAGCTGATAAAATCTCAAAAATGCCATATTTAGCAAAAATAAACAATAAAAAATGTTTGGACTAAACAAACCATCAGTTTCAGTTCATGCTCCTCTTCATTCAGTTTTATTGTCACCGAGTGATTCCATTTATTGTGAGAAACTTTACATGTATAAAATCATATCTAGCTTGGAAAATAAAACCCGATGATCACCAGTTAATTCCAAAACATCTTCTTTTACGATGAGCTTATTTTAACCTTCCTGTTACTATTTCTCTCACTCTGGCTAATTCTGTAGCTGTTCATTGTGCTCTCGTCTTATTGTGTTACTAAAAGCTTAGTTTTATTTCACCGTGAACCAAATCTTTATTGGGGGTTAGCCATAAAGATTTAGCCTCAATAAAGATGAGCCCAGTTCAAACAAAACATGTTTCACACATACCGTGTCAGGTCAGCTGCTCAAAACTCGAGCTCTCTTCTTCCAGCGAGTTGTCTTTTCTGGCAGCGCGCGCGAGAAGGACCCAAATACACCTCTCTGCATTGGCGCGCGCTGCTCTTCTTGATTTTTATTGGCGGTTGGCTATGACGCTCTACCTCTTCTCTGTAACGTTAACAGTAGCGCGAGCAGCTACCATAACTGCTGTTGTTGCGCGCAACACGGTCACTCACGCTTTCTACTCCCTGCCGAGTCGGTGGAAAAGGGGCAATGGAGTCTCCGGCTACCGCAATAACGATATATAGGAAACTTTCGCCCCCCCCCCCCCCCCCCTCATTCACAAAATACTAAAATCGGGGACATCTGGACAACCAATTGTAAGGCCATGAAATCTGGATTTTGATGACAGTCGTGCTAGCAGTGGGAGCAAAAGCGCGTATGAAAGGTCCTGTGGGTTTTATTTGCCATGTCAGCAGTGATTAACCGAGAAGATGTTCCCTGCACACAGGTAAGCGACTCCAGGCAGAACAAAGCAAGGACATCAGTGACAGGGACCCTTCTGTTACCCACAGAGTTAGAGAGTTCAGACTGGATTTCCAATCATTGTTTTTCAGAATTTTATTACATACATCTTTTTAATATGTACAGAAAGAGACATGATCAAACTCTGCAGTAAGACAAAACCAATGGGGACAAGCCAAACAAGACAAAAAAATAACGGCTATTACCTGGTGTTTTTTTTAACCAACACCGTCTAATGAGTGCCTTTGCTGCATTTAACTATTGAAAAGCAATAAAGAATTGTGCAAACGACACAGAATACCCCCTTAACCAAAACAATCCAAAGTGAAAAGTAAAAAAAAAAAAGTCAATGCAGACCACATTCATGAGGAACCCCCCACCCCCCACCCTTTGTATTTAACCCTACCTTCCATTTAGTAAACAATATAGGATTCAATGAATACACCAAAACCAGCAGCCTAGAATACAAAGACTGACTGAAAATATGGACATGTAATCAAAGCCCAAACTTCCATGTGTGAGAGTTAGACAAAGCTTTATTCATGATTTCTAGTTGTGCATCTACATGTGAGAACGGCGTGATGCTGTGATGGGGAGGGGTACCCACCGACTGCTCAAGCTTTATTCAACCTGACAGAAACCCCACCCCAGATGGTGACAGGCGGCCAGCAACAGCGCTGAACCAGAGCAGTTGGTGCCTTTGACCACTAGGGGTCTCCTACGTCCAGGTGTTTCTGGGTAGCATCAGCTGTGGGATGGAATGGAAGGGAAAATCAGGGAGTTCATATCCGGTCAGCAAGCCAAGACCAGTCAGTCCCTGAAACTCCAGAGGAAGTTGCCAAGGATGAAGCTAACAGCATCACAACCACTAAGAGAAGGAGACAGGAGCTCTGGAGGACAATGGCAGAAAACCTCCAGTTCTAGTTTACAGCAGGAGGATCAGTGCTGCTAGAAGACAGTTCACTTATTGCAGAGGGACGCCGGTTCCCCCCTTTCTGGTTCCCCTAAAGTCCACTAAGACATGGCTATCAGTTCTAACATTGCTCAGAGCTCTTGGCTTGGAAACAGACTCCTAACCCTCTGATGCTACAATACCAACATGAGAGTGAGAACTGGTGAGTCCAGCTGGAATGTCCTCTGGTCCGTTCAAACTCCTCCTAGGTCCTCGGGTCTTGCTGTTAAAGCTTCCTACAATAGACTGAAAAAACTTCTGACCCCAACTCTCCAGGTGGATCACCTCCAGATAATTATCATCTAACAAGATTAGACAAAAGTGTGATGTATCTAATATTAACCACCAAAAGGTGGGCAGCTGGAAGTTAAATAGGAAGGTTTGGCTGCCCAAGATAACTGAACTCTATAAATGATACACATATGTGAATGAGCGTGAATAGTTATCATGCTGTTTTCTCAAAACGATCACAGGTCATTTGACGAGAGACTATGGTTCAACAGCTGTGACCCAAACAACTGAGTCGGAGAGATCGTCTCGGCAACACTGCCGCAGGCACATCTGTAGCTTCACGTGTTATCCATAAATCTTACTGGACCGATATCAACAAAACTCCAACAATAATGAAGCTGATGATGTGCTTTCCCCTTCTTCTAATGCTATACTCTATAAGGAATAACGCCACCTGCTAACAGAAACACTTAGTGTCTCGATGTTCAGACATCAAGGAAAAGCTAATGCCATAGATTCCAGTCTCCACTGGACCTGGGCGGATAAGGGTGGATGGCACCATCCTTATCCGTCCAAGCCCAGTTGAGAGGTGTACGCTGAACACTGAAGGTCAAGGTTTTACCCCAGCTGACCCCAACTCTCCAGGTGGACCACCTGGATCTGTGTGTGTACTCCTCTGTCAGTATATAGACTGAGGGATGTTAGCATGTAGCTAAAACATGAGTTGAGATGTCAGCAGACATTTAAGGCCCCAAATGTTGGAAATGAATGTTTGTACAGCAGGCTAGGAGGAAGCTAACGAAGAGGCTGCCTGAGAGAGCGCCATCTGGAGCCTTAATGGGGAACTTGTGTGATGATTAGTCAGAAAGCAACAGCAGAAGGGGAAATCCTCCCAGGACCGAACCGGGTGGGAATGAAGATGAGGGGGGTTAAGAAACTTGACTTCAGTCTTTTTAACTCTAACTGGACAATAGTGTGTGAGCAGGAACAGGTGAAGTTTCTCAGTGAACCAGCCTTCCTTGTAACAATCCTCTGTCCTCTGAGCAGAACGCATCACTGCAGCTTCACCTGTCAGACTCTGGAACCTTCCACCATGCTTACATCAGATCAGCACCCAGAGGGGTCATTGCCTGACCTTTCAACCCTCTCTGATGCCCAAGGGTGCTAAATGGAAGGCGGGGCCAAGAATGCAGGCTGGGGAGGGAGTGGCAGAGGTCAGGGGGGTTAAAGTGATGAAATGGTGAAGGTGAGGGAAAGGGAAGAACGAACATGAAAGAGGGATTCACAAGAGATGTGGGGGTTGGGGGTGCGAGGGTATGGGTCCCTTAACAGCAGCCACCTCCAGACTGCCTCACTGGAGTGCTCTCAATCTTTAGGTTGGGCTTGTCGCCGCTGGCTGTGGCCCCCGGCCCCATGCGCTTCTTGATCTCAGCCGCCATGGTCATGAAAGCCTGCTCGACATTGGTGGCGTTCTTGGCACTCGTCTCCAGGAAGGGGATGGCCAGCGAGTCGGCAAACTCCTGCCAGGAAGAGGAAGAAGAAGATGAAACATTCAACCCGAAACATAAAGGGGACCAGTGCAGACAGCGCCCCCTTCAGACAGAGAGCAGGAGTTGCTGCAGCAGCTGGGTTTACACACTCACAGATTTACATTCAGACCCAATAACCTTTTACAGCACAGGTGTCAAACTCCACTCCTGGAGGGCCACCGCCTTGCAACTTTTAGATGTGCCTCTGCTGTCCCACACCCCTATAGAATAATTAGGTCATTAGCAAGGCTTTGGAGAACTGATCTACACAAGGAGGAGGTAATTAAACCATTTCATTCCAGTGTTTTGTACCTGTGGCACATCTAAAAACTGCAGGACAGCGGCCCTTCAGGACTGGAGTTTGACATTCCTGTTTTATGAGACGGCATAAATACCAACCCTGACAGCTTCACCAGCACACTGACCAATTTCACTGTTGAGTACATCAGAGCCATAACAGTAATAAATTAGAAAACCTACATGTTTATTTCCTGAGAAGAAAATACGACTTCCTGTTTTCAAACTCAACCATTCAGCTGCATCCACAGTTTCAGAAACAGGCCGTACCTTGGCTGTTGTATAGTCCACCACTTTCTTAGTAGTGAGGTCACACTTGTTGCCCACCAGAAGCTTGTTCACATTTTCACTGGCATAACGGTCGATTTCCTGCAGCCACTGCTTGATGTTGTTATAAGACTCCTGAAAAAGGTGATGCACTGATTTAACTGAAAGGCTTCTAGCAGGAGGAAGAGGGTAGACTGACACAGCCTGGCTACACTCCGACTTCCTGTCATTCATCAGGCTGTTCCTGCACTCACCTGGTCGGTCACGTCGTACACCACGATGATGCCATGGGCTCCGCGGTAATAACTAGAGGTGATGGTTCGAAACCTCTCCTGACCTGCAGTGTCCCACTGATGACCCAGGAGAGAAGTAAGAGAAGAGTAAGAAAATGCATACAATCATTTTCTTTTGTATTTTGTATACTAAAGTCAAATGTAATGGTGGATCAACCAAAAAGAGTGTAACATTCACTCTTTTCTCCACCAGAAGATCTAAAATGGAGTTGGAGCAGAAACATTCACTTATTTGAGAGAAGTACCAATGGCATTTTCAAGCTGCAAGCTAACAATTTGTCCATGAAGTCAGCAAACAAACCCAGGACTTAAAGGCTCTGCTGTGTCTCAGTACCAGACACCAGGCAGGGCAGGATGAAACCAGTGGAACAGAAATCACAGAAATATGGTTAATCCTGCCACATCCCACCCTGCTGCAAACCAGTTATGGTTAACAATTAAACGGCAATCACCTTGAACAATAATTTGTTTAGATTTAGATTGGTTAGAACCAGAAAAGTGTTTTTATATCACAGTTTTCTTTCTGCAAACTCCAGGAGCTGAGATGAGGTTAGCAGCTTCTAGTGTGCATAAACTCACAATCTGCAGTTTGATAGTCTTGCTGTCTAGTTCGATGGTCCGGATCTTAAAGTCCACTCCGATGGTGCTGATGTAGCTCTCTGTGTAGGTGTCATCCTGTATAAAGGGAAAGAAAGAGAAGGAGAACTGGAGAGGCTCCGTCTGACAACAGAAGAAGAAAAGACTGAAGGATGAGGAGGGCGCCGCCTGCTGGTACAGAGAACTACTTACAGCGAAGCGCAGAAGAAGACAGGACTTTCCCACTCCAGAGTCTCCGATGAGGAGCAGCTTGAACAGATAATCACTGAAAACAAAAACACATTAATATTTTAATTGTAAATTATGTTCTTATAAGGGCCTGGCAAGTAATTTAAATTAATTTACATATATATTAAAAATTTCAACATAATGAATTGCATTTATTTATTTTTCCATACAAAAGTCCCAAGTTGGAACCTAATCAAGAATGTTTGACTTAGCTGATTGAAAACTTAAAAGTGAAAGAATCTATGAATTATGGTTTTTGAGCAGTTCTATCAGCTTTTACCTGATAGAACTGTTCATAATATTATGACCAATATCCATATTTAATATGCATTTTGACTTATTGCAATGTAATTTAAAGCTTTAGTGGCTACAGTACAGCACTGTGGTAGATAAGGCTTTGATGGATGGTTCTATTAAACAATAATTTAGTTCATTTACATGGCGTCACTTCTAAACAAATAATATCTCAAGACATTTTCCAAGCAAAACAGAGTCAGTTCAGCCCAGTCCTCCAGGTCTCTGAGCTGCTGCCACACATTGATCAGTATGCAGTGTGTGGTTCAGTGCGTTTCCTCTGATTCCAGTTTGGAGTTTAAAGCGAAGAGTGCTTCCCATCAACAGACCCCCAGAGGTACAAAGATGGCAGTATACTGAGAGCAACACAAGACACACTGTGAAAGGCAGCAGGGTATAGAACAGGGGTGGGCAATTCCAGGCCTCGAGGGCCAGTCTCCCGCAACTTTTAGATGCGTTTCTTTTTTTTTTTCTCTGAAGAGTTTTTGCGGCGCTAATGGCTCGTATTTTTGACAGTGGGCACTCAGGAAGGGGGGAGGGCGTGCGGTGAGGGTCGCCAGGGCCGGAAGTCAAGCCCGCGTCGTCCACATCGAGGACTGGGGCCTCCAAGCGTGGGACGTGCTAACCCCCTGCACCACCACAGCACGCCCCTTATATGTGTTTCTACTTCAACACACCTGAGTCAAATAATGAGATCATTAGCAGAACTCTGGAGAACTTGACTGCATTTAGGAGGTGATTCAGCTATTTGATTCAAGTGTGTTGGACCAGGGAGACATCTAAGAGTTGCAGGACACGGGCCCTCAAGGACCAGGATTGCCCACCCCTGGTGTAGAATCAACCCCATGATTCCTCATGTATCACCAACACACCACTTCACACAGGTAAGGAACTTTTATTTTCTGTCTCTTCAAGATTTGTTTCCAGTTGCATCTCTTTCACAGGATGGCGCTGTTATTACTACAAACCTAAAGCTGAGATCAAGGGGGTTGGTCATTGCCCAGGCAGTTCCATCAGTTACAGTTCAGCACTAACAGAAATAAGAACATTAGTGATGGGTCCGGCAACACCGGTGTGTCGGCGCACGCGTCAAGCCCATAGACCAAAACCCCGTGTCGGTGGCGTATTGCTTTCAGCAAGTCACGTCACCGACACAGAGACTGTTTTGAAATGACACTGGCACGCCAAACTGTGTTTATAAGGAAGCGAATCTGTCAACGAGATGCATTTGCCAAAAGAATTCTTGATCGTTTTCGGAACAGTCGCAACTATGGAGCCTCAAGGCAAACGAAAGTTTTCTGCAGTGTGGGACCATTTTGATCTTACATCAGAAAATAAAGTATTATCACTTTGTTGTTGTTTCATCCGGTTCTTTTCAGTTTCTACTTGATCTATCTGAATCCAAATTCAGCTGAAATTGACTCTCAGTTTACTTTCATATTATGTTCTGCAGGTTAAGTGTTGTATATGTTTGACAGAAATATCTTATTTAAATAAATCCACCTCCTCAATGCTGAGGCATTATAGGGCCAGGCATCAGAATGAAGTCCCAGATACACCAAGGATAAACTCAGGTACACAGCCATTCTACAAATTACTCAGTTGCTTTTTATTATTACTATTTCATATAAATGTATTGTTTAATTCATTTTTAACCATCAAGCTTCTAGGAAGCAGATGCTGGATGAGGCTCTACTTAATTTTATTGTGAAGGATTGCCAGCCTCTCAGCATTGAGGAGAGTGAAGGGTTTAAGGAACTGATTCTAATCCTTGAACCTTCATATGTTTTGCCAACCAGAAAGGTTTGTGTTGAAATTATCTAAAGTAGTAGTTTATATATGCAATTTAATTAATCTTTAATTTAAATTTATTGATTTTTTTTTTTTTTGCTTTTGCTTTGACTGCTATAATTTTCAGACTATCAAACAAATGGTGGCCGAAAAGCATGAGGAGGAACGGGAACGAGTGAAAATGGAAGTACAGCAAGCTGTGGCAGTGAGTATAACAGCTGACATGTGGACATCTGTGAACATGGAGGCTTCTTTGGCTCTTACCTGTCACTACATTAATGAAAATTTGCAGTTGTGTACATCTGTTAGGTGTGCAGTACTTTCCACAAAGTCACACTGCTGACAATTTGGCCCAAGTCAAAAGAAACATAATGGGGGACTGGGCCATAACCAACAAAGTAAAGTGTCTTGTGACTGACGTAGCACCAAACATGATCGCATCCACTAGACAACTCCTAATTCGGCACTCCATTTGCATTGCACATACTCTCAATTTATTAGTTAGAAAATCATGTGATCAGATCCCCACACTTACATCCATCAGACAGAAATCTAGGCACATTGTCACATACTTCAGATCAAGCACTACAGCCAAGGAGAAGCTTGCTCAAGTGCAGCAACAGATGGGACAACCAATCCTGAAACTTATCAATGAGGTACCAACACGCTGGAACAGCACATATGAAATGCTGTCAAGGCTACATGATGAGAGGGAACCATTGTATCTCTAGCTTCTCTAAAAACAGATTTGACTCCACTTACAGCTGATGAGCATACCATCATAGGAGAAACACTTCTTATGCTTGCTCCTTTCCATCAAGCTACAGTGGAGTTGTCTGAAGAGAGGCGAGTGTCGGGGTCCAAGGTCATCCCGATGATGAAAATGCTCCATCTTGCACTAGAGCGCAATGCTTCAACCTTACAGACACAGGCAGCCATACATCTATATGAACAGCTGAAGCGGCGAGTCACAGACACTGCTTCCAACCTGGAGTCAAAAAGTTTGTTGACCCTAGCAACACTTCTAGACCCCAGATTTAAATCACTCGGGTTCCGCAGTTCCTCCAAAGGCAATGATGCCATCAGTACCATAGATGGCATCATTCTGCGGTCAGAATGTGCATCTATGATTGGACGCACAAATGACCCCCAACCTGGACCGTCTTCACAACAGCTGTCTGCACCCAACTCAGGCATATGATTCAGCATTATTTGTTGTTTGTTTGGACATGATGTACTAAAGTGGCAATTTGTTGTTTTTAGATAACCTTTGGCACCAGGGTGTTTTCTACAGCAGAAGTTGCGTCAAAAAAGCGTAACAGACTAAATTTCAAAACGTTGGAAAAACTTTTTTTTTTTTTAAATAAACATTTGTGAAAAAAAATCCCAGTCCACAAGCATCCTCATTTCAAACACATTCACTTAAATGTTCACTTTATGATGCATGTTCACATTATTTATTGACTGTATCTAAGAGTATCAAATATTTTTAATTTAACTTAAGATATGAAATAATACAATGACTTAAATGTTATTGTATACACTGGTTCATCAAATCAGTCATCTATTTTGCCTGTAGGGATTTTTAATGTCCAGCAGGTGTTAGTATTCAGTGACACAGTATCAATACAGTTTTGCTATGAGTCCAACGCTTCATGATGCCTCATCTACCCAAAGACATGAATAGAAAAAAACTTATGAAACATCAAAGGGGCAGTATTATGTAAAATGTACTTTTCTGAGCTTTACGTGATGTTATAATGTTATTCCCTTGTCAAAAGCATACCTGGAGTGTTGCCTTCATTTTTTCATACGTGTTTGAGTAATCCTTTAATCTCCATTGTAACCATTCAGCTGTGCAAAAGGCTTGGGTGGACCCAGCCCTGCCTTCAAAAATGGTGGAAGCTCAGTTTACAAACTTCAGAGCTCCTGTCTCACAAAGCAGCTCCTTCCCTGTGACTTCCCCATTAACTCATTCAGACTAGCCAGCAGCAATCAGCAAACACATGATGCAACTGCACATCTGGTGAGCTCATTATAAGATCCATAGCGTAAGACTGATAAAACATTGTCAAAGAGTTAATAGAGGAGCCATGCTGTGATGACTTCCTGATGGTGGATTTTAGACAGAGCAGGAGTTCTTAAAGAGACGGAGATTCAATTTCATCTGAAGGTAACGGTTACCAGTTGATTGTGCTAGAAAATAGCACTATGCAACTACATTTCCACAGTTCATCAAACTCTATAATTGGTTGACTTGTCTCACTTTTAAATCTTCATCATGTGAGCAGTGATTTGTTTTTATTTTTAGTTTTGTCTTTTGTATATCGTTTCCCCCATCAGTACTGGAATATTTGGTAAAATAGGAGAGCAAGAGAAGATAGTTAAATATTTCATAACAATAAGCCATGACATCAGCATATACTGCATATGGCTGGAAACCAGTAAGGCTTTACGTTTTCACCACCAAGACAAAAGCATCTGCTCCAAACCATGGACCTTCAGACCCGACTCAAGAGTTCATCAATCAACATGAAAATACCAAATGTTTTCTGAATAGGTGAGGCAAAAATGAGAAGTATATTTGAGTGGTAATTTTAAATCGGCAGAATAGTGACTGTCAAGCACGGTGGTGGGAGTATCATGCAATGGAGTTATTTTCTCGCATATTTCAATGAAAAAGACGGTCTCCAAACTGTGTCTCCTCCTTTCTTCACATAATTCTCTCATTTCATGTCTGCTGGAAATGGAGAAGGAAAAAAAAAACTCTTGGAGTGTAGTTTCTGTTGAAAAAGTTTCCTCTGTGCTTCAGAGTCAGGTCAGGATCAATTTCAAAGATCCTGTTGCCTGTTGATGGTTCAGAAACATGTGGCCCGGGTCGCAACCTGCGTAAGGACTAAATATTAGTGAAAGTGTGTCTGTTTCCTCTGCCTACTTGTAGCAGTTTCTATCTGCTAAAAGTAAAAAAAATAGGAGCGTCCTTTCCAAACATTCGCTTTTTCCTGGGTCGCCTCCCACGGCAGGTTGTTTCGTAGCGGCTGGAAGCAGAAGCAGAACCGACACAAAGCGGCACAGAAGCCGTCACCTGACGTTTCGGAGGATTACTGACACATTCCGCATTGTTCCTGGGAGCCAGCTAGCTCCTGTTTATCCGACAGATTTCCGGCAGGACCATTAAACAAGCATTGCTCGGAATATTCCACGTTAAGCGCATTACATAGAAGCAGTCGCAGTCATACAGCTGAGAAAGGCAAATAGAAAACTTACTACTCGGGATTCATGGTTTCACTTGCGCTGCGTCTCTTTAGGCGAACAGACTCTTCCTTCCCTCTACGACAAACCGAACAGATGACTGGACGGTAGGCTCTATTCTGAGGCACTTAGATGATTTATAACCGTCTGTACTGCCGACCTATGTGTATCCTACCTCAATTGGTTGAAATATCCTTCTTTTAAGCATACATATTTCAACTGCAGTCTAGTATAATCCTATATTTTCCTCTTTTTCTCCTGCCTTTCTGTGTTCGCTGCTCGGTAAAGGTTTAAGGATGACTGCGCAGGTGCGGTAGTGACGAAAGGTGATGTGTCACTTCGAGGTGGACCGCACCTCTGGTAAACAGTCGCCTTGAATACAGAAAACAATGGAAAGAAAACAAATGTCGCAATTATTAACGACAAAATATCTGAATAAAGTTGGTGGTTCCAGGTTGTCACACAGATGATAATATAGTCTGAGTTTTCATCCGTAACCGTCATAAGACGCGGGGTCTGCCCCATTCGTCAGCCAACAAGGAGAGTGGCGCCGTGTCGGTGGAGTTTGTTTTCCTCTTCAACCAATTCAGTTATATACACTGCTCAAAAAAAAATAAAGGGAACACTCAAATAACACATCCTAGATGGACAGTTTGATTTCACAGAAGTTTGATTTACTTGGAGTTATATTGTGTTCTTTAAGTGTTCCCTTTATTTTTTTGAGCAGATATATATATATATATATAATATATATATATATATATATATATATATATTACTTTCTTTCTATATACCAAGAAAGAAAGATAAAATAAAAATACAAACTTTTCAATAATATCAACATTTTATTGAAATGTACATTAAAAAGTTTCATATGTGACACTGCCACTGTGGCTCCAAGGAAGAAGTCTTGCAATCTGAAAGTTGTAGATTCAATTCCAGTTTCCTTCTGCCACATGTTAAGACCCTCATGAAAGCTGGTTGGATTTGGAAGAATTCTCCGTTTTAGCAATCCATTCGAATGCATATTGTACATGTCCAGGTATTTTTTGCAAACATTGGAGGCTGGTCTTGACACCTGGTAGATCCTCCTTTTTACAGGTGCTGTGTAAAGCTGGAGCAGATATCTACATATTCCATAGAACAGACATATAACCAGTTTTCTTACTGTCTGACATCAAACCACACTGAAGCTTTCTTGTTTCAAGGTCATTATGGAGAAAGTCAAAAGTTCACCTAGAGGATTACATCACCTTAAAACAATCTGGGAAGACTGATATAATCCTATCATAACTTTCTAATTCAACACATTTGAGTTAACTGCAGGTGCACCAGCATATCACACACACACTGCTTCCTTTTGTGACATTATGGCAAAAACAGAAATCGGCAAATATATCAGAATAAGGATCGTTGAAGATTGTTTGTCATGTATGTCTCTTGGTCTTATATGGACTGGTGGCCTGTCTCCTGCTTCTAGGTTAGAATAGAGATCCAGTCCCTATGGATCCTAAACCAGATTAAAGACATCTGAACAGTAACATAGTATTTAAGTCTGAATAACGGATGTGATCAGTGTGGCGTTGCTCCACATCCCTCTGCACCCACAGGAGAAGGCAGGTAGACATTCTCATGTCTTCCTCCAGAATCTGTCTGAGGATCCTCAGATACAGCAGCAAATGCAGCATCTAATCCTTGGTTGATGTATCTATCTTCTTCCCAGGCTTCCAGAACCGGGAGCTCGGACAGAAGACCTTTCAGTTCGTCAAGCAGATTCCTAAAGTCTGGCCTCAGCCGTGGCTCTGAGTCCCAGCAGCTCTTCATGATTTCGTAGCTGGTTGAAGGGTAAGATGGGAGAAAAAATAATTAGACTTTTCTCACAATATTGATTGTTTTATTGAACATCTTGGTGCATAAATCCTCCTTACACAACAATGCTGAGTGTGATTCTCTTCATTCATTCATTCTTCCAAATAAAGACCTTCCCCATTCAAATTCCTCATCATATGTAGACAGTTTTTGTTCAAGCATGTTTTCCAATACTGTGAATGGGGAGAAATATGACAGAATACAACTATCTTTGTTTTTTTTAAGATTTCCTCACGTTTCAAATTGAATTAGAACTCTGGTCTACTTTTACTTTCACAGATGAATATATGTTCTGGATCTGGATTTATTATCTGGATATATTATTATATGTCCTCTTCCAGAACCAGCCTTTCATCTGAAGAATGGAGAGGAATGTGATGCTGCAACCTAAACTCAGAAAGTGGAATGTCCCCATTTACAAATGTGGGAAATTTACAACTGTTCTGAGTTAGAAAATATAAAGTTTTCTACATTAACCCTGACCTTGAAATACAATATGCCTGCCATGTGCATAAAACATAGACTTTGCGATCATAAACTACTTATTTTCTCTGTTTATTTTTTCTCTAATTAGATCAGGAACAAAAAGGACTGGCTAACTATAGAACATATATAAAGTGGTGTTTTCATGTTCTGTCTGCTCTCTTACCTTTTCTCTTGATGCTCTTCCTTATTCTACAGTCCAAATGTGTATGTTTGGAAATTTTTGCTGAATAACTCAAGGCGCATTTTTTTTTTTTTTGGTAAAGATTCAGAGAAGTTTTTTCAAATCTAGTGATAAGAAGGAACAAAACTAGCATCTGTCAGAACACTGCACTGGATTTTTGATTATTACCTGCAAGATCTATAAAACCGTACAGATTTTTGGATCTGTTCTTGTTTATTTATTTATTTATTCATTTATTTCAGACTTTACTGACTGATTGAACAATCACCAATTACAAGGGATCTCGGCAAGATATACATCCTCTAGGTTTCTATGAGGATCTTAGTCTTTTTGCCTTTTTTTCCCCCCAAGATAGGCAATATTCATTCCATTTTAAAAAAAAGTTTACACTAATTATTTTTGTGATAAAATATGTTATTTTAAAGAAGAAAACTCCTACAAAAAGCAAAGTTGTAGGATAATTAAAGTTTCTCATCAAGAAAAATCAGACCCACTCACAGCTTCTGGTCACACTCTGCAGGTGGTTTGAGTCTGTGTCCAGACAGCAGCAGGTCCAGCAGTTCATAGTTGTGGACAGCAGGATATGGAGTCTTTCCTCGGGACACAATCTCCCACATAGTTACTCCGAATGACCACTATGACATGGAGAAGAGGATTATAGGACGAAAGCAGCTGATACGAGGCTTTTCTATCATATACAGCAAAGTTAGCGAGTCGAAGTCGTCTGCAGCAATAAACCAGCGATAAACAATAATAAACTGAACTTCATTGCATTGTTTTACACGTAGGATTGCGATGGTCCTATACCTTTGACCAATATATATAATATATTATATATATATATATATATATATATATATATATATTATATATATATATATATATATATATATTATATATATATAATATATATATATATATATATATTTGTCAATATATATATATTATATATATTTATATATTTTTATATATATAAATATATATATGTTATATATATATATAAATATATATATATATATATATTGGTCAGTATGACCATCGCATATATATATATATATATATATATATATATATATTATATATTATCTTATGTCTCTTGCCCATGTTTGTTCTTTTTGCATTTTCAGGTTCCATTTTTCTGACAGCAAGAATTACAGAGAGTTGTTATGTTCTCTTCTTTTTTGACCAGTTTCTTAATCAGGAATATACACCTTTTTGGTGACAATTATACTAGCTGTTGATTGTTGAGTTAAGCTAACATGGAAATGAAACACTGCAAAAAAACAGAAACGCTGCTTGGCAAACTCACCACATCACTTTTGGTTGTGTAGACAGACTCAGACAGGCTCTCAATGGCCATCCACTTGATGGGCACACGGACAGCGACTGTCTGACGGTAGTAATTGCTGCTGTAGATTTTCTTAGAGAGGCCAAAGTCGGCCACACAGACCCGAAGATCATCTCCCAGCCTGTGCAGAGACAGATACATATTTCTATTGCATGGCTCAAAGCTTATCCGCAAATGTGCATCATTTTCATGCATTTTCCCGTCTTAACCTGCATCTGTCCATCTTCAAAGGTCAGACTCACATGCAGTTGCGTGCAGCCAGGTCCCGATGCAGAAATCCCTTTGTGCTCAGGTAGTCCATCCCAGCTGCGATGTCTATCATGAATCGCAGGAGCGTCTGGAAGGGAACACACTGGAAGGGAAAAAACAGGACGTTTTTTTTCCCCCTCAAACTAACTTAATTCCAGGAAGGATTATTTCCACATCTAGAGAATATTTCTCCTTAACAGATTTCTGATGAGGAGAAATCTGTTTAAACAATTTATGAGCTCACAAGTATTGTTTTGTGTTGTTCATGTCTTCTTATTTGTGATTCAGTTTTTCTTTGTTTTGGTCTTGATTTTAACTTAAATAATTACTTCTTTAGTTTATATAGCGTGCTTCTTTCGATACGACATTTATGAGCTTATGGGTCAGTTTTTACCACATGTTCCTTTTACTTTTTTGTTGTTTGTGTGGACTAGTGTAACAGTACAACTGAACAAAACTCTTATTTATTGTTTAAGCATCTCCTGGTTTCTCCTGCAGTATCACAAACGGTGGCCAGATGTCATTTCCAAGTAAATCTCTGACTTCCAGTCAAACATTGTTATGAAACACAAGGACACAGTAAGTAGATGACTTATTAATGTCTCATGTTTCAAAGAGATTTCTCAGGCACAGTGTCATTTTGGAATGACCGTGATGGGTTTTTACGTTAATTGCAGATATAAACACTTGGAATAATAAGAATCTATCAATCTATTTAAAGACTGGGAGACCTTTATTTTCCCCCAGGATCTATGTTTCCTTTTTTAGCAGCAGGAAGTGAGCTGAATTGGGAGACAGATAGCCTGGAGATAAGAGTCGACACCAAGCAGGAGCAAAACAAAAACACAGTTCTAAAACTGTGTTTTTAGAACCTAAGGAGATTCACACACAGGATCTTCAGGAGCTATGAAACTGTGCTTGAAGACAATGGCTGCATAGATGCAGGATATCATCATAGCTGGAGCAGAGACTTGGGACTGAAATCTGATAGCTGTATTCACTGTTTGCCACTCCTTCTATGCAAATGATTTGTAACTAAGCAACGCCTCAATGCAATAAATATGCAATTGAATGAGAACACGTCAAAACTGGCTTGGAGACGGAGATGGCAGATGTCCCTAAGCTGGTTCTCCGCTCAATTCTATTGCATTTGAACCTTCAACTGTTTCTCTTTCGTTTTTTAGTTAATGTTTTATGAAATGTTTGGGTTTCGATCCAACAGACTGCAAAAGTAATAACGGAGGAAAAGTCCAGATGAGCATCCTGACTGAGATCCAGAGTCAGATCCTACTGAATACTGACTGAAGGGGGCAGTATTTATCAAATCCCTTATAGGATGATGTATTATTTTATTTGTCACTATTGTGTAAAGTCAGTTTTCAGTTTGATATTAAATTGGTTTTATTGCAATATTTGTAAAACAAAAAAGTCTGATTATGTTGCTCATGACTGATTTGTAAAAGCCATTAAAAAAAGACAATCAAGGAGGTGAGTTCCTTTAAGCACTGTATGTACACATTACTGTGTGTGTGTGGGGGTGTGTGGGTGTGTGTGTGTACTCATAACAGTACGTCACCATTGGAATGTCCCCATAGCGTGTAGCAATGAGAAAGCGCCGCAGGTCTCCATGTTTCATGTAAGGCAGGATGACCAGAGGAACAGGAACAGGAGAATCCTCCTCCTTCTTTACAGTGACACCTGCAGGAAAAACACACCAACAAACTATAACAACTGATCGATTTAAAAACTCAGTACCCAATCCCTCCCCCAAATCCACCCAGATTGATAATGATCTCTATGGAATATGTTTCATGTGACTCCTTTGACTGAGGGGACAGGTTGGATGTGAAAGGAGTCTGCGCTCTCTTCTACTCATTCCTCTGTGTTCTCTCTTACCAAGCAGCCTGACAACATTTTCATGATCAAAGTTCTTCATTATCTCAGCCTCTTTCAAAAACTCCTCCAAGTCCCGCTGGCTGTGGATTCCAACTGCAACCAGAGAAAATTATGAGAAAGGAGATCTGGTCAAGCAAGACGTCTGATAAGCTTCTATGTTGGCTCCAAACCTCTCATGGTTTTCACAGCCACCCTGACGTCAGCACCAGCCTGAGTCGTGAAGATCCCCTCATACACCGACCCGAACTCTCCTGTAAGTGGAAGCTGATGTTACTTAGGAAACATTTGCATCATCAGGCTGTAATTGCAGTATGTCCTTCTACTGCTCTGTTTGTAAAAAAAAAAAACTTCATTTACTACAGAGTCACATGTCTTGTTCATGTAAGCAGCATGCAGAAACTATTGTTCTGGTCTGACCTTTGCCCAGCTCCTTGCCCAGGGTCAGTTGGTTTCTTTCCACTAAGACATCCTTCAGATTATCCAACAAGCCTCCATCAAGCCCCTCCAGCAGCTGGGCCACCCCCTGCTGATCTGAAACACAACACAAATACTCATGTAAAAAGAAAAAACGTAACTTTAAACATTTCTTAGCAAACTGTTGGTCATCACATAAAGAAATTCCTGTTATGATATGATAGTTTTCAGATATGGACCGCGCTCTGCACAGCTCACTGAAAGAATACCGACTCTATCACATGTCTTCATGATGACATGTGTATCATGTCTGAGATGAACAATTTTCTTGTTTGCTTCAGTTTTAGTTTTGAATGTGATTAAAATGTGAGTGGCTCTGTGACTGATGTTAGTAAACAGATTCCAAAGAGACCCAGTGCTCCTTCAAATCAATTCTTTGGGAAAATATAGAAAAGCATGAAAATAAAAGCAGCTTTAGGAAAGTTAGAATAAAATTTAGTTTGGCAAACTTAGTTAAAATCCTGACTGACCCCCAGAGCTCAGACAACTAAACACTCACTGTGAAGAAGCTGAGCTTCGGTCTCTGTAATGCGTGGTGGATGGTAGGAGACGTGAGCGTTCCCTGGGAGGAGCTGTAGTTCATGGTCCGGTTCTGACCTGGAGGGGCCATGAGGTTTCAACACAATCATTATTAGTTCTGTACTGTATGAAAGGATGAACCATAATGATATCACTTCTCATTGATCAGAGGACAGAGACATTAACTCAGCTGCAACTTTTTAAACATCTAAACGTTATTTCATGGACTCAAACTGCACTTATTTTCAATAAATAGCACCAAATATGGACATTTATCTGGAATCTATTATGATCTAACTGATCTAACCAATCAGAGATTGTCTGAAAAAAAACAACAAACACACACACACACACATATATATATATATATATACACAGTACAGAGCAAAAGTTTGGACACACCTTCTCATTCAATGAGTTTCCTTTATTTTCATGACTATTGACATTGTAGATTCACACTGAAGGCATCAAAACTATGAATTAACACATGTGGAATTATATACTTAACAAAAATGTGTGAAACAACTGAAAATATGTCTTATATTGTAGCTTCTTCAAAGTAGACACCTTTTACTGTGATTACTGCTTTGCACACACTCTGTTGATGAGCTTCAAGAGGTCGTCACCTGAAACGGTTTTCACTTCACAGGTGTGACCTGTCAGGTTAATAAGGTGGATTTCTTGCCTTATAAATGGGGTTGGGACCATCAGTTGTGTTGTGCAGAAGTCAGGTGGACATACAGCTGATAGTCCTACTGAATAGACTGCTAGAATTTGTATTATGGCAAGAAAAAAGCAGCCAAGTAAAGAAAAACCAGTGGCCATCATTACTTTAAGAAATGAAGGTCAGTCAGTCCGAAAAATTGGGAAAACTTTGAGAGTGTCCCCAAGTGCAGTCGCAAAAACCATCAAGCGCTACAAAGAAACTGACTCACATGAGGACCGCCCCAGGACAGGAAGACCAAGAGTCAGCTCTGCTGCGGAGGATAAGTTCATTAGAGTCACTGTGGTAACTCACAGTGTGAGGTTGAGCCTCAGAAATCGCAGGTTAACAGCAGCTCAGATTAGAGAGCTGCGGTCAATGCCACACAGAGTTCTAGCAGCAGACACATCTCTAGAACAACTGTTAAGAGGAGACTGTGTGAATCAGGCCTTCATGGTAGAATAGCTGCTAGGAAACCACTGCTAAGGACAGGAAACAAGCAGAAGAGACTTGTTTGGGCTAAATAACACAAGGAATGGACATTAGACCAGTGGAAATCTGTGCTTTGGTCTGATGAGTCCAAATTTGAGATCTTTGCTTCCAACCACCGTTTCTTTGTGCGACGCAGAAAAGGTGAACGGATGGACTCTACATGTCTGGTTCCCACCGTGAAGCATGGAGGAGGAGGTGTGATGGTGTGGGGGTGCTTTGCTGGTGACACTGTTGGGGATTTATTGAAAATTGAAGGCAAACTGAACCAGCATGGCTACCACAGCATCTTGTAGCAGCATGCTATTCCATCCGGTTTGCGTTATGAATATAAGACATATTTTCAGTTGTTTCACACATTTTTGTTAAGTATATAATTCCACATGTGTTAATTCATAGTTTTGATGCCTTCAGTGTGAATCTACAATTTTCATAGTCATGAAAATAAAGAAAACTCTTTGAATGAAAAGGTGTGTCCAAACTTTTGGTCTGTACTGTATATATATATATATGTATATATAAATATAACACTGAGGACAGACAAGATTAACAAAATGAATAAAAGAGTCAGTTGGAAGTCTACTGTTACCTGAGCTTCGTGTAGTTTTTGCGTAAGAAGTACATGGCGACAAAGATCACAGCTGTCAGCAGCACAGTGCTGAGCAAAACCACCACTGTGAGCCATGTGGAGCGGAACAGGGACGACCTGTGAGCCGGAGCCAGAGTGACTCCACCGGCCGAGCCGACTGACGCAGTGATCACCACAGTCCTCCCTGAAGCGGAACAAGAGGAGGTGGGTCAGGCATTGTGATGGGAGCGACGCCCCAAAATGCTGCCCAGTGAGTGGGGTGTATTTACTGTGCCTGCAGGTGAATATGTTATCCTATTCATAGGATATTTACCCTATGAATATGATGAAATGTGGAATTTGGTAACTCACAGTGTGAGGTTGAGGCTTAGCTTTTGATTTTTGGAAATTGTGGAGCACTCACGATTTAGACCAATATTATGCTTTTTAGATTATCATGCAGGATTATCATCCTATTACTCTTTCCAAATAAATTCCTTGTACCTCATAAATTATGAAGTACTTATAATTATCCTAATCCAAAACAGGAATTAGAACAAACTTATAATGCTGAGAAAATACTTTCAGAACAGGAACATTGAGTTTATGTGCTTTAGTTCAACATTCAGCACCATCTACTTCATAGCATCAAACTTGGAGAACCAACATTTAGTTTCATGCCTTCCCTTTTCTTCTTTTGCTCTTTTCCTTTGGTTTGTTGTTTTGTTTGTATTTCCTTCTAATTCATGTAAAACACTGAATTGCCTCATAGCTGAAAATGTGCTATATCAATAAAATTACCTTACCTTTACAACAGAAGTAGTAGATATGCAGCATTATGAAGCATTTTTAATGTCTGGTTCGATGAAGCTAACCCATCAAACACAGGATGATGGTGGAATCCCATCTCTCTGCCAGGCTGACTTACGTCTGTACATGATGACAGTCGCAGTGGATGAATGTGATGCTGGCTGCAGAAAGGAGATGTGATTCCAGGCCTGCACTGACAGTCTGTAGTCATGCTGGTGGTTCAGTCCCAGGACGGTGACCGACGTGTCGTTCAGTCCATCAGAGTCTGGCAGGAAAAGCACCTGGTTCCCACACGGCTCCCACTGACTGCCCGTCCCTGCTGCCTTTTCACACTTTACTTGGTATTTTACATCTGTCCCACCTCCCCTGTCGTGGGGGCTGCCCCATGTCAGGACCAGCACTGAGTCGTTAACAGGACTGGCTGTTAGATTTAGAGGAGCAGAGGGCGGCTCTGTGGAAGAAAACACACACACAAACGCACGCGCGCGCGCGCACACACACACACACACAAACACAAACACATGTTTGCGCAGCTATATTTGTGGGGACTTTCCATTGACTTCCATATTTCTATAGCCTAAACCTTACTCTTACCCTTATCCTAACCCTAACCATTACATACCTAACCCTAACCCTAACCAAAACTCAATTCACACCTTAGTCCTAAACCTGACCCCTGACCCAAAAACAGCGTTTCCCCTGACCAGGCTTCAGTCCCCACAAGGAGCAGTGGGTCCCCACAATGTAGCATGTGTCAGGAAAACGGTCCCCACAAGGTATTAGAAACAAACGCACACACACACACACACACACACACGCACCCCCCCCCCCCCACACACACACACACACCTTCCGTCATTCTTCTGCACAGCATTTTTGACTCAGGGTGTGATTTGTATTTCTTCATTACATTTCACGAGTATTCACTCAATATTTACATATTGCAAAAATATGGTTTGCTGTAATTCATGTGGGAGAAACTGAAGCAATAACTTCCATAGCTTCACTTTCAGTTTATAACTCATGATTACAAGCAGCAAATAACTGATTCCTTACTACTGCAGCCAAGGTCATGGGGGTCAGAGGGCAGGCGGCTGAATCCCTGCAGGCACTCACAGTTCTCTGACCCCTCCCTGGTGGTCCTGCTGTTTGTTGGGCACAGCTGGCATTCTCCTCCCCCATTGGTGGATTTGTAGTAGCCCATCCTGCAGGCTGCGGGACAAACAGGGATCATCTCTTACCGTTTATAGTGTAATTTCCAAAGTGCGACCACGATTTTCTGAATTATGAGATTGCATCTTAAAAAAAAATTAAAACACTATTTTGTTGTAATTTCTTTTGTGGCCATGCTTTTTAAACAAATCTGTCTGTGTTAAAGATTGATATATTTATATCAGACAACTTGTGTCTGGGTTTACAACAACAAAACAGCAGGGGGCGCTATCTCAAGCAGCTACTTTCAAAATGAACCTATGATTGTAACAACTACATGATGACCATGTTTCAATCACAACTCCATGGTTTTAAGTTCTCCGTTTTTCTTTCTTTTCTGCTAAATTCTTTGTTGCGCTCGCTCTGGTTCTCATTTTCCTTGTTCCAAGTCTCTGGGTTTCCTGTTTGATCATACATTTATATAAAACATTTAGATCAATGGATAACAAGTTATAAATTTGACGGCCGTCTAAATTAATGTTTTGATTGTTTATTCTATATTACATGACTTTGTGCTTTTATGTTTAAGATGTAAAGCACTTTGAAATGCCTTGCTGCTGAAATGTGCTATACAAATAAAATTTGATTGATTGATTGATTGATAAATGAAGCTACAGGAAATTCTGACGCCGTGGAAGGAAGACAGAAGTACTTGTGTAAAGTTATAAAGTCAAACTTTGTATTTTCACATTTTGGATTTCAAAATGAAATAAACCTGGACCTAACAAGTTAAAACTTATATTAGTAACAAACAAAAAATGATTTACAATTGCCATTATTGTTATTATTATTATTAGTATCCATGGATTTTCTTGTTTTGTTATGAGCTAGTTTTTAACTGTCTTATCTATGTAATATAATTTATTTATTGTCTCTTTGGTAGATCACATTGAACAGGCATATAACATTATAACATGGTTTTAATTAAAAAATGTTGATAATTATAGAATCAGTAAATAATATATTTCATTAAATTGAGATAAGGGGAAGGATTAAATAAATCTTCAATTCTTCCTTCTGGTGTTTAAACAGAAAAGTCGTGGTAAACAAATGATTTTCGTCTAGGTTATGTTCCGACTGATTGCTTTTCTTCTTGCTTTTGAAAATTAGTTTGAAATAAATAAATAAATAAATACAATCACAATCAATCAAAACAAATATTGAGCACACAATCCAGCACAAATATCGCAGGTAAAGAAATGTATTCATGTTCATTCCAAAGACAAACAAACACCAATTAAGTTCAAGCTTTTAAATAGCAACACATAGTTACTATTTAAATACCTTATTTTCTTGTTGAAGCTTTAAGACATGAGGTAATTTTTTTTTCTTTCACTTTACGGATCTAAAATGTTTCTTTTGTGAAAATGTCCTCGATAAACCTCACACTGTTTATGACAGAAAGTCAGGTTTGGTTTTGCCATGAAGTGCTGCTGCGCAAAAGAGGAAAACAAGAACTTGATTTTTTTTTAAAAATGTTTTACGATTGCAAAACTGTGAGAAAACATAGAGCCAAATCTCCAAAATGAAGTCCTCCTTCAGAATGGGAAGGAAGACAACAGAGAAAACGAGGATGTGAAAGTCGTGAGTCGACTTTTCCAAAGCCGCCAAGAATAAATTGTTCATCAATAATCACATGAGAATATAATCAACACACCAACTTTGGGCGTATTCTTTTTTTTTTTTTTTTAAGCGAATTGTTCCAGTAATTTGTTCTGAATGAAACGCTGAGAGCATAACAACATTTCTTTGCAATGATTCAGAATTCATCCATTGATTTATCTGGAGCACAGGGAATATGATCCAAGAAATATGTCTGCCCTGAAAAATCCATTTTTGTCTCATTTTAAAAACTGCAGCCTGTTTCAGTCTCTGCGTCATGAGACCATAGTTCACTTTCAAGAGGCTAAGAGAGAAAAAACTCTTTAGGAAGAAGGAAAAACGTCTTCTGAACTGAATGACTGATTATGTCATTCAGTTCTTTTTGAAGTGGGCTTCTGGGTGTTTGTGAGCAGTTATTATCTTACTTGCGGTGCAAATTCTTCTTGGTTTTTTCTGCAGGCTGAAACTAACACAAACTTCAAGCAGAGTTTATTGTCGAAGCTGAAAGTCTTAAAAACATGTCAAGGTCTAAAATCTCCCAGCAGTTTGTTTAAAACAGCTCTGTGCTGAAATGAGACCCGTGTCTCCCTGACATCATTTCTGTAGAAAAGTTAAAGCAGAAAAATTAAAGAATATGCACGAGGACTCAAGTGATTATAGTTCCAAATATCATCAAATCAGTCACAAGTTTCAAAGCAGCTCAGTTCATTTTTCTCATTGTTAAATTTTATTCAGAAGGTTTTATTATCATGTGTGACCTGAGAATATTTTGAACCAGAGCACGGGGTCATGACTCTGCTTGTGCCAGCTGTACAAATGTTTCCTACCTTCACATGTGTGACCTCTCTCCTCCAGGCCCGGCCCACAGTAGCAGCCGCCTCGCTGTGAGCTCCACACGCCGTCCAGGCCACACTCTCTGACAGGAGGGGCCGACTGCACAGCGCCCGCCACACAGCGACCCCTCACTGGCTCCGAGCCGGCCCCCGTCTTCAGGAAGGACGTCAGGTTGGAGACGACGTCGGGGCACGCTTTGTAATACACTCTGATGGAAGCGATGAACACACACTCTCCTGTGTAGGAGAAGCCGAGCTGGAAGCCTTTGCGTGAGATCGGACCCAGGCTCAGGGACACGCTGCGGTTCAGATGATTGGATATGGAGTCCGGACCATCGGAACTAGAGAACAGTTTGGAATTCTGGAGGTCCAGGACGCTCGGACCGTTTGGGAATTTGGAGACTTCCTTGTCTGTGTCAAAAAGATGAACTTTCAGCGGACTGAGCTCACCGGACGACTCTTCCTCCTGAGCAACTGAAATGTCTATCAGTAAATGGTGGGCATCTCTGCGCTCCATCCACTTGCTTAAGACAGATCTCCATCCGGAGTTTCTACAGGCCTGCAGCACGGGCTCAGAACCTCCAGAACCAAACGGTAGATGGAGTTCACTCCACTGTAATTTAAAGAAAAAGGCATGAAAAAGTCAGCCATGGTCCTCCATCTTTCAGTCACTAATATTAATGCAAACACAAACACTACATGGCATTGTGTTGGGAATTTACTTAATACAGGTGAGAACTGAACTCCTGTGCATCATCGATGTAAACATGTTGAGGGCTGTCAGAACCAATTCCATATCTTGTTGACAATTCTTTGCAAAATGTCTGTGAATGTGAATCTTCAAGTATAAGCAAACATCTTAATGAGTTTTAAAGATATAACAAATGATTTTGATTCTCAAACAATGCAGTCATGTTCAGTTTATTACTTAAGCTCATTTAAAAAGAAACCCAGCAAATTGCATGAAGTCACTGACTCACAGCAATTCCTCACACTGAATATGCATGCAGTGACAGCGGAATGGGACACGCCCTCCCCCTTAACAGGAAGAAACCCCCAGCAGAAGCAGAGCATGGTTCAGAATGAGTGAGCGTTTTAGGGCTGACTGTACAGACTGGCCATGAAGTTCTGAATTAGATCAGAGGTGACATCACTGTTCTCTTCAGAGATTATGATGCCCGGCAGACAGAGACAGAGAAGACAAACACAAGTGAAGAGCAGCCTGGGGTAAACTTAGAATCAACCCGGTGCGGATGTGGACCGTATGGGAGAGTGAGAGTACCCAGAACCTAGTCATGGATGTAAATGGAGAACAGCCCAACTTCACTCAGAAAGCTCTGTGCTCTGAGACAGAGCGAACAAATCCACCTCCACAAAGATTATGTAAGATTAACTGTAAGTTAGAAGATTCACTCACCTGTCCGGGTGGTTCTGACCGCCATCCCAGCCCGGCTTCTTTACCAGAGCTGAAAAGTTCTACTGCGGAGAGGAGAACATCCCGCCGTCACTTGGTTTAGTTACATTTATGTCTCATTTTAACCAACAGAACAATAACAGAATCAGAACAATTTGTGGTTTCAGGGCTCCAGATGTAAATGTTGACAAGCATTCTGTGGGTCAGTGGATTCCTTTTCACTTATGCATCTCAAACTGGTGGAGAAAATAATGAATTTCCATCAATTAAAAAAAAAAAAAAACCTTGATTTTTGTTTTAGAAAGTACTAAATTTGATTGATAGATTGACTTGGTATGAATGAGAATTAGTCACTTGCAATTAGCAAGAGTTGGAAGTAATTACAGTTGGTTTAGATGGTTTTGAAGATAAGTCTTTCTGTGTTTTAGTGATACTTTTTTAAAGCCCCAAATCACTTAAAAATTACAACAAAACATTTTTAAACTAAGTAACAGTGTTGTGTTCTTTTTTTTCTTCTTTTTTTTTTTTTTACATTTTGGTATCCTTTGGTATCCTCCTGAAGAAGAACACTTTTCACTCAGCCAGCATAAAACTGATTGTGAAAGTTTAATTTCCAGACTTGTGGCAGTTCAGTGCAGGACTCAGCAACCACTGCAAATTTAAAAGTCATTTTTGAACAAAACTAGCTTGTTGACATAAAAAAAAAAACTACACAACTCTTCAACGCAAAATACTTGTTTTTACCTCAACTATAGGAAAAATGTTTAGATTTTAAATTAAATACCAAGTCTTTATTTTTGTACTGATGTAAATCAAAGTTAATTACGTTTAGCACGCCTTCTAGATGAATAGAACATGACATAAAAAGCACATAATTTGTAATCTATGGGAAGAAAAAATATGAAAAAGAATATTCCTATATTTGTGAAAATGTGCTTTTGTTGGACATCTAGAAAACATTAATAACCTAGCATATTTTTTAAAAAATTACCTTTACATTAAAAAACATTGCTCTTTATTTGAATCATGTTTAGCCAAAGTTAAGAGCCACTTGCAGCTCTGAACATAAATAAATCTATTCCACAGTATCAGGTTTAATTACACTGGATTACAAAAAAATATTTTTTGGAAGTTGTTTATGTTTGTTCAGCTGAATTAGGACTATTTTGAATGTCCTAATTCAAAATAGTTGAGTTCAAAATAGCTGAATCCAAAAATGAAATTCATGTTTCTCAACCAGGTCAAGCTTTTATTCTAATTTGCTTTAGAAAAATTTGATCTTCTGACTAAATTGATGACATTTTTCTGACATTATCAGTTCATTTCTGTTAATATTTCTCAGCCAAAAAAGGTTTTAGGAGAAAAAAAATGTTTTAATGAATTAAATGTTACAACCTTGGATTTCTGTAGCTTGAATAATAAACACTGATAAGGACAAGTACATGTGAATTGAACATTATATCATCATTGTGTTAAATTCTCCGTCTCTTTTCTGTCCTGATGGAATCTCTCCTCCTGCTCGTCACTCATTGATCAGATTCTCAGGAAACTGATCCAGATGTGAGAACAAGTCCTGCATTTTGACGCTCTTGTTGCTCCATAGTTCAGAAAGTTGACCTGACTGAGCAAAACCAACGTGATTTCAGGATTCAGCACAACAACATGACCCTAAAACTGTTGGAAAACCCCTGATAATTGTTTGCCTGTTGACCAGTGTTATCCACAGACCCATATGTGAAACTTGTTCTGTTCCTGTCAGGCTGGACTCCATTCATCTCAGACGTTGGCGATGCCCACCTGAGGACTTTCCTCAAGCAAAATTTCTCTGCCTTTTATACATTCAACCACTAAACAGAATGTTTTCACACATGAACATAATTAGTTAATAATAGTGAAATGCAAATTCTCAAAAAGGGCTAATAGTTTCTGCAATTGCAATAATTTTCTTTATCACAGCTGCATTTCTTCAGTTTCCAGGGACCCTGACATTACACTTTTTAGAGTTCTATTGTTGCTCGTTGTTCTTTTGTGTTTTTAACTGCCAGCAATCCATTTTCTCCGCTTGAATATCTCAACTCATGAATGACCCACCTTCCTCTGCCAAAGGCTGTGTGTCACAGTCAGTGGTCCACATTAGCATCCACAGGAACAGAGAAGCAGGTCCAGCAGACTCCATATTGTCCTGTGAACAGTCTGAATCCTTTAATCCTGTTTCTGCTGGTCAGGCTGTAGTTCTGATGGACATCTGGGTTTACATCTAACACAAGATGACTCAGACATTTCTTTCCCCAAATCAGTCTTCCTCTTTGGAAGTTTACGCCCACATCACAGTGTTCTGAACGCTGAATTGACTTGAATTAAAGCAGACCATCAAATGTTTTTTTTTATTTCATTTTAATAAAGATGAAACAGCAAATTTTATTATCAAAATAAGAAATAATAAAAAAATATGCAGACTAGAATGAATCTATTTTCCATTTATTATAAATTAAACTGTAAATAAATGGATTTTAGAAAATAAAGCAGCTGACTTAAATTTGAAATCCAAAATCTATTTTGGATGATGAAAAATCACGTTTTTTATCAATTCAACGCAATGAATTTTTTATCATGTATTTTTTGTTGCACAATACAAAGAAAATCAATAGTATTGCGCTTTCTTTTCTTTTCTTTTTTTTTTTTTTTTACCAAAAAGCAACTGTCAGTTTTCTTTTAAGCACAGTAAAGGCTTATTATTGTAATTATATAAATGTGAAGAAATTACGTCTGAATTAAATACACTAAAAGGGAAAAAGTCAACAATTTGTAACTTTTTTGTCAGAAGTTCATTCTTTTACATGTGTAGACATTTCTTAGAGTGCACTCTCAAAAGTGTATTTGTAGTTGATGTTCTGCACTTATTGACATTAATCCCATTTAATTCTTGAAAGTGTAAATTGTTTAGAGTGCAGTCTAAATTGGATAAACTGGTTTTTCACCATGGCAACACCACGATGCTCAGTGATGGATTAAATGTTGTTGCTAAAATTTAATTTAAAGAACAAAAAATATGCAAAATTATTCCCTGATCCAAAGGTTAACACATTTAACAGTTGAACCAGCTTAATTGAATTGCAGCAATTGGTAACAAGTAATTCAATTAAGTTCATCTAACTTTATTAAGTTTAAAAACTCAAGTTATTATGTCTATCCATCTCCATTCTTCAAGTTTATCCAACTCAAGTTATGTGTATCCAATTCAATTTATTATGTCTAACCAACTCAGTTTACTAAATTTATGCAAATCTATATATTAAGTTTTTTTTCAACTGAATTCATCAAGTGTGCTTAAAATGACAAATTTAAGTCAGTCATATTCAAATTATTTAGTTTACATCAAATAAGGAGGAAAACTAATAAATGATCTCTCTTTCAAATGTTTATTTTTGTTTTGTTTTAACTCAGACAACCTTTACTTGGGAATAATCAGACAGGAAAGTGAGTAATGAAAGAGGGGGAAGACGTGCAACTAAGGTCATCGTGTCAGGAATCAAACCAGTGGTGTACAGCGCACATGAAACAGATGTGCTTCTAATGATGGGGTCAGTTTAAGAAATGGAAAAGTCATAAGTTTTTTCTTTGTTGTTCTAAGAGGAATTTTCTCCTTAATTTTGTGTCATTTCTTGTCAATTCCTCTCTGAGCTCCAAGATCTCTCATCTCGCCTTCCAGTGTTTGGCAACTTGCTTTTTCATTTCCTCTTTCTGTTGTCTGCTTATAAATAAGTAAAAGCCACTGCAATTTATTTTTATATGAAAAGGGGTGCTGTTATATATATTAAAAAATTAACTTAGCACCCAGGTGTGTTAAGATGATTGTTTTTCAGTAAGAAACACATGTGTGTGTTTTACAAGTGGTATCTGTCTGACTGATGGATGCAAAATCTGTTGCATCCATTCAGCATATGGAAGAGTTGCAAAATCATAAACCCACACGCCTGCTTTTGATGGTAAACATGTTACTTCTTGTTTCCATGAAGGAAATTAAAGAATAACCAAGAGTTATCACTGCAAAAAAAACACAACAACAAAAACACAGCTAGTGGTGATGTGTGCAACACACATGTGTACTGTTGCGGCTCCTGCAGTGTTGCTCAGCTGAGAAAAATACAGTTGATCTCAGTGTCATACGTCAATATGACATGGGATGCCATATTAATGTACTTCCTCCTCGTGGTTTTCTTTTTGACCAGTTTCTTAATCTTGAGTTGTGATTTCTCCAAATATTCCCACTTGAGCAAAGATAGTGACAAACTGAAATGAACTCTGAACAGAAATGTGCCGACATAAAGAAAATGTTCCACCAACAATAAAGCAACACGGGTGCAAAATCTGTTGCATCCATTCAGCTCTTATCACGACACACACACTGCAAACACACAGAGTCTTACCATGCACCTTTGTCTGGTTTCTAGTGCAAATATCCCAATACACTTGAAATTAGACAAAACTAAAAAAGTTAAAGCTTAATTACACTGGCAGATTTTTTCACTTAAGACATTTTCCCCATGTTAATGGGGGAAGAAAATCTGCCAGTAAAACTAGTACGGTTTCATCAGTATTAAGCAATTATTGACTTAGTTAAAAAGTTTATTGTAAGTTAGTTTTGTCCTATTTCAAGTATACAAAGATATTTTCACCAGAAACTGAACCAAAAATAAAAGATTTTGTGTTTTTGCACTGTGGCGTCGTTTCAATGAGGTTCTGCAACATCACCAGATTTATTTCCATCCAGTGCTGCATTCATTCTTTGTATTGGTGATGGCAGAGCCTGACAGCTGTCCAGATCCTTCTCCAGCACCTCCTAAAGGTTCTCAGTGGGATTGAGGTCCAGGCTCTGTGGTGACTACACCATGATGCCTCCTGCTGTCTGCACCAGGCTTTTACAATCTGAGCCTGATGAATGCTGACAGTTTCATGTTGGAATATCCGTGAGTCAGGGAAGAAAAAAAAGTCCATAACCTGGTCATTCAGTATGTTCATATAATCAACTGACCTGATAATGCTGCTGAAACTGGGCCTCCCCAACCAGCAGCAGATCACAGCACTGGAAGCCATCATTCTTCCTGCTGATGAACATCAACATGTGTATGTGGCAGCAGGGTTACGTTGAGTTGTTGTAACAGTCATGTGAAGGTGAGTCCTTCCTACTGATGATAAACGTGTTATGAGGTTTTAGAATTTTGGCCCTCAGTGTTCTGCCATGATCTGAGGCAACAAATGACGGTTGACAGATATTTATTAAAATAAAAGGTAAGTCGTGACCTTCGTGATCTAGGCAGAGAAGGGGTGTGAGAAACTTTGCTGTTTCAGGTAAACCATAAGAAAACAGGTCATACTGGGTTTATGGAGGCGAGCTGCTGATTTTAAAAACAGTTGAGGTTGGAGATTTGAACTGATCCATGTCTGTGGAGTTGATGGTTATTTATTTGATTGATCCTAGAATCATTTCCTCACAGAGGAGTTCAGATCTTCAAGAAGGTTTCTCACATGGGAGGAAAGCTGTTTGATTGCAAGAAGACTGGCAGCAGAATCCTGACATGCTGGCTCCGTACCAATCCGATCCAAGTTAGTCCTTCTGTTTGCACAATGCTTTGTGAGGAAGTGCACTGGCAGCCGAATCAGTCACACCCACTGGCCGAATCCTTGCTGCGTCAGTGAAATGAATACTGAAAGTGGGACAACAAGCAGTCTTTACAGATGGAGCTGAGCTGGAATCAGCTGGACTTTAAAATGTGTTGGAACAGCGAGAACAGCTTTAACACACACACACACACACACGCACACCCCCCCCCCCCCCCCACACACACATGGTGCATTCAGATCATTTGTATTTCCAGTAGTGCAAATTTGACATTAAATTCTTAAAAACAAACCTCCAGAAGCAATCCTTTAAACAAACTGGAGCTAGTCACAAGTCATAAAAACTGCAAATACTAAAAGTATTAAAAGCATCTGGTTTCAGAAATGGTTCATCCTTTCTTTCACCTACAACACAAACAGAGTAACATTTTTCAGAGCAAAGACAATCAGCTGCTTCCCACACTTTAAAACAATACAAGTGGCAATTCTGTATCTGCCAAAGTAAATAATGTGCTCAAGACTTTGGAGACATTTTTATGGCTATTACATTTCTATATAGTAGAAAATCAAACATTGGTGCTACGTTTCACATCAGTAACTTTGGCAGTGAAAAAATGAAAATAAATGGCTTTAAAATATATGCAGTGTTACCTAAACATCTGTGACGCTGCAGCTGTCCCTGATGTCCATGAGCTGATCTGGTTAAAGTCTTCCATTCCTGATATTCCATCTAAATTGCATCTTAAATTTAATCTAAAATAGCACAATTCCCTTCAGATGAAATGACTTTGGGAAATTGAGTGTTAGTTGTTCCAGATCACCAGTTTTTTCTTCAATAAGAGAAATAATAAACAGTGTGTTTTAAAACTAACAGTTTATCTACAGATCCGACATATTGTAGCTCGTTTTTGCCTCAGAACAAAGCTGCTTTTCTGGATTTTCCTAGAGTCAGCAGAACCTTCACAGTCAGTACACAGTTTCAGTGCTATCTTGCATTAACAACAAGACTGGATCAGTTTTCTGACCTAAAATAGAAATCTGAATAACTTAACTTCCTCATTCTTGACTTTGTCCTGAACTTTCCTCTCTTGCTTTCCTCACTGAATGACACACTTTTCTTTCTGCTCCTTGGCATACTTCCTTCTTCTCTGCTCAAGGCCACGGTTCAGACGCTCGTCCTCTTCCTCAGCTCTGAAAACAAGAACAGGGATGAATCACATGTTGGCCTAAACACCTCTTTCTGGTTTGTTGAAACTGTTTTTTTTTGTTTTGTTTTGGCTTTGAAGCTTAATCCATATGTTGTTAACAGGACTGAGCTCGGGCCTTCAAAGGAGTTGGGATAAGTTTGTTTTCAGAATGTTCTTGAGAAGGTCTAGAATAAATCACATTGTCACAACCACTTCCTGAGAAAAGCTCTAAGCTGTTTGGTTCCAGCTGTAGAGTAACAGGCCATGGTAGAACAGCGAGGTGAATTTGTCTTACCCTCTTTCTTTAGCATCAATATTGTGAACCAGCTCATCTCTCTGGTTGACCAGAGACACCAGCTCCTGCAGTAGGAGCTGCTCTCTGTGTTTGTGGGCCTGGGTCTTCTGGCACTCTGTTATTTTAAAAATAAAAGCAGGCAGTTGGTAAAGAACATCGAGCAGAAGACCCCCAACCCTACAGACACGAGGTTGTGATGAATTCTGCGTTAAATAAAAAGATGTACCTTCGATTGCCATCATGTCTCTCAGCTCTTTGGTTAACAGCTCAAACCTCCGTTCCAGGTCTTGTTCCTCTAGCCTGTTGAATATGAAACATGTTTTACATGACAGAACTCTGCCATGTTGCTCTGACAGGGGAATGCAGCATCATGGCGCCGGACTCACAGCAGCTGCACATGGTCCTGCCTTCGGATTAAAGCGTTCTTCTTGTTAACCAGAGTGAACCACTCCTGGATCAGCCTCTCCTCCTCCACCTTGTCACTGCCTGCACAAAGAATAACCAGCAGCTGCTGTTATAATACACTTTGTAAGTAAGTAAGTAAGACAGTAAATCCCAGACTGTCCATCATAATGTACCTGTAAGTCAGACTGGAGGTAATCAGAAGGACTGAGCACTCAGCTTGTGTTTGTTTTCACACCCAATAATCCAGTGGAATCTCCACTGCATTGCTACGGGCAATGCATAAGCTGTTTTAGGGATTGCTCACCCCTAAGTCAGGGGTGGGCAATCCTGGTCCTTGAGGGCCCGTGTCCTGCAACTCTTAAATGTCTCCTTAGTCCAACACACTTGAATCAAATAGCTGAATCACCTCCTAAATGCAGTCAAGTTCTCCAGAGTTCTGTTAATGATCTCATGATTTGACTCAGGTGTGTTGAAGTAGAAACACGTCTAAAAGTTGCAGGAGACCGGTCCTTGAGGCCTGGAATTGCCCACCCCTGTTCTAAAACAATTTCAATCTAACTTGATATTAACAAAACTCAGTCCAATCAGTTTGGACTTTCTGTCCAATCATTTAGATTTTATGTCAGTTAAATAAAATCTAAATGTTAAATTTAACATTTAATTTTAAATGTTCAATCCAAAGCAGAATTTATTCAGTTATTTGTGTCTTGACCATCATGGCATACTTTACCTGTTTCCATTAACTGCCTGAGTTTCCGCTCCACCACGCCTGCTCTGTTGTCAATGTGGTTTTTTTCGGCTTCTAGCGCTTCCATCTGATGCAACACATACTGGCTTGTGTCCTAGATATATCAACAAAAATATATTAATATGATTCTAAATATGCACAACTGAGAAACAGGGAGAGAAAACATCTCATTTAGGAGTAATCACTAGTAAAGTAATTTATCAGTTCCATAAAACCAACTCACCTGACCTCCTGGTCTCTCTTCTTCAACTGCAAACTCTGTTCTTTCTGCAGAAAGTAAATACAAATAAATAAATACAATTATTTAAAATGTACATGATGACCACAAAAAGGAGAAAAGACCTAAAAAAACATCTACCAGTCTCTGAATTCTTTTTGTCTTGCTCTGTTGCAGCCTGGAGAAAGAGAAACAAGATCCTTGTATTTTAGACATGAGAAAACAAGAAGGAGGTTAAACATGAGCAAAAATACCAAAAAAAGCATCGTACCACTAATATATCGCCATCATCAATTGAGCCACTCTTCTTCTGTGATCTGCGCTTCTTGAGCAGATCAGCATCTTTCACTCGGGAGAAGCCTGACTTGGGTAGATTATGAGACCTTGGTGGTGCCACAGGAGACTGAGAGCTGGCTGCTCCTCCTGCTGCAGCATTCTGTAACCGTTTGGACCGAGGAGGTGCAGCCATCTCATCACTGCTTTTGGTTTCATCTTCTGCAGGGCTTCCACTCCCAATAAGCTCAAGACTTAGACCTTTCTCCTGGAGTTTCTGGGCGCAGTAGCGAACAGTTGCCTCTGGGTCCTCTTGGGCCTCCTGCTTCCCTGATACTGCATAACTAGACTCACTGCTGTTTTTATCTATATGAAGCACACTGAGCTCCTGGCCGGTGAAGTGGGTTCGTATTTGGTTGAGGTAGGTCATGACAATAAGGCGGTCAGGAACCGCAAGCATGACCATATCTGAAGGCTCGATCAGTCTGGAAATCCCAAGTTCAGCAAAACCATCAAAAGCCTGAAATGTGTGACAGAAGATGGTTGGATTATTATAATAACTTTTATTATAATTGACCAAATACCAGCCAGACCAGTTTGGAAAATGAATAAAATGTCTTGAACCTGTTTGTTGTTGGTCTTGATGTCATACGGGTTCAGCATTTCAAAGTTTCTAGAAAAAGACAAACGAACAGAGAAATGTTGACTAGCTGTTTGCAGTCAGGAGCATTTTGCATGGCAGGTGTTTCTTACATCTTTCCAGGGTGGAAGTGATGCAGGATCGCACAGAAGGCCAGGCCATTCCTCCAGGAGGTGCTGAAGTTGGTGATCTTCACTCCCTTGTGACCCTGAGTTACATCCTGACACCAATCCAGCAGAGACCGACTGGAGGTCACTAGGCTGGGACTACCGAGGGTTTTCTACAATTCACAAATCAATACAGAGATTCAACTTGGCACAGAACTGAAACTATCAAGTATAATCAGTGGTGGGTTTTGATTTGGGCTGTATGGGCAGCTGCTCAGGGTAGCAGAAAGAGGCGGGTTGCAGAACGGAGCTGCCAGGGAACTTCTGATCCTCAAAAATCACAGTTTGTTTTTTAAATACCTTTATCGTCTCTAAGTACTTTAATATGATAAATAATAACCAAGAAATAGCAGAGCATGAACAGGTGATGCAATTGGCTGAATGTGACTGTATTGTAAGATTTTGATCGGTCAGTATCACTAGAAAAGCATGACGTAAATTCAGCCAATTTACCATTTTCTACTGCTATCTGAATAATTTGATTAGCTATTTTCATGATCTGACAATATGCATAAAACATTCATGAAGTAGGTTTGTACTAGTTGGTTAACAGATAATTTTATCTTTCTAAGAAATCATTTCTTTTTTTTAATTATTGTTAAATATCAGTTTCTCCATTATTTTCTGACTATTTTGTTAATAGAAAGTAAAATCCACACTCATTTTCCAAAATTCAGTTTTCTGAATGAGGAGAAATGCCATGACTTTTCACAGCCAATCAGAAACCAAACCAAAGTAATTATTTTTGGACCTAAAGAGGAACAATCTAGAGTCAGCACAAAGCTTCAGTAATTACAGATAGAAACAGTGATCAGGCCTGAACTTTCAGTATCACATAAAGACAGATCCAAAGTCGGCCTTCTGTAACCTGAAGAACATTTTTAGGATTAAGGCACTAATGTCTCAGCAAGATTAAGAGAAACTCATCCATAGGTTTATCTTTAGTCGCATTGATTACTGCAACAGTCGTAATCAATCCTCCAGCTGCAGCTGATCCAGAACACTGCTGCTGGTGTTCTGACTAAAACCAGGAAGATGGAGACATCACCCAGTTCTACAGTCCTTCCACTGAGAGAAGAGACTTTAAATTACTGCTAGCTGATAAATCCTGAAGGGCTTTGCTCCACAATACAATAAAGATCTGCTGTTATTGTATCAACCTTCCAGACCACTCAGGTTTCCTGGTTCTAGTTCTGGTTCTGCTCTGTATCCAGAACCAGAACCAAACATGGAGAAGAAGCATTCAGCTTCCTCACCTCTACAGAAGGAGCGCCCTCTGCAGGTCTTTTCTGAGGCGTTGTCGGCTCACGGGCTTGTTGAAGGGCTTCAGCTTGTGACTTGGTGCCATTTAGGGAGGAACCACTCAAGCGCTTCTTGCCGCGAGGAATAGGTACAGGCTGCCCTGATGACCTAACAAAACCACAACAGAACACAAGTGCACCTGTTACTTATTACCTTTAATGCTGCTAAAAAACAACACACATTTAAAAAGGAAATCAGAACCTTTCAAAAATAATTTTATGCACACTGAAAACTTAAAACAAATATTAGTTGAGTGCATCCTGCAATAATTTAAAGCTTATTGACTAACCTTGGATTCTTTGAACAACCAGCTACATCTACAGACACAGAGTCCAGCTCTTCATCTCTCACTTCCCTTCTCGTGTTTATTCCCATCAACTTGCTTTCTTTTTTATGCTCTACATGCAGCCAGTCATCCTGAGAGGAAGAAATAGTGACAGTCCCAGACCTATTGACCTCTCGTTCCAGGACCTTTGTGATATTTTCCTTCTCTGAATCTACTTTCTCATCATTCTGTAAGGTTTTTGTAACAAGTGGTTCATCTGTAAAGGTCCAATCTTGCAAGATTTCATCCTGAACCTCTTCGGTGTCGTCTGTGGACCGTGTCTGACTAAACACTTCTTCCATTGCTTCTAGCACATCCCTTTCCAACTGCAACATAACTGCTTCTTCGCCCTGGACTGTAACTGAACCTCCGTCAGATTTCAAGTTGAGAGATGTTGAACCTCCCTCTGTTTTCAGGCCATATGTTTCATCTGAGTTTGTCTGAGATAATTCCATTTCTATGGAAGATGAATTGTTTGCAGGTGGTAAATCTGTGTTTCTAAGGTCATTCTGGACATGACAGAATGGAACAGGCGACATTGATTTCTTATTTTCTGGGACTGCTTTAGCATCTGCAACGTTGTCTGAATGAGAAGCAGTTTTTGAGTCCTGTAGGAGTGCATCACTGCAGTGTTTCCTTCTTTCTTTGGGTACTGGTAGACATGAGGGTCCTGGTGAGTTTTCTGAAGTATCACCATACACTGCATGAATGCTTTGCTCAAATGTAATTCTGGTTCTTCTAAATGCAGGATTAGTCTCATCTGAGGGTGAAGAGGATTCAGCTACAGGATCGGAACAATCTTCAGCTTGTGGTAACTGTTCAGGTCTGGAAGGAATATTCAACAGGCTGCTTCTCCCTGCTGTCAGTGCTACTCTGCCATGGGCTTCCTGAGATGCATATACTACAGCGGTACACCTGTCTGGGCTGGAGCCACTGACATGTTTTCTTCCACGAGGCTTTGGAACAGGATTTTTAAAAAAAGAATCTTCTTCCTTTTGGTTTGTAGTGTTGGATTTATCAACAAATGTGCTGCCAGCTACTGACAGCTGGTAAACGTGATGTGAAGCATCTCCTGCAGTGATGTCTTTGTAAGTACTGAATCTGCCAGCTTTTCTAACTCGCTTTGGAAGATGAATCTTCTTGATGATTGAAAGAGGGGCAGTGTGCTCATTATACAAAACGTCTGGCTCTGGAACAGGGAGAATGGTTTTCACTTCTTTTGCTTCCAAAGAAAGCTGTGTGTTAGAAGAGGCCTGAACTTCGGCTGTGCTATCTTCATTAGGCCAGTCCGGAGCACTAGAGGGATGTTCAGTGTCCTTTGAGCAAACTAGCACTGTTTCTGTTTGTAGAGGTGGACTCTGAAAAAAACCAGTCATTAGAGAAGGTTCTGTTACTGTTTCTGTCTTCTGTGGTTTTTGTGAAAGAACTGTGTTGCATTGTGCTTTATTGTCCAAAGCAGAAATAATGTGAGGTTTTGTGCAGTTGGACTGGACAGTGTCTGGCTGTAGAGAATTCTCACAGGAAGAGAGAATAACTCCTGAAACAGGCTTATCAAACAAATGATCCCTCCTTCTGTTCGGCCTTCTTGGAGCTATGCATATGTCTTGATCACTTTCTTTCAGTTCAGGTGGAATCACTGGCTTTATGTCTTGTTGAGGACCAGCAATGTCAGGCTGTGGTACCAGTAGATTGTTATCTTGATCAAACGCTGATTGGTCCAAGGGTAAATCAAATTCTGCATGTCTGTTTTCATTACTGTCTGTAGGCTGAAGAGAAGTTGCAGACAGTTCTTTTGAGATCTTTTGTGTTGGGCTTAGAGAAAAGAGAAGACAGAATCTTCAGAATCAGCTACTGTGTCATGCACTGGCTGCAAGCATCTTTTCTGTAGTAAACGTCTTGGTTAAAAGAGACCAAACTTTAGTTGTACTCTTAAAAGATTCTTAAACAATTAATTGATTATTGATTTATGATTTAATTTAGTTTCAGAGATGAAAAATAGTACAAAGAATACAGTATTACTCAACACACGAAGGCAGCAATGACCTTTACAATCTTTGACCCTCACTAATTTCTGATTGGCATATGGTTATTCACATCACAATATAAAATATATTACTTAGCTTAAGTCACACACCATGCAATTAAAAATAATCGACTATCACTCACCCTTTCTCTGAATGAGGAGAGAACATAATTTTTAACCCATCTTCTTCTACGTAAGGCTGATCTCTTGCTAGCAAACTTTCCATGTACTTTGATGTCTGAACAGAGTGCTGCTTAGTCACAAATGTTTCCTTTGAATGTTCCTGATTCAGAGGCAACTCATGTTCATCTGTTCCTTCACTACTTTCTCTTACACCCCTGTTGTCCTCCTCTGCCAGTGGAAATCGATTCATACTTGAATCAAAAAGGGTGTCCTCACTGTCAGTAGTTGGTAGCGAAGAGACTGACTGATCATCCACCAAGTCCCACATGTACGGTTCCACACTTATTGGATATTCTTGTTTAGTGTAAATGTCCACAGAATTGTCATCTGTCTTTTGTGGATGAGTCCTGCTGTCAGTGAAATGTGGCCAAAACTCAGCAGAAGGAGCAGAAGGAGTTAACATCTTTTCCTTTAGGCACACAGAAGGAACAGCGAGTGGGGGGTCAATGTCCGCTACGGGGGAGCTGGATGGGCCCAGGATGGATGCCACTGTTTCATAACTGTAAAGGATGAATGGGCACTGAGTACTGAACATGTGAGTCATCGTACATGTTCAGAAAAAAGTTAAATATAAATTTATATTTCATCCTAAATTGGATCCAGTTTTTAACCGTTATTAAACTTCAAGAAAGGGCAGAAAAAACTTGAAAACTGGTGTAATATCACATTTTAAAATTCTGGAATAACAACAATCAAAAATTCTAAAATACATGCTATTAATTATGGTTTTAGACTAATCTTAAACTTACCCTTTGTGGAAAACACCAACAAGGGCCTTTACTAATCCAGAAGCTTCTTCTGAATTTGCTGATAAGGAGAGTTCTCTCTTTTTTTCAGACACTGATCCATCTGCCTCCAAAACCTCCCATCCAAAAAGTCCTGCTGCCTCTGATGTATCCCAGGATTTATTCCCTGTCTGTGTTTCTTCTGCTGTTTTATTCTCTACATGCGATCGGCTGAGGACCCAAATACAAAAGTTTTAAAACTGTGATCGATAAAGCGGAATAAACTTAAGCAATGAAATGTAGCCTGAACTATCATGCTCAATCTGCTCAACTTCACCACACACTGTGCAGAAAGAAGTCTTATCCCACACAATCTATGTTAAGCAAGCACTAAGTCACTTTCACAGCAAAACACACGGGAGCACAGGGCTCCTCCACTTACCCAAAATATAGATAACGATCTACACTTTCCTTTGCATCCCTCTTTTTTTCTGTTAAAACAGTAGCCAGTTTAAAGATTTGAAATTTAGCAAGCCAAACACACACATATGTGATATGTGAATGTTGAATGCCATTGATGTCTCACCATAAGAAAGTTCAGAGCTTCGACTGCTAACAAATGATAGAGGAATGCCACTTCTCTCGTTGAGATTTGACTGCGCATGTTGGGACACATTTGCAGCATATGCTTCAGTAGCAGAAAGACGTGGAATAGCCTTTGCTTTCAAATCAGCTGTGTTCACTGGGAAATAGCTGGGAAATCCAGGAATCTGAGCTACATGTGGGCATGATGAAGCCAGTGCGACCATAGACTTAATTTCTGGTGTATGGAGCAATTTCGCTGGCAAAGTTGCAGGACAAGCCTTCTCTTTTTGCTTCTTCTCGAACAGGACAATATTCTGTGGGATCCAGGTGTGTGTTTCTGTAAATTCAGAACTAAGCCTTCTTGCAGATGGAAAACCAGGAACACATGAAACACATGGAGAAGATGAGTATAAGCTGACCATATCTGGTGGCTGATTTACCTTTTTGGCAGAAGAACATCCATAAATTCTGGTCTTTTTGGGACAGGATGTTACTAAAGTTAGCATACCTTTCCTGTTGTATAAATCTAGCTGCTCCCGTTCAGGAATCAAAATACTTTTATGCTTGACCTGAGGTTTTATCATTATCAGTTTTGCTTCACTTAGCCATTCTGGATTTGGGCCTGGAGTCAAGGATGAAAATCCTCTGATACATGAGGTAATAGGGCAACATGGTACAAAATTAGTTATATTAGGTTCCATGCTGGATTTGAGTTTGAGTTTGGAGGGTTCCCTGGGGTTAAGACTTGACACACTGCACTGGGTGACAGACGGAAAACCAGGGATGAGGGAATCTTTTGGGCAAGATGGGGCCAAACAAAACATCTTCGTTTTGTTTGTGTTACTTGGTGAGAAGTCAAAAGTAAATTGAACAGTCCTTTGTGACCTGTACATCAATAAACCTAAGTCACGTATCCAATATTCTTCATTCTGCTGTTCCAGTGATGGGAATCCTGGTATATAAGAAATGACAGGACACAAGGGAAAGAGATTGACTATATGTGGTTTATAATACTCAACTTTAGGATTAGGAATAGATGGAAAACCTTTAATTCTGGACACCTTGGGACAAGATGGCAAGAGAGAAACCATTCCTCTCACTTGTCTCTTGTCTCTGTCATGGGCCTCAATACTCAAGTGTTTATCTTTGACTCTTGGTTCAAACAGTGTCTCTCTGCTTACTGTCCACAATTTTGGACAGTGAAATGATGGACATCCTGCAATCTGTGAGATCTTTGGACATGAACGCGAAAAAGCCACCATACTTATTGTCTCAGTATCAGTTCCACTAGGTTGTGGTTTTGATGCAAAACCAGGTATGAGTGATTCTCTTGGGCAGGATGAAGTGAAATGCCACATTTCCTTTGCATTGTCTGCAACATTTGGTAATAAATCGTAACAAAACTGAACAGTCCTTTGTGTCCTGTACATCAATGAACCTATGTGAGCAGGCCAACCTTCCTCATTCTGTGGTTCCAGTGATGGGAATCCTTGTATACCAGAAATTACAGGACACAAGGGAATGAGACTGACTATATTTGGTCTATAATGCTCCATTTTTGGACTGGGAGCCGAAGGAAAACCTGTAACTCTTGAAGCCCTGGGACAAGATGGCAAGAGGAAAATCATTTCTTTTGCTTGTCTCTTGTCTCTGTCAAGGTGATCAATAATGAACAGGCATTCTTTTTTCACCTTTGGTTCAAACAGTGTCTCTCTGCTCACTGTCCACAATTTTGGACAGTGAAATGATGGACATCCTGCAATCTGTGAGATCTTTGGACATGAACGTGAAATAGCCACCATACTTATTGTCTCAGTATCAGTTCCACTAGGTTGTGGTTTTGATGCAAAACCAGGTATGAGTGATTCTCTTGGGCAGGATGAAGCAAAATCCCACATGTCCTTAGCATTGCCAGCAACATTTGGTAATAAATTGTAACAAAACTGAACAGTCCTTTGTGTCCTGTACATCAATAAACCTATGTGAGCAGGCCAACCTTCCTCATTCTGTGGTTCCAGTGATGGGAATCCTTGTATACCAGAAATTACAGGACACAAGGGAATGAGACTGACTATATTTGGTCTATAATGCTCCATTTTGGGATTGGGAACCGAAGGAAAACCTGTAACTCTTGAAGCCCTGGGACAAGATGGCAAGAGGGAAATCATTTCTTTTGCTTGTCTCTTGTCTCTGTCAAGGTGATCAATAAGGAACAGGCATTCTTTTTTCATCTTTGGTTCAAAGAGTGTCTCTTTGCTTACTGTCCACAATTTTGGACTATAAAAAGATGGAAATCCTGCAATCTGGGAGATTTTTGAACAAGAACTTGAAAGATTCACCATACTTCTTTTCTCAATTTCACTCTCTCTAGGATTTGCTCTAGAAGGAAATCCAGGGATCTTTGACTCATATGGGCAACTTTGTGAAAGAGAAACACTTCTTTTCCATTTTTTCTTTGCTTTGTTGCTTGGTAGCAGTATTAGAGTCCTAATATTTAACAGTTTCTTCCACAAAGGTTTATTACTGATTTCCCAATCTTTGCTGTCAGGCTTTTGGACAGATGGAATGCCAATCATTCTGGAGACAGAAGGACAGGATGGAACAAGGTTGACCACACTACATCCATTAAGATTGCCAGTAAGTTCAAATGCAGATGGAAATCCAAATGCACAAGATTGTTTTGGACAAGTTGGGGCTAATGCTGTCATTCCCTTTACGGACTCTGCATTATTTATATTATAGGGTACGTCATTAATTGTGACTGTTTGAACTTTAAGATGTGTGACTGTGAAGAGTTTGAACTCTGTAATCCATCTTTCACTGAAATTATGATTAACTAATGATGGCATGCCTGCAATTGGTGAGCTCATTGGACAAGAACCTAAAAGGGTTATGTCTGATTGACAGAATGTGACAGTAGTCTGTACAGCTGAATCTCTGTCTGGTGCATAAGAAGGCTTTAAGAATCTCAACACTTCCTGTTGAGATTCTGACTGCTTATCATCATTTAAAAAAGTTTTCTTTGTTTGTTTTGTACAACAATAACTGTTGCCACTCTTTTGGGACACCGATGGGAAATCTGAAATTCTAGCCTGCCTTGGACAACATGGTTTCAGTAAGACACTTTCTTTTTCATGGTTTTTATTCTCTCCTGATGTGAGTTGTAGTCCCTTTTCTTTCATGTGCCCTTTGTTCCAGATTGCCATTTGATTGAGTGGCCAGTGTTTTTCATCACTACTTAGAGATATGCCTGGCATCCCAGGTATGTTTATCATTCTGGGACAAGTGAATTGTTTACTGTAAGATTCCGGCATGGGATAATGTGGCAAATAACCTGCACTAGGAAACAAGGAGCTTTCATCCTCCATGTGTTTCAAATGACTTTGTGACTGAAGATCATACTCATTGCTTGGCGTTTCAAGAATTTGTAGTTCATTTTCAACAGTTTGGCAGACAGGTAACTGGTTTTCCATCACAGTTTCTTTTTCATTGTCATCAGCGTGTACCACCATGGAAGAACTAGCTGGCGGGAATAGACCAGCCAATTCTCTTGTCAGTTCTGTTTCTAGAGGTTCCTGTGTAGTTATACACGGAAGCTTCTCCCTGTTAGACGGACTATTCCATGTTCTCACTTTAGGCTCCTCCCACTTCATGGTTCCCAAAGCAGGAGCATTTTGTGACTGATGTGCTGAAATAGCTTTTTGAGTTTGAGAAAGGAGTTTTCTGGATTCAGTAAAAAATGGGCATGGAGGTTGTTGTGAAACCATGTTCTCATCTCTAAAAAGAGAGTAGAATATAACAATTCAGTCAACATTTATTTTGGACACTATTTACCAAATTAATAAATAATGTAAATATCTATAAATGTATTCACAAAATGGACACAACTGTCCTACTAATATGCATCACAATATAGCAATCAACTACATAGTGTATTTTATGCTTCACAGCAAAAATTCAATTAATTTCAAACAATTTTCCAAAATCCTCTTGAAAAAGTATGCATTCCTCCTCAACTTGAAAACTAAAGTTCCTTTAATGGGTTGATTGTATAAACTGACCAAAACAACCTGTCAAACCTGTTTAAGATGAATTTTCAAATAGCCTTAAACCCTCTGATGAAAATATTTTGTGAAAGTCTAATTTATCAGAAAATACAACCACAAGAATCTTAGACTCATCACTGTGTTATTGTAGTTTCGGCACATAGTTGTCAAAGCAAAGCTGTCCTAGTTCTTTTGTGGATAAAATCACTGCATTGCTGCAAAGCAGTACCTCGGTTTTACAAGATTGAACAAAACAGTTAATGATCTAGATTTCTACATTTTATCTTGCAATTGTCATGAAAAAAAACAAAACAAATAACACTGCTATCATCAACTCCAGGGGCAAGAATTATACTGTATGGAAAATAAAATAAAATTGCAAAACCTTAAAATGTTTGACATTTTCAAAATAATAAAAAAAAAACAACTCTCAGCCACTTTCACTATCAGAGAAGTAATTAAAATTAAGGCAAAAGAATCAGCAAAGGCGTAAAAAAGCTTCTAGTGAGGAAACTACTTTCTACAAAGGAAAAGAACTGAAACATCTTTAGTATCATCGTTTTATGATCAACCCATGTGCCTCTATGTGTATGTCTGCAGACCTTTGTCCGTGACCTATTGAGGTTTTTGTGCTGCTTGCCCTGCAGTTTTGCACACTCTGCAACTTTTTCTTCCTCTTTCCTGTTAAGTGACACACTAAATTAAGGCATGTCACTGTAAAATAGCAATGAATAGTCAGATATAATTATCTATCTATTTTTAACTTTTCCTCTTTTTAATTACTGGCAGTTTTTTATAATTACTAATGATGCAATAGCACCGTCTTGTGCTGCAGAGTTTGAATCAAACAAATGAAGTCCACAATACATCATATTCAATAAATTATAATATCCCTATAATGTGTATAATATGTAGCCTCTGTGTACCCAAACATAAATATACACAACACTTTATAAAACACAATCTCACCTGTTCTGCAATCGATCAACTTGGTAAATCTGATAAACTGAATTCATGAAACAGACAAGATAATGGCACATTTTTACCTAGACATTTAAAGTAAATGCCTTGCATCAGATGCATGTGCTGCTCTGAGTCTCACCAATATCTTGTTAATTTAATTCAAGATCACAAATTTAGTCATGTCCCATGGTATTTGCAGTTTTATTGTAACTAAATATGGTAAGCATCAAGTTGGTTTCATACTTTTTCAAGATTCTGCAGTGAAGAAAAACTAAATATAAAGCATTATAATTTGTTTCTCTGCAACAGCATTTCATAGTGCATGCTTGTAAATTTAGCTGTTGTTTACTCCAAAATTTACAACAAGCTTTGGGATACTACTGCAAAATCTGTTAGGATTATTGACTTCTCTTTGGGTTAACGCATCTGTTGAGGTTACTACATGAAGGAGAGTGTGTGGATCTGAGATAGCGACCTCTGGTAAAGTGGTGACTAATCCAAGCTAAAGTCCAGAAAAAGAGTGGAGGCTATCTTAGTTATTTATATGTTGGAAGGATGGATGGATGGATGGATGGATGGATGGATGGATGTTTTACTATCTAACTCATAAACCAATATTCTTGCTACCTTTTGAAGATGTTTTTTGGTGAGTAGTATTGTGTTATGCAGCTGATGGACCAATAAAACAGTTTTGCTACAACATCATGCATCAGTCATGGAACTTCTACTGAATGCAAGTCACTAAAGCCATGCAGTATCTAATGCTTCATTTAGGCAATTCTATCAGTCTAGACTTACCCACGCTCACTATGTCTGGTACATGTTTGTTCAACAGAATCACAACACAATGACTCTAAAGGACAGAAATCTCTTGGTTCCCCTGAGGACAAATGTGCAGGTCTTTCCACAGTGACTTCAGTAGTTTCTGTACCTATTACAACAGTTTGTTGTTTTTCAGTATCCGTCTGCGCCATGGGGCTGGTACAATAAGAGAATAAAGGGGAAATTTTGGATATGATCAAATACTATGGATATCTAAAAGAATGCTAATAATGAGCCATCCAGCTGAGGAGCAAATTCTTCATTGCAAAATGCATCACACTAATGCATCACAAACCAAACAAGTTAGTCCACCTGTCACTAACAGTCAACAACAATGGCACATCAGCACTCGAGTGCCATATTCTGAAATGAAAACAGAGTCCAAAAGCAAATATTTCAAAGACAAAGCTAGTGGAATAATAAAGAACTCCAAAACACATGGCCTTCTCCTAACCTTTTGTCCTGAAGTGAATTTGCTAGTCCTTGTTTCTTGGTGCCACGTTATTACAGGGTTGCAACAATAGACTACGAGAAATCTTTATTTTAGAAGTAAAAATAGCCCAGTAAAAATACTCTAGGCTGTTTGGTTTCTATAAATTTGAATAAGATATTATCACATGGAGAGAAATGTTCAGAGCATAAATGTTGGTCCTTTGGAAGTTAGGTTTGGCTTTTTCACCTGTCTGCTCTTCTTTTTTTATGAGGGAAGTGATGCAAACTTCTCTCACTAGTTTTTTTAACTTACAGGGTAGCATTGTCTAAATTTACACCAGTCAAACGCAATATCATAAACAACAATTCAAGTAACGTTAGCCTTCCGGTGTTCACTCTGTAGATTCCAGTACAGAACAGACCCATCAACCCACCAGGTGAGAAAATGATGACCTCATTCTTATCATTCTTTACCAGGTCTGGATGAAAAATATAAAAACAGGTATGCAATTATTGAAGTACTTGAGAATTTAACAATCTGGGTAATTCCCAATAAAATGATTGATTTCCTTGTTAAATGTTTTATCACAATCTATCAGTCTTTCCAAGTTACATAACAATTTCATAAAATAAATGTAATATTTGGTTGTCATTTCTAGGATTTCCTTGTGTCTTCACTTTTGATTTGTTACATTTGAAGGAGTAGAAATTCACCAGGTCTGGGTAATTACCATGAATCAGATTTTCATTCATTTTTGGTATGAAGAAAAAAAATAATTTGTGTGTCTATCATATTCTTTTCATCAAAGCCCATGCAGACCTACGGCTAGAGGGATTTCCACCTGTTCATCTGAATGTGAACATTTCATTAGTATCTGAGATCTCCATCATTGGCCTGTTCCAATGTAAAAACAATATTCTTCCGAGGCAATTGGATTATTGTGCAAGCACATTAATTGTACCTGTTATATTTATCTCACATTTTAAGCATTTATTTACACAAAAGCATTCTTTAATAAACCTGTTCAGTGTATTGTTGCACTTTCAGAACGGTTAATTAACATAATTCCAGTTCAGACAGATGACTAACAATATCTACCTCCTCCAAACAGATGGGTGAAGCCATCATTACATCAAGGCAGCCTCCCATACAGGGAGCTCCAGCTCAGAGTATTGTAGCAGATAAAACAGTTTTCTGGGTTTTTGAAAACATAAAAGTGAGAGATGCAGGTGCAGAGAATGAGGCTTTACAGCATCCAGCAAAGACCAGTGCTGCCACCAGGTTAGAGCAAGGTCAATAAAGACAGAAGGTGAGTGTAAGTTCATCTGCAGTCACAGTGAAGCACCGGTTTTCAGACAGTTGATTGGGGTAGAACACTAATCAAAAATGGCTGATATTTGTTTTATCCTCAACCATTTAAAACCGTTTACCAAAATCTAATAGAAAAAAGGGAAGTGCCAAAACCTAGGAAAATGTGTTTTATTGATAAATACATTTATAATATCTAACCTCAAATAGACTAAGTTTTGCTTTATTATTCTTCTTCAATAATGAAAATAACTTTTTCAGTTAATTTTATTCCAAATGCTCAAGGACTTGACACATACATTTTGAATGATTTTGCAAGAAATTTTTAAATGTTAAAATAGAAAAACTAAATGTTTTTTCCCAGTGGAGGCTCTTTGTTTCAAACAAGCATAATGTTTGAAGTTGGTGAAACATTTTGTTGCATTCATCAGATCCGAGTCAGCTATGGTCTGGCCTCAAACAACTGTTACCTTCAAACTATGAGACAAGATTAAAACCTGGTTTTCATGCGCGAGTTGCGCAAAGCGCTGCAGTTTGTTTGTCAAGCAAAACATTCCGAATATTTAGAAATGCTGGAGCTACTTATTAATCAGCCGTGGTTTAGTACGCACCCTGCTGAAGCTTTGATGAGCTCCACTGCTGATGGTGCATGGTTTTTCTGCCCCGGTGCTGTGGATGCGTCTGTCCTGAGGTTGACTGCTGCAGGGCCTGAACTCTGGCTCTCCTCCTCACTCAAGGTGCTCAGCTGTCTCTTAAACTCTAAACACAAAGAAAGCAACAAATGAGATTTTACTACTTGGTTCAATGCTGATGATAACCATCACAAGTGTCAAGACTCTATTTACTCTATTTAGTTTCTATGTAAAAGCATATTGACCCATGACTTGTTTTTTTTTTTTTTTTTTTACCTGCTTCCTGTTTACTTGGGGAGACTATGACTGTTTCAAATATGTGTGGCTGGGGAGGATGAGGAGCCCCAGAGAGCAGAGGGGCAGATGAAGGACTATGACAAGTAGGTGAGCGGTTCTGTGCAGTGATACTGCCATGAGGTCTCCCAGAGGAAACATATCCTGTCTCTCCCTGCTGTTTCTGATCCACAGACTGAGCTGCAGACGAACAGGATGAGGCTGGCGGGGAGGAAGAAAAGCATGGATAGAAGGATGAGGAGATGTGAAGGAAAGAAGGGAAAAAAGTATCAACGACAAGCTAAAGTCTGAAGCAATACTAATAGGATGCAGGGAGGTGTGTAGAGCAGAACAGATTGATTGACATGGTATGACCTGTTAATCAATCCAGTGGGTTTGTCAGCAACTGACGAGCAATTTGTCCCAAAGTGAAATGCCCCTTACCAGGAGGAACTGAACTCCTTCGACAAGTTTGTCGGGGTTTGTCATTACAAGCATTTTGTGATCATAGAGATTTGGTGAAAAATAATTTGGGAAATATGGCAAATTGTGGGGAACAATTACACAGAGTGTTTAGAAGGCAGAATACAATTTAATTCCACTTACAAAACTCAAAGGAAGTCTGAAAAAATGTAAAAGATGGATAAAGATCTGCAGCCAACCTCATGAACAGCTGAACACAACAGCGATGGACAATAACTACTATATGCACATCTCTATGACGGAAACTGCAAGTATATATCCAGTTTTCTGTCGTAACTAGATTTATGCTTAATGGATAATATTAAAAGGAATGATACATTAAGCTAGTTGTGCTTGATTTTGTGTGCTTTGTTTGTAGCTATATGCTGCCAATCCTGTTTTTATAAAGTAGGTCTAGTCTTTGTAACGATCAGTTAACGCCGAACCCATTTTTCACAAAGCGGTAAATAGGTTGTGTAATGTAAAATTAACATGCAATACATACTGAATTTCACTGTATATTCCTGTTATTGGCTGCTCTATGGCAGCATGAAAACAGACTTGTTTATTATTTCTGAATTCACAGGCAAAACAATGAAGCTGTTCTGTTTAGAACAGGAAGACTAAATTTTTATCTCATAACCTCCCAAACCTAAACATCAATGACGGTGGGAAAGATCAGCAATTTTTTCGAACACATTAGTCAGCAGTCACTCAGGCCCCAGTGACTGCCTCAGTGCATTATGCCACTTTGCAAATATTAGGAGATTAACAGAATGTTTTAGTAATTCTAGGCATTTAATTTCATCTACTCTACTGAACAGGTAACATCAGGCAGGGATAATCACAAATAAATTAGTGATTCAAGTGCAGGCAAGTTTAGACAAAATTAATTAAAGCAACAAAAAAAAAATTGAATCTATTACGCATCCCAGTAACAGCAAACACAAATAGCCTGGAGACTTAGGTTACAGCATTACGTATTTCTATTCCCTGCTCTTTGTGCAGCACCAGAACTTCTCCTGGATGACTTGCAGAAAGACGCAAAAACTTAGGGGAGAGGGCCGGCTGTGCTAGAGGGGCCTGAAATTTAGGAGGCTTCCATTCAGTCTGCCAGGAAGCTGGAAAAGAAGAGCAGGAAAATGGTGGGAGGACACATGAACAGCATAAGGTGAAAACACCCAATTCTCTAATGTGTCTTCATCCTTTTACCTCTCTCACCAGCAGACGGAAGACTTGTGGGCTTAATGAGGGTACAGCCCAACTCCACCATTGAGGTGGGTCGATCTTTGGGCTGCCTGGAAGTGGGAGGCATAGGAGGGAAGGTTCTTAGAGGAACTAAGGATGAGGAGCAGAAAGAGGGAAAAAGAAATCTCTGTGGATTCCAGAAAACATAACAGGCTTATCCTTAAAAATGTGTGCAGTAAGAGAAACCGCTCAAAAGAGGTCATGTTTACATGGGACACTTAACTTTATGGTTACGAGGACATTTGAATAACGTTTGGGCATGCCAGTGACTTTAAACTTGAATATTAATTGACTCTTAAGTATGTCAAAAAACTAAGAGCAATGACAGACATATTGTTGTGCAGTAAAAGTCTTTCAGAAGGTACAGCAATTGGGGAAACTAACGGAGCCTTTTTCTCATCTACAGAATGTTTTCCTGCTGCCTGGGAATCAAGCTGCCCTGGAACTGCAGACCGGAGCAGAATGTCCTGCTCCAGTCAGCTCCAGACAGTCTACCTGGACACAGTTCCTCTGGAACGTAGATGACCTATCCAAGTAAGAGGTTTTGTGACTGGGCTTTGTTATTATAACAATCGAGTGGAACTGAGCTCCTGAACACAACCCAGTCACAACCCAAGACTTCTACAAATGTTTGCAGAAGTCTTAAAATCTAAAATTGGGCACAGAATGTAAAACATGCAAAAATTCCTTTTTAAGTGGAACATTTCACAAGAAATACATCTGAGACAAAAGGTTACAGTAAGGGGTGAGATTCACAAAAAGTAGGTCTAGTCTCAGCTTAAATATATGCAAATTCTCTGCTGTGCATGGCTTGTATTTAGGTTCCAAATGACACTGCTTAACAAACCTGTTTGTGATCTGTCAGAGAAAGTAGGGAGGTGGGGAGATGGATCAGATGAAGACAGAGAAGAGGTAGAGCTGGTTTTAGAAGGGAAGAGTGTAGAGAAATACTGGGCCACCACACCATCAGAGGAGCAGGCATCACTGTGGAAGCTATGGGGCCTGCGCAGGGCTAAAATTAATGGAAAATGATAAGAGTATTTTCTAAGAAGGTACTGTAGAAAATAACAAGAAAAAAATGAATTAGTGAATATAAAACACTTATTTGTTAGTGTTAGGGCAAACTAAACCTGCCTGTTATGTTTTTCAGTGGGAAACTTACAATTTCACAAAACCAGAAAAAAATAAATACAGGCACCTTTCTGGTGTCTAAGTGACATTAAACAACTTTTACTTTACAATGGCATGCAGATCATTTGAAAAAATTCTAGATCCTTCAGGTCTTATCTGTTTTCTTCCTCCTGCCTTTATCTTAATATTGACTCAGTGCAAATTGTGAATTGTCAGCTTTAGAAATGTATCTTAATAAGCTACTGATAACTGTTGTTAAAGGATGGATCTTTCACGTTGCGACAATTCACAACACTGATGGAAAAAACTGTTTTACACGTTTAGGGTGAGCAGAAGAACGTTAATCTATATTAATGAAAGGAGGAGACACTAATGAGACCAAATTGTATTTTTTTGTTATTTCATTAAATCCAAAACAGCAACCCAAAAACCTTCCTATGTTTTTGCCTGTTTAACTTGTTACATTTTATCTGGCTGCTATAGAAAAATTTTTTCAAGCATAGTTCCCAATAATTGATCAATCTGTGACATTATCTTTCTGCCCAATAAAGATAATGTCCGTATTGTTAAGGACATTACCCTTAATGTCCTTAATGTCATAAAGGATTAAGGACATAATATCTTAATCCTTTATGACTAAGATAAGGGATGATTGGGTGACTGGGTGTGATTTCTGTGTGTGTGTGACGCAGAAACAGCTCAGCACGGCCACAGGACGGCCACAGCTGTCAGTGCACGTCTTGGCAACAACATCCCATCACCCAAATAAACCAGGTGTCATGTGACCTGCATTCACAGCCTTGGCTTTCTACTAATCTGACCTTCCAAGTTTTATGACACAAACGTTGTGTTAATAACAGTTTTGAGCCGGTTACCACACCAGACCGTCTGAGGTGTAGTGGAGCAAATCTCTGAAGCTCACAAAAGTCACAAAACACTTAGCTGGACTTTTGCTTGTATTCTCTTTCAAAGTGTGCCAAAGTTTTTTGAGTCTTGAATTAATTTGTGCATGAGTGTTGATATTAATATTTACACTCATGGGTATGGATATGTGGCAGATGCTTTTATCAGTCTGGTTTAGAGAGCTCTTAAAACTACCTGAAATCACTCTTTCCAACAGTACAGGAAACATCAAGACAACTGCCAACACGCCAAAGTCTGCCTGTCCCAGCAAGTTCAACCAGAAGACTCATCACAAGACAATAATAAAACATCTAACGTCATGACAGGACTTACAGAAGGCGTTTGAGACTTTTCTTATAAGAGGGAAACTTTTGCTCTCAAATAAGCCAGTCTCAACGGGTGAATTTAGCGTTGTAGCCATGATCATCATAGTCACCACAATTACCTCAGTCACCGTGAAAACTAAAACATAGAAATATCAGAACACAAAACATAAACTTACAATACAAACAACAAATCAAAAACGTACCTCGCTGCTTTCACTGGGGAACACGAAGTGTTGATTTCTTTGTGCCAAACATTTTGACAGTTCAAGTCAATCATCGGCACAATGATTCTACCTGCTTTTATAGGGCCTGCCCTCATTAGCTATGGCAGCCCGTGAGGTACATACAAAACCCCCAAAACATTATAGTGCAAATGCCATTAAATAAACAAAATATAAACCACCAACAATGCTAATCAAAACAGACAAACATCCATAAACAATCTGTGACATTCTTAATTTAGAAAAATCACTTTGAATAATTTACTTTAAATAGTCTACAATTTTAAATAATTTAGACAGTTTATTTTAAATAGCTCACTATCCATTGCACCAGGACTTCTGGAATAAGCACTATTGGACTAAAACTGAACAACGTGGACATCGGAAAAGAAGCCATTTAGCCTGAATCAAACACAGGATTCTCAGATTCCATGGACAAAACTGCAGACATACTTTGAAGCATAGAAGTGGAAGTGTCATGCTTTGAGGATGCTTTGTTGCAGAAGGACCTGGCCACCATCAGAGGGTCTTTGAGAAAATGTGCAAACACCTGAAAAATAATTCAACCTGAAGCAGAATTCAACCCAGCAATCTGTCAAAAACCCAAAGCAACCCAAGCAGAGCCACCAATTCTCAGGCTGAGAATGTGGAGATGGGAAGTCCTGGACCTAGACAAAGCCCAGATCTTGATCTTATTAAGATGCTGTGGGGCAACTTTAAATGGTTGTCTGGGCTAGGTTTTATGGAGTAGAGTGTTTCCTCAATCCATCAAAACATATGAGAAAACAGAAAAAGTAATGATTGCATTTTGCCAAGAATTTGATTTATTTTCTGGTGATAAATGGAATGAGGTAATACATAACGGTGTGTCCTACTTTTTGATATGACAAAAACTGGTTAGTTGGATGAACTTTTACTGTCCTCAATTTCCACATCAGTTTTATGGTTTAGTGACTGAGATTTTAGGGGAGCGTTTTGTAATGGGTCACAGAGAAAAGAGTCAGAAAATGAGGGCTAATAATTAATTTAAAAAACTGCTAGAATAGTGATTTTTTTTTTTTTTTTTCACTCTGGGCAGCCCTACTTAAAATCCTCTGCTCATAAAGATAGAAGCACGAACAAAGGACTAGGAGTTTCTGGGCAGATACCTGATCTGGAAGTTGACTGAAAGATTTTTGGAAGTACTGGAGGAAGAGCTTGTGTAAAAGTCAGCCCTGAACTGGCATGAGGTGAAGGCCGACCCGTTTGGGTGGGGCTTGGTGGTTGCATGTGGGTTTGCAGGAAGGCAGGCGGATTTGAAGAGCCTTCAGGTTCAAATAAGGGAGCATGTATGGAGGAAATGCCAGAGGACTTTATCCTGTCCGTCCCGACGGTTACTGAGTGAAACATAAAAGATGAGGTGCGGGAGGGAAGAGGTGAAAGGGATGTAGGAGGTTTAATGGAGAAAAAAGTGAGAGACTGGAATGAGGCAGAAAACAAAACAGAGACATTTCACAAAATGAAGGGACACGTGTGAAAATGAAAATGAAGAAAGCACATTATATATGACAAGGATGTAAAGAAGGAGACTGCGGAGTGAACAGAACGTTACCTGTGAGGCCCGACTGACTTTCAGGCCTCCCAGTCAGATCTTGTGTACTCACACTGCAGGAAGCTGGGGGAGGGAGGTAGCATAAGACAAAGATACAGAACAGCAGAGGGAAAGAATAAAAGAAAGGAGCAGTAGTTTCACCAGAATAAATAAAAGCAGAAAAAAAAGGCATACGAGAGGAAGAAAGGCTCAGAAGAAGCAGAAAGATCAGGAGAATCCTGACCTCTGACCTTACAGCTTCCACACCTTACAGCCTCAGCTGGCTGTAAACCCAGACTGCAAACACTCCTTTCTTTTAACTTTAAACTTACTTCATAAGTTGTAATTTAGACAGAAATAAACGGTAAGGTAACACACTTCGGAGCCTTACCTGAATCAAAAATCAAACAAAACACACAATGAAACATTTCGCTACAGCTCGCAAACCAAGAAGTTTGATAAACCCTGAGAACAACTGTACTCTGTGTTTGCTATTAACGTTCATAACATTAAACAGGAGTGGATCTCTATGGCTTTTACTACAGAATAACACATTCTAATTTATTTTCTTTTAAAATTAGAAACCAGATGGGAAAAGGATTAGCATCATATAATAGCACCAACTCAAAAATGTGCAGTAGTACCAGCAACATGGATGCTCTGTCCAGCTCCAAAGATGACTCGTCTCTCTTCGCCTGCCTCATCATCGCTGTCGTTAAAGTCATCCAGGTTGCCTATGTCACTCTGTTTCATGCTCATTAAGCTGGCCAAACTTTGCATGTCCTCATCCCTGGAGAAAAAAAGAGAGAGAATCCACAGGAATCACTACTCACATCACACATGGGCAAACACATCACCAGCTGTGTGAAGGACCTGTCCATTGGACATGCAGAGTTTCTCCCAGGTCAGGTAGGTGATGTTCAGCTTTCTAGGATTTTACTAAATGTGCCTCTGAAGCACAAAGGTAAATACTGACATTTTCTCAAACTTACGTAGCTTTTCCCTCCTTGAGAAAGACGCATGACAGGTTGAGTATGAGCGTGGCTTCCACCACTTTCACAGACAGCGGCTTGAGCTTCAGTGTTATGTTGTATTGAGCCGAGGCTGCATTGGCGTAGTTCTTCATATTAACATCAGCTGATGCTAAAACTTTCCTATGGCCTTTTGTCTCCTGAAAGAATACACAAAGATATTTAGTTTGCAAACAAATTCCTTCTTTTGACCCAGGTCAGATAAACTGGGTCAAAATAAGACAACACCTGACACATACCCAAACAGAAAGGATTATTTCAAGTAAAATTGTATTTATGTAGCCCCTCTCAAGATAACACCAATATCTTGAAATCCACTCACTAATGAACCGGGAGCCAATGAAGTTACATTAGAAGTGGAGTTACATGACGACATTTTGAAGATTCGGTCAGGAGCCTGGCAGAAGTATTCTGCCAAACTGATGGGGAAGTTTTGGTTAAACGAGTGTAAAGTGCATTGCAATAATCAGAATGAGACGAAGCAAAAGCTCGAATTAAGATTTTCCTTTCTGGATGAGAGGCAATAGGGTTTTGTTTGGCATTATTTTGCAGGTAGAAACAGAAATGGACCAGACATGATATTCCCGGGCAAAATCTGAGTCGAAGGTTATCCCAAAGTTTGAAATGTAGAAGCCAACAGCAGAAGAAGCTGTCTAGCAAAGGCAAAGAGGATATGGAAAATCTTTCATGGACATAACCCATAATATGCAGGACTTATTAACTCTACCTGCATATGCATTTTCCTTATGAATGAGGCACCACTAGATGGGGACGTAAACTGGCTTTCCAAAGGAGTGAGATTTATTGCCAAGAAGAATTGTAACAAAGAAATAATCTACCAAATACAAATTACCTCATTTTTTACTTTAGATTTTACTTTTCTAAATGTTTCCATTGTCAAATACTGAAAGCACAACTGCCTCCTTTAATTTGTCCATAGCAACATAATTTTGAATGTTCTCACTAGCTAAGAGACACAAAACGTACACTATGTTTCACTTACTTTTGAAGATGCCCTCATAGCAAAAGGCTTTAAAAGCTGGACTGGTGTTGTACTCACTGACCAAGAAAACAACTCACAGTTTTCAATTCTGATCTTCAGTACTTTTCTTTCAAAGGTGCAATAGGTATCTTTAATAAAAATATGTTTTTGTTTTTTTTTACACACAGCTGTCAATATGTCTTAATAATATAATAAGAGACAGATAATTCCTGAACAAATCAAACTCCTCTGTCTCCTCTCAGCGGTCCTACAGCTATCTGCAGAAACACACCACTCCTGGTCGGAAACAACCAATCAGAGCCAAGGGGAATGTGTTAGAGCTATCAATCATCAATCAACTGTGTGTACATGGTGCTCACACTGTCCCCCATTCAGCATATTCAACATATTCAGCTCAAGATTGCTGAATATATGCTAATGGTGGAGAAACAACTGGACTTTACAGCCAAACTGCCGCAATGCTTCCTAGCCTGCATATTCACAGCAGGCTTCCCTGTCTTTGCAACGTTACACTCTCCTGTAGCGTAGCATAGAGCAAGTGGAAGGGCGTGAGCATGTTTAGCAATGTAATAAATAATGAACTTACATTTTCAATGACAAAAGTCCAATCTTTGTCTTCAAACTCTTCAGCAGTAGGTTCCTGTTGGTCAACAAAGCATGGTAGCTGTGTGTTAGGTAAATGACTCATAAATGCAACAAAATTGTCATTATGTAAGTGAAATACTTTCTCAGTAGAAAATAAATTCATACCTTGAAGAGAGTCACAGTGATGTTTAAACTTTCTGGAGCCTGCCACATGACCAGACCTCTGTATGGGTTCTTTATACCAGGCTGCCAGCTGTGGAGCTAAAAGAAAAGAGTAACGGAGAACTCAAATGTCATGTAAGATGAATATAATATGAACAACTTTATATATTCCCTTTATAAGGAAACACGTGATGTAAAAGAAAAAGGAAACACAGAATTCAGATTCAACATAGCCCACTGGAGGACACTATTTTTGGAGAATGAATTTAAATTACACTACTACCTTTAGACAATTTAACTGATCCCTAACCCTAACCTTTTGTTATAATGTCATAGTTAATCCAATATTATTTTCCATATTGTTAGCAATTTGTAAAGGTTCAGTGAATAAGATACTTATTTTTTTGTGAATAGTGATGTAATCCATCCATTTTTTAAACACACTAATCCTTGCAGGATCATCCAGGGGTCATTGGGTGAGAGGCGGCTACGCCCTGGGCAGGTCGCCAGCCCATCGCAGCAGGTGTACAATTTAACTCAATTTAAAACAATATTGTGTTACATTATACTCGGAAGCAGGAATTCCAATGTTCCAACTTGGAAAAAACAAATGAATTAAGAGGTGGACCAAAATTAAAATTTGGCCAGATTTTAATATCCGATATTAATGTTGCTGTTATAAATGCTAACAAAATTTTTCATTTATATTATATTATGTTTACCAATATTGAATATATAAATTATATTTGACTACCCATTTGACACCTTAAAAAAATGATCACACTGCTGACTGCACAGTATGACTATCACATGACCACCGTCCTCTTCCACTGCCCTCCAAAAACAAATAAATATCAGCCCAGTTTTATACATCAAACAGATAATGCCATGTTAAAAAATGAATAGTGGCCAATACTGATGTAGGTGAACAAAGCTATTACATCCACCACTGTGATTTTTATACAGACTTAGTCATGTGTGATTTTAATTGCATTTCTCATTTAATGGACGTGCTGCAATTTCAAAAATATGTTATTTGACGTTACTGGGACATTAAAAAGCTTTGCGCAGATTTGTAATAGAAAGGGAGCTGGTGTCTAAATGTACAAAACGCAGGGAAGCATATTATTACTGACAGTTCTGCTACTATTGTTGTTGCATAGCAATTAAATCCTACTAGTTTTCCTTCATGTAACTCAAACACATGAGGTGTGACATCATTCCAATGAAAATACTGTGACTTCCAACAAATCTGGTACAAGTGGCTCCAACAATGAGAAATGGAGTGTTATCCAGCTGGTAAAACTCAAGCTACTGGCCAGGCTACGGCATCGTAGAGGAGTTTTAATACCACAGCAGGCAGCAGTGGTAATAAGTAGGTAATAGGTAGTGACACTAACCTTGGTGCTGTGACGTCTGTTTCTTCTGATCCATATCACCCTCAGTTTGTCTGGTTGCCTAAGTGACAACGGAGAAAAAAAAAACACACAGTGCAAATGTATTTTAGAGATCAAATACATTGACATTTGAATAGGCATTAATTTTTACATTAGTCAATGCAATTTTACATTAATTAATGCATTAATTTTTTTTACCTTACATCAACCTACCATTAAGCTAATCCTAAACACATTACAATGCTGCATTGTTATGAGTTTGTAACTCGGGCTGTCAAACAATTACAACAGTAATCTGACAAATCATAGGGTTTCTGTGAATTAATCATGATTAATTCATTACTAGTTTAAAAAATGAACTGAGTTAATGAGTTCTAAATGTCTTTACTTGGACTGTCAATTGATTAAAGCGGGATGTGACAGGAAGAACATGGAATCTTTTCTCATGTCTTTGATGCTTTTGTATTTACCATTCCTCATATTTTTTATTTGTTCATGGCAGAGTAGTGTTGCTTCAGTTGTGACTAGTTGCATGTTAAAAAATGCTTTGCTACAATGTTTTGTTGACAACAGTAAAATCATTTCGGTATTCTTCCTTTGCTCTCAGCGCTGCGGTGCTGCAGCAGCACAGAGCAGGACAGGAGAGGAGAGAGTAAGAAACAGGAGTTACTTTTGTAAGAAACAGGAGTCTCACAGAGAAAAGCTGAAACGGAGAAGGAAATAGTGTTCAAACTTCATATCACTTCCGAAAAGTACAGAAGCCAGGGAGTTAACTGTTTTAAAAAAAAAGAAGAAAAAAAACGAACTGCAGTAAAAGAACGAGAATTACCAGATTCATTTTGACCCCTGGGTTTGTAACATATTAGAAAATTATTTACACAAAATGTGGACTGTTTCATTACTACATGGAACTTGGCAGCAACATTTAGATCACTTTAGTGATATTTCACAATAATTAATGCATTGTTGTTCCACAACAGTGAGAACAGAAAGACGTCCTGTTTAAAGATTGACACAGGCCATGTTGGGAAGACAATTGTGGAAGAATGCAATATATTCTTCTGGGACCAAACAAGCCAAACAACCTGTGTGTGTGTGTCTATGATGGAAAAACACAACACTATGAAACATGGTGGTTGGTAGCATCATTCCCAGGGATAAATTTAGAACAGTTTAACTGAAGAATGCAATTGCTGTTCTTAAATAAAGTCTTAATTTTATTTAATTTTTTGTAATTAACTTTGAATTAAGTGAACTACGTAATTACTATATAAGGGCCATTCACAAGAAAATATTAAATATGCTAGCGAGCAGGTGTTTTGTTTATCTGTGCTACCCATAAATCCGTCTTACCTTGTGGTAATGTGCATGCACACATCGATGCTATGTCACACTCCGTTACTCAGCAGTTTTTTTATGAATATGTCCTACCTGGGGAAGTCTTGTTTCATGTGTTTATTTTATAACTGGCTTTCATTAAGCTGCTGAACTAAAACTTCATGGTTTTAGTTTACATATGACAGGCAGCTTGTAAATATATTTATAAATGGCTATAGTTTGCCGTCTGCAATGTCGTTACTGTAAATAAGTTATTTGGCAGTTAATCAGGACAAAATACACTGTTTTGTGGGCTTTCTTGTCCCTATACTTTAAAATATTTTAGTTTAATAACACTCTTTATTACTAAACCTTGCTTAACAGATGTTGGTAGCGATACTATGTGAGATTGAAGCTGTGTAATAGCGGTGTAATATTAGTGTACAAGAATCATATCCTATCGTTTCAGGTGCACAGTGACCTGCGCAGTTCGGTGGACACATTGTGGCTGCGCTGCATTTGATCAAGTCTGTCATACAACGAATTAATGCGCAAAAAAAGAGTTGTGGTTATCTGTATTTGTCTTTAACTTAATTCTAATAAAAACCTGTTTCCCCTCATACTGTTTTATTCTTACAAACGCCTCTGTATTTAAAATACTTTTTGACAGGTAGGATATTCTAATAAAAGGATTAGAGCATACATCCATAGCTTTTCATTTTAAATGGGTGACCTTCTTGTGGTTTCTTCATGGATATAAAATGTTCCAGTGCTAAGCTAAGCATAAGTCCTTAAGCTTCCTCTTCAGTGCCATCACGCAAACAAAGTTATCCAATATATTTAACATTAACACAACCCGCTATAGTTTTCTGTTCGTAAACATGATGGTAGGAGTTTTGGGACGCGTAGAACCGACAGATACACTTAGCTATCTTTTCGTGCTACGGTAGGAAAATCTGATGAGGCAGCACTGATAGTCAGAACACCGGCCTTAACTGGAGACTTGGCAGGTATGGTCCACATTGCCAATGAGTCACACATGAGCAATGTTGAGAAACATCATCCATCAACTTGCTACATCAACTCCTGACTTGCCACCAGGGGGCGTGTCTGAATGAGACCTGAGTCTGTGATGTAGATCTCAACCAAGATGTGCAGCTGGAACCAACAGGAACATTCTACTACAGTGGCCACCTTTCGATCCAAAGAGGGCAGCTCTGAGTTAGTTTTTGGCATAAATTGCTGTATAAAACAAATTTACATGAAAATTTAATGTCTGAATTAATAATTAATTGAGAACGTGCTGTGAGTACTTTGAGGAATCCTTTTGACATTCAAAGATGGTGTATGAATGTTAATAATGAACAAAGAAGTACCGATAACACACATAACAACTCAGAGTTTAGATATAACAGAAAGAAGTGAGCAATGTGTTGGACTACCTGCAACCTGTTGATGGACCCGAGCACCAGCTCACCCTAGGTGGGTGGATGGATGGATGGATGGAGCAGTGCATAAATAATAAATCAAAAGTAACCCCAGAGAAATAGCAGAGGCAACTTGTAAAGCTCCCACTGTGAACTTTTGGAAGTATGTCACGGTTCCCTAGGAAAGAGTTCCCACACCCCATGGAAACAACAGCTGATGTTTATATTCCAAAAAACAAACGCGGAAGTAATGGCCACGCAGGAGAGAAGTACCCATTTGTCAACATGTTGACATCATCTGAGTAGAACTCTGAAGGAAATACGCAGATCCAACAATACATTCTTTCATTCCGGTGAAGAACTAGTTTCTATTCAGTCACTGAGGGAAACTAAATGATCGAGACTGAGCTTAGAATCAAGAAGTGCGTTTTACCCCGCAAACATTTCGCTGTCATCTGATGCATTATCATTTAAAAGCTCCAACTTCCGCCTCACTTGTTAAAGTGTGGGACAGTAAGGAGAACAGATCCATGTATTCACTTTCGGGCTTTCGGATGAAGCGGTTAATGGATCCCTAAAGCCTGGCTGCTCTGGTGACTGCGGAGTGCTTCGGGTGGAGTCCCTGCATCCCTTTCTGGTTACGTCTGTCAGTCTGTCCCTTCAATGTGTGTTGAGGAGAACCAGGCACACTGAGAGGAACGGATATGTCCTCTGTTTCACAAACACCAACATTAACACACTTACCATTTTTCTGTGCATTCTATCACGAGCTCTTGAAAGGAGGCAACAAACTGGAACTTTGACGCCCTCTTCCCGACTCGCTGGAGTCTTTTCCAGACCGAAGTCATGTCTGAGTCGATAGTTCCCCTCAAAGAGGCGATTTAGAGGGGCATTACAGCGAAGAGGGCTCAGAACCCCCTCTGCTTCACCGCGGGGACGAGGGACAGCGACTCACCGGTGTCCAAAGACACACGCGCCTAAGGCAAGTCTGGGTTCGCATCAAGCTAGCGCAGAATAACTGGAGCACGCGCGTCGATGACTTTCAAAATAAAGTTCTTGAGGGCGCGTTTGTCCTAACGTCAGGTATTTTGGAGGTAGTGGCTTAGGAAAAGCACACAATCATGGTCAGTAGCTCGGCAAGAACACCGATATATGGTGTTCTGTAAGCTTTGAGGGTTATTTTATTAACTCTAAATTATTATTATTATTATTATTATTATTATTATAGTCACATTGTTGTTGTTGTTGTTGTTGTCATACTGAATATTCGCACTTCCTGTATTAACCCTAAATTATTATTATTATCATTATAATTATTATTATTATTATAGTCACATTATTGTTGTTGTTGTTGTCATATTGAATATCCGCACTTCCTGTCCTCCCATGTTGCTGTGTAACTTGACTTTTCTATTATGGGCTTTACAAATGAGATATTGTAACTTCCCGTTGTGCAGGAGTATGTAATAATGAAACTGGGGCGTTATGCGAAATTTTAAATTAGTTCCATAAAACAGAAAACAAACAAACAAAAAAGAGAGACAATGATAACGAATCTTCATGACAGACTGCACATGAGGGTATTTGCTGAACAGTGTTTTAAAATAATACTTTTTAGTTTAGCTTCTTTTCAAAGGGTCGGTGTTTGTGTACACAGGTTAAATTAGTAAGAGTATAATTGGAAACGTTTGTGGCTGTTTCATTCATAAAAAAGTGTCTTGCTAAAGACAATTGGACCTAAACCAGAACAAATAACAGGGCCTCACATAAATAGTGCTCGGAGGAGCCAAACAGAGGTTAGTAAGTTTCCATGATGCTCTGCCTGAGGGTTATTAAGAGGCAGTGAATACACAAACAGAAATTATCTCTGAGCCAGTCTGAGAGCATTTCCCCTGTCATGAGTCCAGTGTCAGCTTCAGGGACTTTTTCAGGTCAACACTGAGTTTATTTTTATCTCTCCACATTATCCTGAGCAGCTGGGAACATATTGCTGCTTCTGAGTGCACAAGAGATAAACAATGAACATGAACTTCTAATATCTCTTAACTAAGAATTATACATCTATAATTATACATATATTACAAAGTAAAGTCTCCTGAGAGAAATCAAAAGATATTGGCCGTCTTTGTAAAGGTTATAGCATTTAAAAGTTCTATACTAACTTTAAAACCTTTTTGATGCATTTTTTTTATCAGTGTGTGACTTGCTCCATTGTTTCTTATTATTGCTGCAATCCAAGTTGGTGATTAATTGTCCATGTTTTACCTGCGATCACACAGGAACAAAGGCGGTTAGATCAAACCGCTTGACCTTCATAGAGCCATCATAAAATACAAGTATAGTGGCAAATAGCTTAATATTTATCAGAAAAAGAGCAACACTGACATATATGTAGACTGAACTTTGTGTACATTTAAAAATACAACTTTTAAAACAGCTTTTATTTCTATTTTTGTTCTTTTCAAATGATCCATGACCTACCCATTCCTATTGGTGCAGTTGGTGTAACCTTTAAAACCAAATTTCTAGATTTTTTTTATTCCAAAATAATAAAAAAAACATTTAATGATGTTGTGTGAATAAGCATTTCACATTATTCCTGCATTTATTTCCTTGTTAACATAAGCTCAGGGGTTAAAATGCCTTTCTAACAATACATTTAAAACTGAGTGTATAATTTCTGTTTCCAGTGCTTCTTTTTTGGTTTCTGGTTTTCCCCCCCCCCAGATCTAATAGCTTTTATTTGATAGTGGTCAGACAGGAAAGCAGGTTGTGGAACATATCTACATAGAAATACTATGTTGATACATTCCAAGTGAAGTGAAGGACAATATAATCCTCTGGTAATCAGTTTGTTTGCATCATAGTATTTACAATTCTGGAACACTCACAAAACTATAATTACTGTTGATGTTAAGTCACACTGTCTGGTCCTAGTGCACATTTTTCTAGTAAACAGCCTTTTCCCTTTGCTCTGAGATTGTTAGTGAGGGACCAAATCCCCTGTGAACGTCCCTCCCTCTCCTCTTCTCCAAACACATTTTCATGCTTCCTCACTCAGAAGCAGCTGCAACTGGGCTGCAGAAAATCCTGCAAACAAGAAACAAAGAAGACCTTAGAAGGAGGAGTGTTCCACCTCAGTCTTTACGAGATTATGTTTTTCTGGCCAACTTATAGTACTGGTCAGTTAATTTCCCAGTCGTTCTTTCTGCAGTTCTAACAGGACTGAGAGTTATTAGACTGTAGTTATACTTATTTTCTAATGGTTATTGTATGAGTGTTTACTATCAAAACCTAATATTTTACATATAAACCCTATATGTAAAACACATATCAAAACAAATCGGAATATATTTCTCCACAAATTATTTTATGAAGCAACGAACACACGATAAAAAAGATGGCCCAGAAAGTCAAGAAGCCAAATGAAGTCTTTAGACTGTCTTTAGACAGTCTTTAGACATCATTATTTCTGCAACGCGCAAATGAATATCAGCTAGTAGCCAAGAAAAAAATTCTTATTATTAAAGTATTACTCACACTGGTAAAAATGAAAGAGGCAGTCACAAAAAGGTCTTACTGTTACAAAGTATTCTAAAGCTTCATATCTAAATTTCTGAATGTTATAATGAGGACTGAAGTCAAAATCCAGTGAAATTCTGCTAAGAATTTCATCATAAACTTAATGAGATTACTAACAGAGGAGTTTGAAGAATCATCAACTTACGAAGCCAAAGGGCTTCATAAGTAACACACTCAACCTCTTCTATGTGTTCTCACTGCACAAGACTCCACTGCTGGAGACAAACCATGTTGAGGTTTCTTTAATGTTTGCTGTAGATTTGGACAAAGCAGTAAAACGCTCTTCGAACAGGAATCTGTGCTCTTGACTGACATGTAGATGTGGGAGTTCAGTCATTTTATTGCAGCTTTTTGAACAGGGATGAACTCATCTGAAAGTCCCAGGATAGAGTCCTTCCCAGAGCTGTCCAATATACTCTTTCTTTTTTCCAACTGTATCCCGTCAGAGCCTGAAAAGAGCCTCATTGATAGAGAATGAAGTAGCAGTGATCGACGTTTTGACTATTAAGTTTCCTCAGAAATAAATGATCTTTGGAAGGACTGATTCCTGTCTTTGGAGGAATCTAACGATAAATTACAGGACCTCTTTGGAGAGTAAACTACAGAGAAACATGCAGTTGAGACTAGAGTAATAAGATCCCAGTGGTATCACGCTTCACATATCCATCTATAACCTTTGTAAAAATAGCTTGGCTTATCCGGACACCTGTGAGCTGTCTGTCAGAGGTACCATGAGGGGGACAGAAAGGACAAGACAACATTAAAACATGATTAAAGTTAGAAAATAATAAAACCAGATTCCAGTTTCTGTGCAAACCAACCATAATATTTCTTCTTGGATCCAGGTAGGGTTCTAAGGGTTCAGCTGGGGATCCTGAAGTGGTTGGACTGCCGGGGATCAAGACTCTTAACTGACTGCATGAGAGATGAAAACTGGTCGTTTGGCTCCCTCCAGTCACTGTCTTCTTCTCTTAATCTAACTTTATGGCTATGATGTCATTTTCCTTCTCGGACCCTACATCTGGACAACACCGGTCCACTGATGTGTCCACTGGCTTCATGAACTGGAAGGACTTGAGCCTCATGGAGAGACAATCTGTTGGTGGAAGCCATACTGTTAAAATGCTTTGGAAAAAAAAAATCCCATACCAAATGGAGAAAAGGATGGACAGATATGGCAGGCCATTTTATTATAAATGCAGCTTCACCACACTTACATTCCAGATATCTAAAATTGGTTTATGACTAGACAAATTAGTTGATTAAGATTCTGTTTAGTATAAATGGCATCTGATTTACCATTAAGTTGTATATAGATTTCAGGTCAAGGGTTAGGGTTGCCATGTCCTGGTAGGTCAGCAGCTCCATCCTCTCTCCATGATCAGATGATGGACAAAATAAAACGAGAACAAAATAAAAACACTGAATATAAATCTTTGGTGGTTAAATTACAGGCCTAAATATCTTTAAACATTTTCTTTTGTGTGTATTTGAATAAACAAATGATTTCACATTTTAAAAGGATAAAAGTCATCAGCTTTCTCTGACAAACCGCTCCACAAACGAGAGTTATAATTCTGGATGGATTTCAAAATGACTAAAACTATATGATCACGCAAAAGATTCACATAAGATTCATGCAAACAAACATATGTATAGAAAAACAAGGAAAACAACAAAACAAGCCTAATGGATTTCTGTTTGCTTCTTTTCCCCTCTGTCTGAGCCTCACTGCAGTGTGTCTGACCTCTGACCTCAACTCCTAAAACCTGTCCTCCCATGGACCAGATTATGTCTCTCCTACAAAACCAGCCGATGAAAGTGATCGAGAGGATCCAGAGAATCAAGAAGACAAAGAAGATCTCCATCACCTCCAGGCACTGAAGTGTCTGCTGGCTCTAGGTGATGTTATCCTACCACAGATCTACACCATCAATGTGCTTTCAGCTCATCAAGGAGGTGACCTAACAGGACTGATGGCTTCATGAATGAGCTACACTGTGTATGTTGTGAGGGACTGGCAGGTTTGGTCCCTGTTACATCACTGAAACACTTACGTCACTGGCTCCTAGGGCTTGTACATATGAAGCAGCATTTTTATGCAAATGATTATTTCCTCCATATCATTTTGAAAAATATGCACACGGGTCTGTTTGCAGAACATTTTCATCCACATGAACTTGCACAAATATGTTAGTTTTAAACATGCCACCTGCAGGGGGCAGTGTAGTACATAGTTGAAACCTATGTCAGCCAATCAGACCGTTTCAAAACAACCACACGACTTCCTCTTAATATGGCGCGAGAAGGTTCATTGTGGAAGATATAAAGACTGAATTACTTTTGAACGTCGTATTGGAATATGTTATTAAAATAGGACCACATCCATTGGGAATCAACTCAAATCAAGTAGATATTTTGGCGCAATATTTGTTGCACAACCCCAAATCTATTTTCTGATGCAAGCACAAATACAGAATTTTCTCAAATCTCCACTTTGGTCGCAGTTTTCATAACTCATTTTTAGTGGAATTATTGTTTTCATGTGGAAGAAAGGCCAAAACATATAGAAATACTTATTTTCCCCAGACATCTGGCTACTTGTGGACTAGGCCTAATTTGTGCTGTATTTAAAATCCGAAACACAGGAAAAAGAGTTTACATTTCTATTTATGAGAAAATAGCTGTTGGATGAAAAATCGATTCTAATATTTCACAATTAAGTGAAATGCTAAATCTTTTAATTTTTCCTAATTAAAGCTATCATTTCAAGTTTTCACTCCAAACTCCTTGCTTGCCCTTTGTCATATGACCTTGCAGTAACTGCAAACTGGAACTATTATTGTTTTTGCTTTATTCAGCTTCTACCAAATGATGTAAAAATAAAGAGTTGGAATTAAAAAGTTACTGTAGACCTACCTGAAGGAAACCAACTACAGAGTGGAGGATTGAAAGGTAGAATTGGAGAAAAGGATTATCTACTGCAGCACAACCTCACATTTGCTCAAATATCATCCCATCCCCCGAACCAATATTAGCTTTTTGGAGAGTATTAAACGCAATACTCCACCTACACTTAGACCTGACAACACATCTATAGCCTGACTGACATCTTGTGGTCATTAAACCACCTGACTTCGTCTATAGTAATTTTCCCTCTTTAGCTATTAGTGGCTTACATTTGTCTTTTCTTAAAGGAATTTTAATTTTCATCAGCTGATTTCATAGCACTTCATCTTCTGAGTCATGTTTGTTCCCATTAGTTTTCCCCCCATCGTTGCTTGTAGATTACCTTTTTTGCCAAGCATACCACTTCCAGATTTTCCCTTTGACATCTTTTCAAAATCTTGTTTGTACTTGCTCTAGGTTTTGGACGGCTGACTAAACTTGTTTTGCAATAGTCTGTCTTAGAGTTAGTAGTCTTCTTCCATCATACAGTCAGAAGTTGCAAAAACTCAACTAATTTACTCAACACTGTCATGTTAATATGTCTCATGTTTCTCTAGACAAAATTAACTCTTCGTTGAGTTGCTGAATTTTATTTGAATTCAACTTACTTTAATATGTTCTTGATAACCTGTTTGTTAGGAAAATTATCTAAGTTCATTTACTTATGAGTTTATTTGAAAGGTTATGTTTTCATATTATTCTGTATGCTGTTTTATACTATTGACTCCTTTCTTTTGTTTTATACTCTTAACTGTTTTTCAGATGTTTTCTTGGGGGTTAGAAATGTTTTTACATGTGTGTGTTACCAACTGCTTTTGTCATTGGTTGCTTTGACCATCAACTGTCTGTGTTAGCAGCTACCTGTGAAACTGATAATGGTCAGTCTCCTGTCCTGGTAAGGGCATGACGACAGACGATTCCAGAACGTCTCCTGGGAATGTTTATTAGTCAACTGTTTGTGTGACTGTGTGAAAAAGCCAATCTCTTTGTTGTTAACATAATAAAAGGCAGTTGGGGACTGAGAGCCGCGGAGTTGATCCCAGACGGTGTTTAACGGCGGTTCTCCGCGTCTGGCTCTCTCCCCTCTTCTGCATAAGAGTAGTTTGTGTCTCTGGTTGATTCTTGCAGGTTGGGAAACGAAATAAACCCAACACTGTTTGAAAGTGCATTTAATGTAAAAGTAAAACTCAACACACTGGTTAACTTTTACACTATAAAGAATTTATTTAAATCAAAAGGAAACAGGAGAGGATAACTAAAGTCACGTCATTAGAACATAACACAGCCTGGAATCACACAAAAACAAACATGGACCTTCTTGTTCATGCACAATGCTTCAAGATGTTACTTTTTAGTGCTACACATTACAGCTTTGAAAATAACGTGTTGGAATGGCCGAGATCAGTGACCCAGAAACCCACAAACAAAGCTATTTCACTACAGGCGTGTTTTGCAGTCAAGTTAAGTGGTTTCAGAAACCCTAACTTTCTACTTGCAGTATTAACATCGGCGATGGACTGTAATGTATTTTCTGAAACAAGGTACAACTACATAGGAAAAAAAGGAAGTAGCGAAGCCCAAAATAAGATGCTGAGTATGGTTAGTTTGAGAAGAGACTCGCTCTGGTTCTCTGCTTGACCGAAGGCCACCAACTGACAATCTGGTCGCAGCACTGAACTCCTTAAAAACTGGTAAAAACAAACAAAAAGTCCCAGCTGTGAAAATTACCCAATAGATTTTGTGCTTGCAAACATGATTTTGCTTTGAGACTAGGTTGATTTACATGAACATGAAGACCCAAAGCTTCATCATGGTCAATGAAATCAGTATTTAAAAAATAACTTCATATCAAAGAGCCCTCGAATCAAATACAAGATTTTATTTTTCAAACTAACCCCAACCCTCAACAAAAAACTAATTTAATCTGCACTCGTCTGATTTTGCACTACTATGTAGGATGCACTCGGTACTTAAAACTACATCTGCAGTTGTTAAAAATATGTGAACTTGAGTATCACAATTCACTACTTCGGACAAAACACAATGGAAACGTAAAAATATTTGACCTTTACATATTCACCATGCACTATTTTTTTTTGAGGTGTATGATAATATATGCTAAACTTGTACAAGGACAAGTCACATGAATGGAACTAAAAACCTGCTTTTATACACTGGCTTTATCATTCTAGAACTGTACAAATACAACAGATCAGTACAAAGATGAAAGGAACTTATTTTACTGCACTGCAACATAACCTTGAATGGGAACATAGCAGAATATTCCATACACTCCACTGAACAGAGCTCTACTGACTGGCTAAATCTCTGTGCCCACCATCTAGGCTGCCCACCCACACGTCATACACAACACAATGCATCCCGACTCAAACCATCAATTGAAATTCTCAGTGATTCCAGTGGCACTTAGGCTATTCTGCTTGCTTGATCGTTTGATTCCACTCAGCTAAACCACACAAAGCTTAGTAAGTATATCGTGCCCGTTCAGCAACAGGATCCCGCAAATGCTCGTAGGTACCACTTCTGGGAGTCACGGGCACCGGGGAAAGCCGCGATCGCTCAAATGCGTATCCAGCCGCGTCGCCGGCGACTCTCCGTATCGGACTCCGGTCACGTGCGTAGTATGTAGACACCGGGGCCGCTGGAGGAGGAGGAGGGAGGGGAGGACACACGTATGGATCAATGCTAGTGGGGGGAACCCGTTCCCTCACAGCTGTGGAGGCTGGCGTTGTTGGACCAGGCACGGGGACAACACGTCGGTCGTCATAATAAGTGCCTCCGTAAGAACTGGCCCTGTACTTCTCGTAGTAGTCCACGACCCCGTACGGATCCCTCTCGTCGTAGGGCGACCGTCGCACCGAATAGGCTGGTACCGCGCCATAGACCGAGGCGTTGCTCCTGTATGCCGACTCGTTGCCGTACATCCGAGCCACGGTATTATCAGCGACAGCGCTTATGCCGTAAGCTTGCGGTGGCCCATACCGCACTGCGTTCTCATAGCCCGTACCTCCTCTGTAACCCGCCATGCTGTTGGTTTGAGCGGAAACCCGGGAAAAAGCAGGACCATAGCTGCCGTCATAATCCGGAGCTGCACTGAAGTCCGGAAAAGCCCTGCTGCGACCACGCCCGCCGAATCTCGAGGAATCGAATCCCTCAGAGTTTGGCTCTGAGCCATTTCTCTGGTAGCCATTTTGGTCTAGAGGGCATTCTTTGGACCAGTGGCCTTCCTGCCCGCAACGATAACAACCCGATCGTTCTCCCATTCCCGGCGCAGTACGCAGGCGGCTAGTTGATAGCTTCACGCTCATCAGTTTTCCTTAAAAAGAGAACACTCAATAAGGACTTGTTGCTGCAAACGATAGATTTAAATACAAGACATTTCCTGCTTCACATGTACAATAGAATGTTAGCACACCTCAAAGAGTAGTTTTAAAACACACCATCGTTAAAGCTGTAATCCGTAAATTTGAACACTTTATTTTAATCTCCCTGGCCAGTAGACAAGGAACAAATTAAAATTTCATTTTGACAAAAACCCAGCCTAAGGTGACTACATTTGGGCAGGGAGATAAATTGGGTATTAAGTCAAATCTTAAAGTCAGCATTGCAGAAAACCATCCAACAAACTACCAGTGGCATCACGGATAACAGCTTTAAAATAATGCTGCCTTTCCTGTACATACTCACCTGAGCTGCATCTGGAACTTACCTGAAACCTAATAACATAACATTCTTGATGTTAGATCATTAATATAAAATCCCCATCAAGCCCAGCCCAAAAGTTCACCTTTAAAAGCTGTGTTGTCCAACTTATTAATAGCCTCCATGGCATCCTCCACTCGCTCCATGTGAACAAAAGCATAGTTTTTAACAATGTCGCACTCCACCACAGAGCCAAACTCCTCAAACTTGGCCCTTAACTCTTGATTGGTACAAGCGATGTTGCCGACATGGAGCTTGGTGGATCCTCTTGCCTTCCCTCGGCTCATTTCTACATTTAATGGCTGGCCATTAAGCTCGTACTGGTGCAGATTGCGTATAGCTTCTTCTGCCTCTGATTTGTCATCCATGTGCACAAAACCGAAGTTTTTCACAATAGAACATTCTGAAATCTTGCCATACTGGGAGAACAGAGAGCGGAGTTCATCTGATGTAGTGTCAGACGACAAGTTGCCGATGAATATTTTCACCATCTTGGATACTCTCTGTCACTAGGAAACAGATAGAAAAAAAAAGAAAACATTAAGCCATAATATTCTTATTCTTATTCGGAGAGAACAGAAGTAGCATTTCCAAGGGCTCTAAAGGTTTCACAAAAATGACCACAACCAAAAACCCTAATGAAGTTTCAATACTTCATTATATATAACTTGGAACACAAAAATTCACATTTCTGGTTACAAATTCAAATGAGTTCATATAAATGTTACACGTTAGATGACACTACAACATCTCAGGTAACAGGTGTTGTGCAGGACTACCACATTTGTAGTCAGGTTAAAATTTCTGACGTCCAGGCATTAAAAAAAAGGAACACCAAACTTCCACTGAATTACGTTTCTGTTACTGGGTTATTATATTGCTTTATAATTAGAATGTTGAGAAACAAAAAGTAGACAAAATGTAGAAATACCTCCTAAAATATAGGGTGAATAAACAACTGTCCTAACTGACTACTAGTTCATTAGGTCATGTTTTCAAGTAGCTATATGCCAGGAGAGGTGGGTAGTAACTACTTTACTCAGTTTAGTTGAGTAGCTCTTCGGAAAGAGAAAAAAAAAGTACTTTTAGTTGTTTTATGCACTATAAGTTTTACTTTTAGAATGGAAATAGAATAAAATCTCCTTCATTGTTTTACAGTGGGGAAATCCAGGTGTAACAGCAGCACCAAGGTATGTAGGTACCCACAAAAATCAAAGTGTTGAAACATATATATATATATATATATATGTATATAAAACACAAGATTAAGAAACAAAATACTGTGCCAATATTACAGTGTACTTTGATCCAAGGGACGCAACTATTAAGATCATTTTGTTTTTTAAATGTGCATAATGTGTATGACAGACAATATATGGAAAATAAACACAGAAAAACAGATGTATAATACCAACTGTAATGTTGTTTAGAATGAACAAAACTGTATGAATATCGCAGTTTAACTTATTTTAAATAACATCTCTGCTTGTATCACACTTTTGCTTGAGTGATATGAAGTATCCTACAGTTACTTGAGTAAAATTTCACACATCTATAGCTTATGTCACATTGAAGACATCTTGTTTCTTAACAGCTTTATTTAAATTTTCTATTTTGTGAGCTGAGCCTTTTGTACCATTTTGTACCACAAAGATAAAGTAAACACTACATTTTGTGTAGAGGGGGAAAATTCTACTGTATTCGTTTTATATGAAAACTGTTGATTTGGGAAAGTTTACTCTGACCAAATTCCATTCGCATCGTTGTCATTTATTGTATTAACTTTTATTGTAGTCTTTAAGACACCAGAATTTGCCCATAACTTTACATTTTTGTCTCAATAAATCAGTTAAATATTACATGATCCAAACAGTTACTCTTTGCGTTTGGATACTTTAAAAGTATTTTAACTAAATACTTGAATAATCTGAGGCGGTTACTTTATAACTTTATACTTGTATTGGAGTAAAATGTTGTGCTAATCTAACCACATCAAGTCGGTACTCACTCCAACATCTGAGTCTTAATTTTCATACGCATATCATCTACAGCAGGGGTCCCCAAGGTCGGTCCTCGAGGGCCAGCATCCTGCATGGTATAGTTCTCTTCTTTGTGGTAGTAACAACCTTTTCAGCACATCAATGTTCTTCTTAGGCCTCTAATGAGCCATCGTTTGATCCAGGTGCGTTAAATCAGGGAGAGAACTTAAACATGCAGGATGTTGGCCCTCCATGACCCACTTTGGGGACCCCCGGTCTAGGTTTTTTTTTTTTTCCTCAAACAAAATGATTTTAGAATAAATCACCAAATGCTGCCTACTAATATTTTGTTGAGCGGAATAAACCATTCATGTGAAACAGTTGAACACTTATCTTTGATACACACGCAGACTGATCCCTGCCCTGCCTCCTTTCAGTGGACACGCAGCACAGTGTAGATTTGCAGCTAATAATTGGCTAACGGAACTGACCAAAACAACATCGGCCTTACGATTAGCTTATCACATTAACACAGAACGGTAGACGCAACTCCATGTTAAGCCGAGGCAGACAGTGGGACAAATGAACTACGCATGTTTTTCAGCGTGTACAAATCATGCTAAAGCTTTGCAGCAGGCCTATTGTAAGACGTTAGCATAAAAGCTAACGTCGGCGGGCCATCCACTTCTAAAATGAAGGCGTTCAAAAATGGTGCTAATACACGCCGTGCAGTTGGCTCGTTTACAAAATAAGTCGAAGATATCGCTCTTTCAGACGGATTCATACCTGTAAACTGCGGCCTCTGTGTTGTACGTTTTCAGAAATGAAATGGCGACTGCAGCGTTGACCGCCTGACGTCACACGGAACCGGAAAGACGTATACTTCCGGGGAAGTGAAGTTGTTCCTCGTTCTGTATTTGGATTTATGATCCTGCGGTCACCAGTCTGTCGCAGCCCTCCTAATACCATTGTGGCAAAAATATTTATCAATATTTTTTCCGCGCTTCTTTACATCACACCTTTTCTTCAAAATAAACGTCTGACATTACAGAATGCAATAGCTTTACGGTGTTGGGATACGGAATACAAGCGTTTGCACATCAAATGTTTGACCTAGCCAAGATTAATCACCATGAAAGTGCCACCTCTGTTATTAGCCGTTTTTGTTTTGTGATAAACTAAAGGCCTGTTTAGTTTTGAGTTGATGTTCTTAAAAACAATAGGGTTGTTTGTAGGTTTGACCAAAGCTACAGCTATTTTAGATAAAATATTTTCATGTTTGATTTAATCCTCTTGCTGTTTAGATGGTGCAAAATACATCCATCCATATCCTGTTCACCCTTGTCCCTAGTGGGGTCAGGAGTTGCTGGTGCCCATCTCCAGCTACGTTCTGGGCGAGAGGCGGGGGTCATCCTGGCCAGGTCTCCAGCCTGTTGCAGGGTGCAAAACGCAGTAAGTAGTTAATGTTAGATTTGATTTTCAAAACTTTGCTAAAGATTAGAAGTTTGTGAATGCCACAAACTTCTAATCCATCTCATCACAAATCTAAAAATAGACAGAAGTGCCCATAGTAATTAAATCCTTCCATAATGTCCTTATGTTGTCAAACTGGGGTCTCAGTCTTTCTCTCAAAGAGCAGAGCCAAAACACCCAAATAACTATTTTCTTTTTTTTTTTTTTTTTTAATTGTCATTGCCTTTTTGGCTAATATGGAATACTTCACACCTAACTAAAGAAAATAAAGGCACCCAAAGGAAAGCAATCTTGGTCTTGCAACACACACCTTGGAGAAAAAAAAAATGTATTCATATGCCACAAATTAGCACATAACAGATTTCCTCTTCTAAACAAACGGTTCAGAGGGGAGGAAAGCCATTTCATTTCACAGGTGGGTGATGAAATGATGGCTACTGCCATCTGTTTTTGTGGTACCACCACCACCTTTATTTAAACCGAGTCCAAATTAAAAACATGTCAAATGTGAAAAGATTATAATTTGACTTCATAATCAAGTCATTGATATTTTGTCATCTTATGGCAGCAAAGCATTTTTCATTTCTCCTAAGCGGTTCTCCAATTTGTGCACAGAGAAAGTAATTTCTTTTCATGGACGCAACTAAGCCAAACTGATCATAAGTCAATAACAAATGTTTCACTTAAAAAAAAAAAAAAAAAAAAAAAAAAAAACTGTCATCAGTGAACAACAAGCCAACAGAAAAAAATATGGTTTGAATTACTGGCAACCAGTGAAATATTGTAAATTTTCATGACAAAAAACAGAAAACATTGTTTCAGCACATTTTTATATGACAAATTCAAAGCAAAAAACATTGTCAGATTTTAACAATCTGCCATTAGTATGGAAAAAAAAAAAAAAAATTATAACTAAAAGAAAAAAAAAATTGCTGCAAAACTGCATTTTGTCAGTCATCCTTTTGTCAATGTGAACAATGGATTCTTCTGCAGGCAGCTGGCATCCCATTTCTAAAACAGATATCTGGACGCTACATACAGTGATGGGACTGTAGAGGTTGAGGAAAGAGTGAAAAAAAAGCCCTGAAGTTCCAACCTGGAAGAGAGTAAAGCATTTCCTTTTACAAACAAGTCTTGTCTAGTACTCTTTGAAAAGGCTGGACAATGAACAAACATTAATTCTAAGATTCAAGTGCTTAATTAAAAGACATGTTACAAGAAAATTAGGAGCTCATTTAAGCCAATACCTTGGTACCACGGCTTTAGTAAGGCGCGTATCTCTGTGCATAATGTTCTTTAGTCTGTGGAACAGAGTAGGAGCTTGTGGTAGCAGGTACTGGAGACAGTTGCTTTCGTTCGTAGTTGTAGGCCGCTGAGACAACCGGTACTCGTCTGATTGGGTTGTGTTCTGGTGTGTAGTATGCAGCGCCTGATGAAGCTGGAGGCACCGGCCGGCGGTCATATGGATCCAGACTAGGTGAGACCTTGGGAAGAGAGGAAGGGGGAGGTGGAGGGGGCGGAGGTGGGAGATAGGGCAAACGACGCTCTTCGAAATAGCTTGAGCCGTAAGGCCGAGCTCTGTACTTGTCATAGTAATGAGCACTGTTGTAGAAACTGCTACGATCGTAGACATATGACCTGTTTGCATATGCGCCTGCAGCTCGGCTCGCATACCAATCCCCCAGCTGAGCGGCGTAGCCACGATTCGGCGGAGGAGGTGGCGGGGGAGGAGGAGGCTGCAGCAACCCGCTAGCATAACTAGCTCGATTATACATAGAGTAATCAGCTGGTGAAGGTACGGCCATGCCATATGAGGGCTCCCGGACGCTGCGAAATCTTGTGCCATCACCGTAGCTATCGTCCCGACTGACTTGACAGTCTTTCGACCAATGACCGCGTTTCCCGCAGACAAAGCAGCCGGTATGATCTCCCATTCCCGGGGCCGGGCGAAGCCGACTGGTGGACAGTCGGACGTTGATCAGCTTGCCTTGTAAGGAGAGAGAACAAACGCATGAGACCGAGAGGATCGACACGAATAGGGTCTTACCAACTAGAACATGGTAAGGGAATTTGACCGATAATGAATGCGAAGGAGAATCATTTTTAGAGCCAGCTTATGGTGATATTTTGTCAGCGAACTGTCTCTATAACACCCTCAACTGGTCTTGCAGAAAACTTTGCAAAACCCATAGGTGAATAGCTGCAGTCCATGAGGTAATGCAACAAAAGGATCCAACATTGGTATCAACTGACAGAAAACACAAGGAGCTTTTCCCTGCTAAAGAGTTCACCTTTGAAGGCTGTGTTATCCATCTTATCGATGGCCTCCATGGCATCCGTCAGTTTCTCCATGTGAACAAAGGCATAGTTTCTGACAATGTCACACTCGACCACCGGGCCAAACTCCTCAAACTTGGCCTGAAGAATTTCACTTGTGACCTCTTCACTGAGGTTGCCAACATGAAGTTTGGTGCTGGATTTGCATCGGCCTTTGCTCATCTCCACATTCATGCGGCAGCCGTTCAGGTCAGTCTGATGGAGGTTTTTGATGGCCTCCTCTGCCTCCGACAGGTTGTCCATGTGAACAAAACCAAAGTTTTTCAAAATATCACATTCCGAGACATTGCCATACTTTTCAAAGAGTTCTCGCAGCTCCTTGGCAGTTGTTTCCGATGCAAGGTTGCCAATGAAGATTTTCACCATGATGACATTTGAGTTTCCTAGAAGAGTAATACAAACATGTCATCTCATGCTGAACAAAGATTCCAACATCAAGTATACCTAAAAGCCAATATTTGTTATTCACTCAAGTTCCGAAAGAAGGTGGAAATCACGGAACATCAGATATCATCCAGTCATATTTCACACTGTAACGAATTACAATATGAATATAGACAGAATAATTAACAGATTTACCTGGTTATGGATCACAAGTCAGTCTCTCTGCTTAGTTCCAGCTTTAGAGGTAAATTGCATTATGCACATATTGAGAAACAAACTTTGCTCGGTCCACCATCTTGTCAAACCCGTCGACATTCTTACTGTCTTTGAAAAGTGAAGCTTTTACTTCTCACACTAATATTCGTACTCTGATATTTTAATTAATTACAAAAATGATCAAGAAAATGAGTGCAAATGTTTGAAGAATAATACTTCTGTTCTATCAATGTAAAGAAGCCCAACGATCTGCTACAAGATGACGTGGTCCGTAGAAAAGAAGCTAGACTCAGGAACCAACCAGAACAGAAGAAATGTGGTGGACCAAGTGATGAAATGGCTCTCAAGATAATATTGGCGACAATACATTTTCTAGGTTCCAGATTTGACATACAAGAGAAAAAAGTTGGAGGACATTAACTATCAGATTAAGGAAAACACCTCAATGATGGACAGCCTGGCTCAGGCTTTAAAGTTAAATGCTGCTGAACTAAATGTCTGTAAAGTGAAAGAAACTCTCAAGTGGTAAGGATTCTGTGTTTTCCTCCATCTCTTATCTGCTTACACACATGCTGCAGCTTACATAACCATAGGTATGTGTGACTGCAGCCAGTCATACATAAACAGACTGAAACTGATTAGACTACCCTTTAAAGGTACAGATTGCAGAGAAGAATAAAAAGCTAAACTCCTGCTTCAATCTTTGTCTCACTTGGTCACATCCCTAAGTTGAGCCAAGCGCTGGACAGTGAATGGAACTGTGTATGTTCCATTTGTATGACATGCCTGGCTGGTAACGTTTGATAATTTTTTGGCTTTAAAAGCCTGCTTTCATATATAACCAACTGTCATTACTTCCCAAGGTAATGTACACTGAGGGGTTTCGGTCAGGTCCTGAAACTGGTAAACAAACCTGGGTGATGGTGCACAGAGACAAAGATTAAGGAACTCCAACAGAAGGCCAGAGGCCCCACCATTTTCACCAAAATGTAAAGTACTTCCATGACCACCCTTAAATTGGTGTGTTTGCTATTCCTGTAAAGCAGGGGTCCCCAAAGTGGATCCTGCATGTTTTAGTTCTCTCCCTGATTTAACGCGCCTGGATCAAATGATGGCTCATTAGAGGCCTAAGAAGAACATTGACATGTTGTTGGTCCTACCAGGGAGTGAACTAAAACATGCAAGATGCCAGCCCCAGAGGACTGACTTTGGGGACCCCTGCTGTAAAGCCTCAAGTATTTAGGGGAGATTATTTCCAAAAGATCTCAAAACCAGAGAAAGTGTCAAAGAAGGTTAAATCTCTGCTTAAGTCTTGGTTGCAGCAGGGTTCATACATCTTAATAACAAACACAGAAGCTCTGTTACTGTGATTGGATAGAAAAATGCATCTGGTCCACTGGGTGAGCAGACAAGGAGATTTGCTAATGTATGAAGCATTCGGCTCCAAATTCAAAAAAGAAATATTCCAGAAGTCAATTTTCCCTGAAGTGGCAAATTTGGTGAAAGAAAATTTAAAATACAACACTCTGATCCTGGTCTACTTTCAGGGGTTATAATTGCGTCTCAATTTCAAAGACGAAAATGTGGAAACTGATTTTTAAGAGCTGCCATGACTTTACAACTCCCCACCTTGTCCTTAAAATGGAAATATTTACGAAGGATTGTCCCGATTATATTACTGTAAAACTAAAAACCCACTACCTCTCTCCCAGATTTAGCAAAAGTGAAATAAATTCGTTTTGTAATGCGCTGACAAAATACACCGAATATATTCAACAATGTGAAAATGTAAACATGAGCGCAACTTCACGTCACGGAGCTAACTGCTAACGCCAATGTGTTGCAGCATCTCTTAACCGTTTATACCATGACTACTAAAGTAATACCAACTCGAATGCAACAATACCACTCCTCAAATAATTACAAATAGTTTAAGTCCAAAAAAGATTTCACTGAAGTATAATTGAATGAGTTATGTTACCAGGAAAGTGTGACATCGGTGAGCTAATGGCTAAGCTAACTTACTGGTTGGTCCGTTGTATTTCAGCTCACTTCCTCTCAACAATCTGTGTCAGCGCTACAATAACAGCAGTGCGTCTCCACTCTCTAACCGAACACGTTTAACGTCACGTTATAAGGTATACATGTCCTACTCACCAATATATTGCGATGAAGGCCTTCTTACTAATGAATGGACAGCGAAATGGCACAACTGCGCTCGTCCGGACTGCTTCTTCTTCTTCTTCTTCTTTAGTTTAAAACCACGGCTGCCATCAAGCTTTGGGCGTAATCACCGCCACCCTCTGTTTCAACGAGAGAACCGCAACATACAGTGTCATCACCGCGAGCCCACTTCTTGTTGGGTAGTCTCCAGCAGTTTTTCCCAGCCCTGGTCATCAAGACACACTGTTCTACATGTTTTAGAGGTTTCCCTGCTTAAACGTGCCTGGTTCAACTGATTGCAGTTCAACAATTGCCTGTTAATCAGTCATCAATTGAAATCAGCTGGACTGAAGCAAGGAAATACCTCTGTCAGCAAATTATTGGTTGAATTTACAAGGTTATGAGGAAAATCACCCCACTAATCAAGTATTCAGAGAATGCTAAGAGTATGGCCATAACACAAGGAGTTTTGGATGGGAAGGAAATATTTATGCAGATCAGTTGGGGATAAAATAATATATCATGCTGTAAAACTGTAATTAAATCTAAAATTGCCCCCTGGTTATTTGAAATGCCAATAGTACGTTTAGAAACCAAAAAAATACAACAGTCCTGTGGAGGTTTGTGTCAAATTATTCAGCAGTATTTAGAAATAATGTATGAAAATATGACACAAGTATATACAGATGGATCTAAACAGGAAAATGGTAAAACAGGAGTAGCGGTTTATATTCCGAAACAAAAAGTTATTTTAAAAAGAAGAACAACAGATAATCAATTTTTTCAACAGAAATGTTGGCAATTATTTTGGCACTGCAATGTGTGCTGGAGGTGAAGCCTAGTAAGGTATTTATCTGCTCAGATTCAATGTCTTGTTTAACTAGTATTCCATCCATCCATTTTCTGTTCACCCTTGTCCCTAATGGGGTCTGGAGTTGCTGGTGCCCATCTCCAGCTGCGTTCCGGGCGAGAGGCGGGACAGCCTGGACAGGCAACACAGAAACAAACAAACCATGCACACACACACTCACACCTAGGGAGAATTTGGAAAGACAGTCATGTTTTTGGACATGACTGTCAACATGTGTTGATTTATTGTAGGAAATATATAAAAGAGAGAAAAGAAATAGAAAGAGTGATGGGGAGTTCAGTAAATATGGATCATTTATTAGGGCAGCAGCAATCAAATGATATAATTCAAGCACTTATTAAATATTTAAAAGATACAAAATTAGCTGAGAGGATTTAGTTTGTATGCTTGTGTGAGTGTATGAGTATGTATATAATTTAGTTATTTTAAGTTTTGAAGATAAAAAAGGAAAATAATTTCTGAATTACATCTCCGTCCAGTTGATGGACAAAGTTTGTAAACTGCCAGAAAACGCTGTAGAAGAAGAAGAAGGACATACCTAAAACATGCAGGGCAGTGTGCCTGGAGGACCAGGGTTGGGAAACACTGGCATCAAGTCAATCTTGTTGTAAGCTAAGCTCTACGTAGTCAAAAACTCCTCATTTAAAATAGTATCTGCAGTTGATTTTAGTTCTCTGAACAGTTTCTTTTTTTCTCTCATCCCTTGTACAAGTACGTAAAGCACCACTGTTGTTCTCATGTATGGGGTTTAGAGTACGTATAATCTTCTATGTTCATATCTGGATGCTTATATAATTATTAGGTTTTTTTTATTTTATGATAATCGTTAAGAATATTTAAATCAACAAGAGGACATGGAGAAAAACCAAGTCCTGTAAGTGATTTTCACAGCCATTCTTCTGTGTTCTCCACAGTTTGGTCCTGTTTGATCTATTTGCTGTAGATTTGCAATCCACTCCAGGAAAAATTAAAGACACTGTAATTCAGATGAAGGTAATATTACTAAACTAAACTGGCTGGTGGTAAATACATTGCTGCTCTTTTCTTGTTTTCACTTTGACTCTGGGTTTTTCATTTTGCCTTGTCCACCTTTTATTAATGCATATTCGAGAGAGAACTTGTCACGCAGCACAGCTGATGGATCCTGCTCATTTACAGCAGCCATCTGTCTTCTTTAAGCATTACACTGGAACCTGATTGATGCAACGAGATTTAAGCCTTCGTGACAGAAGACAGATGCTGTTAGTCTCCACGAGTTTTGCACAATAAAGTTGAAAACTTCCCAACTCTCTTTACAGCCTGCAACCAGCTGCTGTATGACTCTCAAACGTGAACCCACTGATTTCAGATTTAATAAAATATGTTGTTGAATATCCTTTATTATATATATATATATATATATATATATATATATATATATATATATATATATATATATATATAGTATTTTTTTTATATTATGTAATTTATTTATGAAAAAAAAGTAATAGAGGACATTAAAATCTTTATTTTTTTTTTCATATTAAAAATTCTGTAAAATTAGAAATGCATTCTCAGTTGTTATATACAGATACAGAGCAAAACACATAAAAATAAATCAACCTAGAATGCATACTGTCTCCAAATGTGTCTCAGAAAAAAAAGGGGAGCTATTAATACAGCTTACAGTATAAATAACATAAATATTATCATACACAATCACAGACAACTGCAATGTAGTGGTATTGTGACTTTTAGTACACCTGAATTGTTCTATCAACAGTACTTTAATTAAACTAAATGCACATCAGTATTAAGAAGTCAGTTCCCTTCATTTCTACTTATCTGGTCCCTTGCAAATCTTTTTAAATATTATGGCCAACATCAATATTTTATCAGTTTGCTGCTCTAAAACATCAACGTATGAAAATACAAATAATTAAAACAGCCATGACCTAAGAGAAGTAACTACTGCTGCTCACCAGTCTGGATAAAAGTATTTTTGGTCTGTGCATAATTATTCAGAAAAGAAAAGCCCATGAAGTTTATGATACTGCAGAGGTTCATTCAGAGAAAGGTGCAAAGAGGATCAGATGTCCAAACCACCTGGACGAACCTCTTTCAATGAAAGGCAGCAGCAGTTCACCTCTGACCTGATGGAGATCTGCCTCTCAAGCTGACCCTGACCTCGCCACAAAGAACTCCACTGCAGGCGTTTGTATCCACGACAGACTTCAATCTGATAAAATTATACAAAATGCTTGAGCAGCAGGATATGGCGTAGTACTTTGGCACTTTTATTTATTTATTATTTTAAAGTTAACAGGGCACTGTTGATGGCAGCTTTAAAGGTGTTAAATGAGTCAACAGCAGGTTTTCATTGGGATAACATGATGGACACGGCCAGAATCTGTCAAGCACCAAGTTAGCACCTCTTTTCTAATCTGGGCATCAACAGGTCAGGAAACATGGAATCATTTATAGAAACAGACTTCTCGGGTTTTGTTTTCTATTCTTTCCAAGCTTCTTTCTCTGCTCTAGTCTTTATTTTCCACTACCTTTCGTCCATTCTTTTCTATCGCCATGTTAGAATTGAAATAAACTCAAAGCATTTTCTAATAAACTTTGATATAAATCTAATGGAGCTTTAAAGCAAAAAACCTCAATGCTCCACTTGTGAAAGAAAAGAGAGAGCATGAGAGAGAGGCAGAGAGAGAGAGAGAGAGAGAAACAGCTTGTAGCTTCATCACTCCATCCCTGCTGACAGCGTCTACACCAGGGGTGGGCAACTCCAGGCCTCAAGGACCGGTCTCCTGCAACTTTTAGATGTGTTTCTACTTCAACACACCTGAGTCAAATAATGAGATCATTAGCAGAACTCTGGAGAACTTGACTGCATTTAGGAGGTGATTCAGCTATTTGATTCAAGTGTGTTGGACCAAGGAGACATCTAAGAGTTGCAGGACACGGGCCCTCAAGGACCAGGATTTCCCAACCCTGGTCTACACCCTCTGGTTCTTCTCTGAGCATCCCAGCTCTTTACAAATGAAATAATCTGAATACCAGTCATTAGTTTCTATGTGGACCAAATTATACCTCAACTGAACCAATGTTACTTTGAGGAACTGGCTAGTTTTAGTGAAACTTTTGATGTTACACATTAGGTTGTTAGGATTGTGGACAAACTCTGATTCAATTAAAGCCTTCAATAAAAATGTCAGCATATAGAAGGAAACCATTAAAATTGAGAAATACTGAATCATCCCAGTTATTTTTGGTCTGACATGGAGGTTCTGAGGTCCATTTCTCTGACAAAGAAGCGAATGTTCCCTTCACTTTCTGGATAAAGTGCCAAATCATCATACAACTAAATTCTCTTATTACAAATAACAGAAGATTGTAGGTCACAGTCTCTAAAGAGGGACTGAAACCCAGGTTTCTGGTGTAAGGTCCCATTTCCCCCTGTTGGGTTATGATTACAGTTGGCAAAGATAGATCACAATCTTTGCTGATGATTCAGCCGTGCCATTCCTTGAACAAACTGACAAGTTGTACAACCGTTTCTTGGCAACATGCCTCTTGATGTGGGATGGGAGCTGTGTCCCTGTAGAAACCGCCAGTAAGAGTCTGCCGTGGGCTGATGGTGTTGAGGTCTTTTCCGCCTTCAGTGCAAATGGGGTCGCTTCTTAAACTTGAGCAGGTAGAACATTCTGGTTCTTGTTCTCAGCTGTCAGCCTGTTTTCCAGCTCAGTAACTGCTTTCATGACCAGTCAAGATGTACAGGTTGCTCAGCGCTGAGGGGTCGTCGGTGGGCGTACTCTGAAGGATGATGTCTCTGTTTAATGCAGGAACAAAAGGAAAAAAAAGGTCTTATTCGCAAAACCAGGTCAGTTTGATAATACTGCTCCTTATTTCTGCAAAGCAACTGCTACGCAAAACCGAAATTAAAGTCACACTTTCACTGATAAAAGTATATATCTAAAATATCTCCTAGAATCATCTTTGTCTTATTTGTTAATATTAGAGTTGAACAATATATCGCATCACGATCATCTCCTTAAAATCATGTCTGGATGCTCTGAATATTTCTAATATATTGGACCATCTGGATGGATGAAAATATATATAAAAAAAAAATATTCCAAGAAGACACACTAGAAGGAATTAAACACTGACCTGCTTCACGGAAAAAAATGTTTTCCAGAAGTTGAAACTTTACAAATCACTCTGCACCGTTGCAGATAGTTAGGTCTGCAACTAACTATCAATTTAGTACTCAATTATTCTATTGACGAATAATCAATTGATTGGACAAAGGATTGGAACATTCTGCAGATTTTTTAATTAACCAACTAAGCATATTTTATACAATATACAAACAAATAATTACGTTTATCTAATTTCCTAAAATGCGGTAACAGCATTCCTTTAGTGAACTCTTGATCATTTGTATTGTTTTTAGCATCTATAGCTAAAAACAATCCAAACATCAACATGTAAAAAAGTTCAACACTCTGCTGGTTGAACGTCAGTCCTGCGTGGGCTGATCTGTTGAATTTTTTTCATTCATACTTGGATGGAAGAAGATAATTAATAGGATATTTTTCAAACAAAATCAGATGAACCAGATGAAGCTAAGACTGCCCCTTCAGGAGTTCTGGGTAGAACATATTTACAGATTTACAGAGAAGGAAGTATTTATAGATTAAATGCAAAATATATGTATTTTTTGTACAGTTTTTGGTTTAATGTTATTGTTCTTCAGCGAATGGTATGTTTTAAGACTGTATACTCCAACTAACAATTGATCAATTCATAATTAGTTGACAATTATTTCAATAACCGATTCATCACAATTAATCTGATCAATTGTTCCAGGCCTACCTATGAATACTCAGTAGATCACGGAAAGTTTGTTTTCTTTCGTTATCTTACCTGTTTGTTCCCAAAACACGGAAAACTCGGCTCTCATCTGTGATTTCTTGTGTTACCTGCCATTCAAAATGACACAACTCAGGTTTGTGAATTCTGCCACACAACAGGCAACGGACTCGGTTTGACAGATGTCTCGATATTCACCTCATCTGAATGGAAACTCCTTCCTTTAAGGCCATGCTTCCAGAAAGCCAGCACACTGTCCTGTAAACAGACTGCCAGGACATGGAGCGTCACTCAGCTGTCAGCGCAGACAAGCCGAGCTTAGAGCGGGACTCTGAATGTTGCTGTTACCTAATGTTTCGATTGGAAAGTCAAAAATGATCTCAGCCGCTAGCTCTTTGGACGGAAGCCCTTTCAGGTCCACTATCTTTACTGTTTCTGCGCAGTCAGCATCAGGACAGAAGCAGAGTTCATCACAAACCATCACGAAATGTGTTTTATTGGCGACATGAAGAGTAACTCACTTTCAGTTGTGATCAGAACTGTGTCTCTGTCCAGCTGGGACACCTGCACAGCTCTGAGGGCGCCACCATCTGCAGAAAGACGACATCACTGCAGGCTCTGATCTGAGAGGCTCACAGTCTGAAGAGCCGGGAAGCATGGTGGCTTATCCTACCTGGCACTGAAGCAGGAGGATCATTCAGCTCGATGATATCAAACTTGAGCTGGTGGCTGGTTGGACGCTCCTCATTTTTACACTCTCTCACCCCCACACACAGCTGGGGAAACTCATCTGTTACCAGAACCAGAAGCTCAAATATTGGCAGAGACTCTGGTAGTCGCACTGGTATGTGCTGCAAGAGATGAAGGACGAATCAGCAGAAATAGGAACAGTGAGGTTGCAAGATTAAAAACTGGGACGCAGGTGGGAGATTAAAGTAAACCTCTTAACATAAAGTTGAGAGCTTTATGTTTTCTCTCAACTTTTTTCCCCTCTCCATAGAAACTCCATCTGGTCTGATGTTCTATTTAGCTTCCTAGAAAACCTCAGCTGAAATAACTCTGCCAATTAAACATATCACACTGCCCCTTTAATGAGTTACAACCTGTCAGATGTGAAAATAAAGTGTTCATTCTAAGTTTTACTTCATGTTATAATGTAACATGATGGTGTGTCAGTGAGGAGTCTCCGACTTTTCCAAGTGGAATTCCGACATTGAGCTGTTCCAAGTATTTGTCATTGACTTGAACTAAAAATGTAAGATGAGCAAATTTCAAACATTCAAACAGACATTAACTCCAGCTACACATTTCCTGCTTGCATCTCTTTTGAATACAGCTGTCAAAATAAAATATGAGTTAGCTGCCGAACTTGAGGGCTGGATAAGAGTTCATGGTTCTGTTCATACATGACATCAACGTCCTGGTGTCGATTACAGAAACTAAGAAAACGGATCTTGTTTGTACTTTTGAGCAGTGGCCGTCACAGTGCTCGTGGGACAACTAACCTTTAGATGCATAAACTTCTGGAGAGGCTCATACCACAGCAGCAGCACCAGGCCGGAGGGAACCGCCCCACACAGGAAGGTGCTCTCTGTGTAGGGGTTTCTCGCTGCAGCAAGGAAAAACAACAACACTGAAGACTTTGCTGGTATCAGTACATGGAAAAGAAGTGCTTAGGCTGTTTATTCAGATAAGGACCAGAGATATTAGGGAGAATGTGTGGAGAATTTGCTTCAGGCTGTTGACACTTGGCAATGCAAACACTCAGCTGCTGATTTTCCACATTTCTTTAAAAAAACAGGGGGGGGGGGGAATAACCCAAAAAAGTTTTGGACCAAGTGCTGTGGACATTTGGGTTCTCACACTGCATCCCTCGTGATTATCTCTGGAAGACGTGGGAGAACTACTTTAGAGCCGGTCTGAATAACTTACCCACACTACATCTCCGACAGCCTTTAGTGTCTGGAATTTTCACAGAAATGGCAAACTTTCTGGAAACGGGAGGAAACAAAGCTCAGCGTAGGAATAAAGACACTTCAGTTAAAGGTTAAACAAAGGATATTTGAAAGTTTCAAAATGTTATATTCAGGCCTGTACCAAACTCTGGCCTGTACCGACCTGGGAATGATCCTCTCAGTGAAGCGATTGGTGCTGAGAGACAAGCTGCTGTGTTTTTTTTGTAGATGTCCTTTCTGCTCAAACAGAGCCGTTAGACTGTGGGAATAAAGCTGCGACGACTTTCCTGCACAAAGGAACACGGCGGTCTCAGAGAGGCAGAGACTATAAAGCTCAGCATGTTGCCTGACAGAAGCAGCGAACTGAGGAGACTTTACCTGACACAGACATCAGCACATTATTCATGACATAGAGCCACGTACATCGCTGAGGGAGCAGCTGTGGACAGAAACGAGGTTAGGACAGGATGGGGAGCGCTGTAACACGACAACAAATTGTGTGTCTGAGTTCATAAGGTCTTCTCTCACCTTTTCTAGTGTGTCCTCGTGAAGTTCATTTAGGTTCAATGTGTAAATTCCTTCCTCTGCTCCAAGAATCAGGTATTGGTCTAAGGAGGAGAAGAATGAGTTAAAGAGAGAGAATCACTTCCAGCTGAATGCTGAAGTAAAACAAATGTCCATGAGTGACTGCACAGGCAGGAGAAAAACTAAGTACACCTCTCTGTTTCCAGAGGGAGCCAACGTGTTGGCCCCTCTCTGACAGCAGGGTTTATGCATTCAGAACATCCTTTTGTGCTTGAACACATGAAATGGAAATAAATACTTTGTTGTTAGCTTGTGTTGTTATAGTGCTATAACAATTAGCAAATCTCACCGAGATAAGCATAAGACAGGTTAAAATGCTCAATGGCTCTAATGGCTCAATGGTGGTCTGCCCTTTGTTTTCTTCATCACTCAATAATCAGTCAGAGAAATGTCTATAGTTTATGTTTTAAGAAGCCAGGGTCCTCACCTTTTGTTTTGGGTAAGATCCAGGTAGCGGCACAGTGGATTTTTAGAGGACAGCCGTTGAAGACTTTAGTAAAGCAGGCTCCCATCTAGAGGAAGCAGATGACTTTGAGTCTGACAGGATCAGAGAGTGGTGTGATAAAAAGCAGTCATTGAAACCATGCTGCTGTTGCACAGTAAAGCTACTAAATGACCATTGATGCAGCTTTCAAGCAACAAGCTCTTCAACAGGCAAACAAAGTATCTACAGCAGAGACGGATCATGCTAGAGGGTCATCAGACCACATCATGTTGCAGTGCGTAATGAGGATTTAGATACCTCAGAACTGGTGATTCTTTTTCTACTCAACTATGAGACTTTTCCAGATTTTAATTTCAGTTGTTCTCTTATTTCTTAGCATCTTTACTTTCAGTCACAGCAGGTGGTTGTGATGTATTGTGTCATTTAACAAAAATCGTTTCAGTCTAATTTGTGAAATTTCTCTAGTTCCCAGGAAATAGCCTGTATAATTTTATTATTGATATGTTATTTTGATTGGCTCTGCCCAGCAACTTTTACTGAAACTTTCAGGCTTTTGAATTTTCTTGATAACATGATACGATCCTTTGACCCTCACACATTAATGAGGATGGTGCTTTACATAACATCTAAAGAATAAAATAAAACTTACCAAGAAAGTCTATATGTAACACCGTACAATGCAATTAGTATGTGTGAGGAGAGGAAGTGTCTCTAATTAGTCATGAAGGTGTTGGCGTTTTATTGCCGGTTGCTGTTAGAATTCACACTTACATGGACTTGAGGGGTGGGAGGAAGCCCATGACAACCAGCTCTCTAGAATTACAAAGGTTACACACAACAACACAGAGGGAGTAATAAAGACTGCACACCTGGGGAATAATACCAAATCAACAACTTTCACTGAGTCTATCAACCTTTACAGGGTTCAGACAGAATCATTAGGAAGTTATTAGGTTAGCAAGTCACTCCAGCACTCTGACATTTGCTGCTCATGTAAAGAGAGAAGTGTACTCATGAAAAACCCACTGAGTCCTCTGGCTTTTTCCGCAGCGTGCTCCACTCTGGGGACAACGGCGTCTCTCTTTTGTGGGAGGAAACCATCATTTTCTCCGCTACTTCAGAGTGTTGTGGTGTCAAACATGGGTCACTGCAGTGCTGACTGATGTCCTGTGTGGCAGAACACCTGGACAAGACTTTGAATAGAATAGGATAGAATAGAATAGAATAGAATAGAATAGAAATACCATTTACTGCCTCACAGTGAACAATTCCAATGCAACAGCATCAAAGTGACAGACAATCAAAGCATGTAGATACACACAAAGCTAGGAATATAAAATATTTAAAAACATATATACTGAACAGTAAGGGTAAAATTACATCATACATAATGTGTCAGTTATTTGTTGGTGTGAGTGTCTCCACATTTCATGCTGTATTACGAAACCTTGTGTATAGATTTATGATGTTTCTACAAATAACATTGTCCTGATGCTAACTGATATCGCACAAAGCTTAGTCAGGTTTAAGTCCAGAATGTGGAACCATTGGCAGTTTAGTCTTCCTGTAAATCAGTGACTTGTATTGTATTTGTGATTATTATTATTATTACTGTTTGTTTTTCTCACGTGGACCTGTTTGTGTCTTTAATAAAGCTGCTGCTGATGTCTGTGCAGCTTAATTAAAAGTCGCACACTCTGCCCCAACGGAATGGACGACTGAATAAGACTCTTAGGAAAAACTGTGTGTGCATTAAAAAAAAATAAAACAACGACAGACAACTCATGATAAGCGACAATACCAGAACCAGGAGCCCTCCGTTGATACATATGAAACAAGTGAATGGTGTGTGTACTGAGGTGCACCTGCTGCAGAGCCTGAGTCGGCTGTGATGGCGGCGCCAGGGCCGAGTGTGCAGGCCGGTCTCAGCGTCAGGTCTCTGTCTTCTGTGTTGGAAGTTAAAGAGCTGAAGGCCGGCAGTGAGGCCGTCGGACTGAACAAACCGCTCTTCCTACCTCCCTGTAAAACACCGGCATGCGTCATCACTGGAGTGATCCCAACATCTCCAACACAGCTACTGTGAGAGTCACACATGAAAATAGAACAGAAAATATCCTCTCCTATTCTACAATAGGAAAGTAACATTTTGACTAAGGGTTTGTGCCGATATTGATATCCTATATTAATGTTGCTGTCATGGCCGACTGATATTGACCAATATTGTATATATTTCTTGGTTGTTGGAAAAAAACAACCACACCGCTAACCTGTGCTGCATCACTATCCCTGTCACATGATCAGACCAACCTCCTCCACCCTCCCTTTACAAACAAAAGGCAACAAGAGGCAAATAAAATCATTCATCCCGACCCAGTTTCATTTATCGGATACCACAAAACTGTTAAAAATGACTAATGTCAGCCAATGTCAATGTTAGCGCCAATATATTGTGCATCCGTAGTTGATTATTAATAATTCATCAATCATTTGATTAACTGTCATCGAATAAATAAATCAAGTAAAACAAGGCAACTAAAACCACAACTGTCCTCAGAATCAAACTCTATAAAGTTGTGATCAAATTTTATCTCCATTACAATTAAGAAACAAACAGTTAATCTTTGTCGCCAGCTTGTGGCTCTGAAAGACTCTTAGGGTAAAGTATAATTATAGCGTAGTTAAAATCATGAAAGTTTGTATCTAGGCAACACATCAGGCAGCAGAAATGAAGGCAAACTTCATGGTAATAAGAGTCATACTCACATCAGCAGATGGCGCTCTTGCAATCGTTAAACTCCTGAAAGACAAATGAGCAACAACCATATTACCACGAAATCTGATGGCTGAATCTAGGCATGGGCTGGTATGAGAGTCTAACTCTGAGTATAATGAGGAAAGCATATCATGGTATCAGTCTCCACATTATGGCTTTTCTGAAACATTTCTAAACAGCTGAATCTGTCAGCCTTGGAAGCAGAGGGAAGATGTAGAAGGCTGCTTTAAGCCACCTGGCAGGCAGTGCTCTGCACTGGAGGGAGAGAGCTGCACCACGGTCCATAAACCCAGAGAAAACTGCAGTCATTCTGATATCTACACAAGCATCTCATGACAAGGACTTTAAACCAAAGCAAAAGATTTCAGTGGTTTTGTGAAATCAATGTTTTAAATCCTTGACATAATCTCATACCAATACCATGCCTAGTCAAATCATTCAATTAGATCCAGGACAAGCAACACGACACCAAGCCGGGGCAGATGCTGGGGAGCTTGAAGGCAGGACAACAGCAGCACACGGACCAAACTCTGACGGAAACGCAACAATGAAGCAGACAAAGGAGGCCTCAAAGCTGAAGAACCACTGGGCCTGTCCTGGTTGGAATCTGCGCCAGTTCACGTAGTTTGCAGGCGATATTAAGAGCACATGAACACAAACCTGAAGATTATGGCGAACACACTGACAATTAGCTGACAAATGCATCATAGTAATACCAACTGGAGTGGTTTATTTCAGGTGGGATGAAAAAACAGAGCTGTTAGGAGAGGCTGGAGCAGGCGGGCGTGTCCTACCTCATCTGCAGGGCTTGTTCCACACATTCCAACAGGCTCCTGCAACAGGAAGACCCCTGGTGTTTATCTGACCACAGGCCTCAATCGGCCAGAACAATAGGAGGGAGTAAAACCAAAGGTCCTCTTTTAACAAACACTGGTTACCTTGACTGATGCCTGGACTCTTTACATTTTCAGTCTTTTTGCAATAGACTCTGAAAATACCTAAACTTTGGGTCAGCAGGATGTTTCAGTTTCTTTGCAATTTAAAAAGGGACTTTTAAGATTTGTATCCATGGTGCACCATGCTTATCTAAGCAAAAACATAACATGACAAATGGCCTGAAAAGATGCGATGTACCCAAACGTGTCTAAACCATCAGTGCAGACGGCTGGACTGGAGGCAGTTCTTGCTGACCGACTGAGTTGGCTCAGCGGCTGCTCCGTCTTGCACTGACCTAATGATTTTGGGAAAGGTTCTAATGTCCAGTGGATATTTTTTGCACAGCTGTGCTGGAAACCAGAGTCAGACAGGGACTGGCAGTGTGGTGTGGGATCCTCACTGGTCATGAGGCGTGAAATCGAGGGAACGTGTCTGTGACTTTCACTTGTTATGGAAGCGGCATGCTCACGATAAGAGAAACCTTAATGATCCGCAATCATTTTGTTCTGGAAATATAACCCATTCACTTAAAGAGTCAAGTTCTCCTTATGTTTTCATTTTAAATATTTTTCTCACAAAGAAAACAACTTGACATCATGGATCATTTAAAACAGACTGTAAGGATTCATTTCCTTGCATTTTTAATTTAACATACATAGTTTTGCTGATTCATTGTGTTGATAAATATGTGCTGTAAACTGTAATACTTACTTGCAATAAACACATGAGGAAAATATTGCATACTGGACTTAAATGATTAAATTCAGAGCCCTGCAAAATATTCATACTCCTTCTATCTTACAATACATTTTAATGTATGTGAAATAATAAAGTGCAAAGGAAATGATACATTCAGCGTATTTAAAAATGTTTAACAGAAGAATGTGGCATGTATTTACATTCAATACACCTCTAAGATGCAAAGATGCCCACAAGTTATTTTTTTCCAAAGCCAGGTCAGGTCTTTGAGGGACAAGTCCAAGTCAAGTTTAAACTAAAATAAACAGTTTATCATCACATTCCTAACATCCGGGTCACCTCTAACTCTGCACTGCTGCTGGTTAAGAGTCCAAACGTTTGCTGTTTGTCTTCAGATCGTTCAATAAATGTTTGATCATTATCAGTCAATTTTCTATATGTATGTAATGTTATTTTATTTTATTTTTTAAAATCTTTTAACATTTATTTCTCTATCCAAAAATCTGGTAACGGCTAATTATTATTATTATTATAAAAATGGATCCAATATAGTATTTATCTGATTAGAAATATAAATATTATTATTATAATTTATGTATATTATTATAACGTCTATGCCATTATTTCTTATGGAATAATTATTTCTTTATGCCATAAAAAAATTATGATGCGTGTTGACACTGTTGTTGCTGTAGTGTTTATTTGTTTTTTTCCCCTTATCCCTGTTTTTGGAAACTGCAGCTTTGGCCACTAAAACTGGATCAACTGTCAGTTCATTTACGTTCCACCTGGTCATGCGTGTGCATTCACAGGGAACAGTTTCATCGCTGACAAAGTGCATGACCACAGACTGGAACAAGAATTGTCTGAAATAAAGAAACGTTCCCAGGCGTGACGCAGGACAGGTTTGGTCATTCCTGCGGTCACTGAGACGCTGACTCAGCTCGTTTTCAGAACAGACTCTGAAACTGTAACTGCTCCTGAAACAGTACAGTCAACTCAAACAGTAACCTCTTTAAAACTGATGCTTTAAAAAATACCAAGACTTAAACAACATTTTTTTTGTGATAAAAAAAAAAAAAAAAGATAATAGAGATAATAAAGATATTTGACTGTCTTCTGGAAATAAGCAAACCATTATCTCTTAAAACACAATAAACAATAAAAATGTAGACTTTAAGTGCATAAGAAACATTCATCTTCCACTGTGTTTTCCCTGCTAGTTTCATTCAGAGAAAATCACTTTGTCAGTTAAAAGACACATTAACTAAAAATAATGGCTGCCCCTTCATATGTTTTAACACTAAATAAGGATCAAAAGGAACAAAACAACTTACGGTGAGTTATCTTCATCTCCAGACATGCTCCAGTCATCATAGGAGCCCTGCAGAAAGCAGAGCAGAAACAGCAGCCATCGGTCATGCTAACGAAGTGCCACATATGACATCAGCAGCAGAGCAGTCAGAATGCATTACCAAGTCAGGGTAAGGCTCTGTGACTTTTCTCAGTGGACGTCCAAACTTGATTTGGTCGACTGCAAAGAGAACATCAGAGTTGATACGACTTCTGTCGATGAACGTGTTTGTACACAGATTTTACACAGTGGATCAGTAAACTTGTGCTTTTCTGCTCTGACTTGACTGAGAGGCAAAGTGTGAAGATTGTGTTTGTCGTCTAACTGCAGCGAGCCTGAGCTGAGCTCACAGAGCCTTTGAAGCAGCAAATGAGGAAGCCGTTAAACCGAAAAGCAGAAGCTGCCGTCTTATATCATCTCAGTTCACTCTCATAATGTTTCTGATCGTCTGCTTCAGGCCAGGAAGGAAGGATTAGCACCGAATCCTCTCCGGTAGTTTTCTTAAAACTTGACAGTATGTGGGGACTGTAAATAGAAGAAGGAAATGTCAGGATTTTGCTCATCATGCTCCTTTAAGAAATGAAAGTACATGCCTGGGATATTTCTCCTCTTATCGGGCAGTGAGTGAGTTTACTGGCTGCGACGTGAAAATCAACTGAGAGCTCAAACACTCTGCTACACCAACAGGGAACATTATGCGTCTTTTAGACACAATAGCTTGGAACTAAAGATCAAAGCTCTTTACTTTCTTCGCTGTCAAAGGGAGAGATCTCCCAGGATCCGAAGTAACTTCAGAATACGGTTAAAGCATCCAGTGTCTGTATCCTGGCCAAGGGAATTAGACGCTGCTTATTCATAACTCTGCAGAAGGAATCTTTGAACTGTAGATTCCCCAAACAGAGAGATCGTCTGACTGTGTTACCAAATTGATGTCCCTGCTACTTCTTCCACGGCCCTCACTTGCTCCAGCCTCAGAGACGAGGAGAGAACTGATTAGCCACTTCCCTTCTTATATATGCCACCGTCCCGACAGAGAGAGAAAATGAGCAACACCTCAACAAGCTCGCCCCATCACGAGCCAAGCAGCCTCCACTTTTATTCCCCCAGATGAAACGATGCTCCTTCAGCTGCCAGGTGACAGTTCCCAGGTTTTCCCCAGAAACGCTGCAAAAGCTCCTCTGACCACAACACTAGGAGGAGACTGCCTGGTTCTAAAGGATGACTAAAGTAAGAGGTTATGTCTGGGGAGAGCTAAGTTAGTTTAGGATAAATAATTTGAATATTGTTTCTGAATGCATGTTACCTTTGTGTTTTCATATTGTTGATGATTAAATCTGAGCAGGCCTCAGAGCAAACTGGAGCCAAACTTTATTCTAATAAGTTTGATCTCTTTGGTAACATGAGCTTGCCAATATTATTTTTTCTTTCCTCTCTTTTAACCAACCTAAATAAAAAGGTTTTTTAAAATGTGTTTGTTTAAAAAAAAAAAAAAAAAAAAAAAAATTTTTTTTAGAATTTTTAAGTTAATCATAACCAAACCTGCTGTTGCACAAATGCATATTCTGTGTTAATTTCACAGATTAGAGTTCACAAACTGCCAAACCGAGACACTGCGGCGACGCAAAGCCCAGGTGGTGTAACTGCACAAAGCTTGATGTATTGGGTGTGGTCAGTAGCGGTGAAGTAAATATCAAAGATCACATTCATGTTGTTCCATAACGTTCCTTACAGCCAGATGGCAGAAAGTAAAGAGATAAGATCAGCAACATAGGCCCAACTCTATGAGAGAAAGTTGACAAGTTTTGGACTTAATCCGTTAGATTTGTAAAATGTTGAGGGGTCCTGCCAAGAGAAATATAAAAAGATTCTTAAGATTCTTTGAAATATGAACTCTGAAAACAACTGAAGTCCTGAGACACAAGACTCGCAAGGAATGGCAGTTCCACTCTCCTCCAGAATGGAGCTTGCAGCTTGTGTTACTGATAAAGGATATGTTCTTCATTTTTGAAGGAATATTTCTACATTTCTGAGCCAAACATTTTGTCAGCATGCATCGGCCTGCGGTCCACCAACTCACCACATTCTTACCCAGCCCAGTTCCACACTGACACTTCAGACACAGAGCCAAGCTCTGCAGCAGCAGCCGTCTGAGTCGCCTCAGCTCTGAATGGGAAATCTGAGGTTCAAGGTGTTTGTGGCTTATGTGTGAACATCAGAGTGGTGCACGACAAGGCGGTGGTCTGAGTGTCAGGGTCGCCTGTTACACCAGACACGCTGCGCAGGCCGGCAGAATGAAGTCACCGGGCGAGTGCATAGAAGCACTTGTGTCTGTCGCACAGCAGGCATGTTCTTAGTGCCATCCTCTGCCTTCATCCCACATGTACAGAGCAGCTGCAGGACAGCAGCGGCAGCCTGACTGAGAGCTGGCTGTGCTCCTCCCCAAATATGGCTCATGCAGCTCTGGACACGGAGGGTCATGGAGGACAATGAAGCCACTTTTCAGCGAGCATGAGCAGCACACGCAGGAATTTCTCCGTCTGCTTTACAAGAACCACCATCAAGTGTACGGTCACATGCAACGGAGGTCAAGAACAAGCTAGATTTTCTTACACAAAATATACCAACATATAAAATAGCCAAACTGACTGAAAGTTAAACATGTTGGGAAACACTGATGCTATTTTTCTTTTTGACATCTACTCTTAAGCCCAAAATTATTCATACCCCCAAAATATTTCGTTTTAAATTGTATTTTATTCAACCAAAGAGTTTGTTTCCGACAGGAAATGAGACAAGACATCACAATGCAATCTTTATTGGCAACAGTCGATTCCTGGTTACGGCTGCCCAGCAGTATTCTGTGTGTTTCCACTGGTTTATGATCTATTGATCTTTGGCAATGAGCTCCAAGGTTTTCATCTTGGAAGGCCACCTGCCATCACCCTAATCATCTACAGCTGCCTTCACAGGTTCTCTGTCAGACAGATACGACTAGAGGGATGTGACACCGTCCTGCATCAAGGTCAGAAACAACTGGAAGCAGAAACCAAGAGACCATCACCTAAAGAGAGGACCGGGACAGGAAAAACCTGCTTCCATCAGGTTGGACTCTGTTTGGACTGTGACTCATGTCATCTGTGTGTGTGTGTGTGTGTGTGTGTGTGTGTGTTGAACTCACATTGTTCTTCAGACAGGGTCCTCTCTACAGACAGATGTTTTCCTGCTGACTGAATCTTGTCTGGAGACATTTCCCCAATCTGTCAACAGAACTAGACCCATCAGTGTTTTACTCATGAATAACACAGAAATGAAATGAAATTAAATTTAACTACAGTGCTGTGAAAACATGTTCATCTCCTTCTTGATTTCCTTTTTTTTTTTTTTTTTTTTTTTGCATGTCACGCTTATTATTCACAAATGGTGAAAACGTGGAACAGTGGTGACTCTTCCCAGTAGCACCCAGCCAATCACAATCATCCCAAGACCTCAGTGATGACTCTCAGATAATCTTATCTCAGATTATCTGTCTCATAACATATACTGTCACAAATGGTAAAAGTTTTAGTATGAAAATATATTCTTTGTAAAAGTTTTAGAACGCAGCTTTAAAGAATAACTTAAATGTTGCTGAGCTCTGGTGAGTCTCAGTCCCTGACCTCCAGCTCGCTGTCATCGATGCTGTGTGTCAGAGCGCTGTGGAGCTCTGGGTTGTTGGCCATGTCCAGCAGCTCAATGATCAGGTTCCGGGTCAGCAGCTGGGTCACAAACGGATGCTGAAACCACAACAAGGTTTGCTGAGCCATCCATCTATCCATCCATCCATCCATCCATCCATCCATCCATCCATCCATCCATCCATCCATCCATCCATCCATCCATCCATCCATCCATCCATCCATCCATCCATCCATCCATCCATCCATCCATCCATCCATCCATCCATCCATCCATCCATCCATTTTGTTCCGCTTATCCAGGTCGGGTCGCGGGGGTAGCAGCTTAAGGAGGGAGGTCCAGACTTCCCTCTCCCAGACACTTCTTCCAGACCCTCCGGGGGAATCCCAAGGCGTTCCCAGGCCATAGGAGAGACATAGTCCCTCCAGTGTGTCCTGGGTCTTCCCCGGGGCCTCCTCCCAGTGGGACATGTCCAGAACACCTCACCAGGGAGGCGTCCAGGAGGCATCCTGACCAGATGCCCGAGCCTCCTCAGGCTTCCTGAGCTTTCTCCATAAATGGTTCAGAGACACAAGCCACTGCTCCAACAACTGCTTTGCAGTTTTTCTGGGCTGAAGAACTAAACAAGTTTTTGTTTAGTTCTTCAATCAAATTTAGAACTACATTCTATACAGTCTTCATTACATCATTTTAATGCTTTGCGATATAAATTCCACCTTAACTTCATTCTTCCTGCAGTCACAGAACCTGTCAGGCTATTTTCTGCCTGTAGAGCTGAAGCTAAAATTGAGCTCATGAATATTGAACACATCTTTTTTATAAACCCAAACTTTAATTATAAAGTAGGAAGCGCCATCTAACCTGCAGCAGTGTCTCTGCTGAGGGTCTTTTACGGGGGTTTTTATTGAGAGCCATCTTCACAAAGCTGTGGAAACCTGCAGACCTGCAAAGGGACGAGAGGGACAAGGAGGAATAGAAACAGCAGGTGAGACCATTCATTATTTCCATGCATCACAGGGTTGAGAAGAAAGTATAAGCGCTTTATAGTGTCGGGCCAAAGACAAAAGGCATGTATTAACATTGTCAGTTCTCTCTTGTAGAAGTGAGCAACTATGACAATAGTTTCAGTTAAATGAAAAGTCATTTTTTACATTTGAAGAGAACATAAGCTATGTAATGTGCAATAGTAAGGGGAGCTGTCCACAAATAGCCATGGAAAAAAAAGTGGGTGAAAGGTAAAAGTTCATGCATACAGCATGGAAAAGGTGAGTTCATTATTTACCCCCAAAAAACAGCCAATTAAGTGAGCCTGGCAACAGAGCTAACCAATGAAATTCATCATTGGTTGAATAAACCTTATAAAGAGGAGGAAGGTAGGAGGAAGTGGTTGTTTCCTCCAGGAGGCCCCGGGGCCATAGCTGGGCTGAACGCTGGGTTTTGTAACCTTTAAGCTCCAAAGACTGTGGCGCAAACCACAGAGACAAAGAACGTGGTCAGCGAGAATCCATCAGAGGACAAGAAGACTGAGCTGCAGTCTGCCTTCCACTCAAGGAATCTTTAAGTCATTTTCCAGAAGATCCAATCGGACTGGGGTATGAAAACCTCTCTGATAGCCTCCACTCAGCAGCGTTCAGTTCCAGCATTAGTGAATGACAAGTTAGTTAAACTGATTTAATTTTACTCTTTGAATCTGTAGTTGCAAATAATTACTGAAGACGCATCTAAAATCTTAGAGAAGACATGGGCTTTTGATTATATGAGTTGCCTAAATGTTTAGTTTTTCAGTGGTGCTAAAAATGGTGTTTGGGTATGGTTCATACATTTATGGGAGGTTTTTAAAGGTTAAGCCCAAAGTAATTAAAACAATATTCCTGAGGCTCCTTGCGAGTCACTAATGATGCCTGACTCAGAGTTAAGACCAAGTTGTAAAACAGAAAGAGATCATTTGTTAACGGGTGCGGCCTGTGAATCCTAGATGATCTGGCATGGCTACTTAATCTGACTAATTCATTGAAGGGAGAGGGGTGGGGCTCAGAGCTAGGTGGGTCTTCCTTAGTAAACCGGAAAGATGAATTTCCTACAGATCCAGATCAGGGTAAAACTCAGCAGGTTTAGGAATCACTGTAACCGGATGGAGAGCTGATGTTAACCTCTCAGGGTAAGGAGTTCATTGAAACAGCTCAAAGGGTGACGGTTTGTCTTTAACACCACTGAGGAACCCTGGCTGTACAATATCGAGCAAAAGGTTTGAGACAAGGAACCTTTCATTATATCTGATAAATATGCAGATCCAGCCTTAAACTGACAAAGGCTGTAGGGTTTTGGTCCTGTAAAAGTAGGAATCCTTTTCTAAACAACTGCCTCCCAAATTCTGCTGCTTGACAATCGAAACTGATTTTACTGCTTTCAATCGATCTCTGTGGGGATTCAGTCAATTACTGAATTCCCTAAACTATCCTGAACCAGGTTTTTTTTCTAATTCTTAACTAGTAAAGGCCAAATGGAAAGGAAGACATTTAGTTAGTGTTCAATGTGACTTTCCAAGTAAGCCTGAACGCTCTTCATTGTGGGTGAAAACCAGGGCATTTGGAGGCTAAAGGGGCGAAAAAGGCTTATGTGCAGAAGCTTTGTTATGAGGCATGAGATGGAAGTGGGAGGCCAGGTGTGGTCTTTTTCCAAACATTTCATTGGTACCGCTTTAACACTTACTGACATGGTTGTTCCCTGGCTGCATGTGGGCATACTAATAATATAAACCACAATTTCTTAATTCTTCAAAATTTGATAGTGCCTTCATAAGACATACAACTGTCTTTTGTTCAATTCTTGTGTAAAGTTGCATCCCTCAGTTGTCATTTGTTGTCTTTTTTATTTCAAAGATGCAAATATTAAACAAAAATAACTAAAAACAATGTAAAGGAAGTGACATCAAGCCTCCACATACGCCACACATTCATACACTGGAGCTGGGGGGAGTTTATATTCACTGAATCCCACCTCACTTTAGTATTAGTTAATAAATCTACACATCTAAATCTACAATACTAAATACAACATATAATCAGAGACTATAACTAAATAAAAGTGCACACACTATACACACACACACACACACACACACACAAAGAGTACATATTCCCACAGAAACAGACGTAACACACTCTTCAACTCTCTCATAATCCATAATAAATTCCTTTCAGAATAATCTTTTCTCTTTTTCTCCCTCACATCCACACTTAACTGTTTCATAATCTCACAACACAAACGGATACAGAACCACGTCAGGCAGCCGCGTCACCGATCTAAAAACACAAGTTTTTAGTTTAGTGTTTTTTTTCCCCTTTCACTTCTCCGTTTTGCTCAGAGGTTTAAAGCACAGATTCAAAAGTGTGCTGAAAAATTGCAAAAGAAAATTTGTATGGGAAAATGAAGAAAAAGAAACTATTGTCTCTCTGTGACAGACAGTAGCAATGCCCTGTTAAAATGGCCCCGAGGCCTCGTGATTTCACGATGTCTGCCCAGAGGCTTATCACAGAAATGATTCATTTGAAGGACAACAGGTTTTACAATGAGATATTCCATCAAACACTGTGTAAATCAGTTGAACTTTTTTATTCTTTTCACCTGTAAGGCCTTTATGAACATTTGTTTTATTCACAGAATTTTAATTACCTTTATATTGCATGTTTATTTTATATTTACTAATAAAAAAAGTAAAAAATATCTTCTAATTTCTCATCACAGTCTGACTATTGCAGACTGTCTATACAGTACAGAGCAAAGGTTTGGACACACCTTCTCATTCAATGAGTTTCCTTTATTTTCATGACTATTGACATTGTAGATTCACACTGAAGGCATCAAAACTATGAATTAACACATGTGGAATTATATACTTAACAAAAATGTGTGAAACAACTGAAAATATGTCTTATATTGTAGCTTCTTCAAAGTAGACACCTTTTACTGTGATTACTGCTTTGCACACACTCTGTTGATGAGCTTCAAGAGGTCGTCACCTGAAACGGTTTTCACTTCACAGGTGTGACCTGTCAGGTTAATAAGGTGGATTTCTTGCCTTATAAATGGAGTTGGGACCATCAGTTGTGTTGTGCAGAAGTCAGGTGGACATACAGCTGATAGTCCTACTGAATAGACTGCTAGAATTTGTATTATGGCAAGAAAAAAGCAGCCAAGTAAAGAAAAACCAGTGGCCATCATTACTTTAAGAAATGAAGGTCAGTCAGTCCGAAAAATTGGGAAAACTTTGAGAGTGTCCCCAAGTGCAGTCGCAAAAACCATCAAGCGCTACAAAGAAACTGACTCACATGAGGACCGCCCCAGGACAGGAAGACCAAGAGTCAGCTCTGCTGCGGAGGATAAGTTCATCAGAGTCACCAGCCTCAGAAATCGCAGCATCTCTGGGAACTCCTTCAAGACTGTTGGAAGACCGTTTCAGGTGACGACCTCTTGAAGCTCATCAACAGAGTGTGTGCAAAGCAGTAATCACAGTAAAAGGTGTAATCACAGTAAAAGGTGTCTACTTTGAAGAAGCTACAATATAAGACATATTTTCAGTTGTTTCACACATTTTTGTTAAGTATATAATTCCACATGTGTTAATTCATAGTTTTGATGCCTTCAGTGTGAATCTACAATTTTCATAGTCATGAAAATAAAGAAAACTCTTTGAATGAGAAGGTGTGTCCAAACGTTTGGTCTGTACTGTTTGTCAGCTATATGGATTTATAAAGTAATCCATGTATAAGTTCTGTCAAGCAAGATTCCCATAAGAACAAATTAGAATCTAAGAAAAGTCAGACAGTTTGTCTGACAAACTACACAAAGGATAGTTTTCTGGTTCATCTTCATCTTTGGATCATTTCACCTGCTATTCTACATCATTTTTAAGCAGCTCAGTAAAACTCACCACTTGGCTTTATCCTTTAGTTTTGGAGGCTGGAAACTGCTCTTGGACATCAGCATCAAAGCTCTGAAACACATTTCATTGCAGAGAATATATACCATGATGTGTTTTCTGTGTTCTCTGTGAGTCTGGTTGTCTCTCCTGTCTGAGTCACTCTGCCAGCTGTCTGTGCTGACTCACCTCATTGGGTGGAGGTCAAACATGGGCGGCTGGAGCTCAGCCAACTCGATGGCAGTGATGCCAACAGCCCAGATATCACACAAGTGGTTGTAGCCGCCCTTCTTCTCCACTGCAGCCACCTCTGGAGCCATCCTGAACAGGGAACGGGGAGGTGACTGCTGGTCAAACCAGCAATGTAACAAACAACATATTTCAAAACAGACTTTACACACTCTATGACCCCCATATGTTTATGTTGTTTGGATCTGGTTCTTATAAAAAGAGGAAAGGTTCTGTGTCCTCTGCAAGTTTAGTCCTGCTGTTAGTGTGTGTGTGTGAGTGTGTGTGAGGGTGCATCTTTTGTGTTTCTGCTCCTGCCGTTTCCATACAAGGTTCTAAAATTAGTGCAAACTTCAGCACCAACACAAAGAGAGAAAGAGAGAGAGAGAGAGAGTGAGAGAGAGAGAGAGCGAATGCTGTCACATTCCTGTCTGGTGGGAACCAGTCCTTATCTCACTCTGCTGTAGATCAGATACATATCTTCAATGAGACATTTTGGATGGTGGAGTTGTTGTCAGGAAGGAGCCTCAGTAGCAGTCAGTCTTGCAACAAATCTGAAGAGGCTTCTGACTGAAGACTGTTGCTATGTGATGACATGCTAACAGCGCAATATCCTTGAAATCCTTGAAATGCAGACCAGATCTGCGTCTGCATTTCAGACACAGACACAGTTTCTAATCGTCTGATTAGAAACCCGGGTGTGTTGCTAATAGCAACGGACCATTCGCTATAGTCTTTGCTATATAAAAAGAGTGGAAGAAGAATAGTAATATATTTCAAGTGTTATGAACTTACATTTTACATGCTAACATAACATTAAGCCAGTTGAACAGTCTCACCAGGCACTGATGATAAAATGCTAAAGTTTGCACAGAGCTGGAAAAAGAGATGAGAAAAAAGAGAAAAAAGAAAATGGGCATATAACTGCCATCTAACATGCATCTCTGCATACACTGTATGATGTTAATGTACCTTGTAATTGTGATGAAGTAAAGCTCTGTTGAGTGTGTTAATTTAAGACTGATTCTTCCACCAAACCCATGAACACAGCTGAAGAACAATAACATAAACTATGATGCACAAGGCTTCCTGCAAAGTCTCAGATGATTTCTGAGGATAATTTGCAGATTTTCATTTCAGTTCAAGGAGAATTCTATACAGGGATTTCTTCAATTGTTTGAGAGAATACACAAGGAGAAAAAAATTATTAAAAAGTAGTCTGAAAACTTAACAGGGTCGACTCACCAGTAAGGAGTTCCAATAAAAGACTTTCTTTTGGCCACTGAAGCGCTAATCTCTGCTGCCACTCCAAAGTCAGCTACACACAGCAGGGAGAAGAGACAAACACACAGTCATGTTGGAGGCTGAAATCCAACACCGATTGCTTCAGACATGCCGTCGAGTCGACCCTGTGGATGTGCACACTGCAAAAAACACAACTTCTTGCCAAGTAATTTTGGCCTAGTTAACTTAAAACACGTTCTTATTTCTTGCTGTAAGGTTACTTGTAAGATCATTATGTTCTGTATTATTTCAAGCTGACGAAAACATTTAGGCAACGCTTCGTTTGACGCATAAGACTGTCATGACACTGCCATAAACGTGACAAAACCAAAAACATGTTCATGTTGTGAACATGAAGGAGTCTTCATGACTGTTGTAATGCAAAGTTGATCATTTTGATGGACTTTTAATGCAACTTTGCATAAAGTGTCATTATTTACCGAATGACACTTCATGACAACACTTGTAAAAAGACATGAAGACTTCCTTCGTCTTCACGACAGGTGTTATGTCATCTTTATGACACTGCCGTGTCAGTCTTATGCACGCCCTGTCAAAGAAAGTGTTACCTAAATATGTTTGTAAACTAGAATTAATGCAGAACAAAATGATCTTGCTCTTATTTCTTCCTTACAGCAAGAAATAAGAGCATCTTTTAAGTCAGTAATTCCTTAATATTGATGAAAAAGTTCTAGCTCCATTGGTAGATTATTTCACTTATTACATGAGGAAACTTTCTTTTTAGAAGTGGAATAATCTGCCAGTGGGACCGGTGCTGTTTCATGCAGTGTAGGTGTCTGTGAAGGTGTGTAAGTGCAGATTTCTACTTGCCCAGCTTGACGTCACCTCGTTCAGTCAAAAGGATGTTAGCTCCCTAGAAGGTGCAGACACACATCTTAGTTTGCGTGCTCAGCAAATCCCACAGTTTACCACACCAGTCAGACTCAGAGATACCATACCTTTATGTCTCTGTGCATTTTGCCTGTTTCATGCAAGTGATACAAACCCTGAAAAAAAAAAAAAAAGCCAGAAAGCAATTTAGATAAACTCCATACAAATGCCGTTTTTTATTTTGAATCATCTAAATTCAAGTATGTTAAAGACGAAGGAAGATTCAACTGTCAGGGGAAATCCAGATCTATAAAGCATCTGAAAGAGTGAAGAAGCAAATCTAGAACACAGAACAAACGGCCATACTGGGCATGTTGCCAAGACAATTGGCATCCCACCAATTACACAACAAGAACCACCAACACTGTGTCATAAAGTTAGACTGTTGGATATGAATTGGGCCTAAGGAGCTTTGAGGTAACATTAGAACTGGTTCTACATATACAGGGAAGGCCATTATGGCTCATTCATGGTTCCATAAGAAGATTAACCAATACAGATTACCCAATAAAGACCACAGAGTCTATCAGTGTGCCACAATGACAGTAAGACAGGAAGGTTTAGCTGGTAGGCTGCAGCAGTATTTCTATTTTTGGTTTGAGCCAAAAAGCCTTACCTGAAGGGTTTCCCTGCACACGAATGCTATCTGTTTCTCTTTTAGTGGACCCGTCACTGCAAGCAACAGTTTGATTAACAGCTTAGAGACAAACAAACACTGAATGTTTTTTTTTTTCTTCTTCTAAAGTTGGCCTTTCTTTCACAAAAGTAAGAAAGGGGAATTGGCTAAATATAAGGTTTTTTTTTTTGCAAATTTATGTCATACAGTTTTGTCTAATTTTATAAGATAAGTGCCAAGTACAAAAAAATAAAAAAATAAAGAAAGAATCCACAGAATGAGAAACATATCAAAATAAAATGAATGTCAGTTAAACAGGACAACTTCAAAGTCAGACACAGAAAACACTAAAAGCAGATCTAAGTGTGTTCATACCTTGGTACATGTCCTGGAGCGACCCCCCCCCACAGTACTCCATACAGATCCACAGCTTGGTGTTCCTGTGCAGACACAAACCTTTCACTGCTGCTGAAATGGCAACTTAGTGTGAGGAAATAAATAAGGCCAACATGAATCAATCACTCGGTCAGTGTCAAGACTCCTGGCAGCCTCGCTGACAAGCTTCCAGCTTGTCTTAATAAACATGCTTTTTCTTCAGCAGTGGAGTCTTACATGAAAATGCATACAGGCCACAGTGGTTGAATGCACTACATATTGTTTTGTTTGTTTGTTTGTTTTAACAATTGTGCCTGCTAATTCCATGTCCTTATATTTAATTATAGTTATTTATAGTTAATTCACTACCGTAAAGTGGCAGCTATTAATGTATTACATATTTACTCTAACATTTAAGGAAGTTGATAGATCCAGTAAGACATGCTGCTGCGCAGACTAAAACCAGTGGCAGAGGAATCCAGTTGCATCGTGGGGGGAAATAAACATTAAACTCCCAAACGTTTCCAGTGTACAATCCCAGTAGCTTCCCCCGCGTTAAAAACATTCATCACCTGTGATAGCTGCCGAAGTAGGCCACAATGTTTTTGTGCTTGCATTCCTTCATCATAGTGATCTCCTGCTGGATGGATGTGATGTCGTCACCTGTCCAGACAGACGTCTACGTGAGTGTTTTCCTCTCAACTCTCATGTCACAAACACAAGGAGAGAAAATTGCAGAGCTGGAAATCACAGACCTGCACTAACAGCTATAGGGTAGGATGTATTTATGGTCTGCAGAGGTTGGGCCACTTGTTTACTGTGGTGCTCTGTAAGACAGCCTGCAATTTCACCTACTCAGACGTTACAGAACAGCATTGCAACAGGGTTTATATGACGCTGTGTATTCTGAAAGTTAGAAATATAGACGCGGAATAAAATGCAGGGGCTCTAGGGTTCTGTATTTAACCTACCTGTTAGTTGGTAGGTTAGCCGCAGGCTCCAATTTATCCTAATATGTCTTTATTCTGAATGTACCGTAATTCAGTTCATTCATAATGTTCATCTACTTGAAAACGATTCACTTTCAGCCAAGTAGAAAACACAAGCCAAACTAAAATCCTGAGCCTTGTTCCTGTTTCATCTGTCGGGACAGAAAACATCAACTGCATGGTTTATGATGGAGTCTTCCTGCACCGACAGCACACAGAACATCCAGGCGACTCCTTTTTCATGGAACATCAATCTACAATCATTGCATCTCTGCAATGATGTCCAGAAAGCATTGGGCTTATGAAAAGTCACAATTATTTGTATACAAAGTGATGTGGATCTTTTGACCAGTGATGGACAGTGCAAGGTGACCCTCCCTTTTATCAGACCATTGCATAAAAAACCTTTTGAGGAAAATCGAGAGCTGACCCCATTTGATCAAAAATAGAGAAAATCTGACCAACCAGGGTCACCTCCGATTAGAACACCTTCTAGAACACCCTTAATGCTTCCATAGAAATCTTTGGTTGGGCGCATCTAACCAAAGATTTACTTGATTCTCACTTCAATCATGACTGCCTCTATAAATGTAGGGTTGTTTTCTTTGGCTGGTGCTCAACAACATAGGAAGATCCATGATGTCTGAACTCTATAAAGATTTGCTACAAGCAAAAACAACATTTAGAATAGCTGGAAATTGTTTTAGTAGTGGAAGTTCCCCCCAAAATTCCCATAATGTCAGAACTATGATGTATTTAGAGATTATAGGAAATGTTTCAAAATGGTTATGTTTTCTAATGAAAGAACATTAGAATAAATGTCTGGAACAATGTTGCTGATGGAACAATACAAACGTGTCAGAGACATGTGAGAATGAAAAGTTCCTGCTGCTACAGAAGCATCACACACAGCTTTCCTTTTTAACCTTTACCTTTTGTAAAACAAAAGACAAAATGTGGGCTGCACAGTGGCACAGGAGGTAGCACTGTTGCCTTGCAGCAAGAAAGTCCTGGGTTCGATTCCCGGCCCGGGGTCTTTCTGCATGGAGTGTGCATGGTGGGTTCTCTCCGGGTTCTCCGGCTTCCCCCCACAGTCCTAAACACGACTGTCGGGTTAATTGGACTCTCTAAATTCTCCCTAGGTGTGAGTGTGTGTGCATGGTTGTTTGTCCTGTTTGTTTCTGTGTTGCCCTGCGACACAGAACCCCACCTCTCGCCCGAAACGTTCTCTGGAGAGGCACCAACACCCCTCCTGACCCCACCACGGTCAAGGGTGTAAAGAAAATGGATGGATGGAAGATAAAGTGTAAAATCATCTGATGGTCAATCTCAAGGATTCCTAAATAACATCATTTCAATCAGTGACTCGGAGTAAAACTGACTGGTGTGAAATCTGTGTTTAAACTCTTAAACCTACCAGGATCCAGCTTGACGATTTTAATCGCTGCCAGTTCAGATGTCCTGATGCTGCGAGCCTGGAATAGAATAAAAATAAATGATGTAAAAAGCTATTAAAGGAATCAATATCTAGACTTTAATAGCTTCATACAAACTGTAGATGAATGTCTGGGGGAAAACCTGCACAGTGATTGGCTGTTTAACATCAGTTCTACTTTTAACCTCCTCCTTTACTCTCAGTCTGATCAAGAACTCTACAGTAGGTTGTTTCACAAACACTTTTATCCAGAGTAGTCAAAAAGAAAGGAACTAGAGGTTAAATTAACTTTTTTTTAACGGCAGGCAGTTAGAGAGGAAATCAAGAAAATCAAGGAAACGATGGACAACCCTGAGCACCTTCTTCACGAAACACACGAGCGTCCTCAGTCAGAGGCTTCTTCAAATTCACTGTAATACAGACTGTTACAGGAGATCCCTTCTGCCCACAGCCTCTACAACAACTCTTTGAAGAAACAAACTGCCGGCTGGACGTGTCTGATGAAGCAGAATTCATGGTTCAGTTAGAGCAGGTCGATCAGGTCCAGATGTAAGAAAGAGTCATACCAGGACTCTGTTTGAATGAAGGTATGCTGCAGTTTCTTTTCTGCTACGTTAGCAGCAGCTAAACAACACAGACATTGTAAAAAGTTTCACTTTTTTCTTGTTAGTCTCCATCATGTTTTCCCAAAAGTCTTGGGTTTAAAGATTTGATTATTTTTTTTTTTTGGGTTGTTTTTTTTCTGAGAAGCAGGAGGGTTGGCATAAATTGAAATCATAATTTGTGACAAAATGCAGATACAGAAGAAATCTGAGATGGTGGGTGCTTTTGTGAGGCGCTACTTAAATCGCAACAAAGTCACCATCTTTAATTTACATCACCAAAAATTTTGACAAGTTACATATTGCGTGAAGTCATCTCATATGAACTCATCGTGATCTAATTTCCCTTCGGGACAAACGGTTATTATATTAAAATCCAGATTTGATAAAACTAGAGCATAAACTTTCCAACACAGAGAGCAACAGTCACAAGACAATTGGAAATTTTGCCTGAGACGTCGAGCCGCTTTGTGAGCTGTTACCGGGACAGAGGAGGCCTGACGTTAACCTGCAGAAGAAAGAGACGTTTTCACAGAGAAAACATGTTGCGTTGGTAGGAAGTGGGGGAGGAGAGGTGTGAGCAGTCGGGTAACCAACAGCACTGCCACTATTTATGTAATCATACAGTTCCGCATGTCAAAACCAGCTCAAGTGGTTGACTTACGAAAGTCTCGTGTAGGCTAGGACGTGTTTATTATGGCAGCCATGTTGAAGAATATGTAAAAAAAAAAAAAAAATACATAAAGACTTTTAATAATGCCATATAAAAAGAAAAAACTCCCTCGTTGACATAGTGAATTGTGTCATTCACTATGTCAACGACATAATTGTATTTTTATTTATATAGCACATTTATAAATAATAACACAGACTGCCACAGGAGTCTATATTACTTATTAATAGAGCACATATAAAAACAACAGTTGACCAAAGTGCTTCACAATTTTGCCAGCAACCATAAAGGTTTCTTGCATTCTGACTGACAGCAGCATGTGGGATGATGGAGAGCTTTCCCTGGGTTTCTCCAGGGAGTTCTCCAAGGCTGAGCATTAGGACCACAACATTTTATGGTACGTACCACTTTCTTGACAAAGTTAGTCTGTGGCACAATCTGGATAACCTTTCGCAGTGCTCCACATGGCATCCAATACATTCAAAAAACTTAACGTCACAAAGTTGCAGTCATGGAAAGTGGAAAAAATATTGTTTGACTTCAAGGAACCAGTAAATGTTTAGGTACTTTTCTTTCCATAAGTCATGTCTAAATACTGAATGTTATTTTTAAATACTTCAATTGAACCGTCCTCAGTTCTTCCTGAAAACTTTAGTCATTCCCATTCACTAACAGAATGACTGGTTTCCGCTCAGGGCATCCATAACAAATGAGGTAAGAACCAATGGAACCAACAGCTTCCCTCAACAAAACCTAAAGCCTGTCTGATTTCTACTTCCTGTTTTCTTTCCTGTTCCACTTTAGAGCTTCCTGTAGCTACATTAAAGATGATGTCACAAAGTGGTTTTTCAAACTCGTGCTTAATGAGGCTTGTACACATGTAGCAGGAGGAAGAAGACACTTCACTGCAGAAGACACCAAAACTACCTCATAACCGGAGATACATACAACTATTATTAAAACTGTAATTTAACTAAATTGAGCCTGAGCTTTTCTAAATACTTAACAGGCAAAAAAGTCACAAAAAATAAACCAGTAATTTTGTGTCCATTAGCATAATGCGACTTCAGAGAATGATATTCTTTACTTAAAATGAAAGTGTTGGGTCTGATGCAAGTATATGTGGGGTTTGAGTCCTAGATGTGGAATGTGAAGATGATGCATGTCAAATGTGCATCAGCAAACATTCATAAGCTACAATAACACAAACCAGTCATGGGATGTTTTACGTGTGCACGTTTGTTTAACCTAAATATTAGCTGATGTGCTTCTCAATATCGCTTTGTGCAATAAGAGTGCCTCTAGATATGTAAAGTGATTGCTACTAAATCTGTGACCTGTACCTTAGTCACACACAGTGGACAGTCTTGTCTTAAATAGAAGTGTTTTTTAAAAACAATCCTGATAATTGTTCTTATTCCCATAAAGACATTGGAAAAGCCACAGATGGAATAACAAAGGAAAACAAGAAAAAAGTGTATCACATTTGTTCTGGCTCTGTAGAAATTGAAAAGGCTGTACAGATAGCAGTATCTGCATTTTTCTTTACAAATCCAAATAGAATTATATATTGTATATTGTTTATATAGTATAAACCAAGAAATACTTTAAGAGATAAAGTCCCTGTAAATCACTGCACTAATATCTAGTTGCATATTCACTGTTTCTGCTCACTGATTCACATGTGATTTGCATGAAGTCAACCAACTTTTTTCCTCTACCTAAGTTTTTATTTTTAGTGTGTTCTTGTATTTTCTTTTCTTATAAGGTCCCCTTGGGTGTCTTGAAAAGTGCTAACTATTAAAATGGATTATTGTTTCTACTACTAATACAATTACTATTATTCTTAACTTCTGGCAGCAGTGGGCAGTTACTCCAGAACTGCTGGACCACATTCCAGTTCCTCTGCGTTTCCAGGTGATTCTGTGAGAACAGAATGCTTGATGTGATCCCTCTGGTTTTCTACTGGATGAAGGTTCAGGGATTGTTCTAGCAGCTGCATACTGTTAATCTGAAGATGCTGCCTTACATGTTGAAAGGCCATTTCCTTTCAACATCAACTCTTCTGAGCATTTTGATGTTTTCACAGTAGGAGTGCAATGGCACATAAATGCTAAGTATTTCAAATATGACTTAAAAGAAAATGTACTTCCTTGTCTATTGTCTTTAATTTGTACCTCTGTCGTTTTTAATCCTCCACCTTCAGGCAGTCATCACAACATGGCTCCTCTATTAGCCGTTTAGCAACATTTTTACCAGCGTTACTCGGAGAAGTAGCTCCTATGATGAGCTCAGCGGATGCACGGCTTGCTAATTACTGCTGGCTAGTCTGAAGGAACCGAAAGAGGAGATGGTGTGGAAGATTTTTAAGTCACATTTTCTCACACGTGTACCGCTGTTACCAGTTGAGCATTGTTTTATTGTTTAAACACCACAGCTTCTTGTTCCAGAGGTTCCCCTAGCACATTGCCCCCGCCCCTCTCCAGAGGAGAGGTACAGGGGAGAAGGAAATAATTCTAACCCTAAAGAATAACTACACCCAATAAGCAATTAAAGTAATTAAACTGGAGTAAGAGAATAATTAGACAAGAAATAAATGTGATAAACTAGACTCACTACGAAAGGACTGAATCAAAGAAGAACAGAAACATGGCTGACCTAATCAAACTAAAGGAACTAAGGAACAGAAATTAGCAAAACGAAAACTAACTCAAACAACCAAAGTTCATGACACGTTTAGTTTTAGGATGTACATGTGCCCACCCCCACATATGTGGACTAGATGTGCAGGGAGAAAAGAAGGGAGTGGGGGGAATTATTTACAATGTTTTAACAATAAGGATGAGGGAAAAAAAATCTAGTCAATCATCCCGAAACCATCTCAAGGTCATTATCTTTATTTGACCTAAATTCAGTTAATGATGAACCTGCACTCAAACTGCATCTATATAATATTTATAATAATATGACAGCGTCAGAGAGGGCTTTGTGGTTTCTGAGAGTCGCACACTAGAACTGAGCAACACCAGGATCCATTGACAGCCCACACAGTCACATGTCCAGAGATTTCTCCCTCCATGCCAGCAGCTCCACCAAATCTGCCAACAGGAGAAGTGGGAAGTCATAATGTGCTATTGTCTGTGACTGTATGTGGCGCTGCTCCCATTCCCAGCTGAGACACAAGCCACTGTATGTTCAGCTGTAATACAAAGTAATACAAAGGTGCTGCAGACTGTCAGTCAGCTGATCAGAGGCTGAAGGTCTGAAGGCCCGTCAGAGAGCGGGACCCAGCGGTCACTCAGTACAGTTCTGTTGAGTCTGTGCCGCTACGTTTGGTTTGTACTTCTAATTTGTAACATGTGAACACAACACATGTAGTCAAACAGGGGACGGTGTGACAGTGTGTTCAGTGTCTCTACAGCTGCGGGCCAGATATTTCTAATGCTAATGAACACAAGCAGATAAAACTTTAGTGCCAAAAGGCACGCTGAGACCTGTCATCCAAATGCTTTTTGCACATACTTTTATGTTGAACACTGTAAAACCCCAACAGGCAGTTAAATCAGTATACATCATGTTTTAGACCGTTAAAAACCTCCTGTTTCAAACTGAAATCAAGCTAAATGCAGCTGGTCTCAGCACACAACTGATTCAACAAGATAAGAGCAACTGAAAAGAGAAAGGAAAAATCTGTAAAAGAGAACTCTTTCAGCATTTTCACAACTGCCAATCGGTGCACTGAACAAACCACCGGCTGCTAACTGAAAACGCATCACTTCCTTTACCACGCCGAGAGGCTCATGGGGACGACGGCCGCCGGAGCAGGTCGAGAACATTTCAACTGTAAGAAACTGACGCTATCTCCGGGCTCAGAAACACTTCACAGAACAACTGTTTCTGAAAACAGTCCAACATTCCAAACAATCTAAAACTAGGTTGGGTTGAAGGACGTCGACCGATTTTAACCCCCAACAGATCATGATGTCAAACCAGAAATATTCTGTGGGCCAGCCGAGAAGAAATCCTGGTGTTTCAGAACATATGAATTAATCTGGATCAGGACGGCTCTGCTTTGTGTTTCATTCTGATTTAGCCCTCTTTAATTTAGCTTTAAGTTTGAGCTTAGAAATAGAAAAAAAATTGATTATTGAGTTGAACACAACCCAAGTTTGCAAAGCAGCCGATCCAGAAGCGCAATTTATTGTCTTTACATATTAATGGATATTTAAGGTATATTTGAGCTGTTAAAAAAAGACGGTTTGTGTTGTGCTTGTTGGCAAAAACGTCTCACAATTAACTGCTGATTTTAACTGATTGTTAGTAAGGCCGACCAATCTAATCTATCCTTTTGGTGTTCAGAGTCTGGTGGGCTTAATTTAACAAGTTTGACACCAAATTCTGCTCAGGTTCCCGTACAACCATTGGACCAGCCTTGAAACTCAGATCATGTTCTCATGGCTTATGTTAAATGTGAAATCCAAACTAAACTGCAACAACCAGGTGGTGATGATTTTTTTTTTTTTTTCTGTTTACACCTAAGCTCCTCACATCAGATATGGAATCTGTGATGTGTTTTAAAAAAAAGAAGAAGAAGAAGAAGAAAAACAATACAGATTCTTGCCCAGTTTCTGCAGGATGCAGAAGGCACCGGGCTGTGTGAACAGAGCAGGATGTTTGCATCCTGACACTCAGATCAGAGGACAAAGACACAATGATAGGCTGTACATTTTCTAAAGCAGGCAGAAGTATTTGACATGTATGTAATTTGTAATAAGTTGCTACATCTCACCATAAATAGATATCTGCCTCCATACAACAACAACAAAAAAGAAGTGATTTCCAGCTGAGATGAGGAGCTTAGAGAGTTTAACAGAGGGAGGGTGGAGGCTCAGCAGGACGGTTCTGACAGGTAAAATACCCACAGCCACGTCCTGAGTGGATCTGACCTGATCTGGTGGGTGGAGGGAGTTTGGACTCCATGGTGGAGCTCAAATCTGTCAGGTTCTCCCCAAACAAACAGGTTCACTCTCATGTCAGGAAGCCAAACTTCCTGCGCGCTTTCTGCACAAATCCTCAGCTGCTCACTTCAACGAACACGCTCGGCATGTCGTCGCCCCCACCGCCTCGGTGAAAACATGCCTGTAACACGTTTACCTTGAACACATCTCCGTAGGTTCCGCAACCAATCCGGTGGATGAGCTCGTAATCCTCCAGGGGGTCCAGGAAGGAGACCCCTATCCTGTCCATGCTGGGAGGCACCTGTGGGGAGAAAGAGTCTCTCTATTTCCACATCCTAAGTCGGATCGATGGAGAAAGCAGATCCCGGTCCTGTTGGAGCCTGGAGGGGCGATCGGGGCTGAACTGCAGGCTGCTGCTTCTGCTGCTGCTGGATCCGTCCAGGCGCTGATTTCTGACTCTAGAGTGTGAAAGTACAGCCCATCCTGAGGCGCAGGAACCACAGCACGCATGAGCAGAAGCAGCAACTGTGAAACATTTCAAACTGTCTCCGCAGGCGGTTCAAACGACAGCGGCGTGTTTAAATCATCAAATGTTCACTTTTACGAGCAAATATCAGATAATTTCATCAGAACGTTATGAAATGTAATACAATTTTTTTACTAAATTTGACTCGTAAAAGCACGATACCATTTGTTTTGATAGTTCGTTTTTTTTTGTTTTTTTTTAGCCCAGAAACATACGCGCGCGCGCACGCGCCCACAAACACACACACACACACGTTTGCGCAGCTATATTTGTGGGGACTTTCCATTGACTTCCATTCATTTCTACAGCCTAAACCTTACTCTTACCCTTATCCTCACCCTAACCATTACATACCTAACCCTAACCCTAACCAAAACTCAATTCACACCTTAGTCCTAAACCTGACCAGGCCTCAGTCCCCACAAGGAGCAGTGGGTCCCCACAACATAGCATGTGTCAGGAAAATGGTCCCCACAAGGTATTAGAAACAAACACACACACACACACACACACATATTTGTTTTGCTATCTTTCCGTGGACTTCCATTCATTTCTACAGCCCAACATTAATCCTAATCAAAACCAAATTCACCCCTTCGTCCCAAACATAACATAACCTGTTACACAACAAACAGCATTTCTCCTTGTGGGGTCCAAAGCCTGGCCACATATTACGTTGTGGCAGTGGGTCCCCTCAATGTAACATGTGTCAGGAAAATGGTCCCCACAATGTCTCAAATACATGGTACACACACACACACACACAGACAGAGAGATGTATGAAGAAGCCATTCGTGTGAACATTTCACGCAATGTGTAAAATAGGTGAGCGTCAAAATGTCACGTGTAATTAATGGGTAAACTACATTTTAACAGCAAATCAACTGACTGAAGCCACAATTAGCTGCTAATTTAGACACTGTTAAGAGACACGGACATTAATACCCATGACAAGGTTTGTACTAATGGCAGCCAAGAAGCTCCTGCAGGATGAAAGTTGATGGAGGAAGTTGTGAACATGTCACTCCTCACATGTTCACCGGGGACAGTTTGAACTGTCACCATAAAGCTAACAGCACCACAACATTAAAAACAGAACCTCAACACTGAGCCACACAGATGACACCCGTTATCTCATCTGTTTGTGTTTCTGAGATCTGATGGTTTGTCATTCCAGGGCAGATCTCTGGGAAAGCTGTCCAGTCTTGATGAATGCAGTTCTGAGGAGTTTCAGTATATCGCAGGTCGTCCACGGCCCTGGTTTCTGGTTCAGGATTTGTGTTTGCAGAATGTCCCGCTGACTCACGGTGCTGACAGGAATCCAGACCAACATCCAGACTAACCTGTGTGTAAATGTGTGTGTTACATTCCTGCTGATGGAGTCACGCAGCACTGCTGCTGCTGTTGATTGTCTGCTCAGGATCCAACTCTGGCTAATCACTCCTTTACAGAACTCCATCACTAGTTTTCCTTTCAATCTGCCGGCCACTGAATCTATTTACTAATAGTACTAGTCTTTGAGTACTATTAGTTTACTATCAGTATTAGTTTACTGAAGGCCTCCAACTGGTAGATTAATTGTATAACACACTCTGCAAATTAAGCCCAATGGCAAAATTCTAAGTTAATTTCTAGACTGACTGATGTGTTGAGCTATTTGTGTTGTTCATGTTTGCTGTTCACAGTTGAGTGTACATTTTCCTAGTAAGCCTACTTACTACATTCAAGTTAAAGGGGTTGAATGTGTTCCATTGGTGAGTCAATAAAACAAACTATGACTTTATGAAAATCATGACAGATTCTTGTTCTTTTAGGACTTTATTACTTGTAGATACAAGAAAAAGAACCACAAGGTATCAAGCAAAACGACGTAGCAGAGTGACCCAGTGGGGCTCCATTGAAACAGTGCATGGTCTCTCTAATGAGCAGAATCCGGCCGAGCTCAGGCATTCTTCAAACTAAAGGCCACCTACTTCAGAAACAACAAAAAACCAAATAAGGCAACATAGAGCTAGCAAGAAAGAAGCTGTCAGTAGAGCAGAGTGGACAATGTTACACAGTAACTATCCTAAATTAATCCTTTCCAAGGTTTCAGTCATCAACAGGTTCTTCTTATTGGGTGGGTTTATTTTTACACTGATGTTCTCCATCACTTTGGCTTCTACACAAAAGTAAATAACAAGTTTCACAAGTTGTCAGTTTAAACGCAAACTAATGAGAGGCTGCCTCCAAACTATCAGCCAGCCTCTTCTCCTAACTTTACTTCTTAAATTAAAACTAGATGAAATGTTCACTTCCTCCGATATGTGATGTTTTAGTTCATCATCTGTGCAAGTCGAATCTATTGCTCAGAATGACGCATGTAAACTGAGATGGTTACCTACATGAAGACCACTAGTGTCTCTCAGGGTTTTCACAGTATTCCCTCCCTCCACTCTCCTCAACAATCAGCATGTCTACAGTGACTTGCGCTGGCGCTTCATGAAGGACATGGAGTAGTCCCCCGCCGGGGTGCTCTTCTGCCTCTTCATCTGGACCTGGGACTGGGCAGTGAGCTGCAGTTTGATGGCGCTGGAGTTGACCTTGGCTGCACACAGCAGCTCCTTCATGCCCTTCATCTTCTCACTCTGAAAGGCGACCACAGGGCCAGCGGGGCAGGGCGAGGGCAGCTGCTGGGACAACGGGGAGGAGACCGACTCTGAGCTGGGGGATTTGGGAGTCCCGTCTGTCTCTCCGGCCCGCATACCCTGAGAGGAGCGACGGCGAACGGCTCCGTCCCCCACCTTCTTGGGCTGAGGTGCTGCTGCGGGTTGCTGGCTGGGTGGAGAGGTGGGGGCAGTGGGCGGAGAGGAGCTCTGATCCTCTAGCTTGGACTCCCTCCTGGGGCCCCGCCGCCGGCCCTCCCGAGGGTCCTCACTCGACTGGTCATCATCATCCTGGCACTCGGGTTCTTTGGTGATGATGGACACTTTCTGACGCACCTGGCAGTTTAATACAAGCGGGGTTTTTTATGACATACTTCTGATATCTCCACACAGCAATAAACAACACAGAAAGAGCAACAGTTAATGATAAAAAAAAAAAAAAAAAGAATAAAATAAATTTTAAAAATATAAAAGTTAAATGAAAATGAAAAAAGTAAAGAAACATTAATTGCAGCTCAGAAGCAGCGGTTCCTGACCTGAGAGTCGAAGCGGCTCAGAGACTGGACCAGGTATGTGGCCCAGCCCACATGAAGAACCGGGGTGGGACTCCCCTCCTCCCACTTGCAGATGCCGTCATAAAAACGAAGCAGGTGGGCAAAGCATTCTGGGTCCTGGAGCGCTGAGACAGCCATCATCTGCTTGGCGTTCTCCTGCAGGAACACACCTGGTCAAAGGAATCCCACTAACAGCTGCTGGTTCTCCAATTCAGGCCAGTCTAATTTGATGGATCTCATGCAGGTTTCAATTCTCTCTTAAATTTGAACTTTCACCCTTATGTGCAGCAGTGAGCGCTCACCTTGTCGGGCCCTTCTGCCCCGTCTCCATCCTCCCCAGGACTGTCAGCTGTCGCTGTCTCCTTCAGCAGAGTGGGGATGACGTCGTTTGCGATGTCGAAGAACTCCTTGTAGATCTCCTCATCCTCACGGAAATAGTTATACCTGCAGCAGCAACACAAGTGCTTTAATACATCTGAGGAAATGAAAGAATTGATTTAACCGCCTACCCCCCGATCAGACGTTCACTTCTGGATCAGTTCGATAAGATCTGAGCCTCACCATCATCATGTTTCAAACACATGCACACACTTCCCTGTGATTGTGCAGTGAGGGTGCGCTGCAGCAGAGGACAATGGGAAAGCAGGAAAAGGAAGCTGATGGACTGGGAGGGGAATGTGTGTGTGTTGGTATTAATAGCCACAGCTCATGAAGGGGTGTGTGGGGATGCCAAGCTGAATGCTTCCTGGATCACACAACGTCCTTTCAGGCCGAGCGTCACCAGGAGTCTCTGCAGTCTGGGCTTTGTTAGTAACAGTGTGATAACAGAAAATCCCCACAGAGAGCTGCTTTACCAACTGACAGGCTACAGGCCTGCGCTTTCCACTTCTAGCCTGATAAGGCAGCAGGTAAACAAACTGAATAGTTTGGGTAAAACTCTAGGAATCTGAAGGACCAACAAGGTGTGCTTCTACTACCACCCTGTGTTCAGTGAGAGGAAATGCTCTGTAACAACCTGACTGTGGGGTGACTGAAACGGTTTGAAACAGGCAACAATTTGGATGTTTTTCATGCAGTCTTATTTATGTCCGCAGAACTACACCACCTGCTGGTGGAACTTTGAACCTGCTTTGTAAATGCACTGCTCGAGCTCATTTTAGGAGGACATGTTTGTCAGATGTTATGTTGTAAATGTGGAGGAGTCAGAAATTTCTTGCCCATTTACGTCACGTAAGTGTTTTGCTGTGCATAATTATTCACACACAGATAGCTAAAAATGCAGTCCCGGCCTCAGGAAGACCTTAAAAGGAGAAATGACAAAGCAGCTAGAGGAATTTAACAAACACTATGTGAGTAATCAAATCTCAGAACTGTACCGACACAATGCCACCAACATGTCTACAGATCCTCTAGAGAAGAAAATACTTCCCGCCAGGTTTATACAAACATTCATGAGAATTACAGACCACACCCAACAGTGTAACTCTTGAGTCTATTCCAAACACACTACACCCCTCGGGAATAACCAAATTCAGTTGAAAAAACAGACAACTTCCAAAAAGGTTTTTTTGTAACCCAGTCTTATCATCCATGTCCCATAAATCAAGTAAAGTCATAATAAAGTATGAGGATTCATGAACAGCAGCAGTACACCGAGGAAGATATGCAGTAGAAACATATGTGACTGACAGAAACTTACTGGACAGAAGCTTGTGCTTCGGTCTACAGTGAGCTATGCTGACATGTTTCTCTTGTTCTAAACTTCTCCCACCTCCCATCCCTTGTGGTGTGAACTCACTCCTGCATGACCTGTGCTGCCTCAGCCCAGGCCTTCAGCGCCTCCTGCACATTCCTGTGTCTGTAGTGGAACCCAGCCAGGTACATGTAGGGGTAGATGTGCTCATTGTTGTAGAACTTCTGAGCAGAACCTACAGCCTGAAAGAGCACAAACATGCAACATCAATCGCACAGCAAACCCGACTTTCCATTTAGCAAGAGCAGGATTCTTCTCCGTCTGGTTGAACAAACTTCAGCTTTTCTTTTTTTTTTTGTTGTTGCAAAGAACAGAACAAAAAGCTGCAGCTCTCAATGTGCAAAGCTGCAGGAGAGCCCAGATGACAGCAGCTGGATATGCTGCAAAACGCTGTTCCACAAACAACTGACTGCACTCAGTCAGGCACGGCACAGTCTTCACTTATAAAATGCTTCATGGTCATGTATAACTTTTCATTCCATTTAACAATGACCAAGTCTGAGGAACTGATGCTGTTCTATCAAATGACATCAAAACAAAATCCACTGAAGTTTAACTGAAGGCGACAAAATGTGTGAAATTGAGCTTGAGGAACATTTTTATAGGCCACTTTTTATTAATTTGGCCTCAATGTGGGAAACTTATTTTATTTTCTTTGTAAAGTGCCAGCAGATCTCATTTGTTGTAAATTAGCGCTACGTAAATAAACTGAATTGAAAAGAAACAAGGCAGGAATTAAGTCTGCCGCCGCTAGAAAGCTGAATGTTAAGTTCAGCACAACTCATTGTTTTTACTGTTTCTGCTGAGAAAAAAAATAATAATAAATAAACTCTACTCCAGTCTCTAGTAGCTGATTTGTGGCCAGCAGGAACCCTTCAGAGTAAAGGGACGAACCTTCAGATGAATTTGCAGGGGATTCTCCTTTCCTGGTATTGGTTCTTGATCCTCAAGGTCCGCTAGAGTTCCCATTGCCATGGGATACCTGGAGGCAGAGACAGTGAAGCAGAGACAGTGAAGCAGAGACAGTGAAGCAGGGGTATGACAGAGAACTAAACTGGTTTTCATTTGCTATTTCAGGCTCACCTGTCCAGGTCCCCTCGATCATACAGCAACCAAAGAAGTTTCTGTGCCACAAAATGAAAATACAGTTATGAGTAAAGATCAACATCATTTCTCATCACAGAATGGCTTCTTTGGGTTGGATTTTCTTTTTTCTGATCTAAACTTCTGGAATTAGAAGCTAACTTTGGTTTTGTTGCCGCAGCAGTAAGTCAGGTGGTTTGGGCTCATGGTTTGTGTTACTGCAGCACTATTGTCTGAGGACAACTCCATGAGAGAAAAACGGGCCAGGATAAAACTAGGGGTATTGATGAATCTACCCAGATTTCCTTAATTCTTTAAGTATAAAGTTAATTTATACTTAAATTAACCTTTAAGTATAAGGTTAATTTGCGGAAGGTTTAGTGGAAGGAAAAAGTAAGGCAGAAAAGGGTACATGTGTAAGGGTGTCTAATCCAATCTTACATGAGAAACTAATCCTGTCCATTGATCTTTTCTTCCTCCATAAAGATCAGTAAATCAGCTCGTTTCCCCCTCTGCTCTGCCATGAGACAGGTCTGACTGACAGACACGCCCAACAGATCACGTCTCAACGTGTGCTGTTAACAGTACTCACCCCTGTTAGTGACTTTGTTACTACATTTAGCAACTTTGCAGACAAAGAAAATTGGTATCAGCAAAAAAAAAAAAAAAGAAATTGCCAGATCAGACTTTTTGAAGATCAGTCATCGGCCAAAATACTTTAATGAGTGCACCCCTAATTTGAGCTGATCGGGATCTGAATAATTCCTTTAGGTATCCACTATATACAAATAGCTTTAGTTCTGAAATCCTTGAGCAAGTTCCATTAAAAAAAGATAACATTTAGTCAACAACAGATCCAAAGCGTTTGTGCCGACCTGCTGCAGCTGCAGGAGTTCTGAGCTGTCCGTGTGCAAATCCAGAGAAGGGTTGATTGCACACACCATGAAGGCCACCTCCATGTTCCTGTCACACTTCATGTAGGACCCCTTCAGGTACAGCCAGCTCTGACAAGAGGCAGGGACAGAGCAGCGATGTAAAGCTCAGGTCATGTTGCCGTTTCCCTGCGGAACTCCACCGACTCGGTCTGAACTAACCTTCTCACTGACTCCAGCCGTGACCGTCTGCCCTCTGCGGTCTTCGTTGCCCTTCCCATGCCAGGTGACCTCCGCTGTCTCTTCGCCGTTTTTCCCAAATATGACCCAGGCGTGGTCCTCGGACAGCGCCAGGTGGACGTCCTTCAGACCCAGCACCTGACAGGCCGCCACCACAGCGAAGGCCACTCCTGAGCTGTCCAGCTTGGTGCCTGGTTCACAGAAATAATAACTCACCAATCAGGATTATTTGTGTGGCACGTTTCAGCAACAAGGCAATTCAAAGTGCTTTACATAGTAAAAATACAAAAACACGACGTCCTAAAAGACGCCATACAGCGAACAGTTGAGAAATCCAGTGAACATTTTACAATTTGTCAAGTGCCATCGCCAAATATGTTGCTCAATGTTTCATTTATAATGGTTCAAAAGCAACTTGAACCAGGTGAGTTTTTAGTTTAAATATAAAAGATCTCAGTGTTTCAGCTGTTTGTGGTGCACAGAAGCTGAATGTGTGGTTTTGGTTCTGGGGATGCAGAGCAGACTAATCTCTGACATCACATGACATGCAATGTGAACTGGTGATATTCAGACAAACAGAACTTAACTGAAAGTAAATGAAGATGATGGACAAAAGTTCAACTTTCACTTCATTTTTACAGCCAATCTATTTCTGTCACATCCATCAGTATCAATGAAACATACACTCTAAAAGCTAATATAATTCAGTAATTAAATTCAAAATATGATGATTAAACACACACAGTGACATGTCTGAAGATTTTCTTTCAGTTGGTTTTGAGGACCAACTACTGACACTAGTAAAAACCCAGAATTCAGTTGTTTAGAAAAGTTGAGAAGTAGAAAAATAATGAAAGATTTGTGATATGAAATGCTATCCATGTCTTTCAACTGATGTTTTAAACATTCCTCCTCCACAGTAGTGGTGGGCAGGTGCTGTATCCAAGAATATTATTGGAAGGTTAAGTGGAAGGAGAAGTATGGCATAAAAGGGTGCATGTGTTGTGTAGGGGCTAACCGTAACACTGTCAGAGGCACCGATACCAGCTTCTATTGCCATGGTAACACCAGAAACCTGCCTGACCTAAACTCAACAGAGAATCTATGGAGTGTTGTCCAGAGGAAGATGACAGGCAGCAGACCCGACATGGCTGGTGACCCGAAGGCTGCTAGCAAAACAGCCTACGTTTTTACAGCTAAGATACTTCAAACTGTGCTCAGGTGCATCCTGTTCTTTCTGAGAGTCCACATGTGCAAAAACTAGCTGACTGAAGAGGATCGGGAATGGAACTTGTCTCATATCAGAACAGAGAGCAAGCAAAAAAGGAGGACCAATCTGCAGACAGAGACTGGACCGTGTCAAAGCATAAATCTGGAAAACAAAACGGAACTTTTAGGGTAATTTAAGCACCGCTCGCCCCTAAAAGCACCTGCCTCATCCTGAAGTGAAAGAAAACTAAAGAAAGCTGAGCTTATGAGGATCAGAAGAGAAGAATAATATCCAAAACCAGCTAGTGCTTGACATTACTAAGACCTGCAGCTAAAGCTGCTTCAACAAAACATTGAGCAAAAACCGTGAAGTTTTTTTGTTCCTTTTTGCATTACTATTACTATAATTTTCAACCAGACGTTTTTCACAAGGTTTGGAAGTTTGAAGAGGATAAGCTCATTGAATCCATAATAGAGTGCTTTGTGGGAAAGTAAAGCACTGTGAACATACTCTCCTGATGTTCTGTGTGTTAACAGTGGGCCCACAGTTCTGTAACAGAACATCCCTTATTGGATCCGATGTAATAGTCTAACTTTATTAGAAATTGAACTTTGGGCTGTGATCATCCAAATTCAGTGAAATAAATACAGCCCAGTGTGGAATGAACCTCTAAAGCTGTGTATTACACCAGACTGTACGAAAAGTACTCTGTAAATAAGATTTGATTTATTGAACAATAATTTTCCTTTCTGAACTAAATTAGTGAAAGACATTTTTTTTTTTTTATAATAATAGAAATAAATCAAACCAGTTTTTTCCTTTCCTTCATCTCCCACCAGAGTACATCCCAGAAGAGCTTCCTCTTTAGATCGACCTTTGAAGGCTGTACCTGTGATGAGGCTGAACAGGGACTGGATGTGAGCCCGGTCCTTAAAATACGACCGACTGAGACTGTTCCAGATGACGTCCGACACTTTCTTCACCAGCTCTCTGCTGGACCCGGAAGCAGTTCTGCGGTACTGGGACAGGTCCACGGCGCCGCGGATCTGAGCCGTAAAACGTTCGTACAGTGCAGAAATCATTCCCAGCTCCACTGTGGGGAAGCAGGACGTGGGACAGTCGGGCTCTAGCGGCTCGAAGCGGACCCCTGGAACGTTTATGGGGACGATCCTGTTCACAGCCAGAAAGTGCTCAACGAACCCCAGGACCAGTGAGAGCAGAGCCAGGTCTGGTTCTGACTTGCGGAGCTCTGAATCAAACAGCTGGACCACGCCATCGATCCCCCTGAGGGGGAAGAACTTCTTCTGCGACGAATGCAAACCCATGATGATCCTGGCTTCCAGTCTGAACTTAAATCAGCGTCTCCTGTCTTGCAGTGGGAATATTAGCAAGAAGTCAAGTCAATCCACATCCTCAGCTCACAGTGACCCTGCAGAGGGAAAACACAACATTTTTACACAGAAAACAAAACTAAACCGAGCTCACTGTCTTTTTCACAAAAGACATTTGGTTCTGTCATGGTAAAAATGACAATAAGGTCACGTCTGCTAGTCATGTCATATGAAATGTTTGTGAACTCTCACCAAAAGAACTATCTGGGTTACTTGTACAAGGTTGGAAGGTTGTTTCCCACAGCTGCCATCCCTTATCCTTGCATAAAACTTACATGTTGTCTCTGGCTGGCAGAGATTTGCATCCAGACTGGCTTGATTATTGATTGTCTTCTGAGCTCTCTGTATTGTGCACAATATATGAATAAACCTGGTTGAGTGATTTTACCTGGACAGTGCTTTGAAATACTTTTTTTTCCCACGACACGTTCATAGTTTTAAATAGCAACTATCATGAAAAATATCCTCTCTGTTTGTGAATATAAATGTGGGTATTTACAGTCACTTCTAAAACCCCTTTCATATTATATTACACCTGGGGCCTTGAACCACCCAATCAAATATTTAACTTTTTTCTCAGTAAATATGTTTCTATTATTTGCCAAAATGCTTACAAAGAAATTGTAAGCCACAGTATTTCCCTTGAAAACAATGGCTTCTATACTCACTGCTCAAAACTCCACTGTTAAAGAAAAAAGCAGGTTGATGACAGATATGTGTTTACCACCAGTGAAACTCTGGGAGAACAGAGTTGGATCAGATGAGGCCAAAAACTGAACTCTTGATATTATTGCACAAACTGCTCCAAGGATGAATGTTTCTGCACATCATCCAAAACGCACCATGCTGGAAGTGAAAGGAGCGTCAGGGTGAGGGCTATCTTACAGCATGAGGTCCTGCTAGAGTTCATGTACCTGCAGGGAAGACGGATGGAGAAATGTACCGGGGACATTCTCCAAACGAACCTGAAGATAAAACATGCATGAATTTAAAATCAAGATAACAATCCCGAACACAGGAATGTGAAGACTTGAGGCGCAAAGAATGCCAAGACTATTAGCTGCAAACAGGAGAAACCACGATAAATAACTAGAAAGTGTTCATTTCCAGCTAAAATGCAAGTGTGAATGATGAATGCTTTTGTTGAAGATGCCAAAACGTTTGAAATCAACTGCTGAAGACTTGCAGAAATGAAAGACATAGGCAGACGCAGCAGAATAAATTATAATCCTGCAAAGTGCCTAAATGGAATTATTGGAACAGAAAAACTGTTGAAGAGGAGAAAAAGCTTTTGGAATAATGGAAAAATTCCACCTAAACAGTATTAGAAATTGCTGGAGAACAGTGGTTCCTAACCTAAACTGTAGAGTCACCGAAGTTTACCAGGTAAAATTATATAAAAGACTAAGAGTAACTAGAATACTAATAGTTGCATCTTGGCTTCCACTTGCATGTAGTTACAGTAACATATTCTATGCAATGTAAAAAAACTCATGTAAAACCTAAATTTGAAAAAGACAGAAATATTCCCCTATTGCTTCTGATAAAAACGGTGGGTGAATCAAATCCATACCTTTTATGGTTCCTGAGATATCAACATTTGTTTGGAGGCATCGTTAAGCATGGTGACTACAAAAAACATGCTACATGCAGCACAAAAAAACCCAATGTCAAAAGCTCAAATTATTCCCAGGTGTTAAACAGCATAAAAGATGTTAAACGACCCAACTTCAAAATGGCCACTGCCTTGTGTCCTCCATGACAGCCCTGAAACTGGATGATTGATTGACATTAATAGACCTAAAACATCCACTGTGAAACGCAACTGAAATTTTATATTGTAATTCTCAATTCTGCCACAGGATGGAGCGGTTTCCCCCATGGGGTGAAAAAGTCATAAAAAGCTGAATATTATAAAAAGTATGAAGGTTATGAATACCAAGAGATATAGCCGACATTAGAAGAGCAAGATGAATAGTGAAAATAGCACAGCAAACGAAAGGTTTCGTAGTTTGGGACCATTTTGATCTTACATCAGAAAATAAAGTATTATCACTTTGTTGTTGTTTCATCCGGTTCTTTTCAGTTTCTACTTGATCTATCTGAATCCAAATTCAGCTGAAATTGACTCTCAGTTTACTTTCATATTATGCTCTGCAGGTTAAGTGTTGTATATGTTTGACAGAACTATCTTATTTAAATAAATCCACCTCCTCAATGCTGAGGCATTATAGGGCCAGGCATCAGAATGAAGTCCCAGATACACCAAGGATAAACTCAGGTACACAGCCATTCTACAAATTACTCAGTTGCTTTTTATAAATTATTTCATATAAATGTATTGTGTCCTTCATTTTTTTTCTACAGCAGGAGAAGTTGTGTCAAAAAAGCACAACAGGCTAAATTTCAAAATGTTGGAAAAACTTATGTTTTGAATGAAAATTTGTGAAAAACAAAAAAAAATCCCAGTCCACAAGCATCCTCATTCCAAACACATTCACTTAAATTTTCACTTTATGGTACATGTTCACATTATTTATTGACTGTATCTAAGAATATCAAGTATATTTTGAATTTAACTGAAGATATGACATAATACAATATATAATATACAATAAAATGCAACGACTTAAATTTTATTGTATACACTGGTTCATCAAATCAGTCTGTTAACTACGTTGCCTGTAAGGATTCTTAATGTCCGGCAGGTGTCAGTATTCAGTGACACAGTATCGACACAGTATCAATACAGTTTAGCTCGGGGTCGAAACGTTTCATGACGCCTCATTTACCCATCACTACCGAGCCACAATAAAAACATATTGTTGAAAACTACACTGGCTTCTTTTTAAATAAGCCAGTGTAGTGGTAAACAAGGCTTCCACCTCTACATAATAAAATGAACTAAATTGATCCTAGTCCAAGCTGCTCTGCTCGAAGTATAACACAGCTTCTATGAACGCAGCTGGCTCGAGATGTAACAGTGTAGTGGTGGGCGGGGCACCCCCACCGCTACACTCAACCACTCAGCGCCGAGCTAACAATCATAACCTATTTAGTCTCAGAAGGCAGATTGCTTTACCACAGCATATCCGGATGACTAACGACGCACACGGGGACGTTCGTTACAAACCAACGTAACCGTTAGATAAGTGTGTTTACCAGACTAGCCGACTAACGTCGGCTACCTAGCTAACTTTACTGGCTTGAGTCATTGATCACTTTAAATAAAAAAGAAGCAGAAAGAAAGCTTAAACTTTTCTTTCTTCCGGTCAGGAGGCAACCCATACAAGCAGTCCAATGCAGGAAGCGCACTATTATATATATACATAACAAAAAGGTATAACAGCTGCTGTACAAACAGTAGCTACACAGCTCGAAACCAGCTAACAAGCTACCAGGCTGCTAGTTAGCTAAACTAATCTTTGGGATTACTTGCATCCTCCTCATCATTTAGTAAAATACATTATCACACTGGGTCGCTATAGTACCTTTGAGAGCTATTATCAACTGTCGGTATTAGCTCTGTTTTAAGACATTACTCACCCGTGTTCTCACAGAGGAAGCCACATGTTTTTGTTTGTGTCCCTCTTCTTTTACCGCGCACTTTAGTCTGCCCGAAAATTACTCAGAGTGCTTACGACTCATCACGTCAGCGAATCTCAGAAGATCTCAATACAATACGACGCGCTCCATGTCACGTAAATGAACAGCGCCGGGGCCTATCCCTATGTTTGTAAATCTTAGCTCTGGTCCCCCATGCTTTGTCTTGGGAAATGTAGTTTTTCTGAGCAGTTAACGGTAACACACAGTAGGGGGCAGCATGGGGCTATTATGACATAAGTAGCTTCAAAATAGAACAAAGGTAAACATTACATAATGGGTAACAGACTTACATGAAAACGTATGCACTATTACATATAATTCACAGCCCCATGACTGTGAAAATTATTTTCTTCATGCTAATAAAATGTATTAGGAAAGCTTAATATAAATTATGTTTATATGGTACAATCATGCAACACTTTATTAGGTTAAAAATGTATCCTGTCGTCTGTCTGACGTCTAAAACACAAAACAGATTTTATTCGGACCAGGCTGCCCATTTTAAAACCCGTTATTATGGATATCTTCTACAGCTGAAAGTCTTGTTCAGGAATATTCTCTGTGTTGCGTTTCCTTGGTGTCGAACATCAGAGCTTCATACAAAAATGCTTAATCTGAAGAAGTTTTAGAATGTATGTCAAACCTAATTAACCATGAATACAAAAAGTTTTAGTCACAGTAATTATTACCATCATAAGATTTTCTGCTTTACAACATAAAAACCGCCATATTAAAGGTAACACGTGAGACAAGTGGATCTTGATGGGAGACCTTGAATGCATCTCGGCCGACATGTTTTTTTTTTTCTTCTTCTTTTTGTTACCCCTCCTCCATAATTTTCCTCTGCCTTGTTTCTTTCTTACTCTGCGCTCTTTCCTCAGTTGTCAGACGTAGTGGTGAGGTGCGGAGCAGAGACCCGCTCTTGGGGATAGGTCTCACAATACAAATACATTTAAAAAAAAAAGGACAGGAAGCTTCTCTTTTTACCTTAGACAAACAGACATTTCACTGCCACGGTTCTGCTTGTGTTGAGCTTCATTAAAATGGATACTCAGTCCTCCCAGATATCATCGTCGCAAGGTTTTACGGATGCACAGAATTCTGCTGCCAAAGAATCAAAACTGTCCGGTAAGACTTGACTAACACATAAGTTAGATTGCTGTATTTTTAATTTATTTAAACATTAAGGTGTGCTATTTGAATTCAGCTAAGCTGTTTATTGACATATGTTTTGACTTTACTGCATATCACAAAATCAATATTGACCCTTCAGCACAATAAGCACTTGTATCCTTCTGTGTGTCTATTTTAGCTGGGTTGTGTGCAGCGAGGAACACCTGTGATTGTTAACATATCTGAGCGACTAGTGTTCGCCGTATGATTAATGTGTTGAAGTCAGCATCCGATTCGTAGCTCCATATTCAGCGCTGACATAGTTTTTAGCTTAGCGATCGAACCACACTGATTCAGTCGATTTTTGACTCTATAACTTCCAGTTTCTCGCTTCAAGAAACTGGCTAATGTAGTCCCCTTAACTTTCCTAAGTCGTCCGAATTAAATTACGAACATTAAAAAAAATACAATAAAAAATAGAAAGACCTTGTGCATTTTACAGAGCGTTCTATTAAAAAATCTCATGTGCTTACATGTATTCCAGATTCTTTTGAAGCGCCGAAATAGCCCTTTACTCAGAGCTGTGAATCGGATGCCATCTTCAGCCATAGGCTGTCGCTACGGCCTCCAGACTTAACGCCCCGTGGTCGTTTTTACAGGGAAACCCCTCGCACAGTTCTGTTACTTTCATGACACACTTTGAAACACTTTTACGGCGGAGAACGAGGTTAACCATTTAACGGGAACCTACATTCTACCTCTAGCTAATGGAGACCTGCATTACGACAACCAGACCTGCGGGCTGGCAGAGCCTGCCGGTCCCAGCTCCAAACGAGGCTGGCATTAGACACAAAAGGAGAGATGTGAGGAAAAATACTCGACGCTTGGTTTATATGACGCCAGCCCGAATTGGAATATGAATCCCAACACGTGGCATTACACGTTTGCGTCATATTTCTCTATGCGAGTTGTTTGTGGATGGGGTAACTAATATAGAACTTGACAATTTCTAGAATAAGGTTTGTCGCCCTGCTCTGCACTGCAGATGTATTGTTACTGAGCAACTGCCTGTGAAGGGAGGACCCTCTTAAAGGCGCATTGATGGTTCTTCTATTTGTGTTCTGACACCCAAAGAAGTAAATAATTTCACCATCTTATTTTCCAAGTATAAGACACGAGTTCTGCTCACGTCACTCCGTCCAGAGGAGCCTAAAAGCAAGGGATGCATTATTTTTCTCTGGCACTGACTGACAGCTCATTGTGTCCGTGGGAGTGGCTGCTTCTCCATCACTGTGCTTGCATTTGCTAAGATCTCTGATTTAAGCTGCACACCCCCCTCGGCTTAGCTGTGAGCTTATTGAAAATCTGTGTTGTTGATCAAGAGGACTGAACATTTGAAAAAAAAAAAAAATAATAATCTCAACGGTGTTTGGATGGCAGAGCAGTGCAGCAGGGTGGGGCATGATGATGACTTGCTTCTTTGGTGTTAAGGATAGAAAAAAACCATTTGAAAGAAAACGGCTTGAAATAAACAAGATGGAAATGTATCCACAGTAATTGTCAAGCGCATTGATTTGGGTTCAGTACAAGTCATATGCAACAAAACATGTAATTATTTAAGAAAACAGGCAGCTAATAACCTACCTTCAACAAGTCTGTATTTGGGTACAATGGGTCAGGATGTAGTAAGAAAACAATAGATCGGGTCCTAAAACTGATTCATGTGACTTGGAGAATTCATCTACTTCACTCTCTGTGTTCAATGTTTCTATAGAACTTATGTTAAAAATATATGTTCTGGCTACTCGGTCATTATTTAAATTAGGAACAGACGTGACATCATGCTGTGTAGTAGCACATGTAAACAGCCATTTTCTCTTCATTTAAAACACAAGTCTAAATACAGAGTTGACATTTTCACCTTTCTTGAATAATTTCTGTTACTGATTAATAAAATGAGCGAAGCAGACATATCTGTGTTTTCCCCAGAAAATAAAGATAATTGCCTTCACCTCAGGGACTTCTAGAAGGTTAATAGTGCATTCACACCTGCTCCCCATGTTCCTCATGTTAGATTTAAACAATAAAATGATTCAAATTATATATATATATATAATTGTTTTATATATATATATATATATATATATATATAGATAAAACCCATTGTTAAAAAAACAATGGGTTTTTTAAACAATGGACCAGACTAAAACAGTATTCTACAAGCAGCAAGAAAAGATAATCAGCTGTGATGAAGCTTATGTAGTTGAACAAAAAAAAAAAAAAAGCAAGCATTTTGGTTTTTTTTTTATTTAATTTTTTTTAATTCAGTACAGACTGAATAAAGACTTTCTGGTTCAGCTTTGCGCTGACATTTGTGAATGGATATTTTATTCTAATTCACAATGATCCTCAGTTGTTTTGTCTTCATCAGTCATTGGACAAAGGGTGGGGGACACCCTGCACAGAAAACCAGTCCACCGTAGAGCCACATGGTCGGACATCTCACACTTAAGATAAATTGACTCAACATGGATATTTTTGTGTTGTGGGATGAAACTGGAGTACCCAGAGAGAACCCACACGTACACTGGGAGAACATGAAGACTGGTTGGAATTCAAAGCCAGGACCTTATTGCTGCTGTGAATAAATATGTTTAGTAATAGGATGTTCTATTACCGATTAGTATGAATTGTTGTTAACAAACATGTAACAACTGTCAGTGTAATCTGTAGTTCACGTAAAGAATGAACTGCTTTCTCTCAATTTCAAAATGATCAGAACAGACTGCTAATTTCTGTCCATGGTTTCAGTTTTCTTTATTTGTATTTCTTTACAAACTGCAGAGCCCAAGTAAAATGATGCAAACTATCCCTTTTTTTTCCATGCATACCCCTTTAACCTCCAAGTTGTAGCATTTTTCTACAGAATATATTTTTGCCTTCTATTAATATAGTATTTATATTCATACTTTTTCTTTTATTAGGTTCAAATGTGCTGCTTTGTTTTTTTTCCTCATGTGCTCTACCACTCTGCTCTCTGAATGTGAATGTCTCTACCTGCAGGCCTGTTTTCTTTTTTTCCTTTTTTCTTAAAACCACCCCCTCTGTTATTGCATCATATTTTCATGTAAAATGGCTCTGTACAGTAGATGGTTTGTGTTAATGGAAGGGAAGGCCTGAGCTTTGCAACCACTATCACTCATGTTTTTTTGAATAACTGTCCTGTTTTATAACAGACTGGACACATGTCTCCATTGGCTGAGTTGCTGTTGTTCTCACTTCCTTCCATTTTTGTTATAATACCTCTAAAGGTTGGCTGTAAAATATTTATTAGTGAGGAAATGTTATGACTTGGTACTACGACAGAGTCCACTGAACTCCTGATAGGTGAGCCATTCTCTCAGATGTTTGTAAAAACCATCTGCATGACTGGGTTGGTAGCTACATCTAAAAAGAAATTTTAAAAAATCGTGACCATGGTGTTCCTGTGCTGGATTGGTCGGCAAACAGTTTTTTCTCTATGTTCGTTCTCGGTGTGAGGGATTGCTGCTAATTCAGTGACTCAACACAAGTGACTGTTGCTACGTTCTCACACAGGAGGAGTGAATGCTGCAAGTCAATGATAGAAGTGAATTTGACAATTATCAAATTTTTGACACGCGCTTCCTCCTGCTTATTCAGCAGTGATTATTGATCTGCTTCAACGGGTGTGAATTCTTCCATCAGCTCCTCTACATTGCTCGTATTGGCTCATAGCAGAGCTCTTCTTTTTGCCAGAGACCTTGCTGTGGCGTTGTGTTCGACTCTGACCAACCAGTGATGGGTTCCTCATAGTGATCTTTACTAGGTTTTGTTTTAATCCAACTACCAGATGGCTTGGCCCTCACATTTCCAGCAGTCTCCATATGAGCCAATGAGAGCAGTCACCAAGGAAGTGGCACACTTCCTAATCAGCCCCTCATTTCTCAAACTACATTACATCAGATAGGCTGTTACTGTGTTTTATCAGATTTAGTAAATCTCCTTATCTTATAAGTCGTTTAAGAAAATTGTATTAGTAAAACTTTGAGATGTTTTAGATATTGCCGGTTCTGCTTGATCGACTCCTCTCTTGTTTATGTGGAAAAAAACGTTTCAATAATGGTTCACGATTTCAGTTTTTGAGCTACATCTTTCAGTTTGATCGTCTCTCCCAAAACTTCCCATCCACACTCGCTCATTACTTTCCCTTTTGATTGGTCATTATTCTAGTTAATGAACCAGCTCCTCCATCTCTTCATGTGTTGCCAAGCTGACCCCCCCCCCCCCACACACACACACACCCACCTGCAGTCCATGCTGGAGCGCATCATGTCACTGAGGTCACAAAGCCAAATGGAGGATCTACAGGAATGGCAGGAGATGGGCCCTGCATTCACACTCCCTTTTGTTTCTACAGTACGCTGTGGATGCCTACTGTAAGGCCCCAGTGACAAATGAATGTTCCATAACTGACTTGCCACACAACAGTGCTGTTTAGTAAACCAGCAGATCTCAGTTGGTAGGATGATCAAAGAATAAAGCCAACAGAAAATAGAAATCTGGTCCATTTCACCCAGTTCTTGCTCATCATCACTTTCCTCAAGCTAGACTTCTGTAATATCATAAACAAATATTTCCTGATTCTGTGACTGGCTCATTTCTAAAAAGCCAGTTTTTCTAGATCAGGGTTTAAGTTTTATCTTGAAAACATACACATGGTGGGTTTTTAAAGAGAAACCTCAGGTATGCTAAAATCTAGTTTCAACAAGCGTTTTATTATTTTGCTTCGTAAATTTATGTCAAACAATATCTTTTTTTCATTCACATGGGTAAACCATGAACTGTATTAGAGGAATGTCGTGGAAAAAAAACTATTTCAAAGCACTGTCCAGGTAGAATCACTCAATCAGATTTATTCATATATTGTGCACAATACAGAGAGCTCAGAAGACAATCAATAATCAAGCCAGTCTGGATGTAAATCTCTGCCAGGCAGAGACAACATGTAAGTTTTTATATAATGATGAGGAATAAAAAACAATCTGGTCCTGATGCAGCTGTGGAAAACAGCCTTCCAACCTCGTACAAGTAACCCAGATAGTTCGTTTGAGAGTTCACAAACATTTCATATGACCTGACTAGCAGATGTGACCTTATTATAATTTTAATCATGACAGGAACACTGAATTTTTATCTAGTAGTACAAATGTTAGATTATTCTGAATTATCCTTCTACTTCCAAGTTGAATTAAAAATGTACCAGTATTCAAAATAAAGTGATGTATTTTTCAAATCACCATGAGGTAACAAAGCTGCTTTTTTTTTTTTTTTTTTTTCTTACAGGATCTAATCAACAGCATCTAACTTGGAATTTAAAAAGAAAAGGCTAATGCTTAAATTTCAACATTTTAAAATATTGTCTGTATCTTTACTGAAGGTTTTCTGTGCCGAAGGCTCATCATTTAAATGGCAACATCACATGGCGTCTGAGAGAAGTTCCCTTCCTTTAGCTTCTTACACCCATTTTCCCCTCAACAACAACGTTCACTCTGAAGAGTGTGACTTGGGTGTCTCTGCCACTTACTGATGGTGCTTTTCCTGGCTTGTTCAGAAACTCAAAAATCCTTTCCTTTTCTCACTGGTCAAACTGAAAACTGTAAGATGTATTTTTGTTGACTACAGATGAAATCAAGTACTTGTTAGAAGAGTTGTGACACTGGGAATTATACAAACATATGGTTCGACAATTATTCAGAATGTATGGAAAAGGTTTGTTTTAATATTTGAAGTGAAGTAGTCCATGGCAACAGCCACTGTCGACCAAGAACTGATGAGTCCTGTCAGACAATCCACAGCTGGACTATGTAGGGTGTCAGGGAACTGTCAGACAACATGATGCTGCAGTTAACAGCCAATAACAGGACGCCTGTCTCTGTCCAACATGTTTTCTGCCCATCAGAATTTAAAAGTCAGTCTTGACAACATTTGTGAACTGTGAACACACCACGAGCAAGAAGTGGTTCAAACATAATTAATGGAGTTGTGCTTGTCTTTGCTTTGCCATATATATAAGGTTGAGACATTGCATTGTGAGTAGAAAGTGAAGGAGCGGTTTGCTGAATTTGATTGAAGGAATGTTGTTGCTCCAGGCTAAACCTGCCCGGCCTGAGCCAACTCCCACTTGAGCTGAGCAACAGGATGGGTAACACCACGCCTTGTCTTTTAGGAGGAAAATTCCTACAGTTGCCAACCTTCAGACAGAGGAAAGTTCTACAAACCTAATGGCTTCCCTTTTTATATTGACAGGAGGTGTGGTGTTGGACCTCTTCCTCAGAATGGTCCACATGGTTTCTTTATTGAACTGTTTTATGCAAGAAAGCATGGTGTTAAAGTGCTGAATTAGTGACTGCTTCAGTAATAGTTAGAGTCTGGATGTCTTGTACGGTTGGATAACAGTATCCATCAGCTGGTAGTTTTCATGATCTCTGACAATATTCACCAGAATTGAAAACTATAGTTTTTATCCATTAGATATTGTCAGGTTCATTGAAGATTGTCTTCCCTTTCCTCCTCAACATAATTCCAGCTTTTCCATCTGTCATTATGCATCTCCTGTTTTTTGCAGCTTTGGGTCTAATGCTTCGTAAACCTTTTCCTTGTTTGTCTTAAGGGGAAAAAAATGGCAATATTCTTATTTCCTTTCATTTTAATTTCTGTTCACCTCAGACATCATGTAAAATCCTCAGAATTCCACCAACATTCTGACAACATTCGCCAGGAACGTTGTCTTGCGTTTTGTAGTAGTGATGCAAACTGTACAAGAAGATCAGTTGGTTTTGTCCTTATCTTATATGTACAGGGTTGGTTTTTGCACTTACAGCTCTCGATAAGAAACAAATGCATGGATGGCTTTTGTTTAACATTACTCCTTTTCACTCTTAGATTTAAGTTCTAGAGCATTTAGTTAACCTTGAATAAGTTAACGTCTCCCTCTTTATTTGAATGTCTTTGTTTGGATGGGTTTCAGCAGCAACAAATTCTTTTCTTCTAGTATGATCATTCTTCTGTCCTTTTTTCCATCTTTTCAGATTCCTTTCTTTCCTCTTCGCCTGTATCTCTCATTCAGTCTCCTCAAGGCAAGTGTATGGATTCTTTAATGCTGCTCACCTGCTCTATTCCTCGATATTGTTTTCTTTTGCTGGCCTGTTGCTTTACTGCTCTCCATCCTTCTATCTAGTGCCCCTCTCCTGCTCGCAAGGCTGTGTATAAAAATGCCCCAAAGCAGTTGGTTAAAAATAGCGGCTTCCACCCTGGCTACATCTGCTTCCTTACCTCAACTAGTCCTTACCAGCCCCTCTTTCTGGTTTTTCAACTATGTTTCCAGCACTGCTGGGCGCTTAACTCTAGTTGACCAGACAGCGATGTTTTTCCAACTTTTCAGGGCCTTGCAGCTCTGGTCATTTTTGCAACGTCTCTCCTCTGTTGCAACTAGATATGTAACCTTCTGGCTAGTGCCCAAAACAGCCAGCTCGACCTTTGACAGGTTTCATTGGCTGTTTATTTTTGGGCTTGCAACATGTGCATCTATGCATGGCTGTGTCCTGAGCTGCAGTAGCTCTATCAAAAAGCCTTTGAAGACATTTATGTCTGTTAAATAACTTTATCTTTATAACATGTCTTTAAACAAATTTTTTTTTCAAACCAGCAGCAGTCATTACCTTCTCTGTCCAACTGATGGCTCACCATTTACTTTAGCTCACCTATCTCCAGTCTTTAGACCCTGAGCATTACACCTGGGAAAACTTGGCTTCTTGTGATGCCAGGAGCCTAATCCATTACAGTTTACCAGCTGCTAGCAGGCATTATTTAGGTCAGCATCACTGACCGCAAGTTCAGGATAATCCCAAGATTGCTACCTTATTTTAAGAAAGCAGAGAAGTTCAAGTTCACATTGTGTGCAGAAACCTAAAAGTAGATCAGGTTTGTGTCCCGGGAGGTTGGTTCTACCTTCCAGCTGCCCTAGTATCTGAATCCCCTTCCCCCAGCATCAGCTGTGTCTACAGAGGACGAGTGGCACTGGAGATATCATCCACCACCTAGTGGTCTGGGCCTTCCATTGCCTGTTGCTCCTCACTCATGTTGCATCCTCGTAGTTGCTTATGGCTCAGTAGGGTTTGTGCATGTCTTAAACCATAAAACATTCAAAGTAGGTTTTCTTTGTATAGTTCTGCTTTTTTGTTTTACAGCCTCTTTTTGACCTGTTGATTGTTGCCATTCTAGAGCTGCCATGTTTTTTTTTAAGCCATAGGAAGCCTGTGGATAACAATCCAGAATTTAACTGATTTTAAAAACCAAGAAGTATTTCAGAAATAAAGTTTTGACATGATTATGTGGCTTGGCAACAACAATGTAAACCAGTCATATAGCCAAATATAAATGGGTCAGTTTGAATATCAGACAACCTATTTAGATATTTTCCTATCCTGTGTGGGTAAAGCAACATCAAAACAAGTAGATGGGACAACTTGCAGTCGGTCAACTGCACCAGGTCCTCTCAGGGCTGCAGTGACAGTGTTTCAACACATTGTAGCTTTTGTAAAGACAATTTGGTCACAATCACCAGCAGAAATGTATATTGGTCAGTCTAATCATTTAATCAGGGAGTGCAAATTCTTCCATTTAGAAAAGATGGAATTCTTTGAAAAAAATTGGAATAACTAAAACTTTTAGAATTTTGAGTAGCTAGTTAAACCCTTCAGCATTATGCACTACATCATGGGATCTGGGTCTGTGTCCTGCCCAAAAAGTAACACTGCATTAACAGAAAGTGTTAGTCGAGTTTGCAATGTTTGCAACATTTTCTTTACACACAGCTTTTGGCATACAGGTGTGGTATGAAGGCATCTCATGGTTTTAAAGGGTTGGTCCTGATTCTGTTTCTTTTTTGTTGTTGTTTGTTAGTTTCTGTCTTCTGAAGAAATCAGTAATGGTTCCCTTAACTATCCTAGAAAATTGGCATGAACTTCAGAGTGGTTGGAGTTAAGAAGACCCACTGCTGACTTGACACCTTGAAAGTACCAGAGCATACCATCTTCAGTGCTGCAGCACAGCTGATGCAAAGTTCGAAAGTTTATGTTGTTCTTGGCAGAACCTGAACAAACTGACTAGCAGTTGATTTAGCAGTGAAATTGTTTCTGCTCCTGTTAATGTGAAGACTTTCTTTTTGAGCTTTTTATTTAAAAAAAAAAATCAAAAACAAAACTAAATTTGGCTAAAACTGACTGAATATGTCTGACTGGCTTGTTAGCTCCCAGGTCTCAACATTTATTTCACTCCCTAAAAGCTGAAGATGACATTATGTATTTCTTCTACAGGTAAGGGACTGTTACTGACAATAACGTCACAGAACCTCGCTTCAAAAAACCAAACAGCTGAAATGTTTCATCATAGTTCCAACAGTTTAAAGTTGTTTTTGAACATAGGCCACAGATAAGCTGAAGTAACCAGAGTTTTCTCTAGCTATAAGCATATCGGTATTGGCTGATTTTAATCATTGACCAATTGATTGGTGTACCACCAATGGAGATGAAGATATTTTTGTGCGTGTTAATCTGGAGGTAGATGAAAGCTTTCTTTACTCTAAAATATGCTTACAGTTGATGAACTAGTCACCTTGTTAATGTGCCCAATAACTCAGTGATTCTGCTCAACCTTGTTTCTGAAGAAAATCCTGATTTATCATTATTAGCATCATCATTACTATCATTGGTTGAATAGCTCTAGTGCTATAAATGTATTGTCACAGGACTAACTGTTTGGGAATGTGTTTACAAGTACGGAGCCAAAGACTACAACACTGTTGGTCAGATGGAAAGTCCGTGCTTGTGGCCTAGTTCGAACAAAGCATTGTATTGTGAAGCAGTGGAGGTGGCGGTCCAATTCGAGACAAAGTGAAGCAGTCAGTTGTGCTCCATGTCTGCGCATACACGGCTAGTTCATGTTTGTGCTGTACAATTGGTCAACAAGTTATTAAAAAGAAAATGGCAAGCCACATATAAATGTTACAAACCAAGGACCACAAATCTCCTTAGCATTGCTAATTGTGCTACATACTTTACAGAACAGTTCCTCTGTTTGGTAAATATAGTTTGTCATAGCAATTTGACCTGGTTTATTTCTATCTGCTAATCTGGTCCCAAACATGATTAAAAAAAATACTGTCAGCCCTTTTGTATATAACTAGTGAACCGCCCCCGATATCATAGTTTCCTCAGGAAAGTAAATAGAAGAATGTAAAGATGACCTATGTCAGACAGCTAAAGAGCTGCTAGCTTAGCAAATCAATCACTGACTTTCTGTTTGTCCCATCTGACTTGGGTTGATGTTGGTAAAATATCATATGAAGAAATGAAGTTTCCTTTATTACTATTTGGCACAATGTCAATGGACTGAACATGGCTGTATTATAATACAATTGCATAAAACTCAACAGTAATTTAAGTTTGATTGTATGTGATCTGTATTAAAATTCATTTGATGGATTATCAGTATTCGATATTTAATTGGATTAAGGTTTAGGATATAAATTGGATCTTTATATCATCATCTGGAGCTGATGTTTTTTTTTGTAAATAGGCACTAGATAAGTAACTTTCCCAGTGAGGAAAGAAAACAGTGGCCAGTTTGTGTTAGATACTTCTTAGGTACAGCTTCAACTTCTGCTCCAATACCTGAACATCATTGATTATTTGCTAAAGGCAGTTTTATAGACTTTTAAATTTAGGTTGTTAGTATTATACATGGACTGTAGTTGTTGGCTAACTAGTTATTGTCAGTCAATAAATTAAAATAATTTTTACGAACAATAGCATTTTAGCTAAAATTTGACTTAAAAATGAAACCTAACATACTGACTAGAGTAAGTTAATGTTAGTTAACAGGCTAGTTTCAGCCAGCTAGCTTGTTAACCAAATATTAATGGTGCGATTACTATTTTAGCTAGTACCAGCTTTTTAGCTGATTTTAACTTATGCACAGCTGTTAGTCTACATGCTGGTAATAGCCCTTATTATAATGTTAGCATTTTAGCTAATTTCAACATAAAAACTAAAGTGAACATTCTGAATGGACAGAGTTAATATTAACTACATTGGGGGTGCATTGATTGCAGTTTATTGACCAATTGGAGATTACCGATCTTTAAAAAGCGTGACCTGCCAATTCCAATTTTGGCTGATATCATTTTTTTTGCCTGAAATGTTACTAAATATAGCAAGAAAGTGGCTGAGTTGATAACAGCAGGGTGACTATTAACTGCAAATGACCAGACATGGCCTGGTGGGTGGGGTTGTCAGTCAACTCACAGAAGAGTGGTTGATTTTTAAACCTTTGCTGAGGTAGATGAGATCAGAGGATAAGATCAGCTTCACATGCAAATATCGGCCGATCACGGATTCCCCAAAATTAAGAAAATCGGCACAGATAAATTGACTGGTCAATAAATTGGTGCACCCCTAATCAATGTGCCATCATTGGCCAACATTCTGCTTTTTTGCTTTTTAGCTAATTTTAGTTTATATATAATGTTAGTCAACAATAAATGGAGGGCTTTTTAAACGTGCAAAAATACACTCACATTTGTCACTTCCACTATCTTTAACCTGAGGATGAAGTCATTTAAAAATTGACTGGTTGAAAGTTGTGATACGGTGCCACAAACCAACTCATAAAGACAAACATGCTTGCAGGGATTTCTTTGGAATGGCTGACTGGATAGATTTCAGTGATCGTCTCTTAGAATCTAGTTATATTGTGTTGTGCTGCTAAATGGTTTGCACTGTGTACATTCAGCAGAAATGCAACATTTTGCACCAGAGCCGTCATGAATAAAATCTACACATTATTCTAGACAGGGTGACACTTTATTTATGAGTGTACATAGATTTGATATTTGCAAATGGATTAAAAGGTTAAACATGATAAAATAACTGTTAATGAGATGATCCATGCCATTCTTAACGTTTTGAGTCCCTGTATGGCAGAGGATGCCTGAGTAAAGCTTCAGTTTTTACATTCTGTTTTAACTACATAGCAAAGCTAAACAAAAGTCAAAACACAGTCAAAAAGAAACTGTTCCAGCCTGCAACTATATACTGTATGCAGCTCCATACATTTGCTGCAAATAATTGCATAGCTACATTGTTCATTTGTGAGATTAATTTCCTTTGCCTTCTTTTGCTCTGGACAGATCAGATAAGTTTCCAGATTGACTGCTCCATGATGCTTAGTTTAGATTCTAAGTAGTTAAGAGAAGCATGCAAGATTAAAAAAAACATCACTGACTTTTTTTTTTTTTTTCCTCACATTTTCATGATGCAATGCATGAATGCTTGGGCTGCTACCTTAAGGCATAGCCTAATAGTAATAGAAGTGCATGGAAACTTAGTGGTAGTGACTCAATTTCCCCACTTTTGTCCTCTTCACTACCACCTCTTCATAACAATGCAGACAAGAGAGGGGTCCAGAGTTCTGACAAGTCCACTGAAGGTGTAGCTACATCGCTACGCTTTTCTTCCCAACCAGGCTCATTCTCACCCAGTAATTACAGTAGTGACACATCTCCAACAGATGGACAACAGGATTCTCCAATAAAGGTGTCTCCCGTTTCAGAACGCATTAAGGCGCTAGAAGCTCTTGCAGCCAAAAAGAAAGAACCTGATTTTAGAGGCAATGGAACTTTCACTCATTTCAGGGACCGACATCAGGAGAAACCTGCACCCGAGGGGCTCAAATTTTCCGCTGAAGGTTCCAAAGCTGCACCTGATGGACCCAAGTCTGCAACCGAGGGGCCCCAATCTCCCACCAAACGGTCAAAATTTACACCCGAGGGGTCCAGATCTCCCACTGAAGGCTCCAAATCTACAGCAGAGTCCCTCAAATCTGCAGTTGAGGGTCCCAAATCTCCAGCCGAAGTTCCCAAACTTCCTCCTGAAAAGATTATACAGACACCTCAGAAAACAGAACATTCTGCTGATCCGGAGTCACCAGATTCACCGTTTGAAATCCTGGGAGACCTGAAGCAAGTTGTTGACTTTGAAGAGACAGAGCAATGGATGAAGACACACTTACCTCCAGTACCAGATTTTGATACTGTTGGTTTAATTAAAAGCACTAACACAGTCTCAGTGAAGGGGATCGACAGGGATATGCCTGCTGCCTTTGCTGGTGTTCCTGATGCTTTCATGGATCGTCCTGTTGAAGTTCCGAAACAAAACGATCAGCTTGAAGGGGAACCCAAAAAAGCAGAGGTTGAAGAGTTTGACGTAAACTTTTTGCCAACAGCTTACATGTGGGATCATCAAGAAAAATCAAGTGTGGAGGATCCATCTAATCTAGATTTGGTGATTACAGCTTCGCCTGCACCTCCTGCAGAGTTTGGTTCCACATCTCCTTCGTCATTCCCCACAGTTTTCCCTGATCATCAGAATGTTTCTGATGAGAAGAAAACAATTTGGACTGGCGAATTGGAACAGCCAGAAGCAAATGAAGGTGATAGTTCAGGAGAGTCCGATGATACGGTAATTGAAGATCATATAGCTGGATGTGAGTCTGCTCCATCTCAGTCTTTGGATCAAAGTTCTAATGATGACACCACAACCCCACCCTGCAACACTGCTGATCTTTCCACTGAAGAAAAAGAGACTCCTCCACCAAGGCTTGAGAGAAGGCTAATGCAGGTTCCAACCATAAATGTGATTGAGACTGATGAGCCCAATTATAGTGAAGAGGAGATGGAACCTGAGGAAGATGATGATGACTATGAGGTAGTAAAAGGCCCAGACACCGGACCCCCAAACATCTCTGAACCAGACCCACAGAGTGCTGAAAACACAGGCCCCAGAGCACGGCCGTTAGAAACGGAGTTCATGGAAGGCTACTCGCCTCCTTCCTCACCTGTGGACTCTGAGTCTGAATACTCCCCAAAACACAAGATCCTCAACTCCAGTTCTGAAAAAGACGATGAAGCATCTGCCTTAAAATCAGAGGTCTGTCCCAATCCAACGGACTCAGCGAACCTGCAACCTGACCAGTCCCAGACAATGTCGAATGAAATTGGCTATGAAAAGACCCCATTTGTTGTTGAAAATGAAGAAGTGGATTTTCCAGACAATGATGGTGATTGGTCAGATGAAACCCAGGAAATTCTGTTCAAACCCCCAATGACTGATCCATCATCACAAGAATCAGCTCCCTTCAATGAGCCTGCAGTCAATGAAAATCGCAGTTCAACAGCAGAAGAGGCGTACATAAAACCCACTCCTCCTCCTATGTCCAGCTTCATGCAGGATGACATTTATGATAGACAGTCGTTTGATTATGACTTTGATATCAGCTCTTCCCTGGATCACACCGATGTTAAGAAGTTCAACAATGCAAAGGAACGTTTTCTGTCTGATCCAGCTCAGAATGATGATGCTGAAGACAAACAGGATCTGGACAGCGCCATTTCACTGAACGGTGACGACATCCCCAAATCCGATAGTCAGCCATCTTTAGAAGATTATCCTGAAAACCCATATTCCTGTTTCCAAAGCGAGACTGTGAGCAGCACTGCTGAACAGGAGGTCATTAAGAAGACCACTAATTCGGAAAATGTGGAAAATGACAACATGCTCCCATCTCAGAAATCAGCTTCACACATTCAGCATAACCCTGAAACGGGTCACAACATAAATGAGATGAAAAGAAGTCCCGACAGAACTGACGGTGGTAGCCCACCTTCTGAGCCTATGGATAGTTTTGTGGAGTTCATGAGAGAGTGTCTGAAATCAAAGCAGGATGAAGAATCTGACGGTGTCCATCAGGAGCTTGAGCCCCACAAGACCACAACTTCTCCAAGCTTGGTGATTGATTTTGAACAAGAACACCTTACAATCCGTGCTCTCAAAGATCTGGGAAACAGCCAAGAGGAAAAGGAGGAGACTGTGAATCCTCAGCATAAAGTGTCCGAGAAGAGTCAGCCAAAGTCAGATTTTAGCCCCACACAGCCATCAGACTCCAAACCTCCTTGTTCCCAAACCAACCGTGCATCTGACAGCACGTATTCCAGTGATGTGGAAGCTATAGACGAATGGGTAGCTGAAGCCTACCATCTTGCAGAGCATGTCTTGACAGCAATACTAACCCACTTATCAGGTAACATTCCTTCCCTCTGGGCAGTAGGCCTGCTAACCCCATGCACTTCCCTCAGCGGGATGCTCAAACAGGAATTCTCTGCTTAGTTTAATACATGTGTGGACAGACCCACACTCGCATATGGAATTAGAATATTCGATAAGGACTTGTAAAGATAAGTGCACTAATCCTCAGCATACTGCGCAGAATAAAAATTATTGCGAGAGGTGTAGGTGTTCAGACTATAGACTGATTATGAAAGGACAAACTCAAAACTTTGTTTTAAAACTGTAAACAGAACATATTGAAATAAAATAAAAGGGCTAAGTCACAGCTCTGGTTGTCCAAAAAAATATTTTAAAAGCACCTACATATAGAAGCCCTCCAGTACACTCATGTTGAGTTTATTTTTTCTTTTATATATATATATATATATATATATATATTATATATATATATGATGTGTGTGTGTATATAACATTTAAAAAAAAAAGTTTTATAAAAAACATTTGAACAAAAGAGGACCTAGTGTTTATTCTTTTAGAAGAAAGACAAGACATGAAATCCTGCTTTCAGACTGAAAATTTGTGCTCCCGAGTTGAGGCAGAAAAATTACTCCATAAGTTTTGATGTGAAACGTTATACTCTGAGACTGTTTTATATTGAACGTTTGCAGTTAAAAAAATTTTTGTGTGTGTCAATGCAATAAACATTTACTGCAATGGTTAACTCAACAGTAAAGTTTAGTCATTTTGATGGAAAACCTATTGGAGATAATAAAAAAAGTGTTTTATTGAAGCTGTCTAATTGACAGTATATTCCATGAACATCATGCTAACAAGCTAGCATGAATAAGGCCCAGACTGCTAGGTATCCCTTCATGACTGTACTTGTGCGGCTCCAAAGACCACAGTGCAGGAATGCAGTTGTTAGACATTTTTAGTAATATGTAATTGTTCTATTTAAAAAAAGCTGCTTCCTCATAACAAGATGACAACCAAAAGTATAAAAACTGAATTAACTCCTAATATTAAAGTTACCCAGAGTGGTACACAGTATTAAACTTACTCACCTAGACTTTAGAAAAGCGTGTGTATTTTCTTTTGTATTCATTATTAAATCAATATCCACACAAATATTTAAATTAGAAAGGCTGATGCGACGGACTTAACTTACAAGCAACCTTAGTTCAAGGCTGCATATTATCCTCAGAAAGTTGAGCCGGTGACCCTCCCCTGCCCTCTGTCCTTTGAGCTCGTCAGTGGTTCCCCACCAGACAGTGAGTTAGGGAGTAAATATGGTGGCCCAGTGTTTGTCCAGAGCCCTGAACGTCACACAGAACAGTCAATCCCTAGGTCAGGTTTCTGGCCACAGCACACTTAGAGCGGACACACGATGCAGAAAATCAAAGTGAAGAGCGCAGCTTGCAGCCGCCCTGGTGCAAAGTTATTTTGGTGCCGTCATTTTATACTTGGGTTTCAACAAGATGCCATCTAAGGTGATGGACGCTGCCAACTCCTTTAGTTGGATCTTGTTTGCTGCATGTCTGTTAAATCAGCATGAGAGTGGTTTCAGATGCATTTGTTTCCATGGTTACTAAGATCAGCCCAGTTTTCACACAAAATGTTTGATGGTAGTGAATATTGTATTCATTCTTTCTACATACACACACACACACACACACACACACACCAGCTGGTATACAGACGGTAATCCTGACATTCAGGGGATGGCATGTGGAACCCAAGAGCTGACCCAGCATGCATCTGTGGGCGGGGCCGCCTGCAGTTGGGGGAGCAGGAGATAAAGGAAATGTCATCTGTAGCTGAGTTTCAGGATTTTGGGTCTTCTTTATTTAGAAGTTTTGTAGAGGAACAGCAGCTTTGGGTGCTGGTGCTGGGTTTTTGTTGTCATTGTTATAGTTCAAGGATTTGATTATATCCATTTTTACAGGTGATAACTGCATTAACCAAAAACCGTTCAGTTTGCTCAGTTTCACTGCTCTCAATATTATCACACAACAGAGCAAGCTGAAGACCTAGAAGAATAATTGAAACCAATCAGTACAAAAAAAGTACATATTGCGCAAATTTTTATGGGCCATGTCTCCTACCTCTATTTGGCAGAAAACTGTTTGTCTATAGGTTTATAATGGAAACGGTGATATGACGAAAATATTGTTGTGAAATAGCAACATAAAATGGCAAAGAAGCGAAGTGATTGTTACATCACTGCAAACTATCTGTTATCTAATCTCCATCCAATAAACAATCGAATCTATTAGTAGAAATTCTACAAGCAGCTTTGAAATGAGTGAATCCCAAAAAATGCTGCAAAAGCAAACCTGCAGTCACTACTGGCAGGAGGCGGCAGAGAGATGGTCATTTTTACCGCTGTGTATGTAGTTGATTTTGACTCCGTTTTCATTACACAGAGGGCCGCAGCGATGTTTATGAGTTTCTATATTTAAGAGGAGAACTCTGTGAAAGTAGGCCGCTGTGCCTCAGCAGTGAGGGTGAGAGGGAAAGAAGAATAAGGATCATAGAACCTGGACTGCTTCCCTGCGGGTACACAAAGCAGAGCATGCTGGGAGGAGACCCGTAACCCCTACAGTACTGACTGAAGAAAACCTTTTCATTGTTGATCCCTGACAAAATGTAAATGTGACTTTTGTTTGGGTTTTTTTAAAGTAAATTTTAGTTTTTTGAAGGCAGTTTTTTTCCAAGAGGTTAATTCAGTCTGAAGTTCTTCAGTCACATTTTAGGATAATCATCGGCATTAAAATCACATTAATAAGGTGATGATTAGCAGCGTCTCTCCTCTGAGGCTAAAGTTACCAGCTGCTGCATGTTTTGGTTTTAGCATGTAGACCTGGTCAGAAACCTTAAAAACACAGGCAACATAAAAGCTCATAAAGGAGCTTTTTTTTATTTGGTTCACTTGAGAAAAAGAGCTGGAAAAACTAAGCCTTATCTATTAACTACTATTATGATTGATCCACTGCTCATTTCAGAGACTGATGAAGTTAGATCTGGTGAATTCATGTCAGTACAGCTTCAGTTTTCTGCCTCATCATAGATCCCACACCAAAAGGAACCTGGACTTCGTTTGCCGGGGCTTTATTAGTTTTTAAAGTTGGTTTCCTAATTTGTTGTCGAAATCCCAATGTTTGACCTGAACAGCTTAGAGTTCTGTACTCTGTTCACATGCACACAGTGCCAAGCTGCAACAATCTGCCTAAACTCCTGAAGTGTTTTGAATAATATGGCCGACAGAAGGCAAGGGGGATAATTTGGAGGATTTAGGTAGCCGCATTGAGCCCCAGGGACATTGGGCCTCATGGTTCCTCTACTACCACCCACAGAAGCTTGTCTAAAACAACTTTCCCCCACATTCAGTGAAGGAGTGACTGAAAGGGAAACCCTTCTTAGCCTTACATAACAGGTACATTCTTGTACTGAGGCTAATGCATCTACATGTAGGACTGCTCACCAAGTGTTTATACACGCAAACACATTACTTACATCATTAGGTATACATGTATGTATATTTTATAAACTTTATCTCTTATGGTTATATTTGTATTAATATTTAACAGCTTAGATGGAGTAGCTTGTCAAGGAATAAACAATTTCCCATTGGGGATCAATAAAGTCTATCCTATTCTAAACACAAGTCAGACATCAATAGCAAAAACCTCTCCTCAGTTCTTCTGGGCTGCAGATGATGTTTTTGGAACATGGTCATGATGCCAGTATACTGCTGCAAATTTGAACTGAATAGTCCGCAAAATATTCAAGTGTGAAAATCAGACATTCTTTTCTACCTTTTAGAGATTTACTTATAACAACCCCCAATGAAATAACACACTACACCTCATCAGTGTTACATGTTAGTACTGTCCGTCCTAACTCGGTAGAGACGTTCACGAGTTTTGTGAGGCCAGAGTTTCTCCAGGTCAGCTTCAGCATACTGCTCCAACTCTGACAACATATCGCCGGAAGCATTCACAACTAAATATTTCTTTTTCCGAAAGATTTGAAACACACACCTACGATTTTCAATAAACTCACTTATTGCTTCTATCGGCAATGTTTTTACACAAAAGCTGTGCTAACACCAGCATCCCTGCTTTTTGTTTTGATATGACTCTCACATCTCTATGTGAATCTAGGCAATTTCTCACAAGGTTTTCACATAATCAACACAGTATATAAACGGATGTGGACTGGTCAGGCAGTTGACATTGATTATAGGAAAAATGTATTCGTCACATTCCCAATGTGATGTTTTAGAGCAGATCAGGACAGCCCTCGTTTAATATCTAGTTTTAGGCCAGTAGGTCACACCATAAAGTGTTTAACTCCCCCTTCCTCCCCCTCCCCACCTGTTGCTTTCCTACAGTTAATGACCTGATCCACTGGCGGGACCCCAAGAAGTCGGGTGTGGTGTTCGGCCTGTCCCTGCTTCTGCTGCTCTCGCTGGCAGCCTTCAGCGTCATCAGCGTGGTTTCCTACATGCTGCTCGCCCTGCTCTGTGTCACCATCACCTTTCGCATCTACAAGTCTGTGGTCCAGGCTGTGCAGAAGTCTACTGAGGGACACCCATTCAGGTGAGACCAAAACATGTCAGGGTTTGTTCTCGATGAACTTCTGTTGAGGTTTTCTGTTATTTTCTCATGTTCGCTGCCTCTACCAACGCGTTCATCAAAACATGCCTTGTTTAGTAGTTGTGTTCAAGGCTTTTTGGGCTAAACGTGCCAACCTGTGTAAACCCTTTCCACCACTGGCTGGTTATTTCTGGATATCTGTTGCTTTTCGGCTTGAACGCTCAGCCTCATTTTGTGGTCTCATTTTCTTTCCTCCTCCCAATTTTTCCGCAGAGAGCTGATAGAGAAGGATGTCACCATTCCTCCCGAGACGTTCCGCAAGCACGTGGACACCAGCCTGACCCACATCAACCGAGCCCTGAAGCAGATGAGCCGCCTGTTTTTGGTTGAGGACCTTGTGGATTCTCTAAAGGTGAACAGCAGCAGCTCTACTGCCTGCTGCTGGGCATCCTGGGTTCTGTCTGTTTCCCTGTCATTTTTTTAGACATCCATTTCCCTCCTGTCTCATCAAGGCCGGTCTCACAGGGGCAGTCTTTTTATAGTTACTCAGCAAGAGTTCATTTTACCGGAATAAGTTCTGCGTCAAAACCGAAATCTCCAGGGACGAGGATGACTGTTATGATGGCGGATAACAGGTTTCGGTTGAGCTGTTATTTACGTCGCATGACATTGTGAATATGACTGTTGGTGTTAAAGTAATGTGGAGATGCACACTTTAGCGCTTTTATGTTTCCAGTTTTGCAATGTGATCAGTATATTTCCCCAAAGTAGTGTTGGTGTCCAGATCCAAAGCTGAATGAAACTAGTCCAGAAATTCATTTAATAAGCACCACATTATTATTATTTTTTTTTTTTGCTAGACCTTGTCTGGTAACTTGCAAAGCTAAATTTACTTAATGGAAACACAACAACTTCAAAAAGAAACTGAGATTTCGCCTTAAAAAGTTTTGCTCTGCTGTGAAATCTCTGTCTACAATTTCCACAACATTGTAGACATGCGTAGCCACACCCAAGTACACAGGGATCATCAGTGCAATCCTCAGTAAGACTCAGACGTCTCCTCTGATTGGCTGATGGATGATGAGTGACGACTCCATGGCTCAAGTTTTAATATATCTAAATCAGGCGTTTACATTCACCTCCACCAGGGATTTTAATGACTTATCATGACCATTAACACATTAACTTTACTTATCATGTCCTATTTAATGCACACGCCACAATTGCAAAATCATATTTTCGACATTCTGAGAATATTGAGTCCTATTCTGCACATTTGTAATTGGAACACGGTTATAACATGTAAATACACTTTACTGTTATTTTTTTGTCTTTGTATATTTTATTATTTTAGTACACCACGTTCAATAAACTGAAACTTGACTCCATTTTTAGAAAGATGTGGGAAATGAGACAAATATGCACATTCTTGTATTTTACATTAAACTGCCGTGGAAAAAAAACTATTTCAAAGCACCGTCCAGGTAGAATCACTCAACCAGGTTTATTCATATATTGTGCACAATACAGAGAGCTCATGAGACAATCAATAATCAAGCCAGTCTGGATGCAAATCTCTGCCAGGCAGAGACAACATGTAAGTTTTTATATAATGATGAGGAATAAAAAAACAATCTGGTCCTGATGCAGCTGTGGAAAACAACCTTCCAACCTCATACAAGTAACCCAGATAGTTCTTTTGGTGAGAGTTCACAAACATTTCATATGACCTGACTAGAAGATGTGACCTTATTGTTAATTTTACCATCACCATACTTTAGTCAGATTCTGTCAATTCAAACTGTTACACCTGAAAGCAGCAATATGCAGATGGCTGCAGCCCAGTAAACGCATACGTTAAAGGAGGACTGCATGACATTAGGAAACTGGCTCATGGTCTTACTGCTCCTAACGTTCTCTGTGACCTTTAACCTCTGAGACACTACGTTCTGTGTGAACTGTGAAAATCCACTGCAGTGAGCCTGAATATCTACATTTTGTTTCAATCTTCCTCTCCTTTAAGCTGAGCAGGGTCTAGCAGACACTCAGTAGGTGAAACTGATGAGTCACTGGTTTATCCACATTCCCAGCTCCACCTCAGTTGATGAGTAGCTCGGCTTTGTAAACCAGAATCTGTCTGTTGGGAGAGGCACTGTCACCTCCAGGTGATTCAGTTCAGGTATCTGACACATCCCACACTCCTCCCAGCTGGCATGGTCTGCCTGGGACTGACAGAGGAAAGCTGGTCTTTGCATGCATTTTCTTTTCTTTCATGTGAAATAAACACATTTTTCCATCATCGTTATATAACATCCTGTTTCAAGTTACTTCGTCATACCTGCTGATGAGTTAGTGGAAGTAATTGATGGAGATTAAACGTTGTTACGCAAACAGGTTTTCTGTGGTAAAACGTCCGTCTCTTTCAAATTATGTTCATCAATTTAGGCGTATGACAAGAGTTCATTTAAAGCCAGCGAGACAGGTTTGGCTTTTATGTTCACACGACATGGCTGTAAGTGAACGGCCCACTCATTTTTGCTTCATTCATGCTGGCAAATCATCCCAGACCTTCTCCAGCTGTGGCTCCCAGGCGGGCGCAGAGGCAGCCGGTACTGGGTGTGTCGAGGTGTGGAACCAGTGGCTTCCATTCCGCTTAAGTGTAGCGTAAAAAGTGTCTGTGTGATGGTTTTTGTAAAGCCGTGGAACAGCATGAGAGTGCCGCATTTCACAGATTCAATCTGTGAAATGAAATCTGCTGTGGGAGGAAAGGAGCTCCTGACTTCAGGTGACATGAAAGTGATTGCTAAATGTTTAATTTCTCATTTGTTTTTTGGTTTTGTTTGGTTTTACAGCTGGCTGTGGTCATGTGGATGTTCACCTATGTTGGAGCAGTTTTTAATGGAATCACCATCCTCATCCTGGGTAAGCGCTATGGAAACCTTTCCTGTTCCCTCATCAGGGACAAATAATTAGTTTAATTGAAGAGCTTGGTCTGGTTGATTCTCTTTAAGGTCTGGCATATATGCATACACATTGTTTGTGGTTCACCAGGTTGACTGTATTCCCATTATAATGTGCTTTTAGATCATTGTAAGGTGGAAAATGTTTAACAGCAATCATTGTCTTCGTGTTGAACTCTCTCTCTGTTCTCCAGCGGATATCCTGCTCTTTGCCGTACCTCCAGTCTACGAGAAGAACAAGGTCAGCCCCACCCTAAAGCCGTACTATAGTCATGTCAGCTGAGAGCAGATAGACGCGTTAGCAGTGAGCTCACTGGATGACTCCCAGCCTCCATCAGACACTGAAGACTTTCTGCATCCCTCTCGCTGTGGACCCGGTCCAGCTACTGAGAGCATGATGTCATTCTGGAGTCAGAACGCACGGGCATTAGCATCTGCACAGAAACGCCACATACGTCACGGGAAATGAGCTCTTGATTGTAGTTGCTGTTGCTGCCTGTTCATTAGTCAGCTTGGGATGAAAACATCAGCCACAGTCAGTCTATGATGAGTTCGGGTTAGTCAGGAGTGCTCAGGTCCAGTCCTGGAGCGCTACCAACCGGCAACTTTTAGATCCATTCCTAGTCTGAAACGCCTGAGGCAGAAGGCTGAATTCCCTCACCAAGAGTAACTCAGACCTGGTAGTGAGCCGTTCAGGTGTGTTTGATAAGGGACACATCTAAAAGCTGCAGGGTGCCTAGTACTACGCATAGAACTGTGTGTAGTACTACTAGCAAGGACAGTTGCCATGTATTTATGAATTGAACCTGATCTCAGCATAGAGCCCTGTGGTGCTCCACCAGTAACCCTGGAGTGTGAAGATTTATCATTCGCATGAATAAACTGGAATCTGTGGGACAGATGGGATTTAAACCAGCCTGGTGCTCTTCTCTTCATAGCTACATGTTCAGGAGAATATTGTCATCAACTGTGTCAAACGCAACACTCAGATCTAGCAAAACCAGAACAGACAGAAGTCCACCATGTGAGCCTAAGAGAGTATCATTTGTAACTTTCACAGGTTCTGTTTCAGTGCTATGAAACATGACTGAAACTCTTCAAACTGGTTATTACTGGATAGATGCTCACACTTGATTAGCAACTACTAAGGAAGTCTAGATATAGGCCTGTAGTTTACTGAATCTCTCTTCAGAAAACCTAAATGAACTCTTAATAGTTACATGTGGAAGTATCTCATTGTTTTTGTTTTTCCAAGAAAATAAATAAAAAAACTGAAGGTTGTTTTCCCTTGCAGACCCAGATTGATCACTACATCGATCTTGTGCGTACCCAAGTCAACAACACAATTGCAAAGTAAGTGAAAGGAAACGGTTTGTTTGTATCAGAACCTACTGATGTTTGATGATCTGTCACTCACATCAGGAATCAGATGAAGGCACATTCAGGAAAACAAACTGAACAGCACAGGAGGCCCAGCTTTGCTTCCTGTTTAGACATCAAGATTTTCACGGTAGACTTTGACGTTTTCCTAATTCGTCACTAGAATAAAGATGTAAGGTGGATCTGGAATGATCTCGGTAGGTTATACTGACTAATAAATCTGCCCAGATTTCCTTCATTTTGGGAGATCAGCAATTGGCTGATACTTACAAATGAAACCAATCCTATTCGCTGAGCTCATCTTCCTCCGCAAAGGATGGAACATCAGCCACAGTCCTCTTCTGCTCTGCAGTGAGAGACCTAACTGTCCACCACCCACAGGTCATGTCTGAATGTTTGCAATTAACAATCGTCACCCCACTGTTACCAACTCAGTGACTTTGTCTCTATTCTATTTATTATCTTTTAGGTAAAAAAAATAATTTGAATTAGCAGATGGGTGCACCACTACCTTATGTCCTTATCTCATCAGGGTCAGCTAGCATAGCATGTATTTCCTGTGTAATGCATTAATGTTATCTGATCTGGAGTAATTCTTGTTCTGCTTTTCTTTGCCAGACTGCAAGAGAAACTTCCTGGAGCAATGAAACGCAGCAAAACTGAATGATCCCACATGTCATCTTCATGCTCATCTCCATCACCCTGGAAAAACCAACCCTTCATCTCACCCAGCTCCTCCTCAGTAACCCAGATGTGTTCACCTCCACCCCCACCCAACACACACACACACACACACACACACTGAACCGTGCTAGATAGAAAATCTCAGAGCTACTCAATGTTCAATGTAAAACTACTGCGCAGCTTAACTTGCAAACATAAAATCAGAGGTGTGCCTGCAGAGCCATGAGGCCATGCTTATGAGTAGGTCATGTGACACTGCAGCATTCCCAGCTGCAGGGGGAAGGCCGGCCGGAGTGAACTAGACTGAATCTATGACCTGGTTCCACCATGTACAGAGCGTCAGGGCGGACGGGGCGCTGCCTCCAAGCAACACCCGTCTGCCTAGGAGTCACATGCTTCCCTACAGGTAGACTGAGGAGCGTCCAGCTGGTCACACAGTCAGACTCTGTGGAGCTGTGGCCAGGCTCGCCGTGCTGTTTACTCAATGTTACATTCTGTACGAATTCATTTCAGGAGCTGGGATTGGCGCTGCTCCTCCTGATTGACTCTTCCGTTTGTTTTTCAGTCACAGGCAGTGTTTGAACCTTCTGCAATGCACTGATTTTTCTCTCCCCCTGAAGCCTGGGCAGGTGGAGGTAGCCCCCCCACCCAGAACCAGCTGTGATAATTTGGTCTAGTTCATCATGTTCTGAAGTGTTTTTCTGAAAACGTCTGTTCTTGTAAATAACCCTGAGAAACGACAGGCTCTCTGCTCCATGGAACACATCGGCCAAGCTTTTATACTGAAGGAAGACACACACCCCTCCCCTCCCACACCCCTACAATCACATTAGTCTTGACTGTTTTTGGCACCTGTTCAGTCCTCTAAGTGTTCGGCTCTTGTTTTCACTTGTATATTTTGATTCTAATTATGACTACTTAGAAGTGCTACCTGTATAAACTCTAGAATGGCTGCTTGAACTCCCCTCCAGCTCGATAACGGCTTAGTGAGACTTCTGTTAGGTGTTACTGAGCTTCTTCTTTTTAACCAGTAGTTCTTTGAATCCTCCACGATAGAATCAAGCTGATAGGTTAAGCGGCACACTGATGTGTTCAACTTTTAACCCCCACATGGTTTCTCAGATTGCTGTTGTGTTGAGTGTAAAATGTGAATGGTTTGAATTGTCTTGCCAAAATAAGAATTCTGAATCATTTTAAAGCTGTTCAGTTTAATTTTAGACAACAGGCCAAAGGTGGCTGTCATCTGGAAAATAATGGCTGAAATTAAAATTGAATGTAAAAGTGAAAATAAAAGTTTGTGCTGTGATCATTTCTCTAATTTTTTTCTTTTCTTTTTTTTCTTTTCTTTTTTAATCTTCAAAAGCAGAGGTTATAATGTTGACACATTTTACACTCCATACAATGTTCCTCTGATCAAGGAGGAAGTAAGATGAGATCAGGGTTGTTTATATTAGAAGGTGTCATTTTAAGTAAAGTAGCTGGAGATGATAGGAACACTTTCTGAAATGGTTATAGTAGAACTCTTCTATTTTGGGTTGTTTTTTTTTGACAGTCACAGTGCATGTCATAATGTAAGCTGGAACAGGTTTTCACCCCTCCCCTAAATAGCCTGTAATATATTGTTGATCCTGACTTTCGTTTAATAAGGTTACTACTTGTGATTGTTTCCGTGGTGTTTTTTTTTTTTTTTTTGAACCCGATTTAAAACCTTAGTAACGTGTTGGCCCTGCAGTCCAACCTTCATGTTACAGTAAGGGTCAGAAGTGTGAATAGTGAGTGGACACCACACCTGTAGCTGTTCTGTCCTGTCTGCATGCCTCCCTGTGTACTGAATGGACACTACTCCCAACACGGCTGCTGAACTCTCTCCGTCCTATGCATGACCTCGGTGTGAATCACCCGCACAGGTCAGAGTTCACCGACCCGGCCGCTTTGCGTCTGCCGCTTCTGTCCCACAGGAGGCACACTGAATGTCATCAGAGATAAAGTTATGTTTTTTTTTTTGTTTTTTTTTTTTTTTTTTTTTTTTTAGAAAGTTATTTAGCTTCCAGGACATATTTACTACACGTCTCTTTTATGGACTTAAGATTTAAGAAATCAAGACTACCGAACAAAAATAATAATTCTCACGTCTGGCTGTTCAGATTTCTTTTTACTTTAGTTCTAGTGGATGGATTAAAACTAATATGGCAAATAAAAATATTAAATAAAAATGGAGATCTTTTCAATCTTTCTTGCTAAAGCCAGTGCCTGTGAATATTAATGCTGGGTCCTCCAATATCTGATTTCCTAATAAACCTTAGAAGTCATCAGCGGTTTTAAGTTAAAGCTGGAGTGAAGGAAACTTAAAAGAAGTCTTATTTTTAAAATTGAAAATTAAATCTGCATGCTTGATGACATCAGAGGCCATGTCATCTGAGCCATTAATATTCACCTGGCTCATATGAATGTTGTACTGTTAGAGCCTCCTAGCGATCCAGGTGGTGTCAGGCTAAACGTCACAAAGTGAGGGTAGTTCTTTAGTGTGTAGAATATGATACAGAGGAAATTCAATATTATTTCTCATAGCATGTTTTTTCCCCCTCCTTTTCCTGTTTGTGTGTTATTTGATGGGAGAGAGTGGCAGGAATGATCTGAACTCTTGCTTCCTGACTTGTTTGGCTTGAGCTCTAATCGGTATTTGGACTTTGTGATCTAACGGCTCGGTTTTGTAGCAGTTATGACTTTGGTTCCAGTTTATGAAGCTTTTGGACAGATGTTGCAGGAATTAAAAAAAAAAAAAAAAAAACGGCAAAAATGTTTGTGGTCTCTGTACTGATGTCAAAGTGAAATAATTAATAAAATCAACTCAAAGGTCTGCGGCTCCTTGTGGATCTGTTCGCCTCTCTGGATTCTTTTATCTCCTGAAATCTGTTCAGTGGGAAAGAGGGTTTAAGATTTTTTATTACTTAAGCTGGAATTATGAAAAGCCACATTCACATGTATACTGCTGCTTAAAATGAGTTGAGAACTGAAATATTTACCTGTCAGGCTGAGGATTCATGTGTTTAATCTTTTAAAAGTTTTAACAGCCCAACATTTGCAGCAGATGTTTTATTTACATATTTCATTTGATTGGATTTCTGAAATTAGACCTAAACATCCAGGGAAAAAAAATAAAAGTATTTGTCAAAGCAACATTAAGTTTTTTTTATTTATGCTACTTGTCATTCAGATAGCCACACTTGTCAGACCCATTCATGTGTTCTGTTTAGTAGAACCTGCCCAACATGGAGTGGACCCTGTGCTGTGTTGATATATAAACTGGAGATCCTTCCTGCTCACAGCATCATCATCTTCAAAAGCTCTTTGACGATCCATGCATAAGAGTTACAGCAACATTCAGCTTCTTGGGATAAAATTATTTGTCGAACCCATTAATGTGCTTGTGTCACATCTGCACAACATGCCTGTAACTAAAGCCATGGCGTCCTCAACATTCCTGATGTTTTCCAGTTATTTCCGTAGCAACCGCCGGTCTGCATTAGACCAGGGTGCTTAATGTTATTAGTGAGCATATGAAAACAAGTTTCTTATAAACTGCATGGTTCTACGTGTCATTTTGAAGGTAAAATAAATTCAGTTTTGTCCTATGTGTGCATCTAATAATATTAGTAATCAATTATTTAAAACAATTGTCATTTCACCACTTAAGCTTATTTTGTACAATATTTGGAAATACATAAAAAATAAACAATTGAATTCCCTTTTTAAACAAAAAAAAAAACATTTTATTGCCTAAAATACAATAACAGCATTTCTTTAGTGAACTCTTGTTCATTTGTCACAAAGGAAGCTAAAAAAAAAAAAAAAAAAAAACCAACTCTTATTTTTGCTGAACTGATCAATAGTGGAGGGCTGACTTGTTGAGTATTTTTTGGATTAACTGATCAATAATTAGCTAAATGTACATCATAGGAGAGTTTTTACCAAGTTAAACCCAGGTGAAACTAAAACTGCCAGGTGATAATTTCTGGTAGAACATATTTACAGATAATGGTGCCATTATCTTAAATGCAAAATGTATATATTTGCTGTAGTTTTAGAATAGTTACTGTTCTTTTAGTAGGTGGCCTTTTTTTTTTTTTTAATCTGTATACTCCAGTTAACAATTAAGCTATTAATGGTCACTAAATTAATTGGCGACTATTTAAATAATCATGATAATCATTTCATCCCAAGTAAAATGTTCCAGAACTCAAGATAAATTTACCTTAACTGACTATGAAGCTAAATCGCTCTGGAGGTCAGATCACATGCTGTGACATTCCAGGCATATTAACCATCATCAGGTCTATAAATCTACAGTAGATATAAACTGTCTAATTTTGACAGGCCTTCAAATACCCATAAAGAGAAAATAAAACAACAGAACCAAAATCTCACTTCAGAAAGGATTAGAGGATCAATTTTATTCACTGGTGACAGAATGCACATTTCACACACTGGCCTGTTGGAAAGGGGCAGAGCAATCACTTTTCACACACGCACACACACATACACACAAGCAACGCATCATGTCTCACTTCATCATCTCATGAATTAAGTGCTTATGTCAGAGACGAGGAGCCATAACGATGGAGCCTGTTCTGCCGTGTCACTGTACGTTAGCTTTGGGTTAAAGATTTTATCCTTCATTAAAGACATCGCCACTGTTTATGAACGTCAATCCCACATAAATACCAGAGTCATGAGCCCATCGTCACATGTCAGAGGCTGAGATACAGTTCAGACTATATAGGGTCATATTTAAAGGATTGTGCCTTTTAGCTTGTTGCTATGCATTGTTTTGACCCCGATATTGTGCATCGTTAAGGTACAATATCAGTACCTTGATGTCGGAGAAATGAAAGCATGTAGGGACACTGACATCAGCATTAGTATCGGCCAATGATAGTCAGTTTTCAACGTATTGGAATCTGTTGGGAAATATGCAGATATAAACGTCGACCCAAATGTTCATATTGTTGCGTCACTAAAAATGAACTCTTCAAATTAGGTTTTTTTTTTTAACATCATAAGTTTTAATTTATTCTACAGAAATGTAAATTTTTTAAATCAGAATGTTTGGCTGTAGCTTTTAATTCACTGTGGTATTTATGTTTGACGGCGACACAACTGAAGCCAACACGTAATTCCAGAAGTGTCGAACAGCGACAGCCTAGAAGAAAAACAAATCAAAGAAAAACAATCACTGATTTAAAGTGTTGACGCAAACAGAATCCCTGAGATATGATTTTCCAAGAGAAGAAGAAGAAGAAGTGACATTCTATGACAGAACCATTTCACATGTTGCATAAACTTTGCACACTGAATGGGGGGAAGAAAAAAAAAAAAAACACAGTGAAGCTGGAACAAAGTCTGCAAAGTGAATTCATGGATTTAACAAGCATTTCTCCAGCGTTAAAACATGCCTTCATCATTCAATTTTGAATAAAGTAGAAAAACTGGACTTAGTTCCAAACATATTTTGTAGAAACCAGGATGCAAAAAAAGTGCTCATACAAAGGAAAAACACAACTCATTTTCAGATATTTACACATTTTTGTGCAGCGTTAAGGGAAGATGATTTGGCTGATAGTGATGTATTACCTACACTGAGATTAAAACGGACGACTGAGGAGGGCATCCTTCACCTGCACTTGTAAACAAGGACTAAGCTCCATATGCTCCATTCATTGTCATCAGCAAAAACGTCAAACATTTTACAGGCTGCACACAGATACGGGTGGAGTTCAGAAGATCTTGTGGGACAAAGTGCTGCGTTGTGTTCGTCTGTTACTCGGTTTCTAACTTCCTGAGAAAAGACTTGGGCCCCTGACCAGAAACAAGCCCAAATGTGAACAAATAAATATTCAATGGTGTCCCTACAACCTTTAAAGCCCAGAGACTCATTTGTAAGTTTGTCTCGTTAACAACAGTTCAATTCCAGCTGCCAGAATCCTTAAAGCCGACACTGAGACAGAAGCTATTCACCGCAGTAGAGTTTCCATTTGCTGGAAACCAAAATGGTTTCGACGAAGCCTGATGCAGCAGTGCATACTGAATATTTGTCTGGTAAAATGTGAATTAAATGCAGCAAAATCTAATAAAGTGACCGGATGGAGCAGTTGTTCTGTGACAGAGAAAAGCCATAATGGAGAAAGAGACACCTCTTTAGCTTTGCTTTAATTTCACTGAAATCTTCTTTACTTTTGTAGTGAGAAATTATTAATATTTTGCTCTTTTTGTAGCTAATTAAAAAGAAATGTAGGAACAAAGCAGTTTAACAGGCAGTAGTGTCTGATGGGGAATATTGGACCTGAGGGATTATTCTCAAGTGCTCAGAACAACTTAAAGCATCAGCTCAATTCAGTTCATTGCTAACAGTTGGGCATTAATCGTGATGCTACCAGTCCTGTGGATCAAGGTTGCAGAATATGAAAACAAAAACAAACATCAGTTTATTGAGATCTAATAAACTGGTAAATAAGCAGGTCTGGTCTAAATGTAAAGATGTTTGAGTCCTGACAACAATCAGTGATCTAACCTGCTGAGTGAAATCATCCAACTAGAAACTCTCAACCTGTCGTCATGGAGCCTCTGCCTGAGGCACTGCTTCAGTCCAATTCAGCTTCACTCCTTGTGAAATATGGCTTTGCATTCTTATGCTGTTCTCAGCACTGATTTATGGATTCCATCATATGGAAAAGGCAGACTCACATGGCTTAATAGTAGCTTTCATGTGTTATCTGTTGTAGCACATAATCCACTCTGTTGGCCAGGATTTGGTTCATTTTGTGCAAAGACATCAGTAGCTTCCAAAAAGGAAATCTAAATAAAGTGTCATTGTTCCTTCTTAATGAGTCACTGGACTTTTAAATGTTCGTGAAGCGTTGACATTTTGACATCACTTCATTTTCAGCCTCCAAGTAGAAACTAAGAAGTAAATTGAAGGGGATTTTAAAGAGGTTATCCCGCTTTTGTAAACTTGAATCTTACGCTCACACTCTTTCTTTCTATAGCACAACCGTGCTACGACTTCACGCTAGAGGTGAGCTGAAGAGTCATCCACTTTTATGGTTTAAGGGCAGAAAAGTGAGGGTTACTTCTGAACAGAAGCCAGTAGAGAAAACAGACAGAAGCCCTTTCTAAGTGCCAAGCTGCGCAGGAGAGGCAGCATCCTGCTTGAGTCCGTGGTCCTGGGAGGAGAAGCAGTCATCAGAGTGGACGAAGTGGAGGGCAGTCTGGCTGTAGCTCAGCAGGGCTTGCTCCTTCTCCTCAGCGCCATACAGCAGGGAGTGAGGATGAACCTGCTGGATGTGCCGCTTGATGGTACTGACCTTCAGCGTCGCCAGAGTGGCTCCACATACCATGCATATCAGGCCATGTCTCCTGCAGTCATAATCCATCAGGTATTCCATTCGCCAGCGCACCTGGTAGTTCCTCCTCTGGTCCTTCCCGGGGTAATGGCCGTGGCGAGGGAGCGGTGCTGCAACACCACAGTCCTTAGATCTGCTCCTCCCTCCGGTCTCACTGTCGTTGCTGTTCACGGCGCCGAGGGGAGTGCAGACATCAGAGGTGGAATCCTCATTTCTGCCTTTGGTAGTACTGAAGGCAACAGCTTCACTGGGGTTCAGTTCTGCAGACACAGAGAGGGAAGGAGAACCTCAGGTTGAACAAAGACCAGCTGCTGATTCAACTTTTCAAACAGGTCATCGCTGCTCCTCACTGTTTCACTGATTGCTGCACATACCAGATAATATGCATAAAATATCTACATTGTCTATATTTTGCATAGTTTATGTTCCTATTTTTATTGTATTTTTGCCTGCTTTACTATTTATCCAACATTTTATAATTTTGCCATCCAGTGTGACCAGGAAACTAAGAATTTCATTGTTCAAGGAAACATGTTTTCTCACTGTCTGTTCAACATGGAAAGTTTTGAATTTGAAGTATATTTTCTTTATGTAGGATCATTTTTACTCAGTTAACTTCTATAATGAATATAGTTTGATACATCTTCCTTATGCAACTGTTAGAAATGGGGATGCATCAATACTGAGGTCTAATAATATTGCTGCCGATATTGGATATATCATGTATATTTCTCTACCTTTTGACACTGTGAAAAATGAGCACACCTTGCCTCCCTTCTTAAGTTAAAAACTCCCACAATCCTGCTCTGCATCACTGTCACAACCACACAAATGTCACATGGCTACCTGCCCCCTCCCCATCCTGAAACACACAAACAGCAATGCACTATAAATAAATATCGGTTGTTAACATCGGCCCAGTTTCTTATCGGACCGATATCAATATGTAAAACAATGACTAACACTGACTGATACCGGAGTGGAGGCCAATGCATTTCTGGTTAGAAAGTTCCACAGAACTCGGAGCTTTGATCAATTCTTTGTTTTATATGTAACTGCTTGATGAATTGTTTGATAATTAGTGGGGTGGATTGTTACTGTTATGCTGATGATCCTCTGATATTTCATATGAACCCAGTCTGTTAATATTGCCACAGCAACAATACTAATATCAAAATTTGTATGAGTCCAAATGTTCATATCAGGGCATTCCTAGTTATCAGGATGGTCTAAAATTCAGTCAAATATCTTGAGTGAAAAAAATAAAATCATAAAATGATCTTAGGTCCAAACATTAATTTCATTGGCATATAAGACAACAAACATTTATATAATTAATTATTCACAGTATTTAACAAGCAGAGCATCGTTTACAAGACAGAAAAGTGACAGTTAATGAAGGCTGCAGGACAGGGTGATATTAATTATTGGTAAAAAAAAAAAAAATCAGGATTTAGTAACTGCTGAATAAAGCACAACAATGTGGAAACATTTCTCACCATCTGATATTTGCATTCCATCAGCAGATGAGTCTTTGCTCCAGGCAGCAGCCATTGCTTCTCTTTCTTGTGGGCCCAGCGTTGTGGTCTCAGGGTGGCATTCCTGAATGTGGCGGCGGAAGCTGCTCACCTTGCTTTCATGCAAGACCTGAGAACACACCATGCAAAAGGTGCCCTGGTCTTGGGGCCCATAGGCTACTAGATAGTCGAGGCGGAGTCGCCAGGGGTCACCCCCCCTCAGCCGCCTCTTCCTGGACTGCCGGAGAGGCTGGGATGGCAGGCTTGGGGCCCCGACCCCTCCATCCTCACCGATCAGACGAATGTCCTGAGTTAAAGTGCTGTCACCCTCTGGGAACATGTCAGCGTTGATTGGAACCATCTTAAGGTCTTCTGTGAAAATGTCCACCCCCTTTGCTTTGGTGTTGGGTGTAGGTTCAGACTTGAGTGAGTCTGGTTCACCTGGCAGAGAGCAGACAGACAAACAGCACTCAGGTTCTACCCAGAATGATGCACTACTTAAAGGCTCTCCAAAGGTTCGAGCACTTTTACCGACACAAACGCAACAAACCTTTGAATCGTCATCCCTACAACATTTTCTAGGACACAGCAGAGGCTAGATGTTACCATGGTGATGTTGATCAGGATATGAAGTGATTAGGGGGTGATGAGAAAGCAAATCATAAGATTAATCATCCGTACCTAAGTAGTCATGTATTGCAAACGTGAATCTAACAGGATAAAATGTTCTTATGTTTGATTCTGTGATGTAAAACACTTTGAACTGCCTTGTTGCTCTATTGTGGCATGCAAATAAACTTGCGTCGACAGTGGCTGATGTTCTCACCGTGGGTCTGGGCCCAGGCCTGTAGGATGCAATGCTTCTCCTCTGAACTGTACACCAGAGAGTTGGGGTGGGTTTCCAGTACGTGGCTCTTTATGTGATCCAGGTGGAGCGAGGGAAGTACTGCTCCACACACCATGCAGAGCAGGCGGCCGGCCTCAGCCTCGTACTCCATCAGGAACTCCTGGCGGAACCAAGCGTGCAAAGAGTCATTCAGGTAGCGCTCCAAGGTCCGCGCTGACGGTCCGGGGAGCTCGCGCTGCTCCTCTTGGGGTTGGAGGTTCTCGTCCTCGATGGTCCGTGGAGTCAAAGCGGGGGGCTGCTGTTGGTGCTCCTGCGGTGGAACTGGATCTGGAGTTTCTGGGTATATTGTATTTTGGAACATCCAGAAAAAACAAACATAAAAAAAAACCATCTGTTTAGAACACGACCTGAGAAACAGAAGCAGATCAGGATTTTTTATTTAATACAGTAGTTATCAGAGGATTGTATCTTACAGATAGCCCTGTCCTTTGTTAGGCTTGATGAGCTCAGATACTGAAGTGTAAAGCAGCTAATGTGCTGCTCTGGGATGTTACACTGGTACCTTTGCTCTTCAACAGTTGTCTTAACTCAAGCAGTTAAGTCAGATAGCAGATTGTTGGGTTCTGCTGTTCCTGACAGAATAGTTTGTAAGAAGAATAATTACAAACAACCCAGTCGCCTGCTGGAGGCTCAGACTGTAAAGATAATTTCTTATGTCAGTGTGAGTCTCCCCACAGAGCTGCTGGTTCAGTTTGAGCAGCAGAACTCTAACAGAACCACAACAAGACTTTTCTGGCACTGGGACTCTTCAAAGAGTGAAAATGTTCCACGTTTTTTTTCAATTCATGCGTCATAACTTCTCATTAGCACATGTATACATTTTCTTGGTCCTTTGCTGCCAGGTATTGTTGAGCAGAAAAACAGCATGCCTGTCAAAGCATAGGTGTCATATTTTATCAAGAAACTTTGATGAATTGGATCACGCTTTTCTGTGATCGCACAAGTATGAACAAGAAGGGAAAAAAACATGTGGTTTTAAATTAATTAAATTAATGCTAATTTAAATATTTGCGGGGGGTTTTTTAAATATAAAAAATGTGATGTATGTGGGGGGAGGTGTTTATGTTCAGTCTACCTGAGTCAGACTTGCAGTGGCAAGTGCAGCTGGAGATAAATCTCCAAGTACTATTTCCAAAAGCTCCGACACCTAAGGATGAAGATTGCTGCTCATTCTTTTTCACAAAACAGCTCAAACTCAGTCCGAGTGGCTAGAGAGCATCTGTTAACAGCAGTTTTTAAGTCTTGTCACAGATTATCATGTGGACTTGTTTCTGGTCTTTGACTGGGCCTGTCTAACATATGGATGTGCTTTATCTTAATCATTCCTTGTAGCTCTGGCTTTCTTCTTCAAGTAGTTATCTAATCAGCAATTTCTGAAGTCAACTTGTTGCACTAAATTCTGTTTTGAGGGATCAGAGTAGAGAAGAACATATACACATTCCCACTGAATATGAGATCTCAAAAACTCGCTCTACTCACCATCTATATGCTGACCAAAGTGCATAGAGTCCTCTTCTCCCTGGAGCGAGGGTCCAGCAGCAGACCTCTGACCCGCCCCCAGACTCAGATGGCTCTCCCAGCCAGAGCGGATCACCTCCTTGTCTGAAGCACTCCACAGGAGAGAGTCCGGGTGCTTCTGCCTGATGTGTCTCTTGATGGTACTGAGCTTCAGGGTTGCGAGCGTGCTGCCGCACACCATGCAGATCATTCCGTGCCTTTGGGGGTCAAAGTCCATCAAGTACTCGCTGCGCCAGTATTCGTGGTAGTAGCGGCGGTGATCGCGGCCAGGAATCCTGCTCAGACCTGGACGTGACGCTCTCTGGACCCTGGGTTTGCGTCCCGAGGGCCCGGGCGCCGGGGAGAGGAGGAGTGGATGGTTGGGTCCCTCTGTGATGCTCCAATAGCTGGTGGCAGGTGATCTCACAGGTGTGACCATACCTGTCTCAGAGTCCTCTCCGCCATGGCCATTGGTGAGATTGTCTTCTTCAGAGAGCAAGACAGTACACAGATCAGCCACACCGGTAAATAGTAAATTAGATCCAAGTTGATCACACAGACAGTCCTTGTGTTTGACCTTCACCTCCAGCTCTGACAGACCTGGCCATGTACTCATAGATTATTTGGGGAAAAAACATGAACTATCCCAGTTCTCACCAATTCACCAACACGGTGATTTTCAACCAGGTAGAGCAGACACAGGTTTTAAGTTATGGTATACCAAAAGTATAGCCAAAGTGTCCGATCTCTATACAGGGAGGATATTTATATCATTGGAAAAACTTCAAAACAAGTTGAAGTTTTGTTTCAAGAATGTTTCGTATTCCTACAAAACATTTTTTTTTTACAGATATCTTCTGATTCAGACTTTGGAGTTTCATTTTGTCCCAGCAGCAAAATAATCCTAATCTATCTTCTTTATCTTCATTAGAAGACATTACTATGAACCTCTTAGATGATAGAGGACAGGTGTCTATTCTGTACTCGATGTTTTTCGATAAATGTAACGAATCTTCAAGCAGCATTCTGCAGGCATGGGTAACAGATCTGGGAGAAAGCTGAAAGCCAGAAGTGGTCAGAGGATAGAGCTTTGATTCATACTCAATCTGCCAACATAAATTCAACATTATTACAGTACAGTGGCTAACTGAGCAATATGTCACTCCAGTTATTACTTCACTTCAACACTAATATTCCTGACATTTGCATTAAAATGCACTTCGTAGAAAGGAGATGGACACACACAAAGTGGGCATTGTCCTCACATATTAGTTTTTTTGGAAGGCTGTGTTGACTGTGATTAGTCCAAGGATTGGTAAGGAGGTTCCTTTAAATCATAAAATGTGCATCTTAAATATCCATCTTGAAGACTTTGTTATCTCATACAATTCAGGATCCCTACTTAGTGATTGTTTTTTGGAAGCTAAATGCTGTATTGCATTCTCATGGAAGAAAGAGACGACATGTGGAATTTCACACCGGATTAAACAAATTACTTTTAACATTGCCCTTGAGAAGATCAGCTATTTTAGTAATAAAACGCTTGACAGATTTTGGGAGATCTGCACTGTCTTTTACGCGTGGCTAGGCCAAAATAACTCGAAGTGGGAAGAGGACTTGTCATGAGGTCATGTGGCAAGAAAAACTGGTCTTCATGGTGATTGGTCTGCTTTTTGTTTTGCCCCTCCCCTCTGTGTGTGTGTTTGCATTTTTTTTCATCTAGGGTTACATTTATGTATATAGGAGTGTTCATGTACATGTGCGCTTGTTAATTTTAATAAAAGAGATGCTGAAAAAAAAAAAGCACAGAAAAAGGTCAGGAGGGAAACCCAGACATCCGTCCTGCTCAGATGCCCCCAGCCACCTCAAGTGAGTCCTTTGGATTTAATTGTTCTACAATATTAAATGGATGTTTGTTTTGTAGGTTGCTTTATCATCACTACATTAAAATAATATTTTAAAATGACTGACTTAATGACCCCGACATAAATTGAAGAATGTGAAGCCGCATTCGGTTTTTATGCTCCACCAATCTGGAACAAACTCGCAGAAAACAGCAAAACTGCTGAAACACGGCGTTTCTTTAAATCAAAGCTAAAAACCAATTTATTTTGAACTGCTTTTGGTTAACAGTAACTCATCATTAATTTCACTCTGTATTGTACCTTTACACAGCTTCTCTTTATTGTGCAAATGTTTGTTGCTCGTATGTCGTTTTATGTCTTCATGTAAATCACTTTGGCTCGCCTTGCTGAAATGTGCCATACAAATAAACTTGCCCTTACAGTCGCTATCCTCTAGATGGCAGCAGTGAGTCTCCCCAGCTTGTATGCTGTTGAGTCTTTGTTTATAGGAGCCACAGAGACAGAGGGGCCATGCCGCTCCACGGCTTTGTCCCTGACACGGATTAACTGTCTGACTGACAATGGCTGTGTCACTGACAACCACGCACACTCACTCAGCTGTGGCCCTAAAAGAAAAAAAAAAAGAAAGAAAAGAAAAGCACATTTTTTTTCCCGTTTACCTCCCAAGTCGCTCCTCTCCTGCGTCGTTTCCTCCTCGCCGCTTATTATTAATGAGAGCAACTCAGACTGTTCGGAAGAGCGGAGGTCCACTGGCTCGCGCTCCCCCGTCTCTTTCTCTTCCATCACTGGCCTGGCTGTTGGTGTAGTTGTAGCTCGTGTACTATCTCCCTCCTCAGCGGGTCGAAGCGGCGAAGCGGGACATGTCACTCTCACATGAACAACATGTCACAGCGGGAACATGCTCCGCCGCGCGGCGCCGTTCGACACGCATCTGGCTGGCGCTCATCGTTTCTGGAGCCCGTGTTCTCCAGGGTTTCTCCCACGCGCCCGGCGCGAGAGCCAAGTTAACTTTTCATGGATTCACTCAATCCGCCGTTGAAAACACTTTGTGGTGCTCAAGCAAGATTCGTCTCGGCTTAGGCCTCCAGTAATGTATTTTAAGGTTCTTGCTTGTCTTCTGGGTGGGGAGCCGGACTAGGGGCCCCTGGGGCTCCTTAAGGGGCTCCTGGGTAAATTTAAAGAGACAGTAACAGCGTCGACGACGCACACCTACCCCGAAGGGGGGGGGGGGGGCGGAGCGAGCAGCAGGCGCTTATGCTGATAAGCTGCTAATACAGCTGCTGTTGTTCTATCATAAACACGCGACGGCAGAGACGCTTTAGCTCAGGGGTCTCCGGAGTCGGTCCTGGAGGGCCGGCATCCTGCATGTTTTGGTTCTCTCCCTGATTTAACGCACCTGGATCAAATGATGGCTCATTAGAGGCCTAAGAAGAACATTGACATGTTGTTGGTACTACCAAAAACATGCAGGATTCCAGCCCTCGAGGACCGACTTTGGGGACCCCTGCTTTAGCTCAAGTTCAAACACAAAGCGGTTCCATGTGTCCTGGGCCCCTGGCCCCCAGATCACAAAGTGTTTTAAACGGGGAGTTATGTAGTTTGACGGTTATAAATAGTCTTATTTTCCTAGTTCAGTTCAATTTAATTCAGTTCATTTACACAGTGCAAGACAGATTCATTTTATATTCAGCTATATAGAAATGTATAATAAAATCACCCCAATTGATGCCAGTACATTTAATATAGGCATTTGCATTCAACTACAGTCCAGTTCTATTGTAAATATAATACAGTACAATTAATTGGTAAAAGTTATCTTGGTAAGGAAGCCCAGCCAATAGAATACAGATTAATGACTTTGTTCCTCCTCCCACGCAAGACTATGGCAACCGAGGACAGATGATTGCATTTAATAGGTATACTTTGCAGGAGTCTCTTAACTGAGAAAGCATGTGGTAAAAATGGAAAGGAACTACTCACAGGAACAACAGACTGGGCCTGAGAACAGAAAGCAGACTCAAAGAAGAATTGGTCTGAGTCATTTCAAGCATCGAGTTCAGCGATGGTTGTTTCATAATTTTTTCAACTGATTGTTTAGTTAGATTTTTTTTTTCGCATGGTGGGACAATACCCACAATTCTGTGTTACAAGGGGTCCAGATGATGAGCAGCAATACCAATTTAAAAAGCTAAATCTTCCACATTTTGCCTACATTCGGTTTGCCTACATTAAAAAGGCAAACCGAATGTTTGAAAAAAAAAAATTATGAAGACAAACCTTTTTGTCTTTTTGTCTCAGTATGATCACAAAACATTTCGCTGCATGTTTTACATCCAAACACGTTCACATAAAGATATTCGGTGCCACAGTGATTCATACCTCTGGGAGGTTTGCTAAATGTATTTTCACTTAAACCAGAAGTTTGTCTCAGACGAGAAATGAGACAGACATTTTTCAAAACATCACAATACAGACATTGATATTTACATTTTATTTAAAGATGCCGTATCAAAAAATGATGTACACCCTTCTTATTCATACGCTTCCTATAACTGGTGATGAACGTTATCCTATGTTGTCACTGTTATTTTGACAATTGGTGATTAGAGTTTTTATTTTGTACCTACATGTTACCTTTTTATCACTGTATACTTTCATTTCACACATAAAAACAAAAGATTTTGTACGAATGTCAAGGCAGGTTTATTTATATAGCACAATTTGCACAAAGAGCTTTACAGGAAAATAAAGGAACAGAAATAACAAACTGGGCATCTGGAAAGTACTCACAGCAATTCACTTCTTCCACATTTTTGTCTTATTCCAAACTGTATTAAATTAATCTCTTTACTCTAATTCTATGAGTACAGAATTAGAGACATTTAATATGACATTTTTCGAGTGTTGTGCAATATATATATATATGTGTATATATATATATATATATATATATATATATATATATATATATATATATATATATATATATATATTATATATATATATAGTAATTTGCATATCTTGGTTACACATTTAGAAAATACACATTAAATATGAAGTACCACATAAAAATAGAGGAGATGATAAAATGTCAATTTAACAAAAACTTTGACATAGCCGAAATCTAATTCAATTGATCAATTGATGATATTTTAAAGGAATATACAGTAAAATATTACAGTAAACAGTAAAATTTTCAGCCCTAATTTAAAGGAGACAACTGTTTCTGTACGTCTAAGGCAGGGGTCCCCAAAGTGGGTCCTGGAGGGCCAGCATCCTGCAACTTTTAGACGTGTTTCTACTTCAACACACCTGAGTCAGACAATGAGATCATTAGCAGAACTCTGGAGAACTTGACTGCATTTAGGAGGTGATTCAGCTATTTGATTCAAGTGTGTTGGACCAGGGAGACATCTAAGAGTTGCAGGACACGGGCCCTCAAGGACCAGGATTGCCCACCCCTGATTTAGGCTCTTGATCCCTTTTTGATGTTGTTCATGAAATCTGATAACACCATGAATATTCCCTCCAGTAGAAGTAACAAAATTGCTTCATGTTGTTGGCTGTCAAAGTGGGAACAAACTGGTCCTTAGTGGTTTTGAATTGGTGTAAGGATCACTATAAAACATGTTTATAGAGGGTTAAAATGGACAAAATAAATAAATACATCATATCTTTCATTAAAATGCCCCATGTGGGACTTTTAATTGTGTCCCACATGTTCACTTAACCATTTAATTGAACATAAGTATTCAATTAAATGGTTCATTTATTTGATAGACATTCTATAAAATATATTAGATATAATAATTAATTAATCAAGGGATGGTGCTACTGACTTGTTGAGCTCCACTAGTTTAACCTCATTTTTTGAAAATTATGTTAGCAGACACAATTGCAGAATTCTCATTAGCTTTTGTGTGAGATGGTGGGAGAGATATTACAATCTGCAGACATGGAAGCAGGAGATTGCTGTTCAATCTACTTAGCAGATAAAGTCAAAGAATTTCAATTCATGAAACTCCACCTTGATTTTCAAGAACCAGGTTCAGCTGGAGCTGAGAGGAATCTCGGGAATGATTAGAAAGATGGGAGGAATCAGAAGGGACATTTCTTTACCGAGAATTAAAGATAATCAGTGTGAAGCTATAACAAGCAAGGAAAAAGCAGAGATGTTTGCTAGGTCCTTTGTGGAGGTGCATAGTTCTCAAAATTTATCAAATGAAGAATTATTATGGAGATTGAAAATGATTGAAGATAATAGAGAGATTTTTAATAGGAAAGAGATAGACTGTGTTTTAGAGAACGATTTGACATCGTTTGAAATGAATAGAGCTTTGATTGGAGTTAAGAATACAGATGGCGTATGCTACAGGATGATTGAGCAGTTATCAGATGCTGCTAAAGGAGTAGTTTTAAAGTTATACAATAAAATATGGGAACAAGGTGAATTGCCCTCCAGTTGGAAACATCCAGTCGTTGTACCAATAGTAAAGCCAGGTAAGAATAAAGTGGAGGTAAAAAGTTATAGGCCTATAGCTCTAACATCTAGTTTATGTAAATTGATGGGGAGAATGATAACTAAGAGATTAATGTATGAACTAGAAAACAGAGGTCTTTTATCTCCTTATCAGAGTGGTTTTAGGAGTGGGCGGACAACGATTGATCCAATTGTTTGTTTAGAAAATGAAATAAGAAAGGCTCAGATAAATAAATAAATTCTCCTAGCTACATTTTTTCATTTTTAAAAAGCGTATGACATGCTTTGGAAGGAAGGTTTATTAATGAAGATGGATAAAATGGGAATAAAAGGGAAAGTGTTTAATTGGATTAAGGATTTTTTAAAGAATAGAACAATAGAACTAAGAGTTGGGGTAAATTATTCAAATATATATGCTATACAAAATGGAACTCCACAAGGGAGTGTATGTAGCCCATTGCTTTTTAATATAATGATAATGATATTTTTGATATAGATTTTAAAATTAGTAAAGCTTTATATGCAGATGATGGAGGGTTATGGGTGAGAGGAGGCAATATTAAACAGAAGGTGTAGAACATGTGTTGATTTATTGTAGGAAATATATAAAAGAGAAAAGAATTAGAAAGAGTGATGGGGAGTTCAGTAAATATGGATAATTTATTAGGGAAGCAGCAATCAAATGATATAATTGAAGCACTTATTAAATATTTAAAAGATACAAAATTAGTTGAGAGGATTTAGTTTGTATGCTTGTGTGAGTGTATGAGTATGTATATAATTTAGTTATTTTAAGTTTTGAAGATAAAAAAGGAAAATAATTTCTGAATTACATCTCCGTCCAGTTGATGGCGGTAATGCACAAAGTTTGTAAACTGCCAGAAAACGCTATAGAAGAAGAAGAAGAAGCTTAGAGGAGTTCAACAGATCAGTTTAAGTCGCCTCTCTACATTGACTGGCCAGCACAGATACAATTATTTCATGAACAGGAACCACGTAATAAACATTTGATTATCTGTATTGGCTGTTATATGTTTGTATTTTAGTGATTTAATGGCATTTAATAAATTAATTAAATTATCCATCCATTTTCTGTTCGCCCTTATCCCTAGTGGGGTTGGGAGTTGCTGGTGCCTATCTCCAGCTACGTTCTGGGCTGGAGGCAGGGTCACCCTGGACAGGTCAAAAGTCCAGGGTGTCACAGGGCAACACAGAAACAAACAGGACAAACAACCATGCACACACACACACTCACACCTAGGGAGAATTTAGAGAGACCAATTAACCTCACAGTCATGTTTTTGGACTGTGGGAGGAAGCCGGAGAACCCGGAGAGAACCTATGCATGCACAGAGAGAACATTCAAACTCCGTGCAGAAAGACCCCGGGCCGGGATTCGAACCCAGGACTTTCTTGCAACAGTGCTTACCTGGCGGGGGAGATACCATGATCATGAAGGATGGCCTCATCCCTGCACCCTACTGGTTCCCGGAGGAATGCAGTTCGTTTTGACCTGAAAGAGACCCTGGAGATGGACCGGCTGCAGTTCAGCAGAACAGTCTTGCAAAAAGAACTTGGTTTTGCACCGAAGCAAATGGATTACATCTTCGCTTTACCTGGACGAAAGTCCTTTGAGGTAAGTTTCACAACAGGTACCTTCTTTGAAAAGTGCTTACGAACTTTTGGAAAACTGAAAGAGACCAGACCACAGCTGGCAAACATTGACATGATTTCATTGATGGGATCAGAACCAAAAGCAGTGACTGTGCTGATTTACTCTGAACAAGTAAGAATGGAGGACATAAAAACATGGCTTAGCCTTCGATGTACTGTGAATAGTGCTTATGAACTGAAAGATTAAGATGGAATAAGAATGGGAGGGAGAGGTTTCTTTGTTCATTTAAAAAAAGACACCACAACAGGTGAAACTCATCATCTGCCTCGGGTCATACAGCTGGGTTCAATTAGAGGGTTCGTGTTCTACCCGGGCCAGCCAAAGGTTTGCTGCAAGTGCGGCTCCCATCAACACCTTTCAGCTGAATGCAGTAACATTTTCTGCAGGAACTGTAGAGCAAATGACCATCTGACTAAAGAATGTCTCCTTCCTACGAACTGTAACCTTTGTGGGACAGGAGGCCACACGTTCAGGTCCTGCCCAAAATCATATGCAAACAGAGTTAAATCAGCCTCTGCACAAAGAACAGAAATGCCATTAAGTTTGGGAGACAAACTAATCCAAGAGTCGGCTTTCTCAGTGGAGAGACCAGAGGAAGACCACAGCAAGTGGACACAGAGGAGCGAGAGCAGGATGAAGGAAGCCAAGGCACCCTTCCCCCTCGTTTTCCACCTCCAACAGAACCGTCGGCGGCGGAGGATGCGCAGTCAGGACTTGACCAACCAGACCCAGCGTGGACCGAACAGACAGATCAATTGGAGCCAGAGACAATCCCCCCACCCCACAGGAGGACGCGCAACAGGGTATTACCCGAGTTGTGACAGCAGGAGATTGCGGCGAAATGTTAGACTTTATGATGGCAGACTTTATGCCGCAACAGCCAGGATCAGCGCTGGATGTGGACGCCGAAGGATGCAGCGCCCACTTTTCCCAACCCTAACCCCTGGAGGGAATCCAGCCCCTGTTTCGAACAGATGTTTCAGACAACCTAAACTCACGGAAGCGCCCCCAAGCCCCTTCAACAGACTCCTCAGGAGGACCAGACATTAAAAGCTAGTCAACAACTCTGCAGAACCTGACGCCCTACCTGGAGGAGCAGAGCCTGGCGGTCTTCTCTGGAGCGGGGGGAGGAGGAGGAGATGGTCAGGAACCCATTGGCGAACTGGAAAACGCAAAGAAAGAAAAAGGTAAATACTAATGACAATCAATGGACTGTTTTACAGACCCCCCACCCCCCACTACTCTAAGAGAACATTTTATCGTTTCAAATAACCACAATAAACACTAGAGTGTTAAATGATATAGTAAAATGCCAAATGGTATTTGTCTTCTTGCACAATAGTGGAGGTGATATTTTCCTACTATAAGAATGTTCATTACCCTTTATAGACAATTATGTAAAGCTTCAAAATAGATGGATATTCGGCCAGTCAGTGTGGTCAGGTGATAACAAAAATAGAGCTACAGGAGTAGTGGTGTTTAATAACAGATCTTTCCAGGTGGAGTCGAAAATGTAATGGATGGGAGAGTTATACTAATAGACATTGAAAAAAGTGGCTGTAAAATCAGACTGACTAATGTTTATGGTTCTACGGATTTACAAGAAAGGCTGACAATATTACAAAATCTTCAACCCCACATATGTAGCAGAAGACGTAATTATGGGTGGGGATTTTAATTGTATATTAGAAAAAAGAAGTAGCACCACGACAGCTTGTTCAGTGAACAAAGTCGATTCAAGCTCTCACGCATTAGGCAGCTTGATAAATGATTATAAATTTACTGATGTGTTTAAAACACTCCACCCAAGGGAACCAGGTTTCACATGGACTAACGGAAAAACATTTTCTAGAATAGACTTTATATTGACATCTTGCATGATTATTCCAAATACGTGTACAGTTGACCCTGTGCCTCTTTCGGACCACCACAAGCTAACAGCTTCAGTTGGTATAAAAAGTTTTTAAAATCTAATGAAGGCATGTGGAAATTGAACACAAGTTTATTGAGTAACGAAAAAGTGACAACAAAATACAGATCCAAACTTAAGCAGTGGACTTCGTTGTGTCCCCTATTTGAAACTATTGGCGAATGGTGGGAAGAAATAAAAAGTAGAACCAAGAGGTTCTTTTGTAGAGAAGGGAGGAGGATAGCAGGAGAGAAAAGAAAGTGGCAAAAAAGAAAACAAGCCAAGTTGCAAAGATACTATAACCTCCTACAAGCGGGATTTAAGGTGGAGGATGAAATTGTCCAACTGAAAAAAGAAATGATGGCTGCGCTGAATGAAAAAAGTAAAGGAGTGTTGGTACGGAGCCGAGTGCAACATCTGGAAGAAAATGAAAAATGTTCAAAATACTTCTTTAGGAAGCTATTCCAATCTAAACAACTGATAATTAATCAGCATTAATTAATGATAACGGGGAAGAACTAACTGATAATCAGAAGATTATCTCTGAAATTTATGGTTTTTATAAGAAATTATACAGTAACCAGCAGGTTCAAGAAGATGCGATGTTGAAATTTTTATCTAAAATGACGAATAAATTAACACAAATTGAGAGAGAGAATCTCAATCAAGAAATAACAATCTATGAAATGACGAAAGCTATGCAAAGTATGCAAAATAATAAGTCGCCAGGATTGGACGGCTTGCCAAACGAATATTATCTTACTTTTTGGGAGCAGTTAAAGGACCCGTTACTTCAAGTATATAAGGAAGCACTTAATGAAGGAGTTCTACCTGGTACCATGAATCAAGGTATGATTACTCTATTGCACAAGAAAGGACTTCAGACCGACTTAAAAAATTGTTGACCCTTAACTTTAATAGGAGTCGATGTCAAAATATTATCAAAGGTTTGATTTTTCCGCCTACAGACAATAATTTCTAATTTAATAGATAAAGAACAAACCTGTGGAATTTTAGGACGCAGAATGACAGAGAGCCTTGCTTTAATTGAGACGCCTACCTTTATTGTCAAGAGAGAAAATTCCCATTTTCTGTCTTGGGAATAGATTTAGAAAACGCTTTTGACAGTGTTGGCCATACATTTTTAGAACTTTAGACCAATTTAATTTTGGAAACATGTTTAAAAGATGGATAAAGCTTTTATATAAGGAATGCCAAAGTGTAGTGGTGGTGAATGGAAACCTGACCCCACCCTTTATAATAAAAGCTGGTGTAAGACAAGGATGCCCACTGTCTCCCCTATTATTTATAATGGCAGTGGAACCATTGGCGTTGTCTTTGAGGAAAAATGAAATGATAAAAGGGATAACTCCCCCTGGGAATGATGGAAAAGACATTAGGTTGACCATGTACCTGGACGATTTGACGCTGGTGAGAGCAGACAATGCTTCTATACAGGAAAGCCTGACGAGTGAAAAGTTTGCAACAGCCTCAGGTATGAGGATTAACAAACATAAAAGTGAAATTCTGTACTGTAACTGGAAGGGAAAAAAAGAAAATTGGGGTCTAATAGAAAAAAGTAACACAATTAAAGTTCTAGGCGTCCAGATAGGAAAAAACATGGCGATCCAGAATTGGAGAAAAAAAGTACCAAAAATTCAGAGCAAATTAATAAAATGGAAAGACGGAGAGTTATCGTTTACTGGGAAAGTGTTGATTATAAAAACAGAAATAATTTAAGGGGGGAGGGGATTGTAATTTTGTCACATGCTGTTTTTGTATTGGAACTTGTATGCAAAGAACTTAAAAAAATAAAAAAATTCTTGAAAATTGATTTGGCTCGGGAAAGTTATTGGTCTTGTTTTATTCTTTGTTTCTGATTTTTGTTTATGGGAAAATGACATTAATGTAAATTATAATTTTTTTTGTAATTTTCGTTACATATTGTTTTGTACTGGAATTAGCCTATATGAAGAGAACTATTAAAATTTCTTGAAAAAATTGAAAAATTGCTACTAACTGCGCCACTTTTCAGCCCTAATTAAATTAAGTGTTTAATTAAACATTTATTTATTTCATGGTCCTTTTAATTAAGTATCTAATTATCTATTCATCTAATTAATTTGTCCCCAGTGTAACTCTCCATAGATTAAGTTTGTATAGGCAAGAAGGAAACCTTCTCAACTACAAAGCTACGTAAACAGGCAAAGCAGCCAGCAGCCATTAGAAAGTCCCCTGGTGTTCTGGGATCTGATGTCTCTCGAATTCAAGTTTCCGAGATTCAGTTAAGATTACAAACATTTCGTGTGCATGTTGAGGTTTAAACTAAGCTTTTAATTTAACGACGCATTTCTTGGCTTGATGTCTTCTAGTCGCTGGAAATAATACTAAAGTTTTAATTATTTATAATTCTTAAATAGGCTGATGTTTTGACTTCTCTCAAGACAGACCAAACTGGCTAGTGAAGCTGAGCAGAAACCTTCAAGAAATCAATGGATCGTTGCTTTTTTTTTCTATCCCTTTTAACAAGAGCATGCCGATTTTTGGCAGCTTGACATACAATATGTGGTTTTAATGGCCCCAGAAGATCACTATACAGTTACTGTTAAAACGATCAATATTTAGTTGCCAGGCGAGGAGTTGAAACCCGCTATTTAGGATCGTTTGTTCACGTATAGATGGTTGTTTTAATGTGTAAAAAAACAACAACAAAAAACAAACAAATGCTGGTTTAAAATGCAATAAGATAAGCGGTCTCCGCACGCGCACACAAAACGCGTTGGCGCGAGCGTCCAGGTCCCACATCCTGGTACTTTGAGCGTTGTCAAGGCTGCTCCGGGCTGAACACGGCTGGCGGACAGCAGCTGCGGTGGCGTGGCCCTATTCAGTCCAAACAGCGGTCGCGTAAAGTGTCCCGGAAAGTTTGGTGCAGCTGGAAGGTAACAGACATGCATGTTTCGGTTCCTTACTGTTGTAATCTCGCTGCGTTTCCTTGTTAGCCTGCTCCTTTTCCCCTCCATGTTTTTAGACGCAGCACACACAGACTGGCGCCCCCTCCGTTAGGACAACAGGCGGAAGATGTTGTCCATTGTGTCGCTGAGGGAGACAGGGATCCGGGAATGCTTTACGTAAAAAAATGTAGCCATGTATGTCACTAAGGGTTGGTATAATTTCCTTCACTGAGGTTATGTTTAGTAACTGGCCGCGCCTCACACCAAACAATTACAAGTAAGGGATAAAGACGGTTTACGACGGGACTAATTTGTGATTGAAAAGGGACATGTTTAAAGAGACAGAGACTGTTTCCTTCCTGGTTACAGTAGCTAACACGTTTTCACAACACTCGAATGCTTGGCATGAAACGGAAAGAGAACATCTAGAAGCTCCTGTTAGACAGTATAAAAACGCGTCATGTATACTTTACAAACAAATGTTATCCATAAATGATTTTGGAACAGATAGGTCATTTTAGTCATCTCCATTGTCTCGTTATTTGAACAAAGCCTTCTTATGTGGTTTAAATAAATTAATAATATTATAGGAATAAAATAAGGAAAGAAAAAAAAAATGCGTGTGTGAAGTCAGAATGTTATTTATGTTGGACTGTTCCAAACACAGATTACAGCTGTAATCCCTAACCCTGACCCTCAGGGGCCACTGTCCTGTAGGTTTGAGATCTGTCTCTGATCTAACACGCCATTCTTAAACAATTGTAACTTCTTTAGCATGCCATTAAGTTCAGGTGTGTTGAGGCAGCAAGAACATCTAAAACACACAGGACCAAGAACAGGGACCGATTCTTTATAGCAGAATATGAAAAATGCAGATAAACACTTTATAGACTTTTGTCTATAAAGTAGGCAGCAGTAAAGTGATCATTGAAAGCAAAGACCAAATAGAAATCACTTTTTGCTTTTATTGAAAGCTTTAAACACCAGTGTTTCTGTTTAATGTAAGAAACATATTCTTAAAGAAACCCATCAGAACCAAATGTGTCATCCTAGATGTTTTTAAGATGCATCTCCACCCTGTGCTTCACTTGTTATCAAAGCCAGTGTCAGTGCTAGGTAGTTGTCTTTAGTTGACCTTTTATGGCCTCTGACACTCTGTTGGTAAAATGTTGGCTTGCTCTCCCTTAAAGTATTAATTTAGATTGTTGAAGTCTGTTCAAATGTACGTGATTTTATTTCATCAAAGTTGATCTCGACTTTGAGTCAGTGCAACAGTGTGTGGTTTTTGGATTTGTCACTATAGATTTATTGTTCTATTTGCAATCATGGAACAAGGTAGTGGTCCATGACTACACAAGTCCAACACCAGGCAAGACAATTGGAACAAGTTTTTTTTTTTTTTTCCGATACATTAATGCAGTGTAAAATGTTTTCCTCTACTGCGTAATCCTTCTTATTCTATACCAATGGACCTTAATTAGTCTTAAAGGGTTTTACAACGTCTCTTGGCTTGATGAGCAAAAGGAAATACTGTTTTTGTAAGATTATTGTATTTTAAATAACATTTGTTCCAAAACCTCCAGACAACCAAAAATTCAGACTTGTTGCTTTTTTACAATGCTCACATTTGCTGAACAGCAGGTAATCAATTCTCTATATAAGAAGCACCTAGCTGCTAAATATCCTCATAATTAATAACAAAACTGCCGGATAAGCTTTGTTTTATTCATGGTTATTTTTATGTAGCTCCTGCATATAGATTTGCTGTGTTGTTCTATAATCTGTCCTGTGTAACTGGTTTTATTAAGAATTTTTAAGGCCCAGGGATGAGCAGGTATGTCAACTTGTTGCGAAAGGTTCAAACTTTAACTCTCATCACTACTTTTTAAATCAGAAGCTGCAGTCTTTGTTTTTAAATGTAATGTGGCAAAAACACTGTTTGTACTAATTCCTCTACAGTCCAATGTTATCTGAACAATGGCTTTACAATGGATCTTAATGACATTGATTAGTAGAATAACCTTTATGCTGGTTTGTTTTGGGTTTTACAGACTTGTCTAATATTTTCTGTATGTAATATCTTTAGAAAAACATTCATTACACACTTTTTGTTTAGACAAAGTTATCCTCATCCAGGAAAATACAATTCAACAGGATGTACATGTTTAATGCTCAATAAATTTCAAATATTTGCGAGCTTTTATGCAAAAATGCATCTGAAGGTTGTGTTATTTCCCCTAGGTACTGCTGTATGCCAGTGCAATGCCATCTGCTGAGCAGCATCTCCTGGGAGTTAACCACCATGAGTCTCTACTGAGGAACTCAACTGATTTACTGTGACAAAAATAAATCTTACTATTAGATGAGAACTAATGGGCTATCCAAGCTAACGATAGCATGCCATCTCAGAAAAGTAAAGGTTGTCCAGCATCCCATCGCTACCGGCCAGCCTCCGAATATGACGATGCCACTCTCGCCCAAAAGAGAGAATATTGGAGAAACAAGAAAAGAGAGCAGAGGGCCCGACATTCTGAACAGAGAAAGAAGTCGACACAAGACAGCAGTGAGGAAAAGCGCTCATACATGTATGTCTCTGCAGGGGTCAATACCAATTTGTCAGACCCCTTGGCTGCCTTATCCTCTCCTTTGCTAAGTAATGATATGTCATATAGTTCTTTATCAAAGGGTGAAAGGACAATTGAACACAGTTCAACAAAGGCCCCTAAAAAACAGGAGCGGCATCAGGCAGTGACAGTTAGCAAGGTCCTGCGTAACTTGCAGCCAACATCATGCTCCATTTTGGCTACAGCAGCTGAGGGTGGCTCGGTCTCAGTGAAACGTCCAACGACCAAAAGTCTTAGGAATCTGGTTACCTCGTCCAAAAGCAGCGGAACCGGGCTGAACATCAGTTCATCAGTGCCTCCAGTCAGAGTTGCCCCTTTTTCCAGCAGCAGCTCCACAAAAACAGAACCCAAGCCATGTGGATCTATGCAGGACTCATCAGTCCCAAACACAACATCAGAGGCACAAGTGGCATTGAATGGGCTCCAGGTGTTGCCTTGTGTAACAACAGATAAAATGCAGGGAGCTTTATGTGGCCCTGTTTTTAATAAAACAGAGGGTCAAAGAACACACACAACACCTCAAAGTGGATTAAAGAGTGCCTTGGTCACTATAAAAAGGGCTACATGTTTTGGCAATACACCAGCTCCCATGGAGTCAGAGGAGGAGAGAGCAGCCAAGCGAAGAGAACACTGGAGAATCAAGAAACGAGAGCAGAGAGCAAAGCTGGCAGCTAAGACCACTAAAGTCAGAGAGAGGCCACAAAACAGAGATGGGCTACCGGCACAGAAAACAATACTTGTGGCCAACTCAACTCTGACCTCTCAGTCATTTCTGAGAGGCACAAGCCAGAAGCGGAATCCGGTTCGGGTTAAAGTGCCATACTCAACAGTTAGATTGGAGACCGACAACCTACAAAGTGGGTCAGTTGTCCCTGACCTGCAAACAGAGCAGATAAAAGTACAGAATCCACATGGGCATAAGATGGAACAGACAGTCGGAACATTTAATACAACCGCAGCAAGGAAGCCAGCAGAATCGCAGAGAAAATTAACTTGTATGCATCCTTCTAACATTACCCAAGATACTTCATCATGTAAAACACTTCGACAAAGGCCCATTGAAACACAGAAGAATTTCCTGAATCAGAGAAATCTAAGAAATAAACCTTTCTTGACAGCTGCAGGGTTTCGTACCAGAGCCATCCCCACGATGGACACTAAAGACACACCAGAGCAAATACTAGCCAAGCGGAGAGAGTACTGGCGGAATAAGAAGCGTGAACAGCGAGCTAAGCTGTCACTGGAGAAGAAGATTCGACTAAAGGAGAAGGACTCTTTGACACGGCGAGTAAAGCGCTACCAACAAATCCTTGAAGAAATGAGAAAGGCAAGAGCCTTAGTGCATTCAGCTGAAAAGACCCCGACACTCGCATCTGAGGCCATTGGGGGGTTCATCAAAGAGGATGGGACTCTGATAATAAACATACCTCAGAGTGCAAAATATCAAAGTGTAGTTGGAGACAAAAGTGAAGAGAAGCTCCATGACATTTCTAAGAAGATGCAGCCGATGTCACAAACTGATATGAACTGGAGAAATGTTTCCCCTTGTAGGGTAAATCGGCGTTCACCTCTAACTCGCTCATCTCAGGGTAAAACTGCTTTTTCTTTTGTGCAGACAGTCAACAAAACCTCTAAATTAAATGCTGTCAAACCACAATCTCACTTTGACATAACAACTAGTTCCAGTTCACAGCCAAGCAAAAGTGTTCAGCAGCTCACACTAACTCATCTTCAGTCCCCTCATAATGCAGCCTCAGCAGGGTCAAAGTTTGGCGGCTGTGTCATGAAAATGAGCATCTCAAGCCGTATTCCATCACTTCCACTGCTATCCGTGGGTCCAAAGCTGTCAGAAGAGGAGAGGATGGCAAAGAAGAGGGAATACTGGAGAACAAAGAAGCGTGAGCAGCGAGCAGCTCGTGCTTCTCGACTGAAACACAGCATATTCCAAGCAAGGACCAGTGCAGGGTCACTGAGGAGGAGGGTGCAGCCGAGCACCAGTCTTACTATCGGTGCGGAAAAAGCACGTTTTCCAAACAACTCTGTGAGTGCTGTACCAGATGCAAATGAAATCAAACAGGAGGGTGAGTCTGTGCCAGCAGCTGACCTAAATTCTCTACCAGATCGAGCCATCTGTCCAGACAAACCCCCTGCCTCCCCTCCTGCACCTCCAGAGCTGGAGCCTGAGACATCTCTCAGTTCAGACAGCCAAGCCACCACTCTGCTGGCTGTAGCCTCTATGAAGAAACTGCTGGAGGAATCCCTAAGCTCTGTCTCAGAGAATCAAATTGAACAGGCTGGCGTGGCAGTAGAAACAACCAAAGATGCTTCAGAGCAGGACATGAAGCCTGTTTTATTACAGCTTCATTGCGAAAAGAATGACAAGGATTTATTACCTGCTTGCTTGACATCCCAAATTAAAAGCTTGCTGTCGGATAGTGACGCGCTGGAGGAAAAAGACTTACCAGATCCCCAGCTCAGCGACGCAGTTCCACCTCTTTCGGCCTCAGGTGAGGTGGCGCACTCCACCTGCACTCAGCCATCCCAGACGCCTTCAGCACCGTTCATCACCAAAGCCTCGTCGTGTGGAAGTCCGAGATCTTACAGCAGCAATTGGGCCCATCAAAGCTGCTGGTCTGAAGAGCTACCGAAGCTCCATCACGTCACAGCTACATCACTGCATCCACCACAGCAGCATCACCTCGATCAGCATGATCAGCAGAGTCACAACAGCTGTGAGACACCTGCAGAAAGGTTCTGCAGCAGTCTGACAGGGAAGAGCAGCTCCAACACCCTTCAGAAGAAAAGGGAATACTGGAAGCTGATGAAAAGGCAACAGAGGGCGAGATTAAAGGCCAGGCAGAGGGAGATTCTTTCAAAGAATACCCAGGTGAGCCAACAGTCAGCCTCTTGATCTGAATGTTGATTACAGTGTTACAATGCAAAATAAAAATGTTCTGTAAGAGATGGCTGCTAATCAAGCTGACCTACCAGGCGTTAAAAAAAATTAAAATTTACTGACAGAACTTCAATGTTTTTTGTTGGCTTTCTATGTGGCAGGTCAACACAATGTAGTGTGCAACTGTACAGTAGATGGAAAATGATATGATGATGCAGATATGAAGAGTAAGGTGTATTTAAAATATATATACTATATTGTAAAAAAAGAGATGTTTGTCTCACCAAGGACACCAGTCAATTACTTATTAGAGTATTTCTTTCTTTACTCCTTATTTACTTCCTGAACTCATGTTTGCTCTTCCGGTGTTGCAACCTGTCCTGTTTCTGAATGACACCTTGCTATATTGTCATTTAACGCCATATAAACTTTTAAATGTTATCAGATTTCTCTGGTTTTCAGAGATAAAAGAAGCCTTTGTATGTTTTATATCTAAGACGGGGTTTCAATTTTGGTTCTCCAGCAAATGTAAAGGGCCAAATATTTAAGAACAAACATTTTGAGTTCCATTTTTCCATTTGCATTTGAGCTGGCTGGAAGTATCTTAGGATGAGAACATGAAAACAGGAGATTTCTGAGGTTGGCTCAGTTCCAGCCTTGTAGGCAGGAACATCTACTCCCACTGAAACCTGAATCATTATTCTACAGCCTCTCTGAAAACTATATCTACACTGTAAGTTCCTCTTGCTGAATACACTTCTGTTTCTGTTACGTTCTATCTTTCAGAATGCAGGACTTGATATTAATATTAGTGAATGTGTAAAGCCATCCTTCCGGTCCCGTTCGTCTGTCACATCAGTACCTGCCGTGAGCAGCGCCCCTAACATCCTGGTTGGCTCATCATGTAAAATTGAACAGTCACCTGACACACTCTGTGTTAAACCCCCCATCATCAGCAGAGAGGGAAACGTGAAAGATGAACCTTCATCACATCCAACTGACTTTCTTGAAGTTTCTTCACCTCGCTGCCAGAAGTGGACACCCAGAGCCACAGAAACTGAGACAGCCTCTTCTCTCCCTACTCTGAAGCCCCCAGACAACCCTCTGACAAGCATCCACCTGCAGCCCATCGAACTTCCCGACAGACATCAAAATCCCATCCTTAGTCCTATAAAAATCTCTTGTGCTCAACTTCAAAGTCCCGTAAATAAGGTGGAGTCTTCTGCCCAGGCTGCACCGGTATGCATCATGATGCCTCCGAAGCCCATCCCCGGAGAGTCTGAGGAGGACTTTCTGAGGAGAAAGCGAGAGTACTGGAGGTTAAAAAAGAAGGAGCAAAGAGCAAAGAAGGCATTTCAGTACAAGGGGTGGACCTCGACGAGAGCCTCCAGCAGCAGCAGCAGCAGCTCTGACCGGCCTGGTCAGGATCCACAGATGCTGACGACAGCTATGGAGGTAAGACCAAAACTAAACGGTGTAGATAGTATATGGATCGTTTTGATATTTTCTGATTTGATCACATTTCCAAATATTTTTGCAATGGATTCAATTAATCTGTTTTTTTTTTTTCAAATTTTAATCTAAAAAGTAGTCAAATCTTTTACAGACTTATGTAAAATGAAACATAAAAACAAATCATGTTCTTGTGACAGATCTTATGAATTGCCGCTAAGTTTCCTCTCCTGTTTAATTTTTGTAGGTAAGTTGCCATCACCCTAATCTTTAGCTCCCTCCACAGATTATGTTTCTGATTCAGGTCGGGTCAGTGAAACATTGATATTACCTCCAGTCAGTGAAAAATTACAAGATCACAGAATTATACATAATATTTTTGGCTTAACTAACTGTAAAGGATGAGCCATAATAGATAAACATAAAGTGGAACATAACTGTAGTGTGGAAAGAAAATATTAGTTAGAAAAGAGAAGTTGATTGTTTAAAATTTCAGGCAAATCTAGCCTTAAATAAACTCCACTGCAACCATTTACTGGTAAACAAGCTCCAGATGATGAATGTCTATAAACCAAATAATTTTTTGGCCTACAGAAATCAGAACGGTTTTATGTGGCATAGACATGGGCTGATATGAAATTATGACAGTATTATAGCCTTAGGCAAAAATATCACAGTTTGGCAGCATCACAGTATTATGATTCCGATCAACTCCAATCATAATTAGCATTGTTACTCTCACAAAGCGTTTCGAGACTAAATAAGAAGAAACTAGCGATTGGGACTTAATGCTATGATGTGTTCATGTTTTGTTTTTCCATGTACTTCCTGCAGGATTCCAGTCAGTGGGTGAACTCCTCTGATGCATCTGAAAATCTGATGAGGTGGGAATTTATGTAGCTTCTGTTTTTAGCATCGCCTCCATCAGCTCCACCTAATATAATCATCTTGTTTCGTCAGCATCCCAGTGGATCCCTCCCCACCACCCTTTATGTACACCAACTGCCCGGTTCAGGTAGAAGGTAAATGATCATCTGTCCCTCTTTGCTCACTAATCTGTTCAGCATGGCACAACACAAAATTGTCTTTAACCGTTTTTTTTTTTTTCAGGTGAGGTAGATATTTTGTTTGCTGATGGTGCTGATGGTGATGATGATCGGGATGATAATGACGAGGAGGAGGATTCTATGTCAGAGGCGGTCTGGAGAAATCGCTACCTTATGGACTACGATCCACTCAACCAGCTGCTGGTGTGCATGGTCTGTGGTGAGCTGCAGTACTCCCACAGCCTGGAGGGGGTCCGGGCCCACATTGACGAGGTGCACCCCCTCACCCTGAGGCTGGAACCCCGGGAGAAACAGAGGATCCTGGAGGCCTGGGACGAGCAGGTGTCGCAGCGGGAGCGCTTCTTCAGCAGCCAGCTGCAGCAGCACTGCGGTGCTGCAGAAGGTACTCTGAGCCTGTTAACATGTCCTTCCTAGCTAACATCAAACACTAGACACTTCATATTCACTCAGTTGTAAAGTCTTGGATAGCAGCAATTCAGTCTTCCTGTGCCAGAGATGAACACAATGCTTGGCAATTCTACAATCCCAATGATCTAATAAGTCCCATAAAATTCCTATTTTTATTTTTATGTGTGTTGTTAAATGTGTGCTTTTGAAAAAGGTGTGAGCCAAAACATCTTGAAAGGACAAAAGCGGTGATTGGACATAAGACAGCTGTTGCTGCCGGTAACAGGTTTTGTTACCTGTTCAGGTCAGAGTACATTCATGCGTAAATAGCTAAACCTTACTTTCAAAGCAGATGCTCATAATTTAATCTTTACTAGACACAAAGAGTATTTCAGTTTACCTGAATGCCTTCATCCTTTTCCACAGTGAGCATGTCAAATACCTCAGACAGCTGTTTCTAGGACAAATTCAGCTCAGCTATAAGGAAACAGTTTGCAACAAGACCATGTGGTCCAACTCGGGTCCGGTTGTTGGAATATATCCAGCTGTGCAAAAAAATGAACAGACCATTGAAAACCTTGAGGTTATTCCACCAAATACTGATGTCTGAACTTTTCCTGAGTTAAAACATCAATATTGTGGTTTCTAAATGAATATGAACTTATTTTCTTTGTATTATTTGAGGTCTGAAAACGTTGAATCTTTTCCGTTATTTTGACCCTTACTAATATTCCGCAAATAAATACAAAATTTTGCTTGGAATTTCAGCAAAAATGTAGTATTTTTATGAACTACTGACTTCTTTATGTCATTAGTTCATAGAATAAAAGAATAATGTTCATTTTAGTCAAATAACTATAAACAGTAAAATCAGAAAAACTGACCATTTTAAGTAATTTCTTAATTTTTTTTTTTCCAGAGCTGTTTCATCAGTCAGATTCACACCAACACATATAGACAGCTTCAGGGCATAACATTATAACCACTGACAGGCAAAGTGTAAAACACTGAAATTGTAGCAGTGTGTATCACAGAAACTGAATATGCTTATATACATTTATCGATCGATTCATCTGTATGCATGTGAATTTATCTTTTATTATTGATGCTTTTTACCCTCAGTTTATATTTGAACAACATACAAAAATAACCTTTTCAAATAAATGTAATGACAGGATTCTGGACTTGTGTGACCTTCCTGAGATCCTTTTCTGATATATTGATTTTGTATGCAGTATGGCCCCATGACTAATCTGTGAGATAAAGGGTTCTGGTCGGGTTCTGGGGGATCAAATTCTGCTTCCGCTCACTGACATGTAACCTAATCTTTAACCCAGAACATTCATGGGTGTTAAACTTTTTCACATCCTCTACTGAACTGATTTTCCTCTTGGGATTCAATATTTACTATAAAAAGCTCAAGTTCTATTTTTTTCTTTGTTTTGTATTTTTCAGTTTAATCCAAGTCTTATTGATGATATTTTGACTTTTTATGCTTTCTGACTTGTTTTTACAGAAACATACAGGAACTGATGTGTAAAGGAGATTGTTGCAGAGCTGACTGGAAACCAAGTCCAAAAGAGAACATCAGCTTTCTGTTTCTTCTCTCGGTTCTGTTTTCCCATCCATCCATTTTCTGTTCACCTTTATCCCTAGTGTGGTTGGGAGTTGCTGGTGTCTATCTCCAGCTACGTTCCGGGTGAGAGGCGGGGTCACCATGGACAGGGCGCCAGTCTGTCGCAGAGCAACACAGAGACAGACAGGACAAACAACCATTCACACACACTCACACACTCTCGCACCTAGTGAGAATTTAGGGAGACCACTTAACCTGACAGTCATGTTTTGGACTGTGGGAGGAAACCAGAGAACCCGGAGAGAACCCAGGCATGCACAGGGAGAACATGCAAACTCCGTGCAGAAAACCCCAGGCCGGGAATCAAACCCAAGACCTTCTTGCTGCAAGGCAACAGTGCTACCATCTGCGCCACTGTGCAGCCCTCAGTTCTGTTTTCCATTTCTTTTTATTTATTTCCACAAAGTCATTTTAAAAGAAAAGGCTAGGTTAGGTTGTGGATTTTGGAAAAGTGGTACAAAGCTTTTTTGGATTTAAACTAGGCCAGATTATTTGTTATATTCCTTGATTATATTTGGGAATAAAAGACCAACAGATTTACTGGGCTTGATTTGTTCCCACAGCTAAAACAGTTCTGGACACATTCCAGGCTTTGTGTTTTTTCTTCTCTGGATGCAGGTTCAGTTCGTGGCCGTCTCAAGTTGTGCAACTGTTTTTTTTAAAAGTGTCCGTACCATGCTGCTCTTTCAAGCCCTTTACTGTATATTCTCCTGTTTTATTGTTTGAGGCAGCTTTTTCTTCTGACTTCATCACCTGTGTGGAAATCTTTCTGCAGTACCTTCAGGGGTTTTTCTCTCTTGTATGTAAATAAATACAAAGGTAGCTGTGAAAGGCCAAATTTTTTTATGCTGTTTATTGTTAATATTATTTTGAAACATTATTTATTATTTTTTGAATTTTCTTAAACATAGTTGTTAGCTGAAGATGCATTATTCACACATACAGCTCCATGTTAGAATAGGACAGTCTCTCATTTGTAAGTATTGAAAAAAGATTTTTCTGCATGAGTACCAGTAGTAAATGAAGCATCGCAGCTAAATATCAGAATCCATTCCTGATTTCTGGTTTTATCTGAACGTTCTGTTTAAGCACAAATTGAGAAAAATGAAGCACAGCCGTAACAGAGTGAGGAGCTGGACTTTACCTTGGTTTTTTTTTTCACATTTGAATGTAACTTGATGACATGTTTACCTGTTTGAGAAAAATCTTTAAATGCCTTTTCCAGTAATAAATCATTTCTACATTTTGGTTATTTGGTGCAGTTTTTTTTTTTATACACATCTTATTCAATAATTAGTCTTAGACTTTAATATAAAATCTTTTTATACTGTCTTCATAAAAATCCAGAAATAATCCAAGTATGAGAGTTTAGAAATGGCTAAAATGGAAAAGAAATGTTAAAGATTCCTGCTCACTTTATTAACGATTGTTTATTTTCTCGTTTTAACATTTAAGCTTAAAAACAATATTTTATGGTAGAACAAAGTATTTCATCTTTTAATTTGTTGAGGACCACATAGCGTTTTCCCATAGGTGAGACAGCTGGAACCAATGTCACTGTGTGTTGGAAATTCTAGAGGCTGAAACAAAACCATCAGGAACATTTTTATGAACTAGTTAGCATCATGGTGCTTACATAGTAGCCATCATCAGGCAGAATGTACAAATACATTTTCAAATTTGATACATAAATACATTCCATTCATTTGATTCAGGATTGTAGCTCTTTTCTACTGCACATGGGAATCCCTGCCTTTCCAATCAATCTATCTTTGTTGTCCGCTCCAACTGAACTCTATGAATTGAGAATATGCTGCACTGTGTTTAAAGAATCATTTTAGAGACCACTATTGTTCCATACCTAAACTGATTAGAAAGAACAATGAAGCTGTAGACTTTAGTCTTTAACATCCTGATTATATTGTTGACAATAGTGTTTCTGAAAAAGATGATAAGGATATGATCTCTCTACTATAAAGCAAACCTAGTCTGAAATTATCCAACACGTTTTGAGTTTAGAATAAGAGATTGTTGTAGGGATGCACTGATTGTAGCTTTCTGGCTGATAATTATTTACGTCTGAAAGGAGGCAAAGTTTTCTGTCATGTTTTATATTAGTAGGAAGGTGATGGAAGCATTTGAAGTAAATATGACAGCAGTTGTCATGATTACACACACAAAAAATAACTAAAGCTTGTTTTCTAAGGATAGAAGAGAAGTGAGACTCCACAGCCACACAGAATTATGTTTTAGATGATATACTAAACATTTTTACAGCTCTGATGTGTTTGTACATTAAATTAACTAGTTTTAACTCTCCCATGGAGAAACAAATACGTAATAGCAGAAATGCAGTTTGTTTTCCAGTTCTGTGATGAAGAGTTCATTGTTTCATCCGCTGGCTTTTCCTGGGCTTCTCCTCCTCCACTGCCGCCTCAGGATCTTCAGCAGGCGGTCCGTCTTCCCTTTGGCTCTGTGGATGAGGTCGATGACGAGGACCCGCCTCTGTGTCCACCACTTCTTCTAGTTCCCGAGTTCCAGCATCCAGGCGGAACAGAGTGGGAATTCTCCCTAGGATGGGGTTGTTCTGCTGGAGGCCGGAGATCCACTGGTTCAGAGTAGCCTGATCTCCCTTGCCGGTCATGCACATGGCGAAGACTGGACCTTCATCCACTGAAAGGTAAATACACATGTGTCACACACTGTCAGACCAGTTAAACCAGGCTGATAGAAGGTTGCAGCCATCTTACAGTCGTCCACATCAAAGTTCTCCTCGTCCCCCAGGTCACGGTCCAAATCCAGATCTAGCTGCAGAGGGTAGTAGAAGCATCGCTCTGGATCGTAGACTTCCTCTTCCTGTGGGGAGAATGCTCACAGGGTTACAACGGGAAAACATGCTCACTGCACGGGTTATACTTTTACTTCCCATTACCTAAACGTAATCAAATCTAACTTTAGAAAATCTGTGTATTCTATTCTGTTTACAACCAGAAGAAGGTTAGGATCATCAGTAGAAACAGAAACAATTAGCTGCTCCTCAGATAGAAGCAGCATAAACTGTTGAGTATTTGTTCACTTCTCATATGGTAGCACTTAACAGCCAAATCTGCGTCAATAATGTTGATATAAAAAAACATAACAGAGAATTTAGAAACCTTTTCTTCAGGAGGCGTGGGGTCAGCTCTGAGGATGTAGTAGTAGACACAAGTATTCTTCAGCCACAGGGGGAAGGGCCCCTCCACAAACACAGGCCTGTTTGGGTTGTGCTTGGCCAGCAGCTCCATCTGGTTGGGGCTCTGAATGCCTGGCATCAGAACACAGTGAGCACCATGCACCACGTACATTATGAAACTGATGGAATAAAATTAAAATGCTCATCTTTATGATCTGATATTTACATGAGTAGGAAGTCAGAAGCTAAGTATCTGATATTTATTCAGCTCTAACAGAACACGGCGTTTTTCTTGATATCTAACATCACGACTTTTATTTTTTGTTTTGGAAGATGACATGAAACTCCATACCTACAATATGTGGAAAGCTGATTTCTTCCCCACTTTCAGTAATGTCAGTGAAGGGCAGCTGTCAGGAAGAGCAAGCAATAACATGAAATTGAGAAAATCTAAATGATGCTGAATATTAAATCCAATTTGAAACATGGGAGCTGACATCTATTAAGTTATCTTTCAGTAAATATACAACAGAATAGCCTGTTTTTCTCTGACCACCCCAAAAAAATTAAACAAAACAAAACACTCAAACACACATTAGGATAGTGTTATAAGATGTATGATCCATACTGATAGACCACATTCTGATGCAGGAGTCTTCAACATCTACTGTTCTGCAGGTTTTGGATACAAATGAAAAAATTGTTACCGCACTTTTGTCAAGCTGAAAAGGTCATTCAAACACTTGGTTCAGCTGTGTTGGAGGAGGGATGTGTCTAAAACCTGCAGGCCAAAACAGCTTGAGGATCAGGTTGGAGACCCCTGTTCTAATGGCAGCACTTAACTAGTATTACCATTTTAGCTTACAAAATACTGTTTGTAAGCTGGATGGAGTATGTTACTGTAGGTCTACAACAGGGGTCTTCAACCCCAATCCTCGAGAGCAACTTTTAGATGCGTTTCTGCTTCAACACACCTGAGTTGAAGAATGAGAGAATCAGCAGGACTCTGGAGAACCTGACTGAGCACTGAGGAGATGATTCAGTCATTTTATTCAGGTGTGTTGGACCAGGAACACATCTAAAAGCTGCAGAACGCCGGCCCTCGAGGGCTGGAGCTGAAGACCCCTGCTGCTAATAGCCTCCATGCTAATGTTAGCATTTTCACTAACATGAACATTCACTAACATAGGTCAAACTCTATGTTGTTTTAAACTGTTTAGGCTTTGATGTTAAACCTGAGGGCCGCAGAACCTAACTTGGCATCAAAACCCCCAATTTGGTTCTGACTGATGAGCACACAGTTGGCCCCGTTAAGTTTCTTTAGAAGTTTTCTAGTTCTTCTTAATGTTGTATGAGCTTAGATAAGCTAAAACTGCACCTGATAAACTGTGGTTTTAGCATCCAAGTCGTTGGCAATGCGAGTCAGGCTCAAGACAGCCAGGTCCACGGGGTCTTCAGGCAGAGGCTGAGGAATAGGGAAGGGATTTACGTGCTTGAACTTGGGGAACCAGTACATGATGCGTTGGTACTTTCTTATAGGGTGGCTCTTCTCCCCAAAGGTCTGGACCAGTAGGACCTTGGTCTCAATGTTAGGCATTATACCTGAAGCAAAGACAGTAACAGTCGGACTGTAACCTGTGGAATTCGTTCATTGCTCAGCATTCCAGCTAAACTTGGAACTCTGCTCTCTACATTAAATGGAGAAGACACCTACCATAGTTCTCCATCTGCTCCAGAACCTGAACCCCACACTCCTGCTGTCTCGGATAGTGGTTGAACATTCGCTGAATAAAGTTTCTGGGCACAAAAACCTCCTTGGGAAAAACATCCAGCAGTTTGTTGTATATGGTTAGGTCTCTCTCTACTCCAAATTCTGGCATTTTCTTCAAAGCAGCATAGATGAACTCCACATGACCACGCCGTCTTACGTCCATCTTGGTGAAGACGTCAATCACTTTGTTAAATGTGGCCTTGGTTTTGGACTCTTTGGCCACCTGCTCAAACAAATCCTCCTGGGTGACCAAGGACTTGGTCTTCTTCGTGTCATCGTCATTGACAAACCGTACAGGTTCCGGTGGACTCTTTGCCGATGTTGAGCTGCAACGAAACTGCCTCAGCACCTACAAATGTTACACGCATGGAAGAAACGGTCATATTAAGCATAAACCAGATTGCGCATTATATCATTAATGGAAAAAATGAACAGTCTGATTAAAATAATAAAGCAACAAGCCAAGAAAGAAGGATTTGATTCGCATGGAAATCGGTCCACATGCAGACCAGGGATGTACACATTGTATCATGTCTTTTGATTATGTATGTTAAAGATCTAAAATGTGTGAACCAGTAAAATGGATCAAACATTTGACCCTTATACCAGCCCAAACAGACCGGAGCTCACCTGCTGCTGTTGGTTGTGTTGCACAATAAGCTGACCGGAGGACGGGGACAGGAGCAGGGAACCGCGCTGGGCAACAGTCCGGCCGGACCGAACCAGCTGCAGGAGGCACCGGGAACACTTCATCCTGTCAGCGGGGCCATCCGACACATTTCCACCTGACAGGACGGAACTCATTCATGAACAGAGCTAGGATTCACTCGAGAATGAAACGACAACGATAGCGCAGCTTCGTTTTTACACAAACCAATGAAACAAATACACTAAAGAGGAAATATATCAGAAAACTATAATTTATGTTCACATATTTAGTTAAATAGTCCTCATGTACATTTTAGATTAACACATAAAGATATTCTTAAACCAGCGGAGCAAACTAACATACTTTTAGTACACTCTCCTTCAAAACTTACTTCATGTGGACGCAGCCATGTTGGGAAGCCGGCGGAACATCCTGGTTCTGCACAGTTATCATTCCCCCTCAAACAACAGAAACATTGGCGAACCGGAGTAGTTCCGAAGTATCTTCCCCCCCCCCCCCCCTTTTTTTTTGTTGCGCTTTATTTATTCTTTGTTTTTCTGTATATGCTTAAATATATAGGCTCGGTGTCATATGTGAACTTAAACTTCAAAATAAATATTAAAATGTCACAGGAAATGTATTTTATCATCTGAAGAATCATGGCGGAATCCAACCATATCTTTTCCATTCCAGACTTTTTCATAACTTGATTAATAGATTATTGTGATGCTTTCTGGTCATTCTAAAAAAAACATTAGCTTTAGAACTTAGCTGGAAGAAAGCTGGAGAAGACCAGAGAGTAAGCAAACATCACATCAATTTGAAAGTCTCTGCAGTTACTATGACTAATTATGTGTTACATTTTAATAATTCTTTATGTTGCTAAGTTTCTTGATTTTAGAATTGCTCCAGTTTCTATGTTTATGTATTTATTTCGGTATTTATTTACACTAGACATTATTTTTCAGTTGTTAATTACAACATGTTTTCTTTCTTATTTCTTCACTTTTGCTTCTTCAGATTTTATTAATATTCAATATTTTGCATTTCGACAGTTCCTAATTGGTCTTCTCTAAATTTTAAATGTTCATCATTTTATCATCAATATCATAACTGTCTTTTTACTTAATGCTATAAGGTGTATGACTCAAGTTCTTTATGTCTGTAATGTTTTTAACTGTAAAGCACCACCGGTAATAGGTGCTCCATAAATAAAGGTTGATTTATTTGAATCTGACAAATTCTGAAGGAATCAATAATTGTCAATCGTTTAAACTACAGACATGCTTTAATTAATTAATTAATTGATTTATTTATTTATAATTTTTTACTGTAACTTGAAAACCTACAGAACATCCTATGGCCCTCCATACCTTTATGCTTGACAGGGTGCAGTAACACTAATCGTCTTGTGGTGATGACAGAGGCTCACTGCCTGCAGACACATCTTGTCCCGCATGATTGGTTTAAAAAGTTGAGCTCTTTTTTTTTTTTTTAATGATATTCCAGTTTCAAATCTCTTCACTGATGGTTAGAGAAGCTGAGATTATTACATTTGAGTTGAAAGTTTTGTTGAGTAGACGTTTAATATTTTCTAAAATGCCGGGGTTTTTTTTTGTTTGTTTTTTTTTTTTTTTGTAGTAAAGAATTTACTACATCTTATAAAGTTGTAAAATAACAGTTATAAAGATACTACTACATCTTTATAACTAGCTGATTTAGAGTTCTCAGTGAACCCAGTTCTGGTTAGTTTCAGTGCTTAAACAGTGTTTTATTTAGAGGAGAAAAACGCGTTTCCGGTGTTGCCATCCGCGCAGATTTAGAGATTGACACGCAATGAGCGCGTATGCATCACGCTCCTCTCTCAGCATGGAAAACTCAACGTAGCCTGGCGCTGGCTCGACATCCAAACAAACTTCACTTTCAAAGCCGGAACCTGCACTTCGGATTATGGATTCCTCCACCAACAGTCTGGGTAAGTAAAAGAGTCAAAGCTCGCCCCTTTGGTTTCAGCTGGGATCAGTTGTAAAGCGTGCGGATCGATCGGTGCGTGAAAACTTCCCTCCCGTGCAGCAAAGGAGTTTGCCTCACTGTAAAAACTCAAATGTTGTCTTTACTTTCGCTCAGCGCAGCTGGGGCCGACAAAAATCAGCTGACGCATTTATTAAAACCAACCAAACTTGTCGGGTCTGCCGTCCTGCTGGGACGCGGCTTTTAGGCGCAGTGCTGCCGCGTTCTTCACCGTGTTTTGATGGAAGATTATAGTGAGGGCTTCTGACAGGCTCAAATGGACCGCACACTGAGAGGAAGCTCCAGCACCAGTTCGATCTCTCTCTTTCTCTTTCTTCTTCTTTTTTCTTTTTCTTCTTTTCTCTTTTTTTTTTTTACCGTATCTACAAACATGCGTAAGAACCTGAGCATGACCGCAGCCCTCATGCGTGGGTGTGTGTGCGCGCATGTGGAAGAGCTGCAGATTTGTAGTTAGCGCTCCTGCACGCGCCAGAATCGCCCAGCGCGCGCGCGCCGAGTTCAGATCTGCTGCGTGGAAACTTGGGAGTTCCTCAGTTGGACCTTCCTGGGCTGGAAGACCTCTTCCATTCGAGGTGAAAATGGAAGCATCTGCAGCGTTGTGGCTGCGCTTCACCATTAACCTGATTCCACTGAAGAACCATGAGATAACTCAAAGGGAATCTCTAGAAACGGACGTAAAATGTTTGATTGATACCCCAGTTTGGCACTTCATTAGATTTATATAAAACTTTGCATTACAAGCTGGTGGCATTTTGCAAGCAACAACTGTGTCGCACCACCCACTCACTGTTTGTCAGAAACTGTTACATAATGCTGCTGTTGTTGCACATCTGTAGCTGCTGCTCGCCCAGTTTATGTGCTGATGTTGATGTTTACCTGCCTTGTAAACAGACGGAGTGGAAAGGTACAGAGGAACTGTAAATATTTTCCAGCATCTGTGTGTGGCTGTGGTTTTCTTGCGCTGGAGTGAACTTAGAGAGACCGATGCTTGTCTCAGCAGAGCGCTTTGTTGGCGGTGGAGGTCATGGTGCCTGCTGATGTGCTGAGCCCAGTCCACATTCTATCAGACAATTCTTATTATCGTGAGTAAGAAGATGTGTTATAGGCCAGTCATGATAACAACGTTTTCTGGACGATAAATTGTCCCAGACGTTATTGCAATACAGTAAATGATAATATTGTTTAGAGACCATGTTCAAGTCATTTAATGGTAATGGTATACAAATGCAAGAACACCTTCTCAAAGATAAATACACTTTAAATTCTAATGATTATTAAACACTGGGACGGGAAGACATTTTTAAATATCCAAAACAAAGAAAGAAAACAACAGAAAATACAAATTAAATGAATTCTGGAGGGGCGAGTTGTGTCATCCAGTTTTTCGGTAAAAAGAGAGAAAAGAGAAAAACAATAAATCATGCAAATGGAAATAACTGAACTTGTGTTAATTAATTGATTTACTGATTATTGCGGTAGGCCTAGATGTGTAGAGACAGATTCCACACACACACACACACACACCTACCCAAATTGATGTACAAATTCTTCACATTATATTTAGTAAGAATACACAATATATTGGCTTTAACGTTGGTATCGGCCCTTTGTTTGTGTTTCAGCAGACAGGAAGTGAGGAGCCATGTTTGTTTGGTCATGTGACAGTGACGCAGGGTGTTCAACTGAAGCAGAGAAGTCTTGTTGGTGGTCGCTTTTATTCCACAGTGTTGAAAGCACAGGGGAATATGATATTGATATGTTTACTGATACCAGCATTAGTATCAGATATTGATATCAGCCCAAATTTTTCATATCAGTGCATCACTAATGTTTAGAAAATAACCACCGCTCCTCTTTCTTTACCATCGTCACCATGTCTGCTTCCATCTCACATGCTTCGGCATCTCATCCACTAAAATATATATCAGCTCAGTCAAAGTCTGTCTGCTGGATAAATGCATCGTACTGAATTACTGTCATTTTATTTTACAAATACAAATTCAACTCCGTCCCTTATGAAGGCATTTTAATGTAAATGCTTCGACCAAAGTAATCTGGAATCTGTCTTTGTTGTTTTTGTTTGTGAGGAATCAGCTCCAGTGATTTGTGCAGACATCAGCCAACCTCAGCTATTTGAGTGCTTTGCTTTTCCTCCAGAATGTTGTAATGGTCCCTTTCAGAGGAGCAGGCGTGCAGCTTTCCAGGAGTCTGCTGGGACAGAGTCTCTCTCTGTCTCTGGGAGTTTTATATTACCAAACATTTTGTTGCTCTGGCTGCGTCATGTCTGCATGGATTGAAAAGCTTTACAGAACTAAGCTTTGGATTTAACAGACGCCTCGTTTTTCTTTCGGCTGAAACTCAAGTATTCTCAGGTGGTGTAATTGTATTTAGTATATATTTCACTTGATATGGGTTTTGCAAACCATTTTAATACATCATTTTTCATTCAGTCTCCTGAATCTGTGCATTTTTTTTTAACATTCCAGTTTCAAAAACATGCAAGATTGAATTCCTCAAGGATGCAGTGGTGGCAAAGGGATAAAGTGTGCAGCCATATGCAGAGGCCTTCAGTCCTCAAGGTGGCTGTCACGGGTTCGAATCCCAGCCTGCATGTTGACCTTTGCTGCATGTCTTCCTCCTCTCTCACGACCCACTTTCCTGTCTGAAAAGCTACAAGAGCCAGAAAAAAAAATCAGAAAATACAACGCTTTGCTCAAATTTCACAGTTAATTTGTAGTTGCTCTTTAGATTTGAACAGAAAATCAAACAAGAATTAAAAAAAAAAAAAAAAAAAGTCATCATCTCCCATTGAGAAGCTGCTGGGATGAGGTTACATGTTGTGTCTCGTGACGCTTCAACAGCCGTTCAGTTGTTGGACTTCAAATATGTTCTTGAATGTGTTGACCTAGTTCAGTCTTCTTCTGCAGCTTTTTCACTTGTTCCTTGTCTAAACGATTCGTATGAGAAAAGCAGGCCAGGCAGCTTCTACATGTTTCTGTCTCTGAGAGGTAACCATTGGCTTGCAGAATTGGCTTAATAGGCCGTCTCTGAGTGGACGACCTACAAGCTGTTTCACTCTGAGATGCTAAGAGCTTCAGTCTCCCACTCACAGTCACCACACCGCTAAGATGTTCTCGTTCTCTCTGCCTCCTGATGTGGCACGTTCTAAAGTCACGTGGAGAACAAAGCTCAGATAAAAGCACAATAAAACTGGATTTCTCAACGGTTGGCTGCTATGAACAATGCAGGTGTGTATTTCTTTCCTCGGCGAACTTTAAATTACGTGTTTTTCTTCACTTTCCTGCAGCAGTAGAATCTTATGCCATAACCCAGCTTTCTTTATTGTCAGTGTACTATTGTTAGAAAAATAAAATGTACAAATGGATGGTATGTTGTCACAAGTCATATTTCCGTGCAAAAGCTGAGAAAAGTTTTAAAATGTCACAAAAACGCAAGACAAAACAGAAATTTTTGTTGGCTATTTGCTGATCTTTTGATCAGCAAATAGCGTGTATGTCTGACTGCACTCAGCATTAGTCACATGTTCATCTTCTGGTTTGGAGCAAACCAACCAGGCAACTCAAAACATCATTTTGCCAGCCGTTGACTTCACGCATGGCTGCAATACACAGGAAGCAGAAGCTGCTAAGTAGCATGGAGCACTTACCTCAGAAAAATTGAGGAACGTTTTCAGTAAAGTGTTGCTATTGGACAAATTGTAATTGTTTTTAAAACCTTACAGTGAAGCAAAACATAAGCCAAGAGAAGCAGCTCGGCCGTCCAGCGCCGTTGTTTACGGCCGTCGCTATATGCATCAGATTGACAGGCGTAATAGAAATACATAAATACTGAGGTTCCAATGCTAATGTGCTAATACTGAGATGCTAGTGAGTTTGTGGTGAAGATGGCACACAGTTTACGTTGAGCAGGAATGGTTTTATGAGCTGGCTTTTCCTGTGTGAACATTTGTTGGATCCAGTCGTTCAAAGGAGGGAAAACTGGAATAAGTTGGTCAAAAAACAGGCTCAGCATTTGCTCAATCTTTAGTTCAACTGTTTCGAGACAGACATGGGAATACTTGTTCGTATACCAAAAGGTATTCCTAAGGTGTACTACAGTGTTTATGCCGAGCTGGACTGGTGGTGTAGAACTACTATAAATATGCCTGCAATCAAAGAGTTAAATCTGATGACTGGTTACTGAGTTAGCGAACCAACTGTCTTGTACAGCATGTGTTGCACTGTAAATATTTGGGCCTTCACCGGTGTAAATGTGGGAATTTGCGTCTCTTTCGATCAGCAAATAGCGTGTATGTCTGACTGCACTCAGTCATGTGTAGGAAGGAGGAAGAGAAAGTTTCTCACAGATGCCTCTGCTCTCTGTTTCTTTTCTGAGATGGGTCTCGCATTCATGTGCAGGGGCGTACAGGATGTGAAGCAGTTTCAAACCTAAAAGTAGAGTACAAAGTGCCTCAGTGTTTTAGGTGGTGGAGGTCATTATTCCGCATCCATGGGTGGCAATAAAAACATTATTTGGAAGAACAAAAGTGAACATTGCTTTGATGTAACTTGAAGTAGAATTGAGATGCGATGTTTTTGCCAGTCCAGAAAGCAGCTTTCTGTTTGTGGGGTGTTGACAGAATGAGGCTGAAATCCAGAGGGATGCCTGGTAGCTTTTGTCTTCTGATTCAGTTTTACTGCTGGAAATGAAATGTTTGGATAGAAGCGTGCTTTTTTGAAACTGGTACACCAACCAGTTGGACCAGAAAGACGTAGCATGGAGAGTCAACTTTGAACAGTTTAGCAGAGTGTTGCAATGCAGCAGCTGTCTGAGCACCAGCCTCCCACAAGACATGGAGTAACACTGAGGCTTTCTCTTGTTTTAAGACTCAAAGTTCAGGGGCCTCATGCATAAAAGAGTGCGCAGTTTTCACACTAAAAGTTTAGAAAAGTGTGGCGCACCAAAAAATTGGATGCATAAAACCGTGCGCACTCACGTGGCCGCGTACCTTTCCTTTATAAATCCTAATTTGCAGGAAATAGAGCGAAGCTGCTGGTCCTTCCTGCTGCCATCCATAAATACGTGTAAATTAGTATAAATACCCAGAAGTCTGCCATAACGGGAAGCAATAACAATGGCAACGTTCTTGTTCAAAGCAGTATAAGTATTTATAATAATAACTATTATACATTTTATTTAAAAAGTGAGTTGAGGACACATAATGTCACCTCACAAAACTAAAATACATTTGAAAGGGAAAAAAAATCCAAATTAAAAAATAAATAAATAAAGAGATGATGCAAATGCCTGTTTGAACAGCAGAGTGTTGAGCTGGGATTTAAAGACAGCGTGTCAGAGTCCTTTGAGTGGTTAATGTGGACGTTTATTCTAAATAGAGAAATCATGCATAAGTTGAACATTTGCAGAATAGAGCTGCTTTCTGTCCATAAAGAGGCATTCACAAAGCGGGCATGGCTCGACTGAAGGATGACTGCAGCTGGACCGGTACCGGTACCGCTCGGCTCTTTGTTTAAGTTCTGCTCAGAGCTCCAGGATGATAAGTCTGGATTAATCTAAACAATAATAAACCATCATCAACATTTCCCAGCAGATCAATATAATCTCTGAATACACGCTCCCTCTGGATCCTTCCATTGGTGACGTCCTCCATCAGAGCCAAAGCTCCACAATTACTGGGCTCACCTTTGTGCAGCTACTTATATACGTGTGATTGTATACACACCTTGATCACCATCAAGCCTGACCTGTTTGGAGTTAATCTGCTGATCCAACCTTCTTTTACTTTTCAGTGAGAATGAAATGACCCCATAGCTGCATTTCATGCGCTTCAGCGCATGGACCAATTCATAAAGATGAGTTACATCTTTATGAATGAAGGCCTACATGTTGACTCTGTGATTGGCTCATGGTGCGCTTTTTGAGCTTCTCCTTTTTCTAGTTGCTAGGAATTTCCACTGATTCCTCAAAATGTTGCAACAGAACGATTTATAAATCATTTCTACTGGTTTATGAGCATGTAGGGAACTTACGCCATCCTGGCAACACTGCAACATGTAAATTAGTGAAAAGAGTTTATAATGGGTTTCAGAGAAAATGCTGTGTCCTGGGTTGGAAATGTGAGCTTTTCTAATAGACATTTCTATGAAATAAATCCTTTTTGACCTTCTTGATGACATAAATGTGGAAGTTGGTTCTTTTCAATAGCAGTTTGAGATGCACCGACCAGGCCAGCTGGGAAACTGATCTGAGTTCAGTTCTGAGGCTACATGAGCTACAACCTTCAGATGTTTTCCACAAAACTTGTGGAAAACATCTGAGCGGGTTGAAGTCAGGTTCCTCCACAAACTACTCACTCATTCATTTCCTTCTGGATTTAGCTTTGTGTCAGGCCCACAGTCCTGTTGGGACTCCAGACTCTTTCCACTCAGTCAGAACCTTAAAATATCTTGGACTGTTGCAGCATTACGAGTTTACTTTACTGGAATGAAGGAGTCACTGTTGACTCCTGAAAAACAGCACAGCTCCTGAAAAACCCCATAATCTACAACGCAACAAACTCAGCAATTACAACAACGCAGTGAGGGAGGCACTTCAGAGAACACATCTCCACTCTGGTGGAGTTAGCGTGGAGTTATCGGCCCCGTTATCTAGGGGAGGAGCAGTGATTTCCACACATGCATGATGACGTGAGACTCAGATGATGCTTGTCTGGATGCCTTGGTGCTGAATTTTCTGTGAACACTGACGTGATTAGAAACCTGAGTTTGGTGGATGGGGGAACAAGAACGTCTAGACTAAGATGGTCTAATCGCTTCAACTTATGATTAAACCGAGTTGGGTTTACAAAAACTGTCTGTAAATTATGTATAATGGCGGAAAGCTTTGAGCTTAATCAGTTCAAATTTAATTGGAAAACAAGAACCATGAAATATTTAGGTGTTAATATTACTAAAAAATGTAAACAAAATATACAAAGCAAATTACGGTGCTATGACTAATAAAGTTAAAAATAACCTGGACCTGAATGCTCGATTTATACAACCAAATAGAAACCATAAAAATGATCATTTTACCACATTGTTGTTCCTTTTTCAATCTTTACCAATAGAGATTCCTACCAAGCAGTTTAACGAGCGGAACCGGATCATCTCCAGGTTTATATGGCAGAACAAGAAACTAAGGGTACGCTATAAAACATTAAAATTACCAAGAGATAAAGGAGGAATGTCACTCCCATGTTTGGGAAATTATTACAGAGCAACACAACTGCAATTTGCGGTTTACTGGTGTGAAGAGGGATATGAGGCAAAATGGAAAGAACTAGAATGAAGTCAAATTGACATCCCTCTTCCAGCTCTGCTGGTGATAAACACCTCAAGACTATAAATGCAGATGAATTGTGTGCTTCCACAAAAGTCCCTCTCAACATCTGAGAGTTTTGAAACCCACTTTTAGAGAGGAAAGTTAGGTTATTATTGAGCACGATAGGGATTTTGTACCAATACAATTTGACTCAAAATTCAATCAACTAACCAGAAAAGGCCTCATACAGTGTGAGTTCATCTGGAACCGACTTGGAAAGTTTCCAACAACTGCAGGAAAAATTTGACCTTGACAAACGAGACTTTTTCAGATACTTGCAGCTCAGACACCACTTTAATAAGAACTTTAAAATATTGGAGAAAAAAAATGATCAGGACCTCGATATCTTTATCGATGCTTATAAAGGTAAATCTTATAAGAAGAGGCTGTCCAGACTATATGTGTGTTTAGAAAATAATAAAAAAAAACATGTACATTTTATAAGGAAGACGAGGCGCAAATTCAAACTGGAAGACTCTTTTTAGCCCCACCTGCTTCATCCAACCGGTGCTTCCTGCTCATCACCGACGACCAATCAACGCTGGTCCAAGACACGTCACGTCCAATCACCGTCCAAGTCCCAGTTGATAAGGACCTCCAGCCATGGCGTCTTCCGCTTTCCAGCAGAGCTCAACCCACCTCCACCCCTTCACCTCCACTCGCTCAGCCATTCGGCCACATTCTTCTCCAACCTCCACCACCAGTGCTGGGCCCCTGGAGGATGATGTTCCTCCCGGCTTCAGGAATGCTCATACGAGCTTATCGCAATAAGCGATAATCGATGTCCTCAGCCGGGGCCCGAGCGCCAAAGACTTTAATTTTGTATGTCAATAAACTCTTCCAATTGTTTTCCCCTCTGTGTGTCTGAGTCTCTCCAGATTGAATTAAAAATACATGGGAAAGGGCGGCAAAAACAACGCTGACGGAGGATGAGTGACTGAACAAATGCCAAATGAACTCCACCACCACTAGCTCAGGACACTGGAGGGAATTTTCATGGAAGAATATTGTTAGGATTCTATAACCCCCAAAAGAACATTTTCTCAGACCGGCAGAGCTGAATCTGGGCATTGTTGGAGACGATGTAACAATGTGATGGCTGACCACTTCCATGTTTTCTGGGGCTGCCCATTGATTTATTCCTATTGGCTAAATGTAGCCAAAGAGATAAGAGGAATTCTTGGTTTTGAAATTGAGCACAATTTTAAAGTTATATATCTCAAGTGAACTCAACACTCAGGATAAGTACCTTCTGAAAATACTACTGATAGCAGGAAAGAAATCAATAACAATGAAATGGCTTAGTGGGAGCCCTCCCACGTTATGTGACTGGTCAGCCACGGTAGAAGAAATGCATGAAATGGAAACGCTTACCTTCTCCATAAGACTCCAGAAAACCCAAAATATTGGTTGAAATGGTTAATATATAGGAACTCGAAAGTAAGTGGAATATCAGTCATTTATTTTTCGGGGTGGTAATTGGGGTTTGGTGCTGTGTGGTTTGGCAGGACTTGGTCATTCTGGATAGAAACTCCCACCTGTTTGTCTCTTCATGGAACCTGTTCACCAAAAAGCTGTTCGTTTCAGTTTTTTATTTTCATTTTTTTGCAATGTATTGCTGTCCCCCTCCCTTTGTGACCTCTGTTCTGAGTGCTCTTCACTGTCCGTGTTGTGATTTCTTTCTTATTTTCTATTTATTATTATTATTTGCTCTCCTTTTTCTTGTTGGCGTTGTGTTTTGTCATGTATAAACATCTCATTAATAATAAAGTATTTATAAAAAAAAAAAAAAAAAAAAAGAAAAGAAAGCTTTGAGCTTCATATTGATTCAGTAGAAATCAATTTGTAATTTTTCAGTTCTGATAAAGCTAAACATGAAGAACGAGTATTAAAGACGACGTGTTCGTGTGCCTGTAATGCTCTGGTGATGGAGCGACAGTCATTTTCATCAGATGTGTCTGTAAAGTGTAAGACTCATTCCCAACAATGGCAGAGAAAATGAGTCCGTCTTTCTAAAATAACATGTTCAGCTGTTATTTAGATCTAAAGCTCTCTCTCTCCATCACACAACAGCACAGCCTCTGTGAAAATGCAGCACTGATAGGTTATCTACAAGGGAGATGAAGAGCAGTTTTATTTATAAAAAAAATAAATTCATCTTTATTGGGTTGAAATAAGGTTAAATCTAGTTATTGTCAAGAAATACCTGACATGATGAACCAAAAACTTTTCCAGCTCCCTTTTTGTCCTCTGGGCTGCAGTTCTCCTTCTGACCGGAAGGATTAGTTCAGCTTTACCGGCAGTCATTCATATTCCAAATTTCACCCTGTTGGAGTTAAACAATTCAAAGCCAGTGCAACATCAAAAATACTCATGTATCTAGATTTCAACCAAAAACTGCACAAAAAACTTATCTACGGCATTTCATGTGTATTCATGCATCACTTCCTGCCCATTCGTCTGCTGACCGGCGGCGTGCAGCGAAAAATTTGCAGCAACGACAATGCAGCAGATAGTGACTCAGTCTCCAAATGTTCCAAACATTCTGCTGCGCCATTATTGAGCCTTAATGAGAGCTGGAACGGCGGCGCAGTTGCTGTGAATTTGAAATGTGGAGCAGATTCCTGCTTCTCTGGAGCTTGTTGCCACACTTCGATGAGTCATCCTCGGTCTTGGCTCAGAGATGAAAAACTGAAAACAAAATAACCAGACTGTCAGCGTAGAGTGGAAAAGTAACCAAATTAGTGTCCGCGTGTGCATGTGTGTGTGAGTGATATAGAGAGAGAAGAGAGAGAGAACCTAGCTGCACGTTGGCATGAATATCCAACTGATAAAATGCTTAATATTTTGTGGTTAGGACTTTACGACTTTTCTGGATATAGTTTGTACTCCATAACACAGAGAGCTTAACATCTTAATGATTTATTTTGACGCGTCAAAACAAGTGAGAGTCAAGTTACCTTTAGGACTTTCAACTTGAGTTGCCAGTGGAAAAATAGTGTTCCATAAGGGACGTGGCTAACCTGACACACCTGTTGGCTTGTCAGGCTGGACCTTCTGGGAAATCCGAGTCTGTTTGCAAAAGTTTTAGCGTGTGCACTGAAAATATCGGAAAGGTTACAGAGGAAGTCAGCCATCTTTCTTGTGCACATTCTTCCTCATTTAGTTGTTCATTCCTTCAGTTTTTTAAAGTCCCAGCGTAACCAACCTCCGGCAGCCACTGAATAAATTGTGGTAACACCAACTTTAATTACAGCACTCCGCATAGCGATCGTTAAAACTAATGCAGTGATCGTTCCTTCGCTGTAGCCGAAGGGGAAGAGTCTAGTTTGGCCGGGCTGTAGGTTCAAGAAAGCAGTCAGCATTTCACTTGGGAAGGAAACAGTTACCAGAACAAGGATCTTTTATGCAAATAAGTATAGGTTTGTACGTAAACAGCATCCAAATGCAAAGGAAACGGCATTTTAAATATCATTTGCATGAACCACTTTGAAATTTGAGAAATAGGATGTAAAATACCGGTCGAGCTTGTCTTTAATTTCGCCAGTTTGTAATTTGCTTTGAAGCTATACGTTCAACTATTTTGGGGGGCCTTGAAAATTTGAAATGTTTGAAAAATTTGAAATCTCTATTAGCAGCAAAAACTTGGATCGACAGCTGAAGCTGCGGCCAGGCAGCTGCAGAGGGTTCTGATGACTAATCCATTCTTATTATCGAGGAACATCCAACTTTGTGAGGCCAGAAAAACCTGCGATTGTTTCCAAAAACCGTAGCGCCTCCTGCACTTCGCAGAGTAAGAATAAAATGTCTGGTGAATTCTACGCTTTATGTCCCCGGTAAGATAATAAAGTAATCAAATGCAAAACATTTGGCACCTGTTCGAAGAACCGTATTGGATATGAAAGCAGCTATTACTATTAGAATGCATTTGGGGAAAAACTACTGTTACACTGCCATACTAGTTTCTTTTAGTGCTGATCTTCCAGTGTTTTTTCAAACAAAAACAATAATTATGACTTTGCTATTTGCTGCAGAAAAAGCACAAACCAAACAAAAAAGTTAAGAGGAGACACCTTGAGAATTTACTGTATTTATCCTTCAACATTTGATTGTGAAACTCCCTCACTGCCAGTTTCATGGCCAGTAAAACAGACTGGGCCATTCATTTCGCCCATTAAATGCAGGCCACTAAGTAGAGGACTCCTCTGCCAAAAGCAGATCCAGTGTTTCTTTCCAGCAGCAGTGGGTGTGGTCCTCCAAAACGTCCAGTTACATGAAATAATCCAGTGAGTAAAAAGGAAATCGAAGGAGAAACTGTCTGAGTGACTTTTAAAAAACTTTTTTTTCACTTAATCCTTGATGTCTCTGAGGGTTCATTTCTCTTCAGTGTTTAGAGGTTTTGGATTCCACAAAAAAAAAAAAAAAAAAAAAAATCCTGAATCAATTATTAATTGTATTGTCAGTTACATTTGTGTAAGTAAAGATGGGGTTGGGGTTGTTTGTAACTCAGACAACCTCTTGGAGGAAAAGCCCAACTTCCTGTTTGGCATTCCTTCCTGGTGAGAGTAACCCAGTTCTCATTGTTCTACCTTGCCCAGATTTCTCCAATTACTGCTGCGTAATGACAGAAAATCATCTGCTTGAGTTTAAGGTTAATGTTCAGGCTCTGTTAGGTCTTGTTCTTTTTCAAAGCGGACAACTCTTCACTGGACCGGTGATTGTTTTTGTTTCATTTTAGATTAATCTTCCTGTTTTTAATTAGCTGTTTTTTGCTGGATTTATGCCTATGTCCAATCAGCTGTAAACATGTTGTATGCTTTTTGGGGGATTCTGTTCAATTTTTCAGTTTTCTTCTCAAATATGACACTTAACATGAAGTGAAAACAGGCACCTGTAGAGGACACCTCTCTTACAAAATACTACCAGAATAATAATAATAATAATAAAAATTATTCATTCACAATTTGAAACTCAGACCTAATCTCTTATTAAATCAATATATTTCATTGAATTATAAAATACATAAATCAAAGGATTCTGCCTGTAGCCATTAAATTTGGAGAACATGAAGAATGTAAATATTTCTGTTAATCACAGGATTCCAGTTACTGGACGCAAACTGTACTGATGTAAAACATAACTTAGGCTTAATGAAGTGAAGTTGTTTGTGGATTCTTTACGCAGAGAGAGAAACAGAATGATGATACATCCCGTTATGGAGGTGCTCCTTTTTTATTTATTGTTTTGCCTTGATTTTTTTTTCTTTTTCTGTTTCGCTCACCTTTCTTACTGTGTAGAAACATTTCTGCAGCATGAATACCAACATGAATAAGTGAAGTTAGCTTGCAGTAAAGGGGCCCTGGCTGGTAATGAGAAGTACAAAAAGTCTAACTGGTTCCAGCCGAGACGTAAAGTGAAATAGATCCCAGTCTTTGTTACAGAAACGATTCCCAACCTGCACTTTGTTCATAAAGCTGTCCCGGTTTGGACAGATGCTCCACAGCATCACATTACATGCACACACACACACACTGACACACACTTCCATGACTTTACTCCGCTCAGGCCAAGTTTCCTCTCCTGCAGGATTAGGAGACGTAACCAGCTGAGGATGATTAGTTCATATGAATTCTTCTCGTTCGTGTCGATCTGTTGCTGTCTGAGAGTCGAAGCAGAGTTGAGGTTTTGTCAGGCGTTTATTTGTAAATGGTAGTGGATCACTAATGCTGCACGTTGACATGTGGGTGTTCTTCTGTTTTTTCCTGAAAACAGTGGGGCACAGAGTCTCATGTGGTTTTGCTTTTCTCAAATTTTTCCGTTCACATTTCATCATCTGCCTCATAAAGTGAGACTGGAATGTTTTGTTTATCATCCAGACAGTTTTGTGAAGAGACTGCAGCCTCACCAATAAAGCTCTGATACATTTTCTGTTTTGCCTTATAAAACGTATTCACTTCCTTTGGTGTTTTCTCAGTTTTATTTCTTGGACAGATGATCAAGAACATTTGACTTTGAAAAATTATTTCTTCAAAATACAGACACTTTTTTTTTTTTTTTTTTACACAAAATAGTAATTGCATAAATATTCACCCACTTCATGTCAGTAGCTATTTAGTAGCTACTCCTTTGGCTGCCGTCCCAGCACAGAGTCTGTGTGGATCTCTGAGTCAGGCTGACATCTGGATGCTTCCAGAGTCTGCTGCTGAGAAGCATCCCCACTGCATGATGCTGCCACCGCCATCGTTCCCAGTGGGGACGGTGTGTTTGGTGTCCACTTCACTTGGCGTCTTGACTGAAGGACAAAAAACTGACTAGAGTCAGTCTCTATCTGGACTCTAGTCCAGTCCTGATGGCTTCTGTCCCAAAAGGCTTTAACTGGTTAAAAACTGGGCAACACTTGCTGTCTGCAGTCTCTTCGTCTCAAATGCTGAAGCTTGTAGTTCGTTCAGCGTTGTCTCACTAGTCTGTGAAGAAAGCCTGATCTGGGAAGATTATTTCCATTTATTGATGATAAATCTAACTGAACTCCAGGAAAAGTTCAGGGCTTTAAGGATTTTTTTGTATCCATCCCCTGACTTATACTTTTCAACAGCTGTTTTTCTGATTGCGTGACGTGTTCTGTTGTCTTCATGATGTCAGGAATATTGATGAACCAGTGGATGCACCTTCCATACAGGTGTCTTTATTCTGCCATTACTTAAGGTGATCTACCTGCACTAAATAATCTGTTGAATTAGATCATGTTGGGGGTGAAAATGTATTAATAAACTTGCATTAATAAACACTGCAGATTTAGCACTTCTGTTTTACTCACAAGGCCCTGGAACATAAAGACTTGCACCTCAGGTTGCTTTGTCGTGTTTTTGTACTTTCCACTTCTGACAAATTGCCCACATTTAAATGAGGTAATCTGAATGTATTTAGATGAAAACCGGACACGAATATTGCCAGTAATGTAAATTACTATCAGAGCAAAACAGACCCAATTCACATAAACACAGAGGAAGAAAACCTAACTTCTGAAAACTCAACAAGGATATTTGAGGCTCAATGAAAGAAACTAAAAGAAAGAAGGCAGGATGTTTTTCTTTCTCTAAAAACGCTAACGTTGTTAAATCTTCAGACCGAGAGCCGCTCTCTTCTTCTTCTCTACAATTCCTTCAGAACTGCAAAACCTAACTTTAGCAAAAACTAACAATCATGATCTACAACCAGGAATTATACGGTGCCAATGATTGCAGTCTGCAGGTTCGTTTCTAAATTGATTTAGGTTCACTAAAGCAGCTGCTCTTTCCATATAGTACCTCTGCACCTCTTTGGTCCACAATCACAGGTTCTAAGGAAGTTTTGCCTTTAACACCAAACTCTTTTTAGTACAATGATAAGGTTCAAAGTCTACACCACTGAGGATTTTCTTTGTTTTATGGCTTTGTGAGTGCCTGTGGCTTTTGGTTACACTGTATAAAGGGCATGGATGGAAGAACAGAGAGGGCGTGCTGTGAACTCAGCCAGTGGCTTCTGGTTTTCAACACACCCGTGTGTATGCAACTGAGCAAAACTAACTTTTCAATTTTAAAGGCTCTACTGTTTAGTAGTGTTTAGTAGTGCTGGCTGAAAACATGTTTCATAGTTGTAACTACTTGTACAAGTCGCTACAAGTAGTCAGACTTTGATTATTATTATTTATAGGTTATAAGCTTGATTTATTAGAAATGGTCCAACTTTGGCTGATTGGTTGGTGCACATTTTTTAAACATTTTTAGATTGAATGTTTCACACGTTTGAAGGCTTTAACAATATTTAGGGACAATAACAGTTTTGAAATGAAAAATGTTAATACAAAACATTGTTGTATATGTTTCACTTTCAGTTTAATTTCTGTACAAGTCGAACCAAAACTATAGATTTTTTTTTTTTTCTCCAAAGCAGCCTTGGACGCACCCATTCATTAAACCCGGCTAAATATAGCAAACGCTCTCGAAGAAAGTTCCCCATTTCCTCTTCTTGTATCTGAGAACAGATTCAACTTTCCCTATTCCAAGGAAATTGAAACCAATTTACCAGGTGGTCCTGTGGGACCTTCCTACAAACATTTTACCTTTGTCATTTTATTGAAATTAGTAAAGTTTATTGTTAACCAAGGTGGCGCAAAAATATGCACTCAAATTTTTTCAAAATTACGTGAGTTTTTGGGATCCATAAGTACTTTCAGCATAACTATTTTGGTTTCACATGGCAACCGTTTGGTCACCGCTAGCTTATGTCCCGGTACATCCAAAAAAAAAACTCCATTTTGATCATTACAGCTTACAGATGAGGAAAAGCCAGAACTCGCTGTCTCAGAAAATTAGCATCTTACAAAACATAAAGAATAAAAGACAGAAATTTCAGGTTTCGGTTTATTTCCATGCTCTCAATACTTGGTTGGGTTTCCTTTTGCGTGAATCACTGCTTCGGTGCAGCATGGCACGGAGGAGACCAGCCTGTAGTTCTGCTCAGGTGCAGATTGTGTGACACCATGTTCAAATTTCAGAGACACTGAACTTTGGGTTTTAGTTATTTATAAGCCACATAATCATCAAAATGACAAGAAATGAAGGAATCAGATTGAATTATATGTTCCGATGTCATCCAAATTATAATGCCATGTATCTTAATGATATATGCCAGTTGGTAAATGGACTGAAATTATAAATCCTATTTCCGTTCATACTGTCAGCTCAGAGCTGATTACACTAATGCCACATTCACCCAGTCACACTCACAAACATGCACACCTTCGTAAACTGATTCATAACGTGCGGTTGAGTGCCTTGCCCGAGGGCACAACAACATGTGACAGGAGGAAGCCAAAGGTTCATGACTATTCCACTGCATCACAATCACAGTAGAATTGGGCAGAATGTATCTATCAGAGGATCCCAGCCAGTCGTTGACTCTGTCGCAATCCCTTATCCTGAACAAGCATGTGGTAACAGTGGAGAGGAACCACTACCTTCAAACTGGAAGAAACCTCCAGCAGAGTTAGGCTCAGTGTGAGAAATTTATCATAGCTTCCTTTGGGTATCTTTAACTCTTATTTTTTTATTGAATTTCTGAAAGATGTATACAGAATTTGCTCATTGCGGCTCATCTCCATGAGAGCAAACAGACTGCTGGAATGTTGGATTCTCAGGTTGTTCGTTGCCAATAGTTTTCTTGTTGCTGACAGATGCTGGCTGTTTGCCGGCGCCGCGTCATATTGTGTTGTCAACTGAGCATAAAAGAGCAGCGAGCCTCATGCAAGTGTTGACATGTCGTAACTGAGTCACTGAGGACATTTTCTGTTCAGCTGAATTACTGGAGGTGATTTCATCATCACTGCTCTTACGAAATGCCTCTGGTTCTTGGAAGTGAAAAGAAGATAGCTTCTGCGTCTATTTTGAGTTCCTCTGAGCTGAGGAAAGTCAACGATAAGTACAGAGTGAAGAACATGTGTAACTCAAACAGCTGTGGTACCAATATCTGATAAATACCTGAAAAATAAGTTCCACATTTAACAAGCAAACAAAGAAATAGGTTCTTGGGTGTACATACATAAAAAAACCTGTCAAGGTTTTTCTTCCCCGGTTTGATTTCCAGACTCAAACCATTTGCTGCATATCTGCCTTTTGCTTAACCAACTGTTGTTGATTTGAGGCCACCGGAGCCACAGAAAGCTTTGGGAGGAAAAACAGATATTCTTTGCAACAGGGTATAATAAAGAAGTCTATAAAGTCTTCCCACATCTCAAAAGCTATCTAAACTTGTGTTGTGTGAGGACTTCTTTCTCTCGAATTGACTTTATGTCTAGGAACCAGGGTGCACGATTTATCGGCCAGACGATGTGTTGGTATCGATTTCTTTAATTTTGATATTTACACGTAAAGCTGATCTTATTCCCCAATCTTATTTATCTCAGATAAGGTCTAAAAATCAACCATTTTCTCTTCTGCTCTTTTGACTGATAGGCCTGCCCATCATGCCCATCATGCCCATCATGCCCGCTAATGCCCGCCCATCATGAAACTCAGTGGCTTTCTTGCTATATTTAGCAATATTTCACACAAAAAAATGGTATCGGCCAAAATCTGAATCTGCTTTATCACAAAAATTACAACCGGTGCACCCCTACTAGAAACTTGTTTGTTCTTTTATTCCATAAGTCATATCAATGGAATAATTCTATAAAAAAATTTTTTTTAATTTTTCACTCGGTTTTACGTGTGTGCATTTGAAATGCTCTTTATTATGGTGGTAAAAAGCCTCGAAGAGAACATGTGCATATATTAGTTTGTTGCTTGAGGTTTATCCTGCAGTGAAAGTCGTCTCGTCTTGGTTCCTGCACAGCTCATCAATCAGCGGATCATGATTTAAAATGTACTAAGGTGCTTTCATTCAGTGTCAGCAATATTGTCTATATTAAGCAGTTGGTGGCAGAGGATTTTATGCATTTTGAAAAAAAAAAAAATTAGAACTATAGTTGAGGCTCAATGAGCGTCTTCGAACAGATATCTTCTCGGTCGAGGCATTACTTTTCACAAAGAAGTTTTTGCGGCCTACTTGCAGATGACGTGTCAGCAGATGGCAGCACTGATTTCCCCGACCGCAGTTCCTCCATGGAGGTGCGTCTGCAGGCGCAGGAGGATGAGATCACGCTGCTGAAGTCGTCGCTGGCTGACGCTCTGCGGAGGATCCGGATCCACGATCAGCTGCTCCCATTACTGAAGCAGCAGCTGATTGCAGGTCAGTGTTTTGGTGAGGTCAGATCAGACGTGCTGTTCGTGTTCTGGTAATTGTGCATGCAGAAAGAGTGAATGCCCTCACAAATACGGGCCATTCCTTCTGATTCCCTCAGTGAACCCCAGTGCTGCCCGGGTACTGAACCAGGTGTGTTACTCAGACGGCTTCACCAGCGGCAGAAAACTCTCATCAAGTTCAGCCAACGATGGAATTTACCACGCTGCCACAGCCGCCAGGTGATTCCCTCTCAGAGCCAGGCTGCGGCTCACAGCCACACCGCTTACCTTAGCACGACTGCTGATCGCCTTTCATTTCTGCCGACTACAAATTTTAGATGTTAGTAAAACGTGACAGGTCAGGTGGTTTGTAGTCCTGATGCTCGTGGCAGCATTTCAGAAAACCTCCCTGTTATCCATCTACTTCAATCAAAGCTTTTGTTAGTCAGTTTTGTTGGATTACTGATGTCTGCTTTGTCATTACAAGCTTTTTCTTGCAGGGACGCCTTGGACAGTTTGCCTCTGTTTCAAAGAGCAAACGCACACACACATACACACACTCCTATGGATCTCCGCATATTCGGTTGTACCTTAGTCCATGGTGGACCCCAGAGTCTCCACGGACCACAGAATTCACACATTACGCCTGAGTACGTGGGAGCATTAAGAGTGGCTGAGTCAGCGTTCCTGAACACATTGCAGCGGAGGATCTGGGGTCACCTGAACAAGAGATCTAGACTTACCATGTCTAGATTCTGCATGCTGAAGGACTCCTACTAAAACAGATGAAATTCTAAAACTTCTTTTGAAAAGTGCTTTAATACAAAGATATAAGGCTAAATTTGCAAGTTTTGCAGGTTTGCAACAGAAAAGTGACATACAAGTCCAGGTTGATAGGATTTCCTGAGGCATTAACACGAATGGTCATAACAGGAATGTTGTATTGTTTCTAACACGTCATAGGCTTGTTCTAAGTGATGTTTGTCTGTCGAACGATGGTCGTGCTGATATGTTTGTCTTGCTGTATGACTGGCCTGTGTGGTTCCCAACCTCTGCACCTTCTCCAGCCAACAGTCAGAGAGCATTGTGAGCAATGCTAATGGCCACATAGGAAGCAGAGTATCGACAGAGCAGCAAGGCAGACTGCCATCGCTGGATAAGGCAACTCAGACTGAGCCCACCATGCCCGCACTATCGAGATGCTTTCAGAGCCTCCATCTTGAAGACGGCCTTCCTCCAAGGGAGCTCGTGCTCGACGGGACACGAGGCAAACTCCACCGTGTCCCTGGCATGGAGGACGAGGAAGAGGAGGACCAAGTGGATGAAGAAGTCGGAGGGGACCGAGAAAAAGAAACGAGTTGGGCTTCGTCGGTGGAGGAGCCTATTCAGCCAACAACAGTGAGATCCCTTCAGAGGGAAGAATGCCTGGATCGAAGCTGCTCTCCGGACGAACCGGGTTCTGCCCCGGCCTCCCTGGGCTCAGACCAAAACCTCAGCCTGCGATCTGGACCCCTGTCCCCCATCCAGGAAGGAGAGAGGACGCTGTGCGTGAGCCAGCCTCACCGCTGCTTTCTGCATAACCAAGTTAATCTTGCATGGCTTTTTAAGACTCAATCAACTTCAACATTGTCTTAGTTGGATTCTGCAAACCCCAGTTGTGCTGCCACAGGTCAAACCTTTAGCTATCAGAATCAGAAAACACCAAGTTACTGGGGGGTGGTGAGGGTCTGTTTTCTAAAATAATCCCAATGGAGTTTTTCCCATGTATTTGATTAGGTTGTTGGGAAAACATGGAGCTGGAATGGAGCATTGGATGACATGTCCATAATTAGTTCAACTCCACTGCAGCAAGTGGAAGATGTTATGTGAGGTCAGGTCAGCATGAAACCACAGAAAGGTGTAATGTGAGACTAGCAATACACACATGCTCAGACTGAACAGGTGAGGCTGTGTGTAAAACCTCAATAGCTGTAACTTTTCAAACAGCATTTGTCCAGACAGGCAGCACTACAGGAACTGTTCATGAAAAAAAACTGCCATATAAAGGATTAGGTAAAGACAATAACAAAGAGCTGCTATTCAACTGGGTTTTGCAGAAGTAATCTAATCACTGAATCACTCACTGCTGTCCTCAAATTCTGGGATGAATACTTGGGTTCTTTTTTTTCCTCGACTCTTTTGAACAACCGCCTTTCCAATGGTTTGTAAACAACATAGTGGTGAAGCACAGCTGCTTTTGTTTACTGGGACCAGTTCTTGTGCATGCACGACTTTCCTTTTTGTCCCCCAATGCTTTTTGTGGCTTGGAAGAGGGTTTCCTATGTAATGGGTTTCATACATTCAGGCTCTCTCTTGTGGCCCTTGATCTAACTCTGATCAATGCCTTGAATGCCGAGTGGTTTCCAACTTGAACTCAGCCTTTTCATCTTCCCACTAAAATAAGTTCACCATGTACAACATTTGCAGTGCACAACAAAACTACGCTGAGCTCGATCTGTTCAAGCTTCACCTTTTTGAATTAAATGTCACAATCTTTCAGTTAATGGTCTGAATTTATATCACACGTTCCTCATCATATCGACCAACCAAAGTGCTTTCAAACAGTCACATTAAAGCAATCACACTCCAGTAGGCAGACCCGTAGACCATCTGGGGTCAAGCGCCTTGCTCAGGGGCACTTCAACATGAGTCAGGAGGACGCTGAAATCGAATCCACATTTTTCAAAATGCTTTTTTGAAACACTTTATACAACTTTGTTAGAACTTAATTACAGAGTGTAGCATTAGGAACATTTAATCAATCAACATACATGTAGATTAATTTCAAAACAATACAAGAAATTAATACGAAACTGTTATGAAGGGAGACAAACATGAGCAATAATGTCAAACCTGCCTGTGCAGTCTGTCCTGAGCCTCCTAGTGTCCCCAAACATCTCAGACACAGTTCATGCTATTTACTCTGAGATTTCTCTGCACTCTTATAGAAATCTTGACATTGCATAAAATATGAATATAAAAAGTGATTGTACATGTAATGAAAACATGTTCTTTCCTGTCCTTAAGGTGTTGCCTCCATGAAACCAGAACTTATTGCACAGAGGTTTTGTGTAGTGTGTCTGATATTTTGCAGAGAATGGTTTAAATAATTTCTGTCTAACTTGAGTTAAGGTTAAGGCAGAACCACAATCCTGTACAGTTATTTTAGATTTTTTTTAAACATATGGTTTATTGTGAGATGACTAAAGGTTTCCTTAAGTATTTAGGAAGAAGGTTTATTGCCAAGAGAGTTTCACTTCCTTTATCTAGGCTACCATGAAGCAGTAAATGAGTCTTTTGTTAGTTCTTTATGGTGTTTTTTTTGTTTTTTTTTTTGGTACATCAGCTAATCATCAGGAAGTGAACTGTGGTAAATATAGATTTTGCTCTTTTAACATGAGTATGTTTGTTATGGAGACTAGGAGTCCCATTATTTGATGGACTATTGGTATTAAAGGATGTATGATTGACTTAAAGACCATAATGGTTGGTAATTTCAGTTTGTTCTTGTAGTTGAGTTCATATTTTGGGAGACATTGTTGAGAAGCAGAGGAACTGGCCATCCTTCCGCTATAAACAGAATGCAGCTGCAAACATCAGTTATGTTTTTCTTTAATTTCTTTTGGTTTAACTGATCAGTTTTAACAACTTCACTGTTTAGTGGAACAAGCACTCACTTCTTAGCAGCAAACATGTTCAGGGCACAACAGACAGATAAGAGATTTTTATTTAGCAGTTTTTGGGTGCTTCCACCCTTCTACCACCCTGGGACACCGCCCCAGAGCTCATATCAAAAACCGCCACTGATTTCCTGACAATGTTTAGTAAATTGTTATTACAAAGCCATCTAGTTAAATCATATGTAATTTTAAACAATTCTACTCACATATATACCATTTAATCAAAAACACGGAGGTTCAGATTTAATACAATCCACTTCCACCAAACTCTACAATACAGATCATACAATACCATCCATCCATTTTCTTTCACCCTTGTCCCTAATGGGGTCGGGAGTTGCTGGTGCCAATCTCCAGCTACGTTCCGAGGTCACCCTGAACAGGTCGCCAGTCTGTCGCAGGGCAACACAGAAACAAACAGGACAAACAACCACACACACACACTCACCTAGGGAGAATTTTCATGTTTTTGGACTGTGGGAGGAAGCCGGAGAACCCGGAGAGAACCCACCATGCACAGGGAGAACATGCAAACGCCGTGCAGAAAGACCCCGGGCCGGGAATTGAACCCAGAACTTTCTTGCTGCAAGGCAACTGTGCTACCAACTGCGCCACTGTGCAGCCCTAACATCATACAATACCAATAATATATATATTTTTTAATCTTGAAAGCCCCGCATGAGCTGATTACTTTTAATCAACTCCTCATCCCGAGCAAAGACTTGGCGATAGTGGAGAGAAACAATGAATCATGTAAGAAAACATTTATAGAAGTTGGCAGTCCGTTCAGTGGGACATCTGCTCACTGATGGACGTTCCAGCACATTCACCTCAAAGCTGGAGCATAAAATATTGAGAGGAACTAGAAAATCTTTAACCCTTCAGACCCTGGTTAGCATGGGAAATAAAATTCATGACGGTAAAGTTAAAGCGGACTGAACACATAGGAGTAGTTTGAAAGACGTAAAGCCTTTTTTTGTATTGGCATCCAAATTGGAAAAATGGTTTTCACGAAAGACATTGTGACGTAAATTTTATGCCATCTCTACTGTGCATCCTGCAGAGCAAAATACTCTAGTCTTGTGTGCGAGAGACAATCTGCCTTCCAGGTAATGCACGGACCAAACGGGCCACTGACGGGGCCAAAACATTCCTCATTCTCACCTGAAATCTGAAATGAAAAGTACATGGTTCACTCAGTGAAGAAGGACATGACCCGGACTATTGAGGCAGGAGAGTTTCTGCTAACTTTTGTCAAACTAAAAGCTGCAAAACTCTTTTCCGTTTTGCTTTAATAAACTTGCCTCGATCTTACGCTGATCAGCTCTGATCAACACGTCTTCTCTCTGACTTTTTGTAACAAGCTCTTATCAAACCGGATTAAATTACATCAAACAGCTGTCCATGTTTCTGTCTTAACAAGCTTGTAATCCCCTGGCATGCCTGCATTGGGGAAAATTCTAACCCCGTTTGTGAAATTACAGGGTAAGCGTTTTCATTTGAAGGCTCATTTTTTGCATTGTGCCGCTGCAGGGTTCGTAGAAACAGCGAGAAGCTGGCGAACCCAGAGAGGCAAAGGAAGCGTCTGGACAAGAAGGCAGCGTCTTCTGCCAACCTGCTGACCCGCTCTCCCAGCCTGGAGAGGTACGCCGCCATTACTTACAGCTGCTACCACATCGTCACTCACGTGTCCTCTGCAAAAGGCAGTTATGTTAAATTGACTGTCTCAATTTAACATAAGACTTCCTTTCTACAAGAGGATGCTGACAGATCCACATCGTGTTCTCATGAAGTGGTCTCATATGTGTCTCCTGGGTGTGTTCTCTCTCCACAGCCGGGCGAAGGAGCTGATAGCCAGTGCAGGTAAGCCTGCGAAACGTTTTTGTTGCATGTACCTTTCCAAAGTACACCCTGTTTATAGATGCCAAGACATAAACATGATTAGGTCCTAAATCTAATCTAACCTCACGTGAAAAAGAAAATACAAAGTGCACCCTTGCTGCTTCAGTAGCCACCTGGTGCTGCTGGTGAATGAATTGATCATCAGCGGGTGGGACCAACTCCATTAAAGCAGGAGGCTTGGCAGTTGGCAGCTGCAGAGCATACAGGTGTGCCTTGTTGCAATGCCAAGTAGGGAAGACATCAGCAATGACCTTCGACAAGCAGCCTTTGTTACATATTAATCCGTGAGTGGTCATAAAGTCCCCATCCACTCATTTAAAGTCCATCATTCTGCAATGAGAAATATTACTGACAAGATTATAAACATTTATTATCTTAATAAATTCAAGCCACGTTCAGATTGTTGAATGATTAGAAAACAACCTCTAGAGACAGGTTTGCTCTATATTTCTGCTCTGAATTATTTTCCTTCATAACATATTTTTTGGTTTTTCTATGACTTAGTTGTACAAAGTTGTAGATTACGTACATTGTACATTGATCTATTCACATATTTACATATCTATATAATATATTTCAACGCAATTCTACCTGAGCCATTAATAATGAGACTTTGTAGCTCAGGTATTTATTTAACAAACTACAAAATCAAATCTCACATACAAATTTCGTAGGATGAAAAAAACCTAACAATAATCCCCAGAGATTATATATTTGGCTGGAAAGTTAGAAATAAGAGAGGTTATTACCCTAAAATAGAATATTTTATGATGAACAAATTTAGACACTAGAATCAGAATTTTGATTTATTTTTCTTTTTTTAAGCTCTCAGTTGAATTTAAACCAAAATACACCAAACAGTCCCAAACGCAAACAAAAATTCAGGTAAAGCAAATAGCTGTACATCACTCATTCTGATTGGTGGCCCCACCTCGCTGCCAGCCATATCCTGTCACGACTCGCCACGAGTCCAGGGTCACGGTCCAGATCCTGCTGTCTCTCAGAAGATCCATGAGAAAATCCACATCAGCCAGACCCCCCCTCTGAACAGCCTATAGCACAACAGCTCAGAGCTCCACCTCGTCTGTCTGTCAGCCGTCTCTGGGTGACGGCTCGAAGAGAAGCTGTTGCATTTATCAAGCAGACTTACAGCAAAAACTCCTTTGAAAGTAACACAGAGTTTCACTCTGACAACACCAGGCCCATAGCGAAATATGATAGTGGCAGCATCATGCTGTGTTGATGCTTCATTCTATCTGTGCTGCTTTGCCAGGGAGGAATTTTAAGGCAAAACGAATAGAGACAAAAGACTCAAAGCTGTGAGGACGACTGGATTTAATATCCCTCTAATTAGTAAAGTATTTTTGAATTAGATGAATTGATGTGGAGTGAAAGTTGTTTTTACAAAGATTTAACTCATTGGGATTTTATTCAAATACACAAAAGACTTATATCATTTGTAAAGGAAAAAAAATTTCCTTTTCTTTTTCTTTTCCTTTTCTTTTTTCTTGAGGATTTAATGTTTTTATTATTATTATTATTATTATTATTATTATTATTTCTTGTTTTAGTTTTCCAGTGACCTCTATTAGTGAGCCTGGAGTTGAACTGTACTTCTGAACTTTTATTCAGGTAACTTGTCACTCAACTAAGCACATAGTCATTTGTTGAAGAAAAAAATTTCAAAAAAGCGTTTCCCTCCCAACCATACTTGTGGTTGACACAGTTTCTTTGACTATGGTTAGAATCTGCGGCAGTCTTTCAGACTCTTAAGACACAATAAACAATAAAAGCCTAAAATATTCATATTGCAAATGTGGGATCTACAAAGCATCAAGTTGTTTGAAAGAAAATGTGTATATTGTTTTACTTTAGCCCCTCGTAAATAAATACAATTCCATAAATAGATTTTATTACCATAACCAAGGCGCCTCAGTCAGCGAAGGCCGTGCATCTTTGGCTGTGATAAAAAAAAAAAGTCACTTCTGACTGAAGGGGAAAGACATGAACAAACAGCTTCTAGAAAAAACAATTGATGAAGAAGATTAGGAACAAATGCTTCGAGGCATACATCGGGATAATCTTTATTTTCTTCAAACTACCACTCTACCAAGGAGAGTGTTGAACTTATACAAAGTCTACACAAATCATTTTGTACAGCGTTACTCGTGTTGCTACCTGGGTTTGAATACAATTGTCGTGCCGGCTTATGGAAGTGCCAAAAACCACCTCAAGCTGGCATGAAAACCTTCTTTTTTCTTTTCTTTTTTTTTGGCAAAATTGAGGAATTTATTTCAGATGTCTTTACAGGCTGATGCAGTATATACACATATATTTTTAAAGATTTTCTAATTCAAGGATCTTGCGAATGTCGGTTAAGATATTAATAGAATTTCTTTTGTTGCTTCTCCAATGCAATCTGATTGCAGTTTGAGAGTGAAGTGATCTTCTTAATGCAGCAGCCAGTAAGTTAGCGTCTGTACCAAAAATCACTGAGTGAAGAGTTCTAATCTGCTCCAAATCCAGGGAACTGTCTCAGTTATGTCACTCACTGAGAATTTCACCTGCCCCGACTTGCTAACTTGCTCCTTTCCATGCAAGCTGCTGGGAATAGAGACATGCTGTGGGTGCAGCACTGGAGTCATATCCGCTGTGGTTAGCCGAGTGCCACTGCTGCTCCGATTCACACGGCAGGTTGATGGATGGTTAGCGCTGCAGTGCAGGCTGCCAACATGCGTTTTTATGTTCTCACTATGACCTCATCTTGAACTCCTCATACTCATCTTTCCGGTGAAAGATGAGTATGAAAAGCAGGTTTTGGTTTTGAGCACAATAGAGCAAAGAGAATATTTCTTTTAGGAAGGTCTCTTCTGTTGACATTGGCAGCAGTAAACAGCACTGAAAGTCGGTGCATTGTGGGAAATGAAGGTTTCAGGTTCTCACTGTTGAGGCAGATCGTCACTCGGTGAATTGGAGGTCAAAGTGAATTTCTGACTTTCCGTCTGGAATGTAACTCATGCTTCATCTGAACAATGCTCTCAGTGTTCTAAGGATAATTCATAGTGAAGCGTACTAACCAACAAAGTAACAGGTGGCCTGGAGTTACTTTGGGATGTATCTCCTTTATCCAGGAAGTTTCCCCTTTTACTTGCAATTCCCACAAACTCTCACCTACTAAATTTAGGTCAAGACTTTGACTGAGACATTCCAACACATGAATATGCTTTGATCTAAACCAACTCCTCCAGAGTTACCATCAGTCTCTTAGTTGCTTCTCTGATGACCATTTCTTGTAACATTTGCAGTCCTCTCTTACTGTTGTGTTCTTTGGCTTTAGTGATGTCTTTTCTCCATTAATGATAGAAAACTGGCTCTACAAAAATGAAGTCCTCCAGATCACTCCCAGGAGTCTGGAGTAGCTGTCATTTCCTACATATTCCTCCTTCGTTCTTCTTCTTCTTCTTGTTTTATGGCGGTTGGCAAACAACTTATATGTGCATTACCGCCACCTTCCAGGCTGGAGTATGGACCAGATGTTAATCCACTATAATCTTCCCATAAGACCTGACCTCCTAAGAAAACTAAAGATGCTGTTAAACACTACATCCTCAGACGATTTTTGCAGCAGATTTCTAATATCTAATTTATTTTTGTTTCTATTTAACTCTCTGATTAACACCTCTCTTTCCTGAATATATTTATTACATTCTAGAAAAATATGCTGTATTGTTTCTGACTCTCCACAATAACTACACATACCTGTACTATGTTTGTTAATTATTTTCAGAGTACTATTTAACCCTGTATGCCCAAACCTTAATCTGGATATAACATCCTCTTCTTTTTTATTCCCATTACCTTTCCTACATTCCCCAACTTTTTTTAATGCTATAATAAAATCCCTGCCATTTCTTTTTAATATATGTTTTACTTATACTTTTGACCATTTTTGCTTATTTTGATATTAAGCTCAACATTATCCCTTTTTGCTGCATTTTTAGCAAATTTATCCACCAACTCATTTCCTATTATTCCAATATGGGCAGGAATCCAAACTAATTTAACCCAGGATCCATATTTTTTAATTTTAAAAATTGATTGATTAATATCCAATATAATATCTTGTCTTGTTCTGAATTTAGTTCTAAAATACTTAATGCACTACTTGAATCTGAACAAATCAATATCTCCTTCTTTCTTGTTTCCTCACTTCATTCTAAAGCCATTAATTCACCTGTATATACTGTCAATCTGTCTGTTATTCTTTTATTTTTCATAATATTTAAGTTCGGACTTATAAATGCTATTCCTATATTGTCATTTGACATTTTAGAAGCATCTGTATAGATTTGTATATACTCTGAATATTCTTTCCTTACATATCTCTCCACCTCTTTCTTTTCTATTTGTCTGCCTCTTTCCAATAAACTTAAATCAACTTCAGCTTTTCCACTTAACCAAGGTGGAGTATCAGGAATACTCACCACAGGACTAATTAAATAATGATTTATTCCTACCTCATTTATTTCATTATTAACAATCCATCCAAAACTACTAATTTTCTTATTTTTTACTTTTTCTTGACAAGGTTGTAACATAGCATTTGGACGATAACTTTCCTTATGTCCTTTAATATTTGCCCATTAATTTATAGCTATTTGTTTTCTTCTGAGCTCCAGTGGCATCTCATCCATCTCAACTTGTAGAGCTGAAACTGGGGTCGTTTTCATTGATCCGCAACGAATTCTTAATGTCTGATATTATATTCTGTCTATTTCTTTTAGTAAACTATTATAAGCTGAATTATATACAATACATCCATAATCAATTACTGATCTGATTAGTCCAATGTATATTATTTTTAATGCTGTCCTATCAGCTCCCCAATCGTTACCTCTTAAACATCTCATTATATTTAGGATTTTCTTACTTTTCTCAATAATTTTTTTTATATGTATTTTCCATGTAAGTTTTTTTATCAAACCAAATTCCTAAACATTTAATCTGATCCATCCTTTCTATAACATTCTCATACAATTTAAGATTCACATTAATATTTGTTTTCCTATTAGTAAATGTAACAAACTTAGATTTAGATATTGAAATTCTAAATCCCCATTCTGAAGCCCAAGCTTCTACACTATGTATCGCCTCTTGTATTTTCTTATTTATAAATTTTACGTTTTTCCCCCTTTTCCAAATAAGGCTGTCATCTGCAAATAATGTCACTCCAAAATATTTCTCTATTTTACTAAAAATATCATTAATCATTATAACAAATAAAATAGGACTTATTATACTTCCTTGTTCCTCCTTCTTTCTTCTGGACATCCTGTCTTTGAAGGTCTGGTCCCATATGATTTGGTGGTCGACTCCCCCTAGAGGTCTGGAGCATTTTTGTGTTGTGGAGCGAGTTTATGGCTCTGCCTTTGCTTCCTGTGGTTGCAGCAGTTTGTCAGCAGTTTTTTTCTTTGATTGTTGTTTTTTGTTTCCACTGTCTGTGATTGCAGCATTTTGTGTTTGCAGTGTTTTCTGTTGCATTTGTTTTCTTTTGTGCTTGTATGCTTTAGAGTTTGCATCATTTGCATGTCTGAAACACGTTTCACCATTCTAATGTTTTCTGTCAAACTTCTTCAAAGAAACAGAATGGCTAGATTTATACCTTATATTCACAGGAGGCAGCACGTTGGGCTGTATTGGAGTGGAAGGTTTTCCTACTCATGTTTGAAAAAGTACAACATTTTCCATCCACTCCATAATCATGCATCGCTTTGTATTGGTCTATTTCCTAAGAAACAGCGTTTTACAAAAGTAAATTACTAGTTAGTCGGCCTGTTTGCACATCAATGTTTTTGTGTAGATTTGTTAGTGGGCTGACTTAAATCAGCCATCGTTAACTAATGGGGAAGTGAAGAACTGCTTTAAAGAACTCAGCTCAGATAAAGTGTCACCATATTTGACCATATTTGTCTGCTAATAACTGGCTGCCATATAAAAAGGACTCAATTCTCAAGATGAATTATAAATGCAGCACTCTTAATAAATCTGGTCTGGCCAGCAGTTTCTCTGCTTAGTCACATTTAAGATGTTCTGTTTAGCAGGAAATTACTGCTAATACACGAGAGTGTGTCACAGATGTTTCCATGTTAGGCCAGTTCAGATTTACAATCAACTGATATTTAAAGCTTATTTATGTAAACAAATTTTTTTTTACGTTTTTGCATTCTTGTGCACACAGGTTCACCCGGCTCAAGAAGAGGAACTTACAGCCAAGGTACACCAGAAATTACATAATACAGGCCTCTGCACTGAGGGAAGCAAACAAAGTCTTTTAAAATATTCACTCCTTTTATTCTACTGTCCACATTAAGTTCAAATCCCTTTTTTAGCCTCTTTTTTTAAACTATACCCCACATCTGTACATTGGCTAGAAAAATTTAATCATTTCTAAAAATTAGAATAAGAGATGAGGCTAGAACATCTTTGTACAGACTGTGCTCCAGCAGTCAAAGTGATGCAAAATGTAGTTTCTGCAAAGCATTTATACCCCTTTGATATGTTAATGTGAACTAAACAGAAGAGCTGCCTAGAAGGAGAAATGATGCTGAACTGTGAAGATAACGTTGCTGAATTTATGTCAATCCTTTTTCATGGGGATTGAAATATTTGAGAAACAGTTTCAGTACCTAATTCTATTAATGTTAGGAAACATTAATAAACATCTGAGTCTATTAATGCCTCTAATTAACGTCATCAGACAATAGCATCCAGTTAAGAGCAAAGCCACAATAGGTTTTATAGTGTGATTTGTTTTTGGGGTTTTTTCTTGTGTTCTTCTTTTACGTAGTTATTTCTCTTAAAATAGAGTCATTATGAAAGTGGGTTCTATTTGTGGCTGTAATACGATGGTCATGGTTTTGGGTTGTGCAGCATCCAGAGTGGGAACACAAGACAAATTTCCACTGGGACAATAATGTTCATCTTATCTCTCTATTATCTTTTCCAGAACAATCAATTAAAATGTTCATCCGTGGCCGACCCATCACCATGTACGTACCATCCAACATCCAGAACTATGACAACCTGAAGATGGAGCTGCCTTCAGAGAGACTGGAGCTGGACTGGGTGTATCCTTCCACAGGAGGGCCACACGGTGCTCAGCTGTGTGTTTATGTTATTGGGCTTGTGTTACATTCACACCTGGTTTCTTTCACTCCGTTGATAGATGAAAGATTTGATGCTGTGGAAAGAACTGCTCTCATACAGAAGATGTAAAAAGTCTACTGTGCAAATACAGGTTCTTCTGAGGTAAAAAAAAAAAATCATGTAATTTTATAAGTTTTTCCACCTTTAATGTAGCACATGTCCAATATAGGTCTGACAGAAAGCCAGCAAATCAATGAGGAATCAAAGCGATTGCAAAAAAACAGGAAACACACCAGTGTACACACCCTTAATCCAAAGCATTGCTGAAGAATCTTCTGATCAAATCTTCGACAGTTCGTCATCATGCCCCATCATACTGTATATAGGTTTGCCCTCAATACCTTGTTCCCCAAGTCTCTTATATGTGAAATTATTCCTCAGTTGATGCAAATATTTATATATTTTGTGATGCTAAAAAGTATAAATCCCTCTTCGTCTTCAATTCAACCTGGCTGGCTTTGGGAGCTGTTCATAATGCCATTTATTTTCTGCAGAAGTAACCCGTAGTAACGGTATAATGTGCCAAGTATGTTTGTTGAAACGTTAAAATATTCACCCACAAAGTTCAGGAAGAGTGGAGCCAAGACTGGAGGATTTTTTGCAACTATGCTTCTTATTGCAAAATATAAAGGATACAGCAGACCTCAGTGTCTTCATCAAAGGGATGATGAATTTAATTTTAGGTATGTCAGCCTTCCCATAGTAGATGTGTAAAAAGTCTAGATCTAATTAAGCATAAGAGTCTGTGTCATTAATTAACTTAGAGTAGTTTTTATTAATCTAAAGTACAGCTCCTAATTTAAACATTGTGATAAATGTGTGAATGGTTCATCATATGTACTGTTACATTGCAAAATGTAAGTGTTGCCGCCTTAACCCCTGTCCGTAGCTATGGTTACCGGGGACGGGACTGCCGTGCTAACTTATTTTTCCTTCCATCTGGCGAAGCGGTTTACTTCATTGCTTGTGTCATTGTGCTCTATCACATCAAGAACCGCACACAGCGCCACTACCGCAAACACACCGACTCTGTCCGATGGTCAGTAAAACCAAACAATCCTCTGCGTATGATCAAGAAAAATGTTGTTCTCTCAATTTGACTTGACATGAATTAATTGACGTTCCATGTTCTTCCATGTTGACAGTATGTGCTTCTCACAAAAAGCAAAGGATGCTTGGCTTGATTTAGGTGAAGTTTCAGGATGAACCTAAATTGTACTACAACCTTCACGGGTGAACATTCTCAGATTGCCGAGCTTAGAGTTTCAGTTTCAACAGAAATACAGAGAGACTGGCAGAGTCACAGAAAGGCAGAGAAGTGGATGACCTTCAGCCGCATCCCACACTGATAACCACGTCATTGTGATCAGTTCCCGGTGGAACTGCATGATGGATGCCTCTGAGCTCCTGGCACCCGAGTGTCACGTCAGACCATCGGAAACCATTTCCATCAGCATGGTCTGCATGCTGGACGACCTGCAACGGCAGCTGACCGGTAGCGTCATTGTCCCGCTTAGCCAGGCAGCATTTACCCTGGACAAGGAGTCAGTCCAGTTCTCTGAAGAAAGACTGAAATGCTGAAAATGTAGATTGCTTCTGAAAGCTGTGTGTTATCACACTGATTATTCTCTTCATGACCTTATTGAACTACTAACAGAGTGCCAGGGGGATGACATGAAAATAGGCTGTAAAAAAATGTTTCTTCCAGATCTGAAACTATTTGTACAGATTTGTGATCTAATCCATTTGTTTGAGAACAAGCAGCAGATTATTATTTGGCTTTAGTGAAGTGGGAGGAAAAATTTTTTTTAACAAGCTGTTGAATCATTTTACTAAGGTAACCTCCCTATAATAATAATAATAATAATAATAATAATAATAATAATAAGTGGGTGTGTAGACAAACATTGCTGCCATCATGAGAAAGGGAGGTTTGCCCTCTTTCAGTTCTAGTTTTTCATATTTCAAGAAATGATAGAGATAATCTGATCTTTGTCAGGCTCTGAAATGACTTAGAATTTTTGAGATCATTGGCTTTACGATCTTCAGATAGCCTCACATTTCACTCTGGAATACTTTTGACTCCAGAGGAGTTCAAAGTCCAGTCAAAGGCTGCGCGATCAGATGGAGAGATTAAAGAAAATATTCTGATTATAATCTTAGTTTACTAATTTTTGAAGAATCTAGCAGCGGAATGAAAATTAACTCATATGACCTAGTTCTTTATTTAGGTGAGGTTTCCTGTAAGCCTGTTTGGTCTTGGCGCGTTATGATTGTGTGATGTAATAATTAATCTATGAGAGTGCTTTGCTCTCAGCTGTAAAATAGCTCTTGGATGATGCATCTCTTATTGTCTTTCAATTAAAATTTGGTCACAAAGCATGCGCTGTGGAGAGAAGCATGTTGAATGTTAAGGAGTTTTTTTTGTCAAGCAGAAACTTTCTGCAGCCTGAACAGCTTGAGAATTCATTCCAACATTAAAAACTGATGTGGATTATGATGAACAACCGCATCACTTTTTTTGCTTTTTCTAACAGTTTTGAAATAAATGAAAATATTTATTTTCTGCAGTCTTGCTGTTCATCCTGACAATGTTCGAGTGGCATCTGGACAGACAGCCGGCGTGGATAAAGATGGAAAGGTAACTACTGCTGTTGCAGTAAGATTGGATGACGCTGAAAACAAGACATGAATTGAAAACAATACATTTAATTAATTGGTACATTTCAAAATCATGAAATCCAGCAGGTACAGACTTTCAGATCATGCCAAAACATGTATCTGGAATTACATACTGACAGAAATATATCATAAGGCTCAGTTACTGTATGCAACGGAGTGGACGTCAGATATTTTCTGCAGGTGTTGTTGAAGGCAGCAAATGAGGTCTTTGCACGTCTGCCGAGGTCATCGCTGACCAACAGCAACCCTGTCCCGACTGACGTTGCATTGTCCTGTGTCTGTGCCATGTGATCTGCTTCAAACACTGCTGGAAGACTGGAAGAAACATGCTGCCGTTCTACTGGCCTTTCCTCTCTGTGCTCTTGAGCTTGTGTCTAGCGATCAGGAATATGTAATGATATATCACACGTGGGAATTTCAACACATTTTTGCCTTAGATTAAATAAATATAATTGTTCTGTATGCTATATGGATGCTGTGTGGTATATTTTTTTCCCCCTTATGTTATGTATTTATCTGTGACTGTCCTTGCTGTCTGCAAAGCAAGTTGCTCTTTATGGGACAATAAAGTTTGTTCTGATCTGTTCTGCTCTGTAGATGATATGTTTTTATGTTTTATTTTAGCCAATGCAGGCATGTGTTCACATATGGGACTCTACTACCCTGGTCACCCTGCAGCAAATAGGACTTGGAACCTTCCAGAGGGGAGTGGGAATGGGATCATTGGCATTCTCCATTGCTGTAAGTTGTTTTAGTTTACATTGCAACTGTAAACTGCTCTTTACTTTGAATTTTCTCAGACTAATGTCTTGATGTTGTCATGTCAATCGGGATTGCATAATATATATGAGTAGAAGAAATGTCCTCTAACCGGCGAAATGTTCTGAGTCAAATTACCTTGGAGTTAAACACGAGCTAGCGTGTAGAAGTCCTCATTAATGCATGATTCACCATGGCAACGGAAGGAAAATAGGACGCCTGAAAGTTTGCACTTTTTGCCAATGGATTTAGAAATTTTAATTATGGCATAAGGTGAATATCAAAACATATTTAACAAAAAAATACAAAGAAAAACAAACAACGCTATTACTGCTGCAAAATAGTTTGAGTTAGCATGGCAGAGACTAAGTCAGTGTGTGAGAGTGAGTTAGCAGAGAATTAGTTGTATAAAACTGAAGATAATTTTATTTGTTTGAACAAAATAGCAATATCTACTGTACTTTTAACATCCAAAAATATATGAATAGATCATGCTTTGATAGATCAAGTTCTTCTTTTACTAGTCTTGCGTTTGTGACTGTAGAGAACCTAATCTGTACAGCAGGTCTGCTGACGCTTTTCAGACAGTGAGATTCTTAGAAATGTTCAAGTCACAATGATCTCCACTCCAACAGTGGGAAGGCTTGTGTCTAAAAAGTTCCATTATAAAATAAAATTTGTGTAAAACTAAGCTATGTGTGCATAAAAGACAAAAAGAACATCTTTGATCAACCAAACCTGATGGGATTGAACCCCAGTGTCTCGTCTGACAGGTGGAGACACACACACTCTCCTAATCATCAGTCATCAATCATCTGATTGGTGATGAGGCATCAATCAGATGTGACCTCAGCTGCATGGTTACAGTTTTCATCTTACGGGAATGAAAACTAAGCACAGCACAAAGAATGTCCTTATTGTCATATGAGTGATGTGTGGGCTGAAATTACTCAAAGATAAATTGACTGTGGCAAAAAACAGCAACAGTAAAAAATATGTTAATTTATGTGACAGAGATTTCTGCAGAGTGTTTGCTCTCCAACATCTACATGCCCCCCCCCCCCCCCCCCCCCCCCCCAGAAAAGGACAGGACGTTTCTGATTCTTTGCTTGTGTCAGGTCTCAGCTGAAAAGTTGGACAAACTCGGGATTTGTTCAAACAGATGAATACACATATGCAAACACAACTTTTGAAAAACACACAAACCAATATTTACAAAAGTCAAAAGAGGAATAAATTCAAATCTGAGTTTTCAGGCATGTTTGTGCTCTTGAAAGCGTTTCATATTTATGATGTATTGTCTTGTTTTGAATCAACAATTTAGGACTCTGGAACTTTCCTTTGTGTGATCGATGACTCTAACGAACATATACTGTCTGTGTGGGATTGCACCAAGGGGACCAAGCATGCAGAGATTAAGGTAAGCAAAGGACACGGTGAAGCTAAGCTTCATTTTCCACCCGTCTGAACTGCAGTGACTCTTAATATCTCAAAGTCACTGCAGCAACTCATCCAAACATGTCCACTCTTTCTTAAGGGCGAGTAAGTTAGAGAATCATCAGCCAAAAATTGGATAACCACTTTTAGATCTCGCTCTCTAACCCCTAAGAATATCACTATCAGAGAATTTGGAAGGATCACACTAAACAAAATGTTTAGTTGTTACTTTTTATTCTAAGTTTCCATTTTTCCTTACAATCTTTTTTTTTCTTGTTACTTACCAAGTTTGGTTGTTTTTCAGGTCCTAAATTCCATTTTCCTTTACTTGCTGAAGATAAAATAGCAGTTGAACTTGACCTCTGTGACCTCCACTTTATCTGGGAATCACAATTACAAGAGAGCAATCATCTGATTAAAGATAACAAAACAATTAAATAATGACAAACAGCATCCAGCACAATAATCACCCTCAAAGATAACTCTGGTAAGGTTGGGGCAACTACTCTGACTGAAGAGATGATACTAAATACATGCCACATGATGACATCCACTGGTACAGAAATCATAACTAATTCATCCTTTACATTTTACAATAATTTGTGTATTAATAATGAATTAAACATTAAGGTGTTGCAGTTTTAGCTTGAGTCGTACCAAGATAAGATCGCAGTTTTCATCTGGTACATCAAGAAGTCTGAAACTCTGGAGCCACAAGTGGCTCTTTGGCTTCATTTATCAAACAATGAAATATTACTCTATTTTTGTTTGTTTTGGTTTTGTTGTTTTGTTCTGTGCCCCCATTAAAATAAAACTGGTCCCTAAGTACATCTGGTCTAGAACCGCCACTGCTGGTAAGCAACATTAACCTGATCAAACTGAATCCTCGCAAAGTATTTGTTTAGTTCAGTCATTCCTTTTTTTTTTCTCCAAATCCTTTTTTTTTTTTTTTTTTTTTGTCGTCTCAGATTGCAGAATCTCATCTCACACTTGTAAAGCCAAACATTGAAGAGACACTTGCAGGAATGCAAAACGAAGAACACTTTGGGCTTCATTTGTCCTCACAACGCAGACAGGAAATAAGCCATCACCTCTTAATTAAGTTCTTCTTTTCTGTTATCTTATTGTCTATAATGGTTTTGTTTATCAAGGTGTGACTCAGGTCAGCAAACGTCTTCATCTGTGCAGGCTCTTTCTCTGCAGCCCGTCTAGTGATTTCTTGAATTCCACCCTGGCATTTATCCAGTTTGGCACGGATGGATTTGAGATCTTTTTACGCAGAACAAACTAGGATAATGAACATGTTAAGTGTCCCATCAGTTGAAATTTGTCCAATGGGCTTCAACTGCATAAAATTCACACCCATGTTGGCGACCATCCCATGTAACGTTTGAATCACTTTAGGATGTTAAACTCTGACATCCATCCGTCTTCGGACAGAATCTGAAAGAGTCACAAAGTTTAGTAGTAAAATAAAGTGATCGGAATGTGTCGGTGCTTTATAAATGACCTCCGTCTCCAGAGAGATGAGGGTGATGGAATATGTGCAGCCTGCTGATGGGGAGGGGGCTCTGCTCTGTTTAAATGGGCTTTTTGCCCCAAACTGCTCAACTTTCTTGGGAGTCATTCTTCTGCATTGCTGTCATGGCAACTCTATAAATATTTAGCAAATTCTTTGTGTGAATATGTGTGTGTTTATAGTTTGGTGTTGAAAAATGGGCATGATCTAAAGGAGTCTCCCTGCCTGTGGCTGCAGTCCAACACTGGACCCATCCTTTGAGTCGCAGCTCAGAGAAACAGCAAACGTCCACTTGCTCTCGTTTCTTCACCGCATTCTTCCCTGCAAGATTGAGGCTCTTTGTGTGGCACTTTACTGCAATCTTTACTGTTCTGTTCTTCATAAGCTGAGTAGGGAAATTACATCCTTAACTGTTTTTTGTGCACTTCTCAGAATTAATCAGACCCTTGAAATCTCACATTGTCACATAACAACCACATGCTTGCATGTTTTTTATACCTGTATTTATTGGGTATTTCTTTAGCTATATCTGCAGGTCTGTTCTGACTCTACCAGCTTTGCATATCTCCAGACTGCCCACCCTTCTGCAAAAATAATTACATCAGGCTAGATGGAGAACATCCTACTGTAAATTCTCAATATGATTGAAGTTTGAGCTTTGAATAGGCCGTTCCGACACATTAATATTCTACACTGTAGGCACATTGCTGTACCTCTTGCTGTGTTATAAGCAAACCTGATCAATTTTCTACTCCCTTTTATAGGAAACCAAAAGGGAGTGGAAAACTGCCACCGCCATGTTTCATAGTGTGTTTAGTCTTATCAACATGATGTACTGGATTTCCATCACTTGTAGGGTCTCCCCCATTGGTCAAAAAGTTCTGATTTGACCTCGTCTACAATAATTTTGTGTGTTCGATGTCAGTGGCCATTAGGGCCAATTTTTCTGCATGTTTTAGGTTTGTCCAACTTCAATTTTTCACTAGTGGTGAACTCTAAATATGTTTTTTTTTTTTTTGGCTTTCATTCAGCTGTGGCAGGTTTTTACTTTGATCTGACCAAAGTTTAGGAAACTCCACATTTACATCAGTACAGATCCCATCACCAAACCTGTATGCCTGATGTTTGATTTTGCTGCATTTCACTCTGTGAAGACTTCACCGACCCTCAGTGTCCCTGTGCTGTAGTCGAGCTGAACCTGCCTGTGCTCCTGTGTGCAGACGACCAACGAGGCCGTGTTTGCTGTGGACTTCAACCCCAGCGACAGCAACAACATCATCACCTGTGGGAAATCCCACGTCTACTTCTGGACACTCAGTGCAGGGCAGTTCACCAAGAAACAAGGCATCTTCGGAGTAAGGCTCAGATTTCCGCTCGTCTCCAGTCATGTCGTCCTGACAGGTTTTCTGTGTTAGTGGTTGGTGATGAGCGAGAGCTGCCATCTTGTTTGCAGCTTCCTCAGTTTGAGCCTGAATGGGGAAGCAGGAAGCCCCTTTAAAGAGAACTGAAAATTAAAGGCAAACATTATTCGTGTCTAAAAGAGGATGTATGACACATCAGGGCCATTTTGAACAGATTCATTTCATCAACAAGGACAATAATACAAAACTTCAAGCCTGTATAAAAATGTATGATACTACATGTAGCATGTACACTAACTACATGTTACTGCTACTACATGTAGCGCAAAGGCACTAAGGCAGTATCTTTACCCTGTACAACCCTGAAGTGTGCTACTACACTACTGTACTATTATTAAGGGAAACTGAGTATGTTTCCCTTAGTTGCTGTTGAGTACTGGGAGAAACATTACTGGGAATTCCCCACTCCTGTAAGAACTTAGAGAATATTTATGTATCAAGCTTGATATTAATAAGCTAGATATTGAGATATTGAGCTAGATATTGAGATTAATCACAGCGCTAGAGTGTGATTAATCTGATTTTTTTAAAAACTTCTAATCGATTGACAGCAATACTATTTACACACAATGCCATCTGTTTTGTGAAGTGCACCAGTCCCTCCTACAGCTTTACAACTGAGCTTCCTGCTTTTTCTCCCAGTGTAATGATGGACCGACATGGTCATAAACTTTGGTGTCATCACACCATAGGACACGTCTCCCAAGTGATGAACGTGTCGTGTGCAGACATCTGGGAGAAGCAGAGTCACGGAAGACCACAGTTCTGGCCCATTTGGTTTCATTTTGTCAGAATGCCACACAAGTAGGCATTCTACTCTGGCCACAGGTGTAGCTTTATTTAGCTGACATGCTATGCAGTGACCTATCAGAAGCCTACGAAGTCATGGCATCATCTTTCGGGCTTTCCTAAGATGAGGCATAGGAAACGTCTGACTTTGAGGGGAGAAATAAAACAAAAATGTCTCATTATCATTGTCTTCAGCAAATTAAAATAATTTAAAATAAAATCAACTCTCAGTCAAATTGTTGCTTTTAAAAGTTTTTTTGTTCTTATTTACAGAAATACAAGAAGCCCAAGTTCATCCACTGCTTTGTGTTCAGCCTAACTGGAGATGTTCTGACCGGAGACTCTGAAGGCAACATCCTGCCATGGGCGAAGTCTGCTGCAGATACCAAAACACTTGGTAAAGGGGCCAAAGGTCAGTGTGTTAACATGGTAACAGGAAGGTTCTGGCTATAAAACCTTGTCTGCTTATCTTGAAAAATAAAAAATACAAGAGAACCTTAGCAAATTTAGTTTGATATTAGAATCCTAAAGTCACGGTGACATTACGTTACAGATTTTATTCTTTATATCTATTAGGTAATATAAAGTTATAGCATAAAATTAACTGTATAAAATAATCCATATAGCTTTGACCTGACCTTTTCCTTTCCCACTTTGCTTTCCAAACAGAAACCTATCAGATTGTGCGACCAATCAAAGCACACGAAGGCAGTGTGTTTACCCTGTGCACCCTGAAGTGTGGAGCTCTGCTCAGCGGAGGGGGAAAGGATCGCAAGATCATCCGCTGGAGCGCTGACCTGGCTCCGGAGAGAGAGTGTGAGGTGATCTGCAGCTGCATGTGTCTGTGTTACATCTGGAATGTGAAGCATCCTCCTCATGGGAGCTGAAATGCCTGGAATATTGGAACTAACTGGGAGGTTATGTCCAGATTCCAGAAAAATTCGGGGCTGTCCGCACCGTTGCGGTTGCGGATGATGAGGGACTTTTGGTTGGTACAACACGAAATGCAATCCTCAGAGGGTCTTTCTCTGATGGTTTGTTGCCATAGTTCAGGTATGTTCATAATATGACTTTTCCTTTTACTCTGTTTGCAAACTTGAGGTAAATGAACCAAGCAGTTCAGATCAGCTGTTACTGCAGCAGGAGGGAAGAAATTTTAATTTTCAGCCTCTTTTTTTTTTCTCTGTCTCTCTCTCTGTGTGTCTCAGGGTCATTTAGATGAGATGTGGGGTCTCGCTACTCATCCCTCTCAGAACATCTTCCTCACCTGTAGCCATGACAAGCAGGTGTGTTTGTGGAACACAGAGGAACACAACCTGGACTGGTGTATCACCCTCGAGGTAAGAATCATTTCTTCTCGACTTTACCTCCGTTTTTTTAAACTCATGCAGAACGAAGGATTTTTTTTTTAATAGCATTTTATTAATCTGCAGATTTTCTGGAATATCAGGTTGAACTGGAATGCGTGTAATTGAATTGGAATTGGTCTGCATGTTTAGATTGAATTAGTTCATTTAGGGTTAATTACTTTATGTTAAATTTGTTTACTTTTTCTCACAATTCAATGCTCTATGAACAGTCTGTGAGCGCCCCCATATGGACAAATGATCAGTAGCTGAATTAATTAATAGAATGCTAGGGTCCTATATGAGGCACAACAAGTGCTGGACATATGGAGGTGAGCATAAATTTGTTAGGGTTTCATAAAATTAGATATACAAGTGATCATTCCTGAGCTCTGTGCTTCAATACTCTTTAGAACAATGTTCTTGTACTTCCTGTGTTCTCTGGCCGTCTGGAGTCTTTAACACTATTTAATCTAAGTAACAGAACCCAGACATGCTTGATTATTCCAAAAAAGAAAGAAGATTGATTTGGTTGCAATCTTTGTTGCAGAAGTTGTTCAAACAGTTTTAGGAGCATACATGTTTGTTTTATAGCAAACAGAGTGCTGACTTGACTGATGAAGGGATTTCAGCTAGACTCTTTAACAGTGTCACCTCTATTTATTATAGATGAGGCCTCTATTGAAAGGAAGTTAGCTGATCGGTTTGTGCCAGAGCAAAAACACATTGAGAATTGGGCTCTTCTTATTTAGTTATTCTTTTAAAGCTAATGAAACGTCCTGAGATGAGATCCTGACAGAAATATAATCAAATATAGCTTTGTGTAAGTAAGGCTCAAAACAGAAAGATATGCAGACTGAAGGTTTTACTGGAGTCTGAAAAGTGTCCCAATTTTGCTTTTACAGACAAACCGCATTTATCCAAAAAAGATTAAATGGATGTTTGTCTCTGACAGGAGTATGGCTTGTGTGCTGATTTCTGCCCCAGCGGATCGGTTGTGTCTGTTGGTCTCAGCACAGGAAGGTAATGCAAACACAAATACATAATAATTATGCAACAATGACACGAAGTTCTGCTGCTCACATTAAAATAATATAAAATAGCTGCAATAGGGACAGTGCAGAGTTAGAAGCAGAGCAGCCGCTCTCCACAGGCTATTAGTCCTAAGCTCAGCTGTCTGCGGTTTGATTCCCGACCCGGGGGGAACGATCACAATCATTAAGAATTTTTTTCCGGCCACATTTTTTCCTCAAATACTATGAGTCCAGTTTTTAATAATGCGTTGGTCAGTTCTCAACCCAATTTTAGTATTTTCTGAAAATACCTGAGATCTTTTCTCTGCTTGATGCATGCAGATGATTCTCAAACAGACTGACATCTTATCCACGACCAACAATGAGAAGCAACTCATTGCGCCAGTTGGGGTTAAATAACTTGTAAAACTCGGCTTGATCAAAGCAGAAGTCACAATTACACTCAAGGGGGTTATCAGGAAATCAGGTAAAGGTGTTACATAATTCACCTTGATATAAAACAAATATTCAACCACTCATAGATTTATAGATTTTTAGCCCAATAATTTATTCAGTAAACCAGAAATATTAATGTTTAACATTAAACCAAAACCCCTCCAAAATAATCATCGGTCAGATTCCCGTTCACTTGAGTCATCAACCAAACCTAAATAATTGACTGTCCACATAATCCCGTTCCTTTTTTATGAGAATTTTGTCCTTAAAAGAGTCCCATACTCTCAAATCAACGTCCTGGAAGCGTCTCTCCGTATTACTCCCCCGTCTTGCTTCCTTCAAAATCCAAAACGTCAAAAAACCCCCAAAAAGATGAAAAAAAAAAAGAGTGGTACCACCAAAACCCCCCAAAAAGAAAACAAACTCCAGATATCACTGGGAGCGTCTTTCCCCCCCCCCCGGCGGCGTCCTCTGCGCACTGGCGTTGTCCTTTTGCACCGGGCGGCGTTTCCTGGGTGCAAACTTCGGTCCAGTCTCTAGGGCACGAGCTGCGGCGCTGGGGCGAACTTTACTCGTTGTTTTTATCTTTTTCGTTAGTTTTCTCTTGGTTTAAACAATTAATAAAGCCAAAACTCCCGCTGCACAGATCTGACGCTGAGCGTCTTCCTCGCTGCCTGTGCGCCGCCGCACACGCCCCCTTTTTAATTACAAAATTTTCACACACATGAAACCAAACCTGATCTACCCAAAATCAGCTTTTTAAACAGTGGAAATTCGGAATATTTTTAATAATGAAATCTCCACAACTGTTCCACAAGACAGTTTGCTACTTTTACCATTTAATATATTTATCCAAAAAACAAACCTAATGGTTATGTTACAAACTTGCTGCCAGCTGACACATGCAGTAATTATCCAATGGGATACTTGTACCTATTTGCTTAGTTAAATCCATTTGGCAACTTTCTTTTGGCCAGGAAGTGTAATTTAACAAAAGGATGCAGGGCTGCAGCCTCGGGCACCTGTCTGCAGGAGGAATGTACGAATTATAAACTATATTTATCATTCATTTAGTTTTACTTGAAGGCGTTTTACACATCTTTATCAAGCTGTCAGTAAATGTGGAGTGTGCTGCAGTACAATGTAACAAAAAGAGCTTCACCTTGGATTAGTTAGCATAAAGCAGCAGCAGTGCATGTTTGACCTGTCAGCTCCCTGACCGTCTGCTTCTCCCTGTAACTCCGACAGGTGGGTGGTCCTCGACTTGGTAACCAAGGAGGTGATTTCTGAATCCACAGATGGGAATGAACAGCTATCAGTCATGAGATATTCACCAGGTATGCCATCTGCAGAATTCACACTTTTTGTTTAGTTTTTTTTTTTAAAGAATGTAATACATATCACAATGTTTCAGGACTTTCTGTGCATCTGGAAAATATTCACAGCTCTTTATTTTTTCCACAGTCTTATTAAAAATTGTACCAAATTTATCTCTTTCCTCAAAATTCTACACAAAATTAAATTTATATGACTTTTCTGTGTGATTTTTGAAAATTTATTTAAAAAAAAAGAAAACCAAAATAATTGCATTTGGGGTGGAAAAACGATAGAATATAAGCACACATTTAGTGAAGTTTGTATTTTGTTTTTTCCATTTTCTTCTCTGTACATAATTGAAGAAGGAATAACGTGAAAAACAGTGGAAGTCCCCTTTAACGGAAGTAATGGCTTCTTGTGTCTTCAGACGGACGCTTTTTAGCTGTAGGCTCTCACGACAACTTCATCTACATCTACAGCGTGACAGAGAGTGGCCGCCGCTACAGTCGCTTCGGAAGGTGTAATGTGAGTTACATTCATGCATGTGGATCATAATAAGCAGGAGGAAGTAAGACTTTTATTTAAGTTCTTTCTTTAATTCAGTTAGTTTGTGAAACACATGTATAGTGTTGATTCCTTACTGACAAAGTGATACATTTTAAGCATTTGCTAATTTTGATGATTGTGGCTTATAGCTAATAAAACCAAAGATTATTTGGTCTAGAATTTGAAAATTTGCTCTATACCACTTACAAAATGAGATAAAGACCAATGAAAATAATATTTTTGAATGCTGAAATGTGGGACTGCTGAAAAAGACCCACCATGTACTGTTAGGATGAGGGTAAGGGATAGAGGTAGGGTTACCTGGGATTTGGGTTCTTTTGCGTGAATTACTGCATTAATGCAGCGAGGCACGGAGGCATCAGCCTGTGGTTTTGCCGAGGTGTGCAACAAGCCCAGATTCTCTCTCCTGTTCTCACCACTCTCTGTATACGTTGCCAGTCAGAGGTGTTACATGCCACAAACCAGACTGGGATGCTGCTGGTCAGTTTGCTCACTACTGTCCCTCTGTCGGAAGGGACGAGAATGGAAGGGGGGAGGTTTGCTCCTCTAATCAGACGTAAAAATGTAGAAGTTTCTGAGCTCTTTTCACCAGACCAGAAGTTTGGAGGGACCAAGTCAAAATGTCGGCACAGATATACTGAGATAAATCCATACCACAAGTCTTATATTAATGCTTATGACATTTTTTTTTACTAAAAAAAGAAAACTGAAGAAAAAAATAATCTACAATCATATCCATCTTTTTACTAGGGACACTCCAGCTTCATAACTCACCTTGACTGGTCCAAAGACGGCTGTTACATTGTGTCAAATTCAGGCGACTATGAGATCCTCTACTGTAAGTACACATCCAGAATTGTGCAGCTACAGACGTTACAAACTCAAAAAAATGTTTCCATTATTACGCCAGGACAAAATGTGTAGTAGCGATCAGCTAAAGTAATTGCAGACCATAAGGTGGAGAGGCTTGAACCACTTGGAGCACATCTTTTCTACCACTTGGTTTCTACTTAACTTCTCTCAATATGTTTTAATAGGGGACATTGCTGGAGGATGCAAGCTGTTGAGGAACCGCTTTGAGAGCAAAGACAGAGAATGGGCCTCTTTCACTTGTGTGCTGGGTTTCCATGTCATAGGTGAGAAGCATCAAACACACACTCTGCAAGTAAACGTTGTGCCATTGGGATTAGCAGCCAGGCTAATGCCAGTGTTCCTGTGGTCTGCAGGTGTGTGGCTGGAGGGCTCAGACGGAACAGACATCAACGCCCTGTGTCGCTCCCACAATGAGAGGGTGGTGGCAGTGGCCGATGATTTCTGCATGGTCCACCTTTTCCAGTACCCCTGTCCTAAGCCTAAGGTACTACTGGCACAGTCATCCTTCATTTCACAGTCACTCTACATCAAAAGAGTTTTCAGTTTGACTGCAGGTCCAATGAGTCAGTCACGTTTACTAATTCAGTTTAAGTAAGAAAACTTTAATTGCATTGCACCTTTCACAGATTAAAAAAAAACCACACACAGATGTACAATTAAATACAAACAAGACAATAATAGTGTGAAATGAACTAAAACCCATAATCAAAAGAACACAAGCTGAAAATATTTGCCACCACCCAATGCACCCATTGATTGAAAAAAGTGGTCTTCACAGGTTTTAGAACAGGCTTCAGGAACGAATAGTAATTTCTGGCAGAAATTCTGAAGTATACATAGAAAAATAAACTTGAAACTAGAAACAAGCACTAGGACATGAGTATAATCTTATTCGGCAATGTCACCATGCGATGACAGGATTTCAAAAAGTGAATCCTACATTGAGGAAAATGAGGGATTAATTAGGGCTTCCTTTTCAACCTCTCTTCAATGTCCTATCCCCTCCCTAGGCACCAAGTCACAAGTACGAGGGCCACGGGAGTCATGTAACCAACGTCTGCTTCACCCACAATGACTCCCACCTTCTCTCCATTGGCGGGAAGGATACCTGCATCCTGCAGTGGAAGGTGACTGGAGTTGGGATGGGAGAAAGCAGGGAGACACTGGCCTCTGCCTCCTCCACCTCCACCAGCTCTCCGGAGCCTCCAGCCAGCTAGACGGAGCTGTCTGCTCACAGCCACTGAGGCTAATCAGTGATCAGCTTCATTTGGCTGATCACTGATCTGCTGCACCACTGCCATCAGTCTCATGAGCACAGAGGGATTCTCTTCAGGGGAAAATGTCCATTTTAACCCCCTACCATAACTTTGTAAATCCATCTGAAACTCTTCCGTGTAACAGAATCTTTTGCATTCTGATGTGTAAGTGGTGAGGAAAGTTAGCATGTGTGTTGAGTGGTGCATAATGTGACTGTTATTACCTTATAGCAGGGTGGGCAATCCTGGTCCTTGAGGGCCCGGGTCTTGCAACTCTTAGATGTCTCCCTGGTCCAACACACTTGAATCAAATAGCCTCCTAAATGCAGTCAAGTTCTCCAGAGTTCTGCTAATGATCTCATTATTTGACTCAGGTGTGCTGAAGTAGAAACACATCTAAAAGTTGCAGGAGACCGGTCCTTGAGGCCTGGAATTGCCCACCCCTGCCTTATAGTTTCTGTGAACATGCCTGTTTAAGTCGTGTTGAGTTTTGTGTTGCATTATAACATACAGTATGCCATAGTGCCTATAGAAATGCTCTTCTATATTTTTGTACTTTAAACAGAAGTGACCAGTGTTGGCTGTTTCTGTGCATTTATGAAACAAGATGGAGAACAACTCCTGTCAACATGAACCCTGCTTATCTTACCAATTCATTCATTTCTGTGACCTTAGATCAGTTTACTTGAAAATTATTACTTGTAGTAAATGTTTTTTTTTTATATATTTTTTTTTGTGTTGATTATTAATACAAACTAAAAAATAAAAACTGAAAGTTGTGTTATTATTTAGTTGTCATTAGGGGGCAGTGTTGACCCTTTTAATGTGAGATATACCTTTAAAACGAAACTGAGCTTTGTAGAGAATCTCAGTGAAAACTGAAAGTTGGTTGAGAACATTTTTGTATTAATATTATTCTGTATGGACATAGTGGGAAATACAAACAATACATTTACTACCAGGGTTTGATTTTTTAAATTTAACTTCTGATGTGGCTGAAATTCTTTTGACTTGTAATTGTAGACAGATTTTTTTTGTAACAGCCAAACAGATGTAAAGCAGATACTTCATTTGTTAAAAGGCTTCATCACCATATCTGACTGAAATGTGTAAGAGTATCTATACGTACTGAAAGTGGTGTGTTACAACTAGCAGTTTTTCTTGAAAACACAAATAAAGTATAAGTTATAAAAGATGTTAAAATGTAACATCAGCTCTGGCTAAAATGTTATATGAAAGATTTCGAGTTCAAAACTAATAGAAAGTTCATCTTGATTGTAGGAATTTTTGTGCTATCTATTCTTAAAGGCTCAGAAATATTTATTTTAGTATGTAGAATGAAAACACATAAAGCTTAAGGTTTTGGTGTATCCCTTACGTTTGTTTAAAGCTTTGTATTGCAATACAACACTAAATTTATCAGAAGTTTTTAGTGTGCTTTGGTTTAAAGACAAAGCAATGCAACTCACAAATCTTTTAGGTTCACTGTGGGAAATAAATTGCAGTCAAAAAAATTCTGTTACATGAACTGGGTTTTGTTATCTACACTCTTCTCTTATACTTTTTTTTATTAGGCTCATTACAAACATAATTAATCAAGTCTTAATAAGCATTATATTTTTCAAATATTTTTTGCACAAAATGCCCTGTTTCTTACTCATTCGTGCCAAAGGCCAGGTTCTTAACTAACCAGGACCCAGTGGAAAAAGTTGTTCTGGGTTCTGCCGGAGATTGACGATAATAGCCGAAGATGACGATTCGCGCACTGTCGGAGGGGGACCTGTGAGTGAGTGTTCTGTGTGCGAGTGAGTGTGTGTGTGTGCTGAACTGCGCGGAGGTGAAGAAGAGGAGGATGAAGCTTGGAGCGGAGGATGGGAGGAAGAGTGGAGTAAGAGACAGGCTAGCTGCGTGTGAATGAGTGAGTGAAGAAGAGGAGAAGGTCGTCTGAGGGGCCGAAGACAAGAGGATACTTCTGTTTTTTGGGGGACTATCTCCGGAGCTTTACTAAAGGAAACTTTTAACTTTTTACCCGCCACAACTCGGCTTGAGCCCGGAGCCGGCTTTGTTTCGCGGCGGGGGTGTCTAAGATAAATGAAGGAATAAAAGAGAAGCCGTCGATAATTTTTACCCAAGCGGGGAATACCCTGGAATTTAATTTAATACAGGTTGCAAGAGGATGGCGGCCAATATGTACCGAGTGGGAGGTAAGGAATGGTTTATATATTTGAGACCCCCACCCCCCCACCCCCCCTTGCCTCACATACACACATACGCACGCACACGATGTGATTGTTCGTTTTCGACACCCAGGTGGCTAGCCGCTAGCTGTGTATTCGGTTAGCTGCTAACTCAAGCTAGCTATAGCCTAGCTTTGGATGATGCTGAAGTTAGCTTTAGATTTATATATACCGATTAGATACTTGAGTAAAAATCTGTTATGCTCTTTTAGAGAACAGGACTAAATTAGATCAGGTTTAATTCTAAATCCGACAGGCCCAGTTTAAACTGTCTTATTTTGCACTATCTAAAGGTTCTTGAAACACAATTTCTGTAAACATACATGAAAATAAATAATCTAATTTGAAAGGTACAGTTCTTGGACAGGTCAAACCTGGAATGGATTGCTTTAATAAATGATATTTTCCAGTTCTGTTTGACTCATTGACTTAATGGTGTTAATTGTATTTTGGCAATAGATCAGGTACTTTAAACTTTAAATCCTAGAATTTTTGTGTTTTGAAGCATTTAAAAGAATAAAGAGTCGACTAATTCTGTCCAGTCCTAAACATTCTACGAGTTTTCAGATGGATTTAATATTAGATGCGATTTCCAATGCAAAATAAAACATTGAATATATGTTGTCACAAAGAGAATGAGGTTATTACAAACTGTATGAAAGTGTCTGTAAACAGCGGAGAATAATTTACTACAGATTTGACTTGACTAAAAATGAACTGATTGCATGCAGGATCCAACTGTGAATTTATCCCAAAATAGCTATAAAATTGGTATTTTCCACCTTAAGCAATAACAAGGGAAGTTTCTCTAATCAAATACTGTGTGTAAAATAATGTGCAGGCAGAGTAATCCAGCACAGCTCTGATTTAACTAAGTTGATTATTTGTCATTAGAAATATTCCAGAATCCCTAAAATCCGTGCAACAGCCCTGAGTCTGAAACTTCGGATCAGATGCCAACTTCAATGCCACTTAGCCTTCGTGCGTGCTTCAAGTTTGGTTTGAAACACACGATTGTAATGCGATTTTTCAAATAAATATATTAACCTTATTAATAAATATATCTCATACTGTTGCTTAATGTCACACCATAGATGAAACATGCAACTTTTACAAACGTTAATGCGATATCCCGGCTGTATAGTTGTCTCAACAAATATCCCACCGCGGATTGTTGTCGGGTTCCGTGAACTGTTCTCTGAAGAGTTTGGGGGGGGGGGAAACTAATTACGGACTCAGATATGACACCTCGGGAAGCTTATTGCTCATCTAGTTGGACATTCGCTGAATAATTTTTAAATTGGCGCTAATGTTGGAGAGTGAAAATGTAAATTCCATGCTATTAGCATTAGCCGCTAAAAAGCCAGAACCTCGCGGGGTCTGTAGCAGCTAGCTTGACTTCGCCATACCGCTTCATTTGTTAGGCTAGCAAAGTTAACCGTGAATGCTAAAATTAGTTAGCTGAAAGCCGCCTGATGGTACAGACTGCACGTTATTTTAAAAGAATGACTTGAAGTACAACAGTTTAAAACTCGCATAACTTTAATAATATAATTTGTTCAGCTGAACACTCGGAGTTGTTATATTCTGTACATTATATACCTGCAAAATACCCGAATACATGGTCCAATTTCCGTGTTGGGGGAAACTTTCTCATTAGAATAATGGCGTGTGTAAAATCCCACTGAATGAAAGGCGTGTGTGAGCAGAAATGCTGTACATACCGAATTATGTTTGGTACTTCTGAAGGATTCCTCGTAAGTACTGGGCAGTAAAGATGAGCATTGTGAACGGACACAAACTTATAGTTGTCATTTGGCTAGCATCCTTTTTCATCCGCGTAGCTTTTAACAGTACTGTTTGGAGAAGCATACTTTTTTTTTCATGCAGTTGCTTTGTCTCTGGCGCTTATTCTTCACAATATCTGTCGCAGAAACATATGTTTAATGGATAGTGTGGCAGGCTTAGCTGTGTGTAAGCACTCACAAGGGTCTGCAGGGTATTTAGGTCATGCTGATTAAACACTAGTCTGCACAATATGGTGCATAGACGGGGATCTTTACAATCGATTGTTCATTACTTATATTTGTCATGTATATATATGACTGTACAAAGTCAGATTGATATAAAAATTAAAGGTGGTGTTCACAATACAAAATACATTAAGATGTGTCTAGAACTCAAGGTTTTGTTTCGTTTGGTGGTGTTGCTGTTCAGAAAAGTTAAATGCAATGACAATGAGGCGATCACTCTCAAACAGAGACTGTATAAAGACTTGTTCAGTATTAATTAGAAAAAATGCAGAGCATTGACAAGATGTGAATCTTAACATTCATTTAGGTTAAAAAATTTATATGAAAGGGTTTAAATCTGTTTCCGTTTACTTGAAGAAACACCAGTCTCTCCTCCAATGAACAACAGGTCGCATTGTGACCCGAATTCAATTCGAACTTCCAAAGTTCTGCTGATACCAGAACTTTGAATGTTCTGGTATCAGCACAACAGTTTTCCTAGGACATGTAGTGACATGCAGCTTTGCCCTTTAGAGTTTGCGGTTAGGAAATTTGCTCTTCCTGCACCTGTTTCATAAAATACAAGGCAGTTCTTTATTTGCACGAGCAACTGCGTTTCTGAGAGTGTCTTTGCCTCCTTTAAATCAACACTTTTAAATTCCTGATAAACATCAGAAATTTACGACTAACATGTCACATAAGATTAAAAATTCTTACTCCTTAAAAAAAAAAAAGGGATAAAACAGCAAGTCTGACTGTAAGCTGCTTACTGCCTTCTCTTTGGCATTGCAGAAAACATAAATCTGAGATAAAGTGTGACATAAATTAGCATGCAGCCCTCTGAGTCATTACTTTGTAGAACAGCAGAAGTTACCACAACTGTAACTGCTGCCGTTACAACTGTAGACTGTGCATAGACAGTCTAGAGTCTAAACTGTAGACTGTGCATAGACAGTCTAGAGTCTAAACTGTAGACTGTCAACACCATGTCTAAAATTTCTGTGGATTTTTCATTGTGAAACAGGTAAACCTCCAGCAGGCTGGATTAAGAGAAACAGTAAAAATCATTTTTCAATCTCTTAATGAGGTTAATGTAGGCCTTCACGTTGCATTGCTAATTTGTCCTTGGCGCATTAGCAATACTGCAAAGACTTGCTCGGATTGGATTGTAATAAATATTTTCTAATTACAGAAGTACCGTATGTTCAGGCCAAGTATGTCTGTTAGGAAGCTGGTGAAGCTTGTTGAGTGCAGCAGAAAATATTTTCGGAGCGCGTTGGAGTCGTTTTTAAGGTCATTAAGAAACTGCAGCACAATCATCTCATTACCAAAGCAGCAAACAGCAGACGCAAGTCATGGCAATGTTTACCAGCATTTTTTTCCCAATTGTTGTGCTGCAATTTAGAATGTTTCCCAGTTTTAGAATGGGATCACATTCTAAAACATGAATGTTCTCCTGTCATGGCTCCAGCTGCAGGGACGGCCACTGGAAGGGGCCTAACAGTTCCTCCTTTGGGGTTGCCCTTTATGTAGCTCCATTTATCTTCCCATCGACTGTTAACACCTCCTCTGTTTCGCTGATGGAGTGCATTCCCACAGCATAACTCTGCCACCCCCATGTTTCTCTGTGGAGATGGTGAATTCAGGGTGATGTGTAATGCTCTCCAACAAACATCTGAGGCCTTCACTGAAAATCAGACACTGGTGTCCTCATGACAGTTACAATAGAACTCTGTTCATAAAATTCTTTCTATCGTCGTAAGAATTTAGATTTATTGTATGAAGATGGTATATTGGACAGGATTGAAGGGAGTTCATTATAAATTTACTTTGTTCCAATTCTGGTCGATTCCAACTTTATTTTTGTCAGAAAAGTTGCTAAACATAGCAACAAAGTTGCTAAGTTGGCAACAGTGAGGTGACTGTTAACCACACACATCCAGATGTGACCTCCTGGGGCGGAGGGGTCTGTCAGTCAAACCTGTCTCACATCAGACCAGAAGAGGGCAGTGGCTGATGTTCAGACATTTGTGGAGGGAGAGAAAATCGCTGGATAAGATCTGTTTCTCACGTACATATCGGCCAATCATCAGTCTCCCAAAATTCAAGAAATCGAAGGCGATTATCAGTGCACCCCTATGAAATTTAACTTGTAAAATAATGACATGTAATTGGACAGACTGGATTTCTGACAAACTTCCACACTAAATTCACACAGTGCAGAGTTTACATATTTCTTCCTACACATATTAGTTAAATGTCCTCTTTATTCTTGCTCTTCCACAACAAATACTCAGTGGCATCCTCTCTTTTTTTGTTTTGTTCATTTTTCTCCAAATGATGCCTGGTTCTCAGATGTTTATACATGTAGATCAGAACTATCCAGAAAACTGAGTTCCTCTGTCAGAGGAAACAAACCACGGAGAAACGTCCAGCATCACTGTCTGAACAGCTACAATTAGTCATGTTAGGCACATGAAAGTGCACGTCCTCCTGTTCACTCTTACCCACTGTTATGTAACAGGGGGATGCCATGTTCTTTCACTGTGTACAGCAATGTGATGCTTCCCTATTCAGGTTTTACATTGCTGTTAAATAGAGCAAGAAATCCTCTCCCTTTCAGAGTTCTTCCTTTTCCACCTCTGCTTGTGGTGATGCATCAGAAAGCAGCCATATCCTCTTGAGGCTCTCTGCCTACTTGTGAGCTCACCAAATGGAACCGAGCTGCAGGCGGCCTCCGGCTTCTCTAAGCATCCTCTAATATCTCAATCTGTCTGCATTTATTTTATTCCCTAAGTCATATTTCTTTTTTAAAAGAACAGTACTTGTTTTGTGAACTTGTGCACTTGCACCCAGTATTTTGTTCTTAATTTTGTATCTGTCCCTGAAGTGCAATAGGGCAGCGGTTTGTGTTTAAACCTAAAGCCCAAAGTTGGGCTTTAGGTTTAAACACAAACCACTGCTGCTGGCACCTCACCATATTAGGAAGAAAGAGATTTATGATGTGGATGTTAAATATTAGAATAGATATATGCTTTATTGTCCCAGAGTGCGGGGAATTCCGGTTGAATTGAAGCATGTAACTTCACACAAAGACAAAAATATCAAAAATAAAAAAAACAGAATAGCATATTGTACATTAGGGGTAAAGTGGTAAAATATTATCTACATTCCTCTGATCTAAGGGAATGTGCAGCTGAATAGTATCAGCCAATACCAATTTATTGCCCATTCCGATGTAAAATAACCCTCAAGCTTTTGCTTTACAGTAACTGTACTTCCAAAAAAAAATCATTTTTATGAATAAAACTGCAGTCAGTTTGAGTCTTCTGCTTCCTTGAGTCATTAACTCCCGGTTTTTGCAGCGATGTAGGGCGTAGCCACCTGTAATAACTGCTCAATATGTGCTGTATTTCTGATAAACAACTTTAATATAACACGATTGCCTCAGTAAACATGTTAATCACATGATGACTTCAGTTTCATTTACATACAGTCATTCATCAGGATGTTGAAGATCATACCTAAAATAAAAGTCACAAGAAGCAGCTGCTTAATGTCAACACAAATAACTCAGAGGATTATCCTTTATCAGGTAGCATTTCTGTGTGTGTGTAAAGCTGATGTGTTTGATGGCACTAATGATCACTGATGTCACTGCGAGCTCAGCAGACATTTCTCTGGAGCCGTGGCAACGTCAGACAGCTGATCAGCACATGTAGAGTTTAAACTGTCAATGTGAACTCAGGACATCACTGTTACTGCTAGTTACCCTGCATCACTTTTCTGCATTGTTCCTGTGATGTGAACTGTTTTTAGGAACTGTTCATCCCTAAATCTCAGGAATCAAACACTGATGACTGCAGTGTGGCTGAGCAACCGAGTACATGAAGAGTGCGCAACAGGCACAGCCTGCTCATCTGTTAACTAACATTTCTGCTAGTTGACAGATGCCATAGTAAAAATAGTTCTGATTTGAACTGTCTTTGACAGCATGTTCATTCTACATGCATATATGAATATGTCAGTTTTTATGGCAGAGGGGAAATGAACCAGATCTCATATCAGGGTTATGACCTGATGTTCTAAACAACACACATTCAGTTACAATCTGAAACAAAATTCAAATGATTCCTGGTCATCTGTCAGAATATTCATACATTTTAGATGTACACAGCCCACATAAGAACAAAATGTAATGTCTTATTTCATAATTCTTTACTATTACATAATTATTTTACTTGTCAATAAACTTGTGAAGTTTATTGACAAGTCAAGTTGTCAATAAACTTGACTTGATACAGCGTGTCTCCTGGTGCATGTGACTGCATTTATCACGTTTTGACATTAATCCATACTGCATCATTCTTGTCTTCATCTTTATGCATTGAAAAACAGATGTGATCTCCCACCATTAGTCTGACAGCGGACCTCTGTGGCTCAAAGTCTGGAACGGTTCAAGTTAACAGAACAAAACCCTTTTCTCTTTGTGATGCACATCTGCATCACCAGGGTCAACAGCAGTCACCTACTGCTACCAACTTAGCAACTCTCAGGCAAAACATTGACATGGGCCAAAATCAGCAGGTCAAACATATTAAAGATCAATGATCGGTCAGAAAACTGCCATAGTAACATCCAATAAAGTTACTTACACATATGGAAATTTTGTGCATGTGCGTGCGCCAAAGGGCAAAAAGATTATTCTTTTACATATCATCAACCATACAGTAAGCTCAATTAATTATCCAAAGCTATCTAAACAAACCCAACAGATCATACTGAGTCACTGACTCATTCCTTCTCCTGCTGTTGTTCTTTGGGTTCATAGCAAACATAATCCCCACACAATGAATCATCTGTCCAGTCACTGGAAAATAAAAAAGAATACTATTATCTATGAACAATATGGTTTTACAGAAAAAATGGCCTCAGTCTGATGCCTGCTGCTGTTATCAATAAATAAAAACTGGGTTAACTCTCACTATTTTCTCACTGAGCTAGGGTCAAGTTGTGAGGGAGACCACCACCTCCTTGAAGTAGTGCAGTTATAGCATTGAGTTGGACAACAAATTCTCAATTCCCCCTGGTCATCTGCACATATGAGCATCTCTGGGTTATGCAGTGACTGTGTTGTTTGAAAAACTTTGAGGCTGGGTCATGGGCTGAATTTTATTTTTCTTCTGTTTGTTGTTTCAGACTACGTTTACTTTGAGAACTCCTCCAGCAACCCATACCTGATCCGGAGAATAGAAGAGCTCAACAAGGTTGGTAGTTGATGTTTGTACTTTTTAACGCGTTCAACTCTCACCAGCAGCGAAACCTAAACCTATTCTGTGCTGCGGCCTGTTGAAACCTTGCAAACTGTGGTATATTACGGCTGTTCAAATGACGGGGCACTGTTTCAGACCCTACTGCCATAACAACAGCAGCATATGACACAGGGCAGATTCCCTGTCACAGGATTAAGCTCATTTATGTAAGCCACTTGCTTTAAAACACTTGTGGATTTCACCATGAGAGATAAAAGCTACTGAATTCAGAGAACTGGGTTAAAGGCTGTAGATGAGTTTTTCAGAATGAATTCTGCTGTTGCATATAAAGCCCTGTTTGCATTTGAACACATTTTTCACTAAACCTTCACTAACATAATATTAGTTATTCAGATGTTTGTTATTTTTGAACAAGATTTTTTGTTTATTCCTGTGCAGATTTAATGTAATGTAACGTGAAAACATTGTGTCACAGTTATTGTGTAGGAATACTTGTCAGTGAAAAGATTTGTTTTATATTAGAGTAAAGAAACTATTCTGGGTAAAAGCAAAATTCTTCAGTTAAACTCTGAATTCTGTTAAATAAAGGTGCAACAAAAATTCAGCTCCCGTATCCTTAGTTTAGGGTGACAGACAATCGACCGATACACAAGAAACTGATTTTATTTTTCTCCACAAAAGTCTGAACATCAGCCACTGTCCACTATTTCACTGCTTTGAGTGAGATTGATAGACAGACCGGCCACCAAGTCACTGTTAACCATGGCCGACTTAGTAACTTTGTTGCTATATTTAGCAACTTTTCTGATTAAAAAGAAATGCCGTCGGCCATAATTGGAATTGGCAGGTCAGGCTTTTTAAATATTGGTGTTGGTTGGAAATGTGCACTCAGTGCACTGCTACTATGAAACAAATTTTCATCATTGGGGTTTGCATCAGTGATGTGACTTTGTTCTCACTCATCAGTGGTGAATTCAGAATTTGCCAATAAAGTGGTTAAAAAGCACTTAATATATAAACTGATTTTCCATAATTTAGCTTGCGTATATAACATACAGTGTGTTTTGTCACCAAATATGTGTAATGCGTTTCATGTGCTGAGGAGCGATCATGAACGGAAGAGAACAGATTCAAGGTGAGGCAGGCAGTTCTCCTGCCTCATGGCAGGGGGCGCTCTCTCATGATCCCAAAAAAAACTATGCAACCCATAGCCGACTGTTTCATGGCAGTGTGAACAGCAAAAATGAATCCGATAGTTACATTTGTTTCAAATTGTTTAGATTGCACCAATCGAAAATTTGGGCCAGTATTAACAAAAAGATGGAAATCAATATTGGTTGTTGATAACGTCCCAGTTTTACTTGTCAGAACAATACCCAAATGTTGCTGTTATATTGTGCATCTCTAAAATTCTTAAGCATTTTATTCTGATTCAGCAAAATACTTAATTACAAAGTACAGCAGTGGTTTTAGCATGAAGTGGTTGATTTACAAGTAGAAAGTGAAAGTAAGAAGAAGCAAAACTGCACTGGGTCAAAATGAACAGCAGCTGTATTTAATGGCAGCCTTATTCATTTATTTTGCCATGTAAAATAAGGAAAATACAAATCAGGTGGGAAACATTTCATGCGTCCTTCTCTGGGTGGGAAACTGGGAATTGTAAAAATGATTGAAGATGGGAACAGAAGCTTGGAGAGTTACACCTTTTCTTCCTGATAGTTCCGACCTGAACAACTCGTTCTGTGTTTGCAGACAGCCAATGGGAATGTGGAGGCGAAGGTGGTGTGTCTGTTCAGGAGGAGAGACATCTCAGGCAACCTCAACACTCTGGCAGACAGCAACGCAAGTGAGTAGCAAGCTCTTGCCTCATCCACTACAGCAGAAGTGTATGCATGATATGGCTGGCTGCCTTTAATGAGCCTCTTCCTCTTTGTGTTTCACACAAAAGCCTCAAAGCGCCTCTTCAGTTTTTCTGTTTTGAATTGTAACAAGGCCTGCTGTAGGGTTAAATTAAGAACTCTAGCTGGAGCCCAGTCATTCTCAAGCTAATGTTCCTCCACTCGCAACATGGCCGCCTTTCTTTGCAGGGGATTCATCACCTGCCCTGTGGGATTCATCTGATTCATGTGTCAACTGCTTGTCGTTTAATAAAGAAGGGGAATACAGACAGTCTCATGAACTTACTGTATTGGGACAGAATGATGCATCTGGTTTGTTTTATATAACAAACATAATGCTTTTTTATATCTGAAAGAATATATAGTTTATAGTCTATAAACAGACAGGGTGTTCCATTTCTTCTGCTCTGAAGATGAACTACCTGCAGGTGCTGCTGACCAGAATACACCAGCAGTGACTGGTGGGAGTCAGAGGAAGTCTGGGATCCTTCAGCGGAGTAGATAATGTTGGGAGAATATGCTGGATAGTAGAGGTGGACAGTATGACTGAAAAACGTATTTTATACAAGTCGATATCAAAAATTATTTCCGGACTACAAGTCGCAGTTTTTTTTCATAGTTTGGCTGCAGGTGCGACTTATACTCCGGAGCGACTTATGTGTGAAATTATTAACACATTATTATATCATGTCACATGTTATTTTCACACTAAACCGTAAGAGAGCGCTCTAGGCCTATGTTCTTCTACCTTCGGAGTTAGCCGAGTTGTTTACAAGCGACACCGAAAATTATCAAATAAATTTCCCCTAAAAATGCGACTTATACTCCGGTGCGACTTATATATGTTTTTTCCTGCTTTATTATGCATTTTATGGCTGGTGCGACTTATAGTCCGGAAAATACGGTAGTTGTTTTTGTTTTGTTTTGTTTGTTTTATGTAACTGAAGAACTTCCAGACATGCTTTACCCAGTTTTCATTCTATGTCATTGTTTTTATTTTTAAACAGTTATGAGGCACAGTGGCTCAGTCTGCACTGTGCAAGTTACTCAATAGGTTGTTGCTAGGTAACCACAGAGTTAGTCAGTTAGTTGATGCCACTCTCCTAGCTTAGCTCGCTCTGGGAGGTTGAGCAGTTAAAGTCTGTCTTCTGCCTACATCACCCAGAATGCTGTGCGGTTCTAGATCAGAGTTCAGTGAAAAGTTCATATATTGAATATTCTATCAGACGTATCATCAATCTATATTAATCGCGTGTCTGTCACAGTATATATTGCTATTGTTTTATTGTTCAACCCTACTCCATTGTTCGTTCTGAGTTCATGATTCTTGTCAATTTCTAATTTTGGAATGAAACTTATCAGAAAAGAAAATTACTTATTTTAAAGGGAATTGGTCAACTGTGATGACTGGTGTATGGAAAAAATTAGGTAAATATGGGAATGAAAACAACGCTTAATACTCTTCAGGCAGTTTAGATTTTAAGGTGTGCGTTTTCATTCCGGCACAGAGAAAAATGGCAATTGCAAAAAGATTGTGAGCACAAAACAAGGATTTTGACTTTCATTTCAAGGTTTGACAAGTTACAGATGCCAGTCTAGATATGTAAATATTAGAGGAAAGATAAAAGAAACAGGTCGTACAGATTTTAAATATATAAAGAAAAGAAATGCAAGTTGTGCATAGGCCTGTCACGATAACAAATTTTGCTGAACGATTAATTGTCTCAAAAATTATTGCTATAAACAATAATATTGTTTTAAGACCTTTTTACACTGATTTAGTAGAAATGATGTAATAATGCATGCAATTTCCTGCCAAAGATAGAAACACTTTATTTTCAAAAGAACACTTAATGCTGGAACTGATAAACAAAATAAACAAAACAACCAAAAGCAAAAATAAAATGGATTCTCAGTCTCCATTAATAAAAAATGAACTTGGAAAAAAAAAACTAAACAACATAAAGCCAAAGTGGAAATAAATGCTGCATTCAACCAAAAGAGTGCAGATTATGAAGTCTGCCCTTCAGTAATCATTAGATTTAAATAGAGAAGATGGACACATCGACTACCTGATGCAATAGTACACACTACATAATTTTTTTCCCAATTTTCCCCATAGGACAATCTTAGAACGTTGGACGTTCTCTAAGATTATTGCTTGTGATTTCGTAACTGATCATCAAGTGTGTGGTGTGTTACGGTAGATCGACTTTGCCGCTCCGATCTAAATCAGGGGTTTTTCCAGTCTGGGAGCCTTAACGCAGCCTGTTGAATGTGACAGGTAGCGCGAATTCTCCTCCGAGCTTTCTGAGAGGAAATTACGGAGGGAATCCCAAACTTGACACGGCGCAACGGAGATGATATGTGGAAACAACATTAATGTTTATTCAACATTTCGTGCAAAGAAAATAACAAAAGAAGGAGTTGGAGCGAAATTTTTACCGCATTTGATAAACCCGGTAACTTTTCAGCTGCTTTTCGTTAACGTGACATAAATAGAGTGTAATGATTTTCATTCAGTCATACTTTACGTTGACACTAGCTACATGCATTACAGGTAGACTGTAGTAAAGCATTGATTAATGCCTGGTTTTAAAATTAGTTAACTGGACTTGTAGCCATTACTTTGTGCCCATTGTTGGACACCACACGGCACGATTGAACCGTTATACCTAGGATTTCTGTCGGCTAATGTGTGGTCTCTCAGGTTTTGAAAATGGGCCAACAATCAGCCGACGGCTCTGAGATTGTGTAGTGACATTACACTAAGGAAATGAGGAAGGGAAGGTCAGTTTAGAGCACCGGAGTTGAGCCTTTTTCAATTCAGACCGAAAGAGAAAAAGGCCGGAAGAAACGATAAAGCCGATAATTAAAATGAGGTCGATAGTTTTAATTTATAGTGCGATTAATTGATTTATTGTTTATCACAACAGGCCTAGTTGTGCAAATAAACTTATATTGCTTAAGAACAGAGTAGCTGAAGACTCAGACTGTAATATGCTCATTGTGTTCATCAGATGAGCCTCAAGGACGAAATGTCTAAACTGTTTGTGTCCAGGATGTGTGGGGTCTGCAGAGGTGTTAGCTGCCTTTTTCCTGATCCCTGACCTGTTCAAGTCCAAGTCCTGAACTAAACTGTTGGATATATTATCAATCCATCAGGTGATTTGTGATTCTCCCTGTTACTTCCTGACCTGAAAATGGCTGCTACCTGCATTTCACTAAGTAACTAAAAAATAGCTTCCTATTGGAAAAGGTCGCAGGTGGCTACTGCGTCTCAGCTATCAGCCAGTTCATTAACTGGACAACTTGTCAGTCATTAACCAGCCACAGTGATTGCATTCCAGTTAAATATTAGTGAGTGAGGTCACTGCCTGGCATTTAGATTTTTCAAGCCACTGTCTGAAGTCAGAAGGACAAACATTACTCTGGTATCCAGCATTGTCAGTAGGAAGCCGTTATGTTTTGTTTCATACTACGCATGAGCTAGGGATTCCCTGACAGAAAAGATCCATTTACTCTGTTTACAAGATAATGGACACTGGTACATTTTAGAACCATTGCACTCTGGAACCCGTTCTCAAACTGTGCCCTTCTCAGAGAAAAGACTGGCTATTTTCATGTAAATGAACAGTACAAGCACAACGAAATGCTTCCATTTTCACCAGAAATTGTTGTCATGTAAACAGGTTATTATTGGTGTTTGCAGCAGGTCAGGTCAGCCTGGCTGCATGCTGCGGTGCAGACACACTGAAGGTCCAGTCATCTTCAGTCACATGAAGGCTGACAGGCTGGGGGCTGTTTGAAACTGAAACAGTTACAGTTATTCACAGAAACGAGTAAAGTCACTACTCCTTCCACCAGAGATAGAAACATCTCTGAAAATAATCCCCATATCAATGTAGTCTGACGGACAAAGAAGCTATTTAGTTGACCACAGTATGAATGTTCTTGTAAAACTCATGTTTTATCTTGAAATTGTGGGATGAAATATGTTCACCAGCAAGATTCATGCTTCTGTTTTTTTACTTCCATCCATCCATTTTCTGTTCACCCTTGTCCCTAGTGGGGTCAGGAGTTGCTGGTGCCCGTCTCCAGCTGCGTTCTGGGCGAGAGGCGGGGGTCATCCTGGACAGGTCGCCAGCCTGTCGCAGTGCTTTTTTTACTTCTAGGTTAATAGAATATATCAACCACACTAAGGAGCTCACCAGGTGACATCAAGAGGAAAGGATCCCGTTCAAATAAATGCACCAATAATCACATTTGTAGCAACCACTGTTGTCTCAGCTGAGGCTCCTTCCTTGGTTTGCCCCACCCTGATCCAGTCCAATCTCCTCCTTGTTTGATCAGAGAGTAGACAGAGGGAGAGGGAGTGGGTGGTGCTAATGAGATGCATTCTGGTAAAAATGGATCCCGTTCATTAAACACCCCTCCCACGCCCCCTCCCGATAGCCCACCTTTCTCCCCCTCCCCTTCTCCTCCTCCTGGTCTACAGTGCTCTTAACAAAGACATTAAAACACAGATCAACACACCTCAAAATGGATGCAGTGATGTTGGCGTGTTTCTCTATGATACCACCACAGTAAGACTCTACAGTGGTGTGTGTGTGTGTGGTGTTGCCTGAAATGTGACTGATTAGGATGACTCTTAATTCCTTTGTGTGCCTTCCCTGTGCCTGCTGGCTGCTTTGACATGTTCTTGTAGAGCAGCTGAATGAAGACGTAGCTGATGCCAGCCTCCATCTGACTGGACTGATGCAGTATGCTGCCGTCCTCCTGTAGATCCACAGGAACCCAGTATTAATACAGCCGCTCCAGCATAAAGCTCACACTGATTCCTGCCATGCTTTGTGATAATGCAACCATTTTACTTTTCTTGACTCATTTTGATTTTTAATTTTTGTAGAGCTTCTTATTTCTGCATATTTAGATTCCTGTCATTGAGAACCTTCTTCAGGAGAATAATAACCCACAAACGTTTTCTTCACTTTTCTAGGTGAATAGAATAAAACAGAAATTGCAGCACAAGTGTCAGGCAGTCAAAGAAAATAGATTCACAGAGATAAGAATATGCAGCACATAAAACAGAATAAAGAACAAAATATTGTTTAGTAAGGGCAACATTTCAACATAAATACTCTGTAGCAAACTCCAGTCCAAAGGAATGTGCAACTCAGTAGGTTAGTTTAAAAATGTAGAAAATGTGTCACTTCCTGAGTTTGTTTGGATCTGTTTTGGTTCTAGAGTCTAACAGCAGCTGGGAGGAAGGAGCTGTGATAAGACTCTTCTGTGCATTTAGGATGCAGCAGTCTGTTACTTACTGAGATTACTGGCTGAAACAAAAGATGCTGTCACTATTTCCTTCACTCAGCTCTCTTTATAAAGTAATTAAAGATGCTGCATTTAGAGCAGTTTTTCATTGTTATTGTGAAGTATGCATGGTGTCCAGTGAGATGCAGTTTCAATAACCCTTGTATTTTACTCTGGCATCGGAAAGGCAACTACTCTAAAACAGTCCTCCACTGTTGCCTACTTAGTAACTTTGTTGCTATATTTAGCTACTTTTCAGACTAAAGGAATTGGTGTCAGCCGGGATTGGAATCATCAGGTCAGAGTTTTTAAAGATTATGATCGGCCAGAAAACTCCAATCAGTGAACTCCCTTTGACATCACCCATTTGATCCAACACTCCTGACTTAAAATTGTTGTATTTTAGTGTTTTGTAGAGAAGTGAAGGGAGAAATTTTAAGTACTCTACACAAATCACTATATTATACCCATCCTGCAAATAGATGCCAGCTTCATTTATTAAGGGTTTTTTGGAACAGCACATAGACTTGGGTGCAATGCCTTATGGGTAATATCAGTAATAGGCAGTGAGACCATGGGATTCCAGTGCTAATCAGCAGATTAACTCCAGTAGACTTTCAGTGTTTTTACTGTTCTTTTTTTTCTTATGTTAGATCTATGAATGAATCGAACTCAAGTGTTTTAAACATGGCAGCCTTGTGATTTTATTGACTCTTGTTCTCTATAAGACAGCCTCCAGCTCTTGACTGAGACGTCCTTGTTCAGCTTTCTGAGATGCAACGTTACAAATCCAAACCACACAGCAAGGTGAAAGCCTACTGGTTTGGAACTGGGATGTGTTTTTTGTTTTGTTTTCAGTAACAGTCGTTGTGACAGGAACCGTGGAAATCACCACTGATGTTCACCTGGTAGAATAACAATAATAAACCAGATGTGTGTAAACTGATTACAGTTATATCTTCCTTCACAAAGTGAACAATGCCTGATCAGTTTGTGGTGCTCTCCAGTGTAGTGATAGTATTCAAACCCTTTAAGCTTCTCTTTATTTTCCGTTTCTTTCATATTTTCACAAAAGCAAAGCATGGCTTTTACATACATAGCCAGTATTGACATGTTCAAATGTGATCAACATAATTTGGCAAAACAAGTTCCAAAGAAACTCTTAATGTTAAACTGAAAACTGATTTCTACAAAATAAAGACAAAAATATGTACTATATGATGAGTGATTTGATAAATACTGCCCCCTTCAGTCAGAATTGAGTAGCTTCTCCTCTGGCTGCAGTCAATCAGTGTGGTTCTGTCAGAATGCTCCTCTGGGGCCTCACATGTATAAAGCCTGCACACGCCATACTTTACGTACAAGTCGGCATGTATGAAAATGTATGTGGCGTGAAAGTTTGTTTAAATATATGCAAACTTTTGACCTGCAGTGAAAATGTGCTGCAGCCACTTTTCTGTCAAAACTACAAAGCGTCAAAACTCACCAAGATACACTGAAATCTGAAAGCTGCACAAAGGTGAGCCCAGTAATTGTGGAGCTTTGGCTCTGATGGAGGACGTCACCAATGGAAGGATCCAGAGGGAGCGTGTATTCAGAGATTATATTGATCTGCTGGGAAATGTTGATGATGGTTTATTATTGTTTAGATTAATCCAGACTTATCATCCTGGAGCTCTGAGCAGAACTTAAACAAAGAGCCGAGCGGTACCGGTACCGGTCCAGCTGCAGTCATCCTTCAGTCGAGCCATGCCCGCTTTGTGAATGCCTCTTTATGGACAGAAAGCAGCTCTATTCTGCAAATGTTCAACTTATGCATGATTTCTCTATTTAGAATAAACGTCCACATTAACCACTCAAAGGACTCTGACACGCTGTCTTTAAATCCCAGCTCAACACTCTGCTATTCAAACAGGCATTTGCATCATCTCTTTATTTATTTATTTTTTAATTTGGATTTTTTTCCCTTTAAAATGTAGTTTTAATTTTGTGAGGTGACATTATGTGTCCTCAACTCACTTTTTAAATAAAATATATAATAGTTATTATTATAAATACTTATACTACTACAAACAGGGGCAAATTGCCATGGTTATCGCTTCAGTGGTTGCAGACTTGCGGGTATTTATACTAATTTACGTATGTATGTATGGATGGCAGCAGGAAGGACCAGCAGCTGCACTCTATTTCAAATTGGAATTTATAAAGGAAAGGTGTGCAGATATGTATGTATGTATGTATGTATGACTTTATACATGCACATTTTTTGTGTGCTGCACTTTTTAAAATTTGTCCATATGCCAAGTTTTAGTGTGAAAACTACGGACTTTTCCTCCATTCTTCATGATAAACTCTTCAGGGTGGGGAGATCAGCTGTGAACAGCTCTCACTGAGTTTAGCCACTCACTTAGACTGAGCTATGGGCTTTGACTGGGCCACTTTCTTGTCTGCACACCATCTCTGTGTAGCTTTAGCTAGACACTTCGGCTCGTTGTCTTGCTGGAAAATAAATGTTATCTCAAAACGCAGTTCTACAGATCAAAACAAATTGTCCTCTGGGAAATCACTGCCTTCTGCTGAGAAGCATCTCCACAGCATGATGCTGCCACCACTGTGCTTCACAGTCTTATAGTGTGTTTATGGTGTGTGTCTCATACATAGTGTAAGCAGAGCTAATGAGTGATGATGTGAAGTGTTTGGTGTTAGACATAGTGTCTCTTCTGATGACCAAAAAGCTCTATTTTGGTCTCATCAGATGAACGAAAGTTCTTATTGGACAATGGAGCCTCCTGCAGGTGCAGTGGGAGGGGCTTCAGAGGAGCCCCTCCCACTGTCCCACAACCATGTGACCCCTCGTCCACTGTTAGACCTCACTGGGTTCATTATACTAACATCACTGAAGACAAAGTCACTGCTTTCAGGTGACCTCTACTTCACTCATTGTGAAACTACCAGCATCAACTGACTGGACCTGTTTTTAATTGCTTTTAGTCACTTTGAAGGGGGTGAATATTTATGCAATTAATTGTTTTATTTTTTTCACAATTTTATTTAATGTACATTATTTCATAGGGATCAGTTTTCACTTTGATATGAAAGGTTTTTTGTTTTTCTTTGTAAAATTATTTTGTCAAAAAAGCCAAATGTAAAACATGAATACTTTTTATTTATACTGCTTCTATGTCTGCATGAAGCAGTGTTAAATATTAAATGTAGTGTAAGCTGTCAGCACGCTGACGTTTTATTACATGTATAAACCGTTGAACCTCTCCCAGTGTGAACAGGTCAGCTCTGGGCTGCTGTGGTTCTGTAATGGGTCCAGCCCTTCAGTCTCTCTACTACTGTTCATTTGTCTTAATTGCTTTAGCTTATTGCTGTTTTCACCGCATCTTTCCTCCTCTTCCTCCTTCTGTACACACACACACGCACACGAGTTCTTTGTGCAAAACAGAAGGCCGCCGATCGCTCGCTTACTGAGGCCTACAGAAAGAGTTAATTCCTACTTGTTCTTTTTTTCTCATTATGGAAGGTGTATATTCTGTGTGTGTTGTTTTGAGATTATATCTGATTAAGGTGCCTGTAGCTTAATGTCTTCGGTTCTGGCGTTGTGTGTGTGTGTGGGTGCGTGCGCGTGTGTGTGTGGGGAGAGGAGAGGATACATGTTTTGGGGGGGGATGGGCGCCTCAGGTTTGCTACACAGGGTCTCCCACTTTATCTGGCAGGGACCAGTCGGACGGAGAAGGAGGGGCGGGGGTTGAGAGGTTAAGAGGAAAAGGGGTGTGGCCTGAGTTACTGTCCTTCTCACTGTGTCTTACTGTGTCTTTCTCCCCCCCATGCCCTCACTGACAGGGTTTCCTTTGGCCGAGTGCAGGGGCGGAGTCCACAGAGATTGAGCAAAATCAGCCCTCCCCTCCAGTTTGCCACAAATTACTCACCCTGCTGCTGAAATTAGAAATGTGCAGTCTAGTGGCCAACTTCACCAAAAGACACAAACAGCTGCCTGTAGTTGAGTTTTTTTATTGATAAAAACATAAGTTGTGCATTTTGTTCTTATGAAATACTTGTAGTGAGTCTTAACAGTCGTGAGCATGCATGAGATGATGAATGCCTGTTTCACTTTCTAGGAGGACTCAGAACAAACCAGGAAGTATCTGAAGTTCTTCTGGCTCTCTTATCTCTTCACTTGAATATTTTGTAAACTTTTACAAAACATCCTACTGACGATTAATATAACGTAGGTAGACATGACTTATTATAATCCAACAAGTTCAGCAGAAGTGAAGTGGCAGGGGATGAAACGTTGGATGTTGGAACTGTTAGTTTTTATAATCAGCAGCTGTAATATTGAAAAGTTTATTTCATTTAGTAATTCAATGAAAACATGTCATTCATTTTCTTAAATGACACATGCATAGATTCCTCACACTCTGAGAGTGAAAAAATAAAGCGGCTAATTTCTTTAGGCTTTGCCGCTATATTTAACAACTTTCCAGACAAAAATATCAGAATCTGCAGGTGAGGCTTTCCAAAGATCTTTGATTGGCCAGAAAACTTGTCGGTGCATCTCTAATTATTTTAGCAGAGCTGAAATATATCTCTGGTGGTAATGAATTGGTATGAGTTTTACTTTTTGAACTGAGTTAGAATATAGTTTTTTTTATATTGTTTTGCAGGCACCTATGTGTTTAGAGTGGGTGAAGTATGCTATACTATCTGGTTCTTTTCTTAAGTAATTTCAGATCACAGGGAGATAGAAATGTTCCTGTTGTTTTTATTCTAACTTTAACTGGGACTAGAGGCTCTCAGGTGGTGGCCAAGATGGCAAAATGTCAAATCATGAGGTTTTTTTTTGTTATTGTTGTAAAATTATTTCAGAATCTAGTTTGAAGAACTTTTTCTGTACAAATTTTAATCCCTTTGATGAAACTGCCTGCTTGTGTCAGATAAAACTGCTATTTAACAGTTCACCTTTACATTGCTCAGCCCATTAGTTATTGAATTAAACTGCTTGTTAATCAGTATAATCTGCAGATGAGTGTTTTTAGAATCACTAAAAACACTCATTTTTTGTGCAAAACAGAACTGAACAGGTATTTCAGTTCTGTGTTGTGCTCAATCGTCTGATTGTTGTTGTTGTTGTTGTGTCTGTTTGCAGGAGAGTTTGAGGAGGAGTCCAAGCAGCCGGTGCTGTCTGAGCAGCAGAAGCACCAGCTGAAACACAGGGAGCTTTTCTTGTCTCGACAGTTTGAGTCTCTACCTGCCACTCATATACGGTATGTTCATGTGGAGTCAGCAGTCTAACACTGAGAGGAAACACATTCTCACCAAAAACACAAACATCCAATACAACTCCTCACTGGAGGCTGTTGTTTCTGTTAACTGTTAAATGTTAAAGTGTGCTAGGTTGTCATTTTTTATTCAGGCACACAAATGATCTGGATTAACACCACTGATCTTAAAATCATCAGCAGGCTATAGTTATATAAAGCTGTTGCAGATTTTTACAGTTTTCGCTTTGTCCACATTTTAATGTTTTAGATGATTGAATTCATTTTCAATATTTACACAGGTTATAAAGATAACTTGTGTCAATACAGGAAGCAGTTGTCAAATTATTTCATAAAAGGAAAAAAAAAGTGTGCAAACCAACCTGGACCTCTGGGAAAAACTAATTCACCCCTAAACCTGATGACTAGTTGTGTTGCCCCTAGCAGCACAAATCCAGAGTTTGTGATACTCTGTAACATTGCCACTGAGGAGCTCTGGTCCATGGAGGGGTTTTAAGTCTGAACGACATACTTAAAATCAGACTACAGCATCTGAAGTGGTATAAAGTCTAAACTTTGACTTGGCCAAAGACACAAGCTCTTGTCAGTAAGAGCTGGCTTTGGCACTGTACTTTGGATTCTTCCCTTGCTGCAGTGTAATTTTTTTATTTAAGAAAAAGTGTAATCACATTTTGATCATGGATTATAAATAAAAGAACTAAGTCCTGCTTTAAAACACTGAACAGATGTTCTAATTGTGTTTGACGTTCAGAGAGAAGTAGACTCTTAGTTTTATCTGTTCTCTCTTCTTTTTTTTAAGTTTATTTCTTTCTTCAAGTGACAAACAGCCAGAAGCTGGGGATTGGGGATTTTATTTTTCTGAAGCTATATTTTAGTTTCTTCCATAGTGGATGTTTTACTGCTGCTCCTCTCTGTCTATAGGGGAAAATGCAACGTCACCCTCCTCAATGAAACGGACGTCCTGGCTGGTTACCTGGAGAAGGAAGTAAGGCTGAGCTTGGTGATTTTTCAGGGCTACCATGTTCCTGCTGCTCATTTTGTGAAATTAAGGTCAGTTGGTGCGTGCAGCTTTAACCCTTCAACATCTCCTGTCCAGGACTGTTTCTTCTACTCGCTGGTGTTTGACCCTGTCCAGAAGACGCTGCTGGCTGATCAGGGGGAGATCCGGGTGGGCTCTAAATACCAGGCAGAGATTCCTGACAAACTTGCTGAAGGTTTGTTTCTTTCAACACTGTGAAAGAGAGATGTTTTTACTTTCCTGTGACATCAGATTAAAGCTTTCCTTGTTCTAAATCTGTTAGGATTATTAAAATTTGTTCCGTTTTCAAAATGCCAGAATAATCAGAAAGAATGTTTTTACTTTGGTTTAAATTCAGAAGTTTCCATCCATTTTTTAGCAGTTGGTAGCATTCCTCAAGCTTCTTTCAGTAGTTAACTGGAGTTCTGGCCCATTCTCCTTAACAGAACTGGTAGAACTGGGTCAGGTTGGTAGGCCTTCTCACTCACACACACCTTTCAGATCTACTCAGGTTCTCTGGGACAGATGTCCTGTGATGGACACTCAAACATTGACTTTCCTGTCCTTAAGCCACTTGTATCTGATTTGGTGTCATGGTTAGCATTGAACTTTTTGTCCATCTGTGTCTCAGATGAAGTTGACACCCGGGTCCAGGAGAAGATGGAAACTAAAGTTTGGGACCCCAGCAACCAGCTGAAGGACGCCCAGATCGACCAGTTCCTTGTTGTTGCAAGGTAACACTTCCCCACCATCTGCTACCCTGCAGATAGAACTTGTTGCCATGGCAATTTCCAAGCAAACACAATTGATGGAAGCATTAGCCGTCAGTGTAAAGCAGTGCAGATCAGACTATGTCTCAATGAACATGGAGAGAGAATGGCATCTGTCATATCAGAATATGTATTTAACCACCGGGCGAACATGGCACTGCTGCTTGAATCAATCAAATCAATCAATCAAATTTTATTTGTATAGCACGTTTCAGCAGCAAGCCATTTCAAAGTGCTTTACATAATAAACACAAAAACACAAAGTCATGCAACATAGAATCAACAATCAAAAACTACATTAAGTGCCATAACAATGCAAATAAAACATTTTTAACATTTAACCTATAAAACTCAGTTAAACATGATGTTTAACCTACAAAACTCAGCCAATGGACATTGACCTACTGGGCCCTTCAAAAACTCTGTTAATAAACATTAACCTACTTTATGCAGACAACGCAGTCAGTATTAGATACATTTGCAGCACTTTCAGCCAATAATCATTAAATTTGTAATTGATTACTTTTCAAATCCAACTCTAAACAGGTGAGTTTTTAGTTGAGTTTTAAAGGAACTCAGTGTTTCAGCTGTTTTACAGTTTTCTGGAAGTTTGTTCCAAATTTTTGGTGCATAGATGCTGAATGCTGCTTCTCCTCATTTGGTTGTTCTGGGGATGCAGAGCAGACCAGAAGACCTGAGAGGTCTGGAAGGTTGATACAACAACAACAGATCTTTTATACATTGCGGTGTTTGAATTGTCATCTCTATGCTTCTCTTATTTGGTTTGTTTACATCTACAGAAACTGATTCTGGGGAATCCCTTACAGGTGTCAGTTATAGTACATCAGCCAGATGCTCCCTCTACTGGCTGTTTGATGAAGTGTACACAGAGGAACACCAGAAGCAGTAGAGCAGGATGTCAGGGTCTGATGGGTGTGTGTGTGTGTTTCAGAGCTGTGGGGACGTTCGCCCGGGCCTTGGACTGCAGCAGCTCCATCCGTCAGCCCAGCCTCCACATGAGTGCAGCTGCAGCTTCCAGAGACATCACACTGGTTAGAGCCAAACTTACACACACACACACACACACACACACACACACACACACACACCACACACACACACACACACACACACACACTTTGCAAACCCTGCAGTCCAACCTGCACATAGACTGTTTCCCCATGGAATATGTGGTTTCAACAGAGTTTACTGGAACTAAGTCTTATGTTAAGATGCATGCAAACGTTTATTTCCAGCCTACTTCACTTTTTCCATATTGTCACCTTCATAAAATAAAGGCCAAAGTAAAAAAAAAAAAAAAATCATCACCTCTTTTCTTCTCAAAGATGTTTTAGGGCAGGAAAAAAATTGCTTTTAGCAAAAAATTACTTAGGCCATTATTTTAGGAAGCTGACAGTATTACACACAGTACCCCTTAATGCCAATGGGAAAAGTTATTCAAAGTAAGTTACTATAACAAATAAAAACTTACAAGATCCCATGTATAGAAGGGTGTCCAACCTCTCCTGTGGCAGCTGTGTCTGTTGGAAGTTCGGCCCATTCCTCTTAGCAGAACCTGCCCGACTCCACCAGGCTGGTGGGAATGTCTCTGCTCAGCCTTCTTCAGAGACGTTCAGTCAGATTCAGATCTGGCTCTGGCTCAGCTGCAGTTGGTGTCCTGGATGGATGCTTGTTCTGTATCCATCCATGCTTCAGAGACAGGAAGCATCCATCCTGTCTCTGAGGTCTACATGCAGCTGCTTTGATTTCCTTCTTGATTTATGCTCCAACACACACTCAGCTGTGGAACTTTAATATCGACAGCTGCGTGCCTTTCCTGTCCGACTGCCAGAGTCTAGCACAGGTTAATCCAGTTAAGCTGCAGAAACATGTAAAGGATGATCAGAGGAAATGGGAGGCACCTGAGTTCAGCTTGGAGCTTCATGGAAAAGGTTGTGAATACTTTTTTACGTGATTTCTTTGATTTTTATTCACTTTTTAAAAATCAAAAATCCTAAAATCTCCACATCCTGAAGGACTTCTCCATGGCAAAATCCACTCATGTCTGTGTGTGCATGAGTCTGCGTGTCCAGCTTAGTGTAACAGAAAGCTGTAATAATGACATGCTAATGTTCTCTGTTGCTTTAGTTCCATGCCATGGACACATTGCAGAAGAACAACTACGACCTGGCCAGGGCCATGTCCACGCTGGTCCCTCAGGGGGGCCCAGTGCTCTGCCGGGACGAGATGGAGGAGTGGAGCGCCTCGGAGGCCATGCTGTTTGAGGAGGCACTGGAGAAATATGGCAAAGACTTCAACGACATCCGTCAGGACTTTGTGAGTTCTCCTGTCTGATTGCAGTGTGATTTGCAATAATCTACTGAGGTAACTAACGATTTATTGTTTCCTGATCACCAGCTGCCCTGGAAATCTCTGGCGAGTGTAGTCCAGTTTTACTACATGTGGAAGACTACCGACCGCTACATCCAGCAGGTCTGTCTTAAGCTAGTCACACAACAGAAAGACACCTGAAACACAAGTTCATCCCTCATGTGGTCATCCTGATGTTTACCAACTATGAATGTTTTCCTCAGAAACGTCTAAAGGCAGCAGAGGCAGACAGCAAGCTCAAACAGGTCTACATCCCCACTTAGTGAGTATCAGCTGCCACACACAGCATCTGCTTCCAGCTCCAACCTTCTCACAATAACTCCCTGCTGTTCTGGGTGCTCCAGTACCAAACCCAACCCCAATCAGATCATGATGCCAGGCAGCAAGCCCGGCCTGAACGGAGCCACAGGCTTCCAGAAGGGACTGAGCTGCGAGAGCTGCCACAGTAAGAGGACACACACACACACACACACCCTGATCCTCCAAGATGCTCTAACACATTTAGTCACGCTACAACCACAAACTGCATTGGATTTTCTGTAGCAGAGCAGCTCAAAGTAGTGAATTACTGAAGTGGAACTGAATGGACGTTTATTTGCACACCGCCATTCATGGCTGGGGTCATCTAACAGGCTTTACAGGACATCAAAGAAAACGCACAAAGAAAATAGTAAATATAGATGTATCGCAAAAAGAAAGCAGCAATTGTTTGTTTCAAACATTCATCAGTCTGATTGTTTGATCAAAAGCTGCTGTAAATAGGAATGTCTTCAGTCCTGATTTAAAGATGTCAACAGTTTCTGAACATTTCAGGGAGTTTGTTCTGCATCTGAGGAGCAGAAAAACTTAGGATGAATACTCCAGTCCATTTGCCTTAAAATCCGCTTTGTTTTCAGAGGTGTGAATACGTAATCAAACTCTGATGCAAACCAAAGAAAAACAAACTTTACAAACCTGTCTCAGTTCGGTTGAGATGCACTCTGGTGCAGTTCGAATGCAGATGTGAACAGCACGCAGACAAGAGACCGCTCCAAAAGCAGGAAGCTGACGATTGAGCATTGAATTCTGGGTAAATACAACCAAAACAAATGTGTAAGTGTGGCTCGTGGTCTTTAACTAAAGACACAATAGAAATTCTACAACCTCTAAAGTCTGACTCCACAGCATTTTTGTTTCCATTTGGTGGAGAAGTTGCACTCTGTCTTCTTCAGAGGTTTTCATGTTGCTTTCTTTAGTGATTGTTGGTGTAGCACCACCACAGGTAAGGAGGGGAACAGGTTGTCCAAAGGATTTGGTTGGTTTGACTCGGTGCAGTGTGAAAGTTCTATTCAGGGGTGGGCAATCCTGGTCCTTGAGGGCCCGTGTCCTGCAACTCTTAGATGTCTCCCTGGTCCAACACAGCTGAATCAAATAGCTGAATCACCTCCTAAATGCAGTCAAGTTCTTCTTCTTCTTTTTGTTTTATAATATCTAATTTATTTTTGTTTCTATTTAACTCTCTGATTAACACCTCTCTTTCCTGAATATATTTATTACATTCTAGAAAAATATGCTGTATTGTTTCTGACTCTCCACAATAACTACACATACCTGTACTATGTTTGTTAATTATTTTCAGAGTACTATTTAACCCTGTATGCCCAAACCTTAATCTGGATATAACATCCTCTTCTTTTTTATTCCCATTACCTTTCCTACATTCCCCAACTTTTTTTAATGCTATAATAAAATCCCTGCCATTTCTTTTTAATATATGTTTTACTTATACTTTTGACCATTTTTGCTTATTTTGATATTAAGCTCAACATTATCCCTTTTTGCTGCATTTTTAGCAAATTTATCCACCAACTCATTTCCTATTATTCCAATATGGGCAGGAATCCAAACTAATTTAATCCAGGATCCATATTTTTTAATTTTAAAAATTGATTGATTAATATCCAATATAATATCTTGTCTTGATTCTGAATTTAGTTCTAAAATACTTAATGCACTACTTGAATCTGAACAAATCAATATCTCCTTCTTTCTTGTTTCCTCACTTCATTCTAAAGCCATTAATTCACCTGTATATACTGTCAATCTGTTATTCTTTTATTTTTTGTAATGTCTAACTCAGGAATTATAAATGCTATTTCAATTTTATAATTTAACATTTTAGAAGCATCTGTATATATTTGTATATACTCTGCATATTCTTTCCTTATATATCTCTCCAGAAATCAACTTACTTGCCACAATAACGCTTAAACTCTTCCACTCTCACACCTGTATCCAATCCTCCAATTAAGGGAGACACCCCCCCCTTCAACCATGCAGTCAAGTTCTCCAGAGTTCTGCTAATGATCTCATTATTTGACTCAGGTATGTTGAAGTAGAAACACATCTAGAAGTTGCAGGAGTCCGGTCCTCGAGGCCTGCAATTGCCCACCTCCCGGTCTGAAAGCGCTGAATGTTCCCTTCGCGCATGCGCCGTTCGAGCAATACTATCAACAGAGACACACCTGTGACATATCGGATGATCAAGCAGAGGCTATATAGCACGTGGTATCCTCTTTTCTTCTCGCGTGCGGTTCGGCCTTTTGGAGTTGTGGCTCTTTTCATTGTCGTTAGAAACCCGACTGCCTGTTGGCCGCAGTCGCGGTGTCTCGCCCTCCTTCGACGGCTCTTCGTTCACGGTATTGTTTGTTGGGGATGACGGTGTTTACGCCTCCTCCCCGGACTCGCGGCTTTTAACCACTGTGTTTTTACACATGTTGGAGCTTAGCTAACGGCGTTAACCTTTCTACGTTTGACATTTCGCTTTAATTGGTGGCGGTAGCTTCTCGCCCCCTCTCCCAATGGACTCATCAAGCTCCGCCTACAACCGGCCTTGAAAACTCACGTGGCCGCAAGTCTCACAAACACAGCCTCGCAGCGCTGTGTTTCTATGAAAACATGGGGTCTTCCACTTGGACTAATAGTCAATTAGTGCGTCATTTCTGCCGGATTTTCACTAAATATCAGCTACAACAATGGACAGAGGAACTAACAAGTTCATGTCATCTTTTTTGAATGACATTAAGGTGTTTGAGCCACGCGATGCCTCCAACATTATGCACGTCACAGCAAAATGCTTTCGGTAGATGAGGAAAACGCAGCATCAATATAGCTGTGGACAAGATCACTGATGCCTATTGTTCTTTCAATGCTGGTTAAGTCGGGTATTAATCGTTTTGTAGGTTATTTTAGAAATCAGTGGGTGATTCCTGTTGGCAAATGTTTGAGTGTGCATCGGCACTGTACTGGCGCTAGTGTGTAACACGAGTAACAGTTTAGTCAAAAGCATTTTCTGCTAAAATAAAATCTTTACTGTATGTCAGATACACATTGCATATTGATCTGTTTAGCTAACATAAGACTGTGTAGCAGACAGGCTTCAATGTGTAGAATTAGCATAACACACACTCCTCTGTTCTTGTTGATCCTATGAAGGTTGAGCTGCTCATGCAGTCGAGCACAAGCTTTGATCCTAGCAAGACATTCTGCTTTTGATTTTGGAAATCTGTGAATTTTACGACCACAAATACGATCAGGATTCCTGACATCACCAGTACAGATACTCCACTGGCAATGGAGAACCATTCTGTTTCCATTGTTGATGCGAAAACTTTCTTTTGGTCTGCAATGTAGCCTGGCGCTACATTAGTTTGTGTTTCTACTGCATGTACATTAGCTTGTGTTTGTGAGACGGCCAAGCACGTGATCGCCGCGCTATACTACGTAGAATGGGCATCAGCCAATGAAACGCGGCCCCTGTGGTAAGGTCCATTTTAACCTACCTTATTAGCGGTTTGTTACTTTGACTGGTGGCGGGAACCCTTTTTGCACACTCTCCCAGTTTTGTTTGGATTTTAGTAGTTTTAAAAACATTTTAAGCCAGTTCAGCTGTTTTTCTGTATAGGCTGACACTAAATCTCAGATGTCGGTATCGATAGTGAAAAGTTGGTCAGGTCATCCCTGTTTTTTTACTAAGCAGTGTGATACAAACGCTGCTGCAGAGTATCTGATTCACTGCTCTCTAATCAAATTCTGGCTGAAGTATTTCCCTCTAAGCTGGACCTCCTGTCTCACCAGCGGCCCAGTCTCCTCAGTGGTACGCCTGGGGCCCCCCAAACATGCAGTGCAGACTATGTGGTTCTTGTTGGATCTACTGGAAGAAGTATGGCGGTCTGAAGACCCCCACTCAGCTGGAGGGAGCAGCTAGAGCCGGCTCTGTAAGGGAACCACATTGCTTGTTAATCCTCCGCAGGAAGTGTTTCGCATCTTCATCTTCTTTGCACTTTGTGTGCAGGAGTCGGGCTCTCGCAGTCACATGACCCGCCAGGAGGTCCAGGGTATGTCACCGTTCACTCGCAACGAGGGCCGAGCCAAGCTGCTGGCCAAGAACCGGCAGACCTTCATCCTGCAGACCACCAAGCTGACCCGCATCGCACGGCGGGTGTGTGAGGATATCCTGCAGCCCCACCGCGCCGCGCGCAGACCCTACGCCTCCATCAACGCCAACGCCGTCAAGGCTGAGTGTATGCATACACACCTCAGCAGGGTTCACACTGACAAATGTGTTTCTGACATCTGTCTGAATGTTGGTTTCCTCAGGTATGATCAGGCTGCCTAAAGCCACTAAGTCTCCATTAAAGAGCAAGGTGATACCTCGACAGTCTCTGGCCACTATAGTGAAGGATTTAGGTGAGTCATGGCACCAGGACATAAAATATCATTTTGCTTTTGCATAAAATGTATTTTTTTTCCTCATGTTTGGAGCTCATGCCACCTAGAACTTTCGAATCAGTTCAACCTGAACAGACCCACATTTAAACCAGTTAAATTTTTTAGATCACCTTTCTGTTCACTAAAAACACAGTGATGGTTCCAGTGATTAACATTATAATCTGTATGGGAGAGGATCAGGGCCACTGGGGAAAACAAATGTTGATTAAACTTTAAGCTCAGAATTCTGACCTTTTTTTTCTCCGAATTATATACATTTATGGACTATCAGGTAAATTTTGCCTTAAATCTCAAATTTGGGACAGTGTGGATAAAGTTCAGTGGCTTTCAGTCCTCTTTTATACATTTATTTGATGTCTTTTAATAAATATTTTTCTTGCATCTCTGTGGTCCAGCAGGAAAGTGTGTGATTGGCCTGTGTTGACCCCTGCTGTTCCCTGGATGTGTGCAGCTGATCTTGTTCTTGTCTCTGCAGCCATCTCAGCTCCTCTGAAGCTGAAGGCCTCCAGAGGTCCTCCAACACCCATCAACAGGAACCAGGCCAGCCAGCCTCGAGTGGCCCAAAGCCTGCTGGGAAAGAGAGGCTTTGACTCAGTCAGTGTTTCTCACGGGGCCGTTAGCATGACGGATACATGTCCATCTTACTCTGCTTAACTCTTTCTTCTTGTGCTGGGTGACAGGCGACAGGGGTGCCCTACCCAGCCAATGGGAGGCCATACACATCAGGCATGAGAACCACGTCCCAGTCGGTCATCAAGCGGCAGAAGGTCAGCCAGGGAGAAGCTCCCAATCCTGTGGTGTTTGTGGCCACCAAGGACACCAGGTAAACGTCACAGCTGATTGGTGTCAGAACCACAGGTCAGCCTTTTACTGACCGCCTGGTAAAGAAAAGTGGGATATTTAACTTGAGTTCATTTATTCACTGGAGGAAAATGTCATGTTAAGAAAAAAAAAAAAAAAGAACGGTTTGATTCCAGTTTGTCATAACGTTTTGATAGTAATAGTAAGTAACTGGCTACTAAGCTTAGCAGCCAGTTGTTTCCCTAATTTCTAAAATCTCTAAATTTCCATCCAAGTTTCCATCCAACTGTCCTGCAAAATTTGAACAAACTTTTAAAATGCTGATCAGGCATGTTTCCATCTAATTTGAACGTATCAAAGCTTACTTTCATCAGATATTGATGCTGCGCATGGCTGTAAAAAAACAGGAAATAGAAGTTGCTAACTCGCAAGAACCACACATCTCAGAACAAATTGAGAGAGCCTTCAGCTCATATCTGGAGGTTTGGACTTCAAAAATGTTCAGGTCAGCCAGGGAGATGGGAACCAGTTCACTAAGATTACCTGGGAAATGTTTCCATCTCCTCTGCAAAACCACTGCAAGCAAATATAAGAACTTTTTGCAAAATTGAGGAAGTTATTTAGAATTTTGCTGTTTCCATCAAGCTTTCCTAATGTGATACCTCACAATGCACATAAGAAATGCTGTTGGAAGCCCAGCTGTTTCAGAAGACTTCATCAGAGAACAGAGTGGGATTATTGTAAGGTTTTCACCCATTTTGTGTGCCAAGTAATCTGGTCACCATGGTAGCTTTAATTATAGAGGTAATGAAAGTTTCATCAGTATTACACCAAAAATGCTTTTTGTGTGAGGAGCTGAATGTGGTCCTGGTGAGAGATCAGGCTGCTGTTGGTAACCTGCTGCTGTTCTGGTTCCACCAGGGCTCTGAGGAAACACCTGACCCAGTCAGAGATGCGCCGGGCAGCAAGGAAACCTCACCTGCTAGTCCGGCTCAAGCTGCCGCCCCCGCCCCGCTCCATGGCCATGCCGCTGCTCCCCTCCAGCACCAGCGAGCCCATCGTCCTGGAAGACTGAAGCCTGGTGGGGGGGGTGTCTTAATGGGACATGGGGCTGGGGGAGGGAACCGCTGAGGGTTTGTGCTCTGACTCCCAGGCAGCACACATTGCCATAAAGTACTCTGATCTTTCCTGTTTTCTTTAGTTTTTGTTTCCTTGTTTTTCTCCCTAAACACGTCTTGTTCAGCACATACAGGTGACAGAATATTTTTCTTATTTAAAATAGAAAACAGTTCCACATTTCTATGCTCTCAAATCCTGGATTATTAAAACAGCCCGTTTTATTATATTTTACAAATGTATAATTTAAATTCTGATATTTCTCACATCAAAAAAGTGATTATGAAGCACATTTTGATTTTCTTCTGCATCTGGTATGTTTTTGTAAATAGATTTCTCTCCATGTCAGCCTGCTGCTGCTGAGCGCAGCAGTCAGCTGTTCAGTCCAAGTGATCTGTCATAGTTTCAGTTTGATCTGACGTTCGGCTTCCCATCAAAGGAACGGTCTGAGCTGGGCTCGTTGGTAACCGCGTCACCTGCCTCATTGTTAGTTTAGCTTTTAGGTCGTCAACTGCAGGTGGGCAAGAGATCCAAAAAGAGCATCACCGTTAACCACTCACATAACATCAAATTGAATGTTTTTTTTGTTTTGTTTTTGTTTTTTTTTAAATGCAACTTGTCATCTTCTAAAAAGATTAAGCAGCAATAAAAAAAATGTTAAAAAAATATTTTTTTTATTTTTAGAATGTTCATGTGACTAACTCTCTTCTGAACAGAAGCCAAGTTTCTGATTGGGATTCGGGTGTTTTGGTGGCCACCACCTCTACGTTTTTATCTCCCCAGTTTGTCTTATTTAAAGGACGAACGCTGAAAGGAAGTTGTTCATTTGCTGTTTGAGAATTATTGAAATATCCACGTTATCTGGGTATTACACCAGTTTTACACATTGGTCCCAATGTGGACTAAGTGTTTTTTTTCAAAAACTAAGTCTAGAGTGTAGCTTGTACAAAGCCATGTAAATTAAAGATTGGCTCCTTTTTTTTTTTTTTTTTAAAGAAATAAAAGTGAAAAGTAACTGCTTCTTCATAATGGTGGAGATTGCTCACACATGTCCAGTCAAAAAGGTTGGGGAGGGGCGACTTTCAGAAGGGACAGGGGCTGATTTTTGTAAAAGGAGAGACTAACCTGCCACAATAAACTTTCCTCAAGGTTTTTTTTTTTTTTTTTTTTTTTTTATTCCGTCTGTATCCTTAAATGTATCTTGTTAAGAAAAATAAAGATTTTTTTCTTTGCGTTCAGACCTGCTTTAATCACAGCTGGTTTTGTCTTGATCTTGTTGCCATACCTTTTTATCAAGCTTAACTGTTTTGTAGTTTTTTTTGTTTTTTTTTACTGCAGCATTGAAGAGCTCCCTGCAGAGGTTTGTGACGCTGCATGATATATTGATCCAGTGCCTCGTAAAAAAATAGGACCAGGATCACAGATACGATTGATTATGCAAGTTTGATATGTCGTCAAACTTCTCACCTGAGGTGTTGGTGTGTTTATTCCTTTCAGTCATTTTGTTAATACCTGGAGCAAAATTTGGACAAAGTATCTACAAATTAACGACGGACGCAATAGAGAAACTGACATGCTTTTTTTCCCTAAACAAAGTGAAAGAAATTATGATGCGAGAGCAAATCAAAAACTGTTTTTTGAGATTCAATACAAAATAACATTTCAAGGGGGAATCTGAAACATATAGTATTGATCTTATTGATACAATACAGACTTGCTATCAGTTTGTCCATAAGTCTGTCCACCAGTACTCCCCAGAGAAAACTTCATTAACTATTTTGTGTTGGTGGGTAGAATGTCGGCCATGTTCTGTTCTACAGTTCTGATGTAGGATTCTCTTTAAACAGAAACTACTCTTCTGTAAGCATCGGAGGATGTTGATTATCTCTGATATTCCCATAGATAATCAACAGCTGCTCCTCCCTGATTAATCTCCTCCCACACTTGTCTCCATCTACTCCACTCTCCAGCTCTCATTAACTCTAGATCAGGGGTTTGCAATCTTGACAATCCGGTCTTGTGTGAAATTCTGCCCCCCCGTGTCGGGAGCGCGCATTGCAGCCAGAGAGGCGGATCTGGTCATTTTCACGGCTCTTTGATCGATTTCTCGGTAAAAACAATTCATGCCAAGGTTGTAACATTCAGTTTAATCAGCAGCTGTTTACAAAATTGTAAAATAATTAAATAAACGAGGTTTTTTTACGCTGTTTTGTGTTATTTTAAGCACCAAGAGAATCTGTCTTTCTCCAACTTTCGTCACTTAAGCCCGACAGAAATAAAAGTCAGTCACCAAACAGTTTTCCAACACGTAGTGTGTATTAATAATTGTTCATTGCTGATAGAGCACAGAAATGAAGACTTCCTGAAAAGATGAATGTTGATTTTCTGGTAAATCATGTTCTAATGTAAATCTGAGATTACTGGATGAAGGAAATTCCTTTTTTATTACTTTATATCACACATAACAATTTTTGAGAATTAGGAAACAGTTGCTCTTTATTCCCCAAAGTTATGGGGGAGGAAAGGAGAGAATGGATATTTCAGCTGCCTGAAATAATCCGTTCCTCCTCCATAAAATGGGAATAAATGAATTCACCAACAAGTCTAACTGTGCTTATTCCTCTCTTCATCAACAATAAATCATGTAAGTTTGAAAACATTTGCTCTTAATTTGACAAAGTTATGAGGGGGGAACCAAATATTTTAGCCGCCTGAAATAACCTATAACATGGGAAAAAAACGAATCCTGTGAATTTTTAAACTGTTGGTCATTAGTTTTCCATATAGACACTTATTATTTGACATATTTTTAAATCAAAAGTTGTTAAAATAAACATGAATGTTGTTTTGATGAGCTTTATGAAATGGATTTTAACTAACTGTTTAATCACCAAATTAAAAATATTTTTCCATATATTACATCTGACACTGTACCTTACAATATAAACACATATGGTGTTTTCCGGAAAGTCAAAAATCACGTGATGCTATTCCTTTGAATTATGCAAATGTGCAAGTGCGCTCGGTGTTGGACAGATTGTTTATCACATTTTGCTTTATGTTAAGCCAAGTGTTTCGTTAAGTCGCCACATTTCGTAAATATGGACAGCGTGGAATATGAAACATTCTTTAACTATAAAGTTAAAGGCGAATATCCACCGCAGTCAACAAAGCAAAAAAAAAAAAAAAAAAAAATGTCATTCGAAGGAAAGTCTCGTCGTATTGAGGGTAAGTATCTTTATCTTCCAGAGTAATGCCTTGAAGGTAAACTACTTTAATATGTAGCAAATAGTGAAATGCATTAGTTATCTAAAAACAAATAACACTCAGTGTTTTCTCTTTTTTTTTTTTTGCTATTGATTTTATGGTGCATTTAATTTAGTTAAATATGTGTGCCCACGCGAACGTTATTCTAAATTACAATGCAGGAATGACGCACAATGTATTTGACTGCAGCTGTTATCCATGTTAATTACACACATTTATACTTTTAAGTTGTGTTGTAGAAAGATTTCCGTACTGCTACATGAATCAATAAAATAAACAAAATCTTGCAAAGTGAACAATTGTGAACAAAAAAAAATTCTTTTGGACAATTGTTAACAGATTGACAGACATTACTCATTCAAAAAGCACTTTTTTTTTTTTTTTTTTTTTTTACATTTCTTCCAAAATTAAATGTTTAAAATTAAATATGAATTTGATCATGTCTTTCTTCATGTTCTGTTTATTGCATGCTTCTTGTTTCAAATTCTATGTATAACTCCGGTAGTAGTATACATTTGCAAATGTATTTTAATAATTGAAATTCATGCTTCATTCATATTTTTGTTGGAGTCCTTTATCTTTTCCAAGGAAATGACCTCTTCTATGTTAGACAGAAAGGCAGTTGTTCCTCAACAACAGTAAAGGTTGTTAAAGGTGCTGAGGAAGCCGAAATAATTTTTGTTGACCTCCATGCAGTGGAGCCCTACAGGTGCACATTGCACAAATAAAAACAACGTATGCCATCTCAAAGAGATTTTATTGGCCAGGAATGTCTGTGGACATCAAGAAATGGATATGTTGCATAAGAACTGTACTAAGTAAAAAAAATTTGTGTAAGCCTTATTTGTATTACCAATATTAAACTATAATTGTCCAATAATGTCAACTTTCCATGTATTAAATTGTTGTTTGTTTTTGTCTTTCACTAACTTCCTCGGTCTCTGAGTGCTCATCCTGTCAGGCCAGTGCCCAAGCACTGAAGCAGCCATCAATGTATACTCCCATAAAGGTAAAGTAAATCATTGTAAAAAGAAAAAGTTTTAGTGAGACTACATGGTACTGTGCAGCTGTGGTTGGTTGTCCTGAGTTGTCTGTGTTCTCACAAAGGGCCTAAATTTGGAATAATTTTATTTATGAAATTATGGAATGTATTTTTATTATAATAAACATTTTACAATATATTGAGAAGCTATTAATTCAGATTAACAACATACTGCTTTTAAAAATATTCCTGCGTTATATTATTTTTTTAATTTATTAATATATTAAGTCTTTCATTTAAGGTTTCCCATCCCTTTGAATTCATTGGGATGGACCTCATTGGAAAACTGGTCGAAACAGAATGTGGACACATGTATATTTGTGTCATGATTGACTATTTTACGAAGTGGCCACAGACATATCCCCTAAATACCAAATCAGCACCTGAAGTTATGGAAGACAACAGAGTCCCATTGGCAATGCCAGGGATACAGAATGAGGATCTAGTTGCCTAATGGTTGCCACCATCACTACTACCAGCACAGTCCCACTGGCAGCAGCCACAGAGCTCGTATGGATCCAGTTGTGTAATGGTTATTGTGCCCCACACAGGAATTGAACCTGGTTTTCCGTCCATAAGTCGGGCACCTTAACCACTCACCTTAACCATATGGCTGCCATGGGCTCATAGTACTTATATCTTTTATGCTTGCCATTTAGGATCATTTACAGATGATCCTACGTGGCAGCCATTCCTGCGTCACTGAACTCTAGGCTAAATCCATAGCCATTTGACTTCTGGAGCCATTGCCTGCCATTTGGGAGCATCATCCAAATGGGCCATATGGGCCATATGCTCCTATATGGCCCATAGTGACCATTGGACTACTGGTTCCCTGTATTTTTTGGGAAGCTCATAGTGTACAAAAGAGCAGCCTGTAGCTTAAAGCAGCCGCCATCTGGGAGCATCAACCAGAGGTCAGTACCAGCCCTATTCTTAAGCTTCAGGTCCTGCTGCTTCTTCCATTAGGCAACTGGAGCCAAACTTAAATTCTATAACAACCACTATACCACTGGATCCATTTAGTGCTTTGGCATTTAGGGGGATTTGTGAACCCTGAGGGCCGGTTGTAATAGTAATTAAATATCATCCAGGGGGCCACAGATAATTAATTCACGGGCCGGACCTTGACTTTGACATATGTGCTCTAATGAGTATCACATCACTGACGCACTACTTCAATGTATTTTTAGTAACTGCAATAAACTACACAAGAGTAACAAAGTATTTGGTGAAATGGCTATTAAGTACTGTTTTACTGATCATAATGTGCAATGTAATATTACCCATTTATTTCAGCAGACATTAATAAAAATGAAGTTATGTGCACTGTTAGGTATTAAAAAAAAAAAAGGACAAATATCAATACAAGACAACAAATTAAGGTTAGAAGAAACCAACATTTATCTGTGTATCGCATTTTATTTTTTTTATGGATTAAAATGTGTTCATTCAGTTAAGTTAGGTCGCATATCAACACAATTTACTAAAGAGTATAACATACGGAAAAATGGTCCTAATTTTTTTTTTTTTTTTGTCAAAAGTTAAGAGTAATTGAGTAAATCTAATTAGTTAATCCCTGCCCTTGGCTGTTTGAGAAATATCACTTTTACAATTTCATTTCATTTTTTGCAGAATAAGTATTTGTTATCTGGAAGCCATTATTCCAAAACAACAACAATTTAACAACTTCCAAAATTAGCTGTTAAATCCTACAAAACAATAATAATAATGTTAAAGAATCTACAGTGATTAATTTCAAAACATGCCTTTTTTTCTACCAATCATTTGTATATTTCCTGATGTGTAATAACCTTTTTCTTTTATGTTAGTAGTTATTACGCTGTGTCCTTGCTCTGTTCTGAGTGGGAATGAACCATGTCTTGCTAAAACATATCTGAAATGTATATAGGTGTTGTTTTTTAAATTTTATTCATTTCTTTTTGTGACTGCAGAACTCCATATATTCAGATGTGGCCTACCCTGTAGAGACACATCTCACTTTCATTGCCCGTACTGTTTTTCAACCATTGACAGAAGGGACAGGTTTGTTAATCATTTGGTTAACCACACAATGACTTTCAATATGGTGTCCAGCTGTGCATCAGCCCAGCCACTTGACCATCCAGCAGCTACTTACATCCAGGCAACACAGGAACATTCAATCATTACGCTTTAGTCCAGGCGTCACAGACTCTGGGTTCTGATTCCTGTGTGGCGACCTGGACATTGGACACTATGCGTTAGTACAATACTTATTTGATATTGACCTTCATATTTACTGCATTTCTTGACACTTGTCTAATTCATTCATTACTCTGCGGTAGTGTTCACCATCAGTGTGACATATTTTTTCAGATTCTGAAACCTGAGCATAGGGAGATTTTCTTCCTTGATTCCATCAGTGGCTTCACAGATAAAAACCACATCAAAACATTAAAGTTTTATAGGAATAAGTTTGAAAGTGGTATGTGTTCAGTATGTTGTTCCACGGAGGCAAAGGTTCAGCATTAATCTTCATATTTATGTAACAGTAAATATCCAAATTGAATTTGTGAATAACGTTTTAATGCCTGAAATCCGATAAGACATTTTCTAAGCAGTCTCGTTTCTTTTTAAACAAGTCATGGGTTAAAACTGGAGCATCAAGAGACCTTTCTGTCTCACATCTGTCTTGCATTCTCATACATGTTTATAATTTTTATATTATGGAATATACCCTTGCTAATTTTTGACTTAATTAAGTTAAAGATTAATTAATTTAAGTTAAATTAATTATCACAGAAATCTGTCTTCAGATATCATCTGGACCACGGACAGAATTTGCTGGCAATGATGTTAAGGTGAGACGTTATGATTTGTGGTTCTTCAGAGCTACAAGACTGCTGATTTACAACCATTTCTGCTTTAAATGTTTATAATCAATACTGTGGATAAGGCTGTTGTCCTTTACCTCAATTTGATTGTTATAGTACTGACGCATTAATTTTCTTCCCCCGTTTTGAATTTTCTCTTAAACACCACAGGGATTGCCTAAAGAAGGACTGTCCAACAACTGTGGGATGTTTGTAGTGATGGTAACGTCCGCTTCCACCCACCATATTGTAGTATGGTTTGTATAGACGTCATAATCAAATTTTTCTCGACAGTATGCACTGTACTTTGTGATGGAGCATCCTTTGATTTCAGCGAGGTGAGGAAACAGTTTACGCTTTCTGTTGGAGATTTCATTAAATGTGAACCTGTGATGTCCACAGAATGATATGACGGTACGAAGATGATGGTCTCTCACTCTCTTGAGAAACTCACTCTCTTACTTCCCTGTGAAGTAAGAACAATAATGGTGCACTGTACCACTCATGTTACACATATGTCAATTTCAATTTCCTACCATGAATACATCTGTCTGGTGTATTGCCATTAAGCCCAGTGCCCTCATCTATGAAGTACCTGTCCAGCTCACCTGTGTCCCTCCAGCTCCCACTACTACAATTAAAACTCAGCAGTTCCAAAACAGGCACAGAGCTCTACCCGTTTTGTTCTGCATGCAACAAACTCCAGTTTTTGCCACATACCTGGACTAAAGACAAGACTCCAAAGACGCAATGCTTGAACTGAAAGGGTAAATTAGTTTAAGGGTGTGTGCACTTATAAAACTAAGATTTTTTGAGTTCAGGACAGTCCTGTGGAAAAGATCCCAGTTTACTTTAATGTCTTTTAACCCTGACTTTCAAGTAGACTGCTTCAGCTTCATTTTATGAAAACAGGTCTGCCAAGAGTGTCATGAAGAGGCGGTGAGGCAGAGGCTATGAGACCCAGGTAAGATGTAAAGGAGGTTTTAATGATCACAAAAGTCCAACAACACAGTAAACAACAAGTCCACGGTCAGGCAGCACGGTTGAGCGGAAGCCAGGGCTCACACCGGTAGCAAACTGGGCAAACGAGTGGAACGAACGACAGGGTGACGAAAACAAGGATGACAAACAACAAGGACCCGACACAGGTGGGGTTAAATACACTGAGGGTAATCAAGGGAACAAGACACACCTGGGAGTAATCAAGGGGAAGCCAGGACAACAAGGAGACTCAGGCCACAGAAAACTCAAATAAACACACAGAAAAACACAGAACATGAAACAGAGAAGTCCAAAGGAGCTCTACTACAGCACAGACAAGCTTCTGCTTTGTAGACTCAAGCAAAAGTGGCAATTTTTCCCACACAGACTGGACTTCCAAGCCATTACACAGCACAAGCCACAAAGCACTAAAGTGATTGTTAAAATGCGTTTCATTTAACCATGAGCTGCATAAATGAACTGCTGTAGAGCAGTGTTTCCCAACCCTGGTCATAAGGCACACTGTCCAACATGTTTTATAGGTTTCCCTGCTTTAATGTGCCTGATTCAACTGATTGCAGTTCAACAGACGCCTGTTAATCAGCCATCAATTGAAATCAGCTGGACTGAAGCAAGGAAATACCTAAAACATGTAGAGCAGTGTGCCTTGAGGACCAGGGTTGGGAAACACTGCTGTAGAGTACCACAGTTAAAAAGTTAAATTACGCTCAAAGCTGGAGGACTTCCTGTTCAGAGATGCTGAACAGTTCCAGCTCTTTGACCTGCTGGTCAACAAGTCAAACAACTTGTGTTTAAAACAAAAAAGTACATGTACAGATGGCCTCCTTTAAAAGGGAATTAAAAACTAAAAATATAAAACTATTCCTCGTGCTCATGCAAATTCTAATTTGGACCACGTGAACTCGGAGTGCCCTGCTGTCCCAAACCTCCTGGCCTTGGTGCTCTCTAGCTGCTGCAGATGGATAGCCAGGGGCAGCAGGAGGTCATTCAGGTGCTGGCTGGAGAAAGTGAAGGCATTGTGGACCATGACACCTGGAGATGGTGCAGGAAGAGGGGAGGTTGATGTGGAGGAAGAGGTTGACCCATTGGATGAGATTGAAGGTAAACCTGCAGTGCCTGGGGTTGGTTGGAGAGACAGGAACTGTCTTTGGCTGAGGTCAGCAGTCTTGATTTTGTTGGGGAGTCCATGCTGAAAGCAGCAGCTTGTACCATAGAGACAGAAACCAAAAGAGATGAAGGTGTGGCAAAGCGCACCCCGAGGCCTCCACGCCTTGTGCTGGGGTTGAATCTGGTCTGTCACTTTTATGGTGCTTTGAGCGCCAGTACCAATAATAGGTGCTGATCTTTTACGCTCAGATTTAGCTTGGCGTTTTAACAGAGCTGGATGGATCTCGGTTCTCTTACACCGCCCTTGTTTCACCACCAAGTTCCATGTGGGTGAACTCGTGGGCTCATCTACAGCACAGCTTAGGTTATCACTCACCGCGACAGACTCGTCAATAGTCCTGGAATAGTCGGAGTAGGTCCCATTCACGGGCAAAGCCGTAGTGGTAACCTCACGCAACTTCTCTTCAACATCCACTTGGCGTGACACTGTATGCTTTAGGGCACAAAACTCGCTCTGTAAACGCTCCATCTTGCTGAGTAAGTTGGAGACATCCAGGCTGTTGAACGTCACAACTCATACAGGAAGTGAGAGACAAAGTGTGGTGTAGCTTCCCCGCACTCATTCAGAACTTTTAAACAGCTTTTAATGGCATTTGCAGCTTTCTGGTTTCCTCTGAAGGCCGTGTACCGCTGCTTAGAATTGGAACACAGTTCAAACAGGACTTTTCTAGAGGACTCGATCCACTCAAAGTCAAATGTGTTTGATGCAAGCAGCACAAGCTCTTCCTGACACATAAGAAGAGCTATCCACAAGAAAATGTAAAAATTCATCCTCTACTATAAGCTTTCCATCAGAAGTTTTTTAGATCTGCTGTTTAGTTCGGGGGCGATTGGAGAAGGGAGCTCCCGTACCGGCCGCACCATCCGCAACCTTGAAATGGATTGGCATTAAGCTAATCCATTAATAAGATAAGAGATAATAAGAATATAAAGATCAATAAAAAACAAAATTTTCATAAGGCAGACATATTTGAGTCAAATAAACTTAGGAAAAGTAGATATGAGAATAGATATTAATGATATAAATGAAAAACTTTTGTGATATAATCATGGAAGCAGCAGACAATTCTGTGAAGAAAGCAGGGTGTAAAAATGATAAGAAAATGGTACTATGGTGGACAAATGAATGTAAAGAAGCAATAAAATTAAGAAATAAAGCATTTAAGGTATTAAAAGGTAATCCAATTTATAAAAAATTAATTGATTATAAAAGAAGGCAGGCAATGGTAAGAAGAATAATTCAGAATGCAAAAAGAGAATATTGGAAAATTTTTGTAGTACAATAGGGAAGGAAACAAAAATGGAAAAAATAATTGGAAAATAAAAGAATGAATGGCATAAAAAGAGAGTTTGGATATCCTATATTAAAAATAGATCATATAAATATTATAAAAGACAAAGATAAAGTTGAAATATTGGCAAGAACATTTAGTAAAATTCATATAATATTAGTGAAGAGGGAAGAGAAAATACAAAACTCAAATATAAAGATGTTTTACAGAGTTTACAAAAGCTGAATTGAATTCTGCACTTAAGAAAATGAAAAATACAGCACCAGGCAAGGATCAAAGTATGATATACAATGACAAGATAACTCTGTGAAAAATCTAAAGATATAATATTGTAATTGCATAATAAAATTTGGGAGGAGGGAAAATTACCATTGAACTGGAAGGAATCAATTATAGTACCATAGCTAAACCAGGAAAAGATCATTCAAATCCAGAAAATTACAGACCAATAGCTTTATCATCAAATCCATGTAAGATAATGGAAAAAATTAACAGGTTAGTATATTTAAATAATAAAGGACATATATCAATATTTTTTGATATAGAAAAAGATGATGTGGGTTGAGGGATTATTAATTAAATTATACATGTTGGGCATTAAAGGAAAAATATTTAAATGGATTAAAGACTTTTTAACAAATAGAAAAATACAAATTAGAATTGGTGAAGTAATATCAGGAGTATATATAGTAGAAAATGGAACTCCACAGGGGAGTATTCTAAGCCTGTTACTGTTCTCAATTATGATAAATGATATTTTTAAAGATATTGGAAAAGAAATTGGATGTTCACTTTTTGCAGATGATGGAGCTGATGGTGGAGACAGAAAAAATTAGATTTAATTGTAAAAAAAAATTACAAGGTGTTATTATTGAAATAGAGAAATGGGCATTGCGTTGAAAAAAAAAAGTAATGATATTTACTCAGAAAAAAATAAGGAAATAAAATTATATGAGAATTAGAGCAAGTGTATAAAATTTTTAGGACTATGGTTTGATGAAAACTTAAGTTGTAATATACATATTCAAAAAATTGTAGATTGTCATGAGATGAGGTGAGTAGTGGTGAGGGAGAAGCAGCAGACCCAGGTTGCAGTGAAATGATGGTTTTAATGGTGAAGAATGATCCAAGATAACACAGTCCTACACCATCCGAAAAGTCCAAAAACCTGGCAGCATAGCAGAGCGGAAATCGAAGCTCAGCACTGGTCTAACGAATGGACAGACAAGGAAGACTGGAACAGCAAAGGGTTAAATACACTGAGGGTGATCAAGGGAACAAGACACACCTGGGAGTAATCAAGGGGAAACAGGACAACACGAAGAGCACCGAGGACACAGAACTCAAAATAAAAACACGGAATATGACATAGATAAATATAAGAAAATGTTAAATATTTTGAGATGCTTGACTGGCAGTGACTGGGGATCAGATAGGAAATCACTAAAACAGATTTATACAAGTATGATAAGAGCTAACATAGACTTTGGTTGTATTGTTTACGGTTCTGCAGCTAAAACGCATCTGGTGAAGTTAGACATTATCCAACACCAGGCATTAAGATTATGGAGCATTTAAAACCACACCAAGAGCAGCAATAGAAATAGAAATGGGAGAAATGCTGTTGGATTTCAGAAGAATAAAACTAGAAACATTATTGGTTAAATTTACAAATCAATAACTTTGATCATCCAACTAAAACCATGTTGGGAAAAAGAAAAGAAAGAAATGGGGAGATTTGGATGGACAATTGAAAATAAAATAATTTAAAATGAATAGTTTAGAAATTAGTCAAACACCAATATCAATGGATTCTACCAGAAGTAACAGTCGACATGTCAATAATGGAAAAGAAACAAGATAAATCTTTCAGCATTGATAGTTATTCAGTACAGGTTCATTTAAACAATTATTATCAATATATTCAAATTTATACAGATGCATCAAAAATAACTGGAAAAATAGGAACAGCTTTTGTAGTACCAGAATTCAATATAAAAATAGGAAAACGAATTACAGACAGATTATCAGTATACACAGGATAAATTATGGTAATATTATTAGCTTTACAATGGGTAGAAGACATAAAACCATTAAACAATAATTTGTTCAGATTCAAGCTCTGCATTATTAAGTTTAAAATATAATCAGTCGGATAGTAGGATGGACATTTTATTAGAAATATTTCATACATTATTCAGAATTCAAAATATGAGTTTAATAGTTATATTTGTGTTCCAGCACGTATTGGAGTAGAAGGAAACGAGAGGGCAGATAAAATGGCAAAGAGGGCAATTCAAAATCCTATTAGTTTTACAGTTTAAACAAGTAAAGCTGAAGGAAAGAGTAATGTTAAGGAAAAACTGATGGAAAACTGGCAGAAAAGGTGGGATGAAGAAAAAACAGGAAGATAGTTTTATAAAATTCAGAAGATAGTGGGAGAAAGAAGAAGCAGAAAGGAGGAAAGAGTGATAACAAGGTTAAGATTTAGGCATATGTTACCCTGCAACCTTGAGTGGCTGCAAGTAATGGAATGGAATGGATCTTCCTCCAACATGTGATGCTGTGACACAGAAAAGATGAGACACACATTGAGCTCTCATCAACATCCAACGGAAGATTTATTTTTCTTGTGTGCAAACATACTCCATATTCAGTACTTTATATTTTTAGTCTTTTTTTATTAAAAAAAAAATAAAAATAAAAGTACAAGAGTTTGTCTTCAACCATTTCAACAACCTTTCTTCCACACAGATAATATTACTTTACTATTTAAACATCTCATAGCCACTGGAGCCTAGAAAGATGAAGGCCACTGAACCCTTCACAGAATAACAACATTTTATCTGCTACAAAAAGAAAAACATAACTGAAAAATGCGTAATGCTCCTTTAATGGCGCGTCTCGTCACTAACTTACACATAACGGCCCTTAGTTACAAATGTCATTGGTTCTTGACAAGAAAACGGCATTTTACAGAAAAAGAAATTAAAATAGTGTAATTTATCTGACAATTGTTTCGATATATACAAAATGCAACAGCTCAACGGAAACTCAAGTTTTCCAACCGCCTCTCCACACAATACTCCTCACAAACCGGACACAACATGACTCACGAGTCGATTTCCCATTCAATAATCTATTCAACTCCCAAAAGTCATCTATATTCATGCATTAAGACACATTTTAACTGACCTGTGACACAGAAAAGATGAGACACACATACGTTGAGTTCTCATCAACATCCAACGGAAGATTTATTCTTCTTGTGTGCTCAATCTTTTCTATGCCACCAACGCAGTTGCGCCCCTAGTGGTCATGTGGAGAATTGCATGGAATTCAATTAGAAATAACGCTAAATAACTTATTACAACAATAAATTAAAATATACAAAATGAAAAATTATGTTTGGGGTGTTTATTTTCTTACGTATTGTCTTCATTTACTAGTAACTTGTTTTTCACCCGTCTACACATACATCTTAACCTTAATTATATTAGGACTTAATTATACACCTTTTAAAAATCAAAAGCATACCACTGGCAAATGTGATTATTGTGGAAAATATGAAACAATAGAACATGTTATAGGAATATCATAAATATGAAAGAGAGAGAGAAGATATATGAGGAGAGAGTTAGAAGGTATTAAGGAAAAAATTAAACCATTAGATATTTTGAGGAAGAATTTGGGGAGTAAGCATATACAAATAATTATTTGATTTTTAAAGAAAACTAAGTTATTTAATAGAATTTGATTATAATAGGTATGTTTGTATATGTGTGTATGATATAGATGGGTAGAATACAAATTTATGTATATACATATATACTATATATAATATATAAATAAAGAGATAGTCCATCACAAACCACACCCCATACCAGTAAGTGGCTGCAATGCTACTAAATGTTTGTTGCCAATTGCTGCCCCTGGCTATCCATCTGCAGCAGCTAGAGAGCACCAAGGCCAGGAGGTTTGGGACAGCAGGGCACTCCGAGTTCACGTGGTCCAAATTAGAATTTGCATGAGCACGAGGAACAGTTTTATATTTTTAGTTTTTAATTCCCTTTTAAAGGAGGCCATCTGTACATGTACTTTTTTGTTTTAAACACAAGTTGTTTGACTTGTTGACCAGCAGGTCAAAGAGCTGGAACTGTTCAGCATCTCTGAACAGGAAGTCCTCCAGCTTTGAGCGTAATTTAACTTTTTAACTGTGGTACTCTACAGCAGTGTTTCCCAACCCTGGTCCTCAAGGCACACTGCTCTACATGTTTTAGGTATTTCCTTGCTTCAGTCCAGTTGATTTAAATTGATGGCTGATTAACAGGCATCTGTTGAACTGCAATCAGTTGAATCAGGCACATTAAAGCAGGGAAACCTATAAAACATGTTGGACAGTGTGCCTTATGACCAGGGTTGGGAAACACTGCTCTACAGCAGTTCATTTATGCAGCTCATGGTTAAATGAAACACATTTTAACAATCACTTCAGTGCTTTGTGGCTTGTGCTGTGTAATGGCTTGGAAGTCCAGTCTGTGTGGGAAAAATTAGCCACTTTTGCTTGAGTCTACAAAGCAGAAGCTTGTCTGTGCTGTAGTAGAGCTCCTTTGGACTTCTCTCTTTCATGTTCTGTGTTTTTCTGTGTGTTTATTTGAGTTTTCTGTGGCCTGAGTCTCCTTGTTGTCCTGGCTTCCCCTTGATTACTCCCAGGTGTGTCTTGTTCCCTTGATTACCCTCAGTGTATTTAACCCCACCTGTGTCAGGTCCTTGTTGTTTGTCATCCTTGTTTTCGTCACCCTGTCGTTCGTTCCACTCGTTTGCCCAGTTTGCTACCGGTGTGAGCCCTGGCTTCCGCTCAACCGTGCTGCCTGACCGTGGACTTGTTGTTTACTGTGTTGTTGGACTTTTGTGATCATTAAAACCTCCTTTACATCTTACCTGGGTCTCATAGCCTCTGCCTCACCGCCTCTTCATGACACTCTTGGCAGACCTGTTTTCATAAAATGAAGCTGAAGCAGTCTACTTGAAAGTCAGGGTTAAAAGACATTAAAGTAAACTGGGATCTTTTCCACAGGACTGTCCTGAACTCAAAAAATCTTAGTTTTATAAGTGCACACACCCTTAAACTAATTTACCCTTTCAGTTCAAGCATTGCGTCTTTGGAGTCTTGTCTTTAGTCCAGGTATGTGGCAAAAACTGGAGTTTGTTGCATGCAGAACAAAACGGGTAGAGCTCTGTGCCTGTTTTGGAACTGCTGAGTTTTAATTGTAGTAGTGGGAGCTGGAGGGACACAGGTGAGCTGGACAGGTACTTCATAGATGAGGGCACTGGGCTTAATGGCAATACACCAGACAGATGTATTCATGGTAGGAAATTGTTCTGAGTTACAGAAATGAGGGGAAAATGGATTCTCAGATTCAATGTACAAGGTTTACCGTCATGTTCGGGGAATTAAAGTGTTTCATGAATTTGAGAAACTGTAGGTTCAACTTCAAGGTGTAATCTTACCCACGCTTTGGACCAGAAGGTGGCTGAAATTCATTGAGGTGGGGAAAAAGGGTGGTGGGGGAGGAACTACTTTAGATAATCTACCAGAAAATTGAACTTTTTTTTTTCAAAAGTATTTTGGATCCTTCCAAATGAAACATCAGATTTTGCAGCCCTAGAACTATATTCGATTCGAATAGAGCATAATTTAAAAGGGGTCAAACAGTTACTCTTCAGCTAAACAGGCTGAGTTTTAATTCTGTCCATTATGTGTACAGAAACATCAGTCACAATTCAGACTTTAAAAAGGAAGACAAAATAATTGTGAAAGCAGTACAGATATGAATTCATGGGATCCAGAAGTGTTATCTGTTCAGATTCTGGTTCATCACTGAACAGCTCACTGTGAAGCCCAGAAAGCCCACTTGATATCTGCAAAGAGAAACACAAATTATTCAGATGACAGACATATTTCTCTTGGTACACATGTTGGGGTGACAGGAAATGGAACAACAGATGAAGCACTTAATCCACCAGCCTACTTACAACCAAAACAAAAGGAACATAGTCTTTAATTAACTCAGTTCTTTGTTTCCTTCCCAATAAATGATTACGTCCAAAGAAACGTACACCTTTTCCAAGATCATGTTCTCCCGTTTTGAGCAATCTCATATTAAAGACTTATTACTTTAGATCAACTATAGTTAATTACTACCTAAGTGTTTCAGGTTGATCTAAACTCTTTACCAACAGGTTTCGGTAGTGCACCTTAAAGTTTTCCAACCTTCAAGAGAAATTCAGACGACGAAAAAGAAACAGATGGATGCTGGTCAATGTTGTTACACACTCACGTACACTAGGTGGCGGTATGCAGCATGAGGTTGTTTGCGATGCGCCAAGAAGAGGAAGAGAAAAAGAAAGAAGAAGAAGAAAAATATGACCAGTTTTCAGTCGAATTAAGGTAAATTTAATTGAACTGAATCAATTTGGCCTCATTTAATTAGCTGTTTGTAGCTGTTTGAGACAGCGGGTAGCTAAAGCTAAAGTCTGCTGGAGGAGTTTCCTCCCTCTGTTTGCAGGTTAACTGTTCATTACAGCGTGACTGCAATGCTGCTCAGTTTCATTCTAGTTCATTTCGTATGTTAGTCAAATAGTTGTTCACACGACTGACATATTCAGCTGAGAACATGAACCTTGACGCTGTTGCTGTTCGGTAAAATGCTCCTTTACAGTCTGTTTAGAAGCAGAAATAGGTCTTGATCAGGTTCTAGTTAAAACCTGACTTGTGACACCCCTATCCTACGGGGATAACACTTTGGGGATGAAAGGCATTTAAAATCTGGTCATTTGCAATGAAATGTTATCTTCAAAGAGTTGTTGTGGATGATGATGCTGTGGGCAGAAAGGATATCCTGTAACAGTTCGTCTCGCAACAAATCTGAAGAAGCCTCTGACTGAAGACTGTTGCTGTATGACGGTCTCATGATTGTGACGACAAAGGCTGCTGGCGGGAGCATGTGAGCATGTTTGAATTGGGAATTCTAATACCTTGTAGTTTGCATAACATCTCTAATTCAGTGTTTCTCAAACTTTTCCAGGGTGAGGACCAGTTAACCCATTTAACAAGCTTTTAAAGACCACTTAATTTAAAATTGCCCCTGCAATAACGCATCTTAATATACGATGCAAACTAAAATGAAAATATTAGTCTCTTAACTCATGTATTTTCTCTGTCCATCTTAATGAGAAGAGTGGTGCTGTTTGGTAACCGTGACTGGCCACAACAAAGCACTGAAGAGGTCTGCTTGGGCATTTTGACTTATTTACAAAATTAAATGAAAATAATAGCTGTTTACCTGAAAGCAGAGCATCATTCATTACCAAGAGCAGTTCTGACTATCACGTTTCTTACATGGTTAAGAAACGTGATAATGTTACGAATATCTTTAAAAGTTTCCTCTTCGGTCACATTTCAGTGCATTTTCTCATCATTTTACACAACCTTCTGTTGCTGCTGTAAACTATAGAGAGAAGAGAAACAGGAGAGGTGGGATATCCTAACAGCTTTCCTGCGACAGTTTCTGCGTGGCCCCGTTGCCATGGCAGACCGCGAGGAGCGGCGCTTTGCTGAGGTTTCCCGGGACTCCGTCAAGCTGATGGCAGAGAGCACCGGCGTGGATCTTGCTGATGATGTAGCGGCTCTTCTTGCTGAAGATGTGTGTTACCGCCTCAGGGAGGCAGCGCAGGTCAGAGCCACCTGACTATATTTTTTTAAAATTATTTGTTCCATCACATTATTATTTTGGACCAAAATGTATATTTGAAATGAAAATAATAAATTTGCTGTTCCTTCGACACCTCTGGTTATCTGTTTGTGACCCAAACAGACAAGTTCCCAGTTCATGAGACATGCCAAGAGGAGGAAGCTGACTGTGGAGGACTTGAACAGAGCCCTGCGATGGAGCCATGTGGAGGTAAGACCTAATGCCTGTCAGCATGTCTTTGCTGCTGCTCCCTCCAGTGGCCTGATATCTGCTTCCTTATCAGGCCGTCTGTGGTTATGGGGCACAGGATGCTCTGCCTTTCCGATCCGTCAAAGAGGGAGAGCTGTTTTTTGTTGAGGACCGTGAAATTAACCTGATAGAGCTGGCCCTGGCCACGAACATTCCCAAAGGTTGTGCTGAGACCATGGTGCGAGGTATGTTGTTAGGATGGTGGTCGCATGCTTGGTGCTGCCGAAACTTACTTTTCCTAATCTGCAGAAGGAATGGTGTACTGATGATGTCTGATGTATCCTTCCAGTTAATGTGGCGTATCTGGATGGCAAGGGCAACGTAGAGCCTCAGGGGACAGGTAAGGCTCAACCATTCAGAGTTAGGAATCGAGTTAATACACCTTTAAGGCTAGAAACAAATTCAGCCTTCTCCCCTCTCATCAGTTTGTTACACGTACCATAGCTAAGACGAAATGTACAAACTCAAACATTCCTTAGTGCTTCCACATAAGTTAACATGGTAATTTAACATCCTTTCAGTACTGCTCACTAGTGGTGAACCGATTTCAGTTTTCTGGCCTATCACCAATCTTTAAAAACCCTGACATGCCGGTTTTGATTGTGGTCAATTCCAATTTTTTATTTGTCTTTGTCTTAAAAGTTGAATGCAAATGAAAAATGAAGTCTCAGTTAAAGGGATTGGTTCTTTTCGATTGCAGTTTTCTGGCCAAATCCACTTTTGACCAATACAGATTTTTTTTTTTATTACTTTTTTGTATGAAAAGCTGCTAAATTCAGAGACTAAGTTGGTAACAGTGGGGTAACTATTGTTAAGCGCACACATGCAGACGTGACTTGGTGGGTGGTCAGTCAGACCTCGATGCAGAGCAGAAAAAGACGGTGGCTGATTTTCAGAGCTTTTCTCACAAAGAGGAGATTTGGTTTCACATTTAAGAATCAGCCGATTGCTGATCACCCAAGATTATGAAGTTCTGACCCTGATTGAAACTCGTCCTGTTGGGTTGTGGTCCCATAGTTCCCACTGCTGTGCAGACTCTGTCAGATGACTTGCTCAAGTACTACCAGCAGATCACCAGAGCCATCCTGGGAGATGATCCCCACCTCATGAAGGTGAGTCGCTGCTCAGCACAGCTTCTGACCGGCCAACAGTGATGGCATAGTTACTTTGAAAAAGTAACTTTAATCAGATTACTGATTACTCCTTGAAAAAGTAACTTAGATTACTGATTACTGGATTTGGAAAGTAACTAAGTTACATTAAAAGTAACTTATTTAATTACTTTCAGTTGCTGTTAACAACAACAACTCTGTCATCTGTGAAAATCACATTACTCTTTGTCAATATTTAATTATAAGTTATTTTATAATGGTAACATCAACAATGTGTCTCCAGTTAGATGGTTGAACTGGAGGGGAGATTGTTTAATGGTTACAACAGTACAAAAAAACTTCAGTAATTTGTGCGTGTTTTTGTGTTGTTTGGAAAACTATAAATAGGATTTTAGACCCCCCCGCACCCCAGCCTCCAGGTTCTGTGTTGCGGCCCTGTGTTTGCTGTCACAGATCTCCTCCTGCGGCTCCACAACTCGGATGTCCCGCTGCACAGATTTGTGACATTAATCTGAATATTAATAATTATAATGGTGTTCAGTTACACAACTTTACGGACTCGTTCATTCGTGGCTGTTTTCACGTTTATTGCGCTGATCATATTAGTTTCCATATTTGCAGTTTTCTGGAGAGCAACGTGAAGCTTGACGTCATTCAAAGGTTAAATATTAACTGACATTAACAAAGACACAGCGGGACAGATCAGCCGAGAAATGATGGAGAGGGAGAGCCTGACTAAAACTAACTAGATGCCAGACTAATGTCTTCTTATTTGCAAGCCCCAAAACAGCAACCCTCGACTTATTAAACGTGCAAGCGACTTTAGAAAAAAACAAGTCCAAAGTTGCTTATAATCGGAGTTGGCAAGCGAAACTCAAAATAGTTCCTGTTTTTCCAGCACCAAAATGCGCATCTCCCTCTTCCCTCAATTGTTTTTGTTTCTGTCGCTGCTGATGCTGTTGCTTGAAAATGGTGGTCACTCCCCAAGACGCGTAGATGAAATAAAATAAAATTACAGAAGAAAATAATAATGCACGGTACGCAAAGTGATTTTGATGAGTAACTGTAGTCTGACTACTGGATTTGACATAGATTACTCATTACTGAAAAAAGTGGTTTGACGTCACTGACATCACTGCCTGCCAACATGTGCTGCTTCTTTACTGCTTCTCTCTGTGTTTCAGATGGCTCTGCTCGACCTTCAGTCCAACTCAAAAATTGCTGCCCTGCTGCCATACTTTGTCTATGTCATCAGTGGAGTAGGTCACCATTCTCACCTCATTGCTTTGATTAGAGCTGAGAGCCGCTGTACTTGCTGATCCTTGTATCTGTGTGTCGTTCCAGGTCAAATCAGTAAGCCACGACCTGGAGCAGCTCAACAGGCTCCTGCACATGGTGAAGAGCCTGGTCCAGAACCCGTACCTGTACCTGGGCTCATACGTCCGCAGCCTGGTCTCCAGCGTCATGTACTGCATCCTGGAGCCACTCGCCGCCTCCATCAACCCACTCAATGACCACTGGACCCTCCGGGACTACGCAGCCCTGCTACTCAGCCACATCTTCTGGTATTTTTCCAAAATGTTACTGTTAGTGGTGGACAGGTCGATCTCCAGTTATCAATCTTTAGATTTAGAACCTCTGGGATGAAGAGATGAAAGAACAGACACTAGGTAATGGATGGGTAACAGTTGGTTAAATAATGGATGAATGATGGATTGGTGAACACTGGAGAGATGGATGGATGCTACCTTAGCAGCAAAATTGCTATATTTAGCAATTTCAGACAAAATAAAATTGTATCGGTCAAAATTGGATTCAGTTATAAAACTGCAATCAGTTCACCACTAATTAGAGCCAATCTCTGCATTTAATTAAGACTTTTAGATTTTTATTTGCATTTGACTGTTTTGGCAAAAAGATTGATATCGGCGGAAATGGGAATAGGCAGATCAGGCATTTTAAAGATCGGTAATGAGTCAGAACACTGCAACTGGTTGAATGGACATTAACATGGAGAAGAAATTTAGAAGGAGAAACAGAAAATAAAACCTGGAAGCAAATAATGAACTACCGGTACGTCTCATCCTGCATGCAACCTCCTAACTTTTGAGTTTTTTCTCCAGGACTCATGGTGATCTAGTGAGTGGTCTCTACCACCAGATCCTGCTCTCTCTCCAGAAGGTTCTCTCTGACCCAGTCAGGCCACTCTGCTCCCATTACGGAGCGGTTGTGGGCCTTCACGCTCTGGGTTGGAAGGTAGGTTTGGAAACTTCCTTCTAATGCGCATCAGTCCTCTGGCAGCCAGAAGGATTCTGTTTCCAACATCAGTAGCTTTTAAAGTAAAGGACTCTTAGAGCTAGAAGCTAGAAACCATTTCAAGTCAAATCCAGAGGGTCTGTTAATGTATTTATTGTCTGATAGGAATTGTTTTGATTTTCTATTGTTGTCCTCCATATTGTCCTGAAGGAGACTCCTGCTAATCTCTCTGTTAACCTGTGTGTGTTTCAGGCTGTGGAAAGAGTTCTTTTCCCACACCTCTCTGCTTACTGGGCCAACCTGCAGGCTGTGCTGGACGACTACTCAGTGTCCAACGCACAGGTCAAAGCAGATGGACACAAGGTCTACGGAGCCATCCTGGTACGTACTGCGAGCATGTCGGGTTGCACGACTTCAACATGATAAAAGTCCAGTCGACATCCATTTGTCTCAGGAATTTCATAAGCTATATTCACAGCAAACATTGTAAAAAAGACTGTCTGCTTATATTGCAGAATAAAAAGAATAAAAAACAGATTATCCGAGCAGAGCAGAAGTGACAGTGGTTGATTTTTACACCTTTATGGACGTAGATGAGATCGGTAGATGAAATCGGTTTCACATGGAAGAATCGACCGATCTCTCAAAGCTAAAGAAATCGGGCAGATTTGTTGGTGCATCCCTACAAAATGCAGGAGCAGTCTGAAAATCTGAAGTCCCTCCTACTGCTTCCTGCAACGCTATAGAGGTGGGTAACTCAAAGCTAAAGCAGAAAGACATTAGAAATGACTGTAGAAGTTCTTGTTGCTGCTGATCGATCCAGGAACGCTTTTCCCAAACTGTTAGTAATCTATGATTCTACAAAAACATGCCGCACCATCATCCTCCTACCACTTCCTGTTTTGCCTATTGCTCCAATAACAGTAATATCTCATCTTGAAAAATATGAGGGTTTTTTTCCCCAAAATGGGTGTGTTTCTATTTAGCAAATTCATTTTGGTATTTTCTGCAATTATGTGGTCAGTGGAAATGCATCTACAATGACCTGGTAGTCAATCTAATATCCATACAGACTTCAAACAACCCTAGAGCTTCTTATCAGACTCCAGAGGATTAGATTTGCTGTGATAAATGTTCAAGTTTGTGTTTTCAGACAACCTGAAGACGATAAGAGCAGGTATAGATACCCAGAAAGCCTCTTGTCTCTATAAGGGACATGATGGCACAGCCTGGTTTAGGAAATTAGATTCTTAAAGCAGAAAGAGAATTTGGGCTTTAGTACTAGCACAAACACCTGATTCCAGCTGTGAAGCATGGTGGTGTAGGGCTGATGGTTTGGGCTTGAATACCTCGCAGTCATTGTGTCCCTGTTACCTCTCTTTGACCAGGTTATAATTTTTCAGCAGAATGGCTCATTGTAAATTCTTCTCTGTTGCTTGTTTGAGGTTGGATGCAACTCAGGAGGAACAGGATGTTTTGCACACCAAATTGACAGTTTGCTGCCTTCAGTTGCTCCTGTGTTTTTTTTTCTTTTCTAACCAGATAATTATCCCTTGATCTCTCTGTTTACTATGCTTTCTGTCCAAGTAGAAAAAACACCCAATCTCACTGTTGACTACCTTTCACAGCCTGTGGTTTTTCTGTGGAAAGTTTAATTTTTTCTTAATTCCTTATTCTGTTTGCAAATAGAAACACGTTTGTAAACAACAACAACAAAATGCTGTTTCAAGCTCGTGCTGACAGTCCAGACTCTCTTGTCTCGTTATGTCATGTCAACCAGAACAAGGGGGATTGCAGTTTGGTTGTATGTCCTGCAGGTGGCAGTGGAGCGTCTGCTGAAAATGAAGGCTGTGTCTCTGTCCCAGTCAGCAGAGGGCGGATCCAGCTGCCAGCCTGGTTCTGGAGCCGGGTCTGCGGGGTACAGGGTGGGCTCCCCAGGCCTCAGTCCTCCATCAGAGCCTTTGTCAGAGGCCGTTCTGGGGATTGCTAGCCACCTCCAAGCAGGAGGCGCAGGCTGCCCCTGGGAGGAGTGGTCCCCAGTCCCTCTTCCGGCGATGTACAGTGAGCTTTACTCTTTCTTTGGGGACAGTCTGGCCGTCAGGTTTAGCACAGGACCAGGGTTTGGGAGCTATCCCCCCTGCGCTTCAGCCTGTTTCAGAGAAGCCCGGAAGGAGCCGCTGGGCCCAGCCACAAACACCGACACTGCCCGTAAAATGCCGCAGCTGACTGCCAACCTCAACATCAGCCCACGACAAGATGGGAGCCCTCGCACCGACCCTCCCCCTCCGAGCCTCGCAGCCACAGGAGCAGGAAGGTAAAGCTAGCAGGATAAAAAGTCTGAGTTGTCATTATTTGTTTTAGTTCTGAATGTAGTGGACCCACTTTTCCACTGTTTTCCTCCTCAGGTCTCTGGCTCGCTCTTCCTCTGTGCAGCGCTCCAGGTCATCCTCATCACGTTCGGGCCAGCGCTCCGCCGGTGTTTCTCGGGATGTTTTCCCCAAGGCTCGTTTCATCTCGCCACAGTCAGGACCTCCAGCATTCTCCTTTGTCATTGGTGGACGGCAAATGGGTCGACGGTGCCAGGGCCGCCGGCCCTTTCAGACCACGTTTTCCTCATCCTCCTCTCTGCCTGCCAACCCACCACGCGCCTACGCCCATAAGCTTCCAGTAATTGGCCGGGTGGGGAAGCCGGTGCGTCGCTGGACGAGTTCACATTACTCGCTTTACCTGCCTCTGTAGAGATGAGCTGCTGCAGTAGGATGCAGTTGGTTTGGACTGCTACTGATGTTAGTTATCGTTGTTCTTCATAAACTATCAGGTGTTTGTATTCAGTTTTCTAGAATTATTTTTTGTTTCTTATAAAAAAGTAAATTCAGTATTTTGCTCAGCAACAGCTCTGACTCTGGCTTTGTGTGGTGAGTCTGGGAACCCAGCAGCATTAAAGTCAGTCGAATGTCTCAGTTGGGCGTTTTGATAGAAAAACTGAGTTTTAACTATTTCGCAACAATGAAAATAATTTTACACTCTACATGTGAAAACTGATGGCTATAAAATGGAGATGGGGTTGCAGTAAAAGTTAGTTGGATGAAGGTACGCCTAATACAACTGGATGGCTTATTTTAAAAATATTTTTTATGAAAATGTTGTTTTGTTTTTTTTTTAAAACTTTTCTTGCATAAGATCCCATTAAAAATCATTTAAGTTTCTGGCTGTAATTTGATAGAATGTGAAAGGTTTTCAAACTTTTTGGAATTACAGTTTAGCTAATATTAACTACATAGATTGTAAGATTTTAACACCGTATTGTATTTGCTGTGGAAAAGGAAATGTTAAATTGTTGCTGATGCGAAACTCCAAAGGAGTTGCACAACTGCTGTATCAAAAATGTCCACTTTTTTTCTGTGAATGGTTTTAAATTTTGGGCTATAAAATTGTAGCCGCTTAGAAAAAAGAAAGGGGCATTAATGAGGTGTGGAGGGGGTGTTTAGTGTTGTATTTCCAACAAAATTAAAATAAAACCATAAACATGGTTCATAAAGAAAAAAAAAATTGTCTGTGAAAATCTCACCCCCCCCAAAATAAAACATCTCTATTTGTATTAAGCGCTTTGGGCAAGATTTGCTCCATTCTTGATTTATGCAAACGGCTTCCAGGCCTCACTTTGGACGTGCCTGGCTTAAAAGATGTGAATACTTTTTCTACCCATTATATGTAAAATAATAGAATTTAAAGGAGGAATGTTTTGTATGACTTGTGATATTTTTTCTTATTGAAAAAAGGGAATATTTAGCCTGAGAATAGAAAAGCTCTCTAGAAATTGCATGAAACCAGTGCAATTTGGTCTGGTCAAAAAAAATGGTTAGAAAATGTTAAGCATGTTTTCAGACTTTAAACTTAAATAATTTTATTATAAAAAATATCAAGATCTGTAATGTACTGTAAAAGCATATAGATGAATAATTTAACACCTTACTTTTTCAGCATTATTTTACATTATTTTATATCTTTTAGGCGTTTGAAGCAAAATTGAAATTAATCTCCATATAAACAGTATGTTTTTGTTCCGGTGAGTTGTAATGAAATGTATTTTGATCATCGTGCCAGAGCGGTGAAGTAGATAATGTTTTATATTCTATCCTATATGGTAATAGAATCGCATAGAAATAAACAAAACAAACAAAAAATAGGTAAGTTGACCAATGACTTTCTAGAGTACAAAAGTCTGACTGGCCAATAGCAAAGCGTTTTATTAAGACATGCGAGATCGCTTTGTAAAATTCCGTCAGGCGCCATTTTGATTAAAGCAGTAGGCGCAGATCCCACGGATAACGCTGTCAGAAATCTGCGTTGTTTAAATTAAACTATTCTTGGTTGAATTTGTAGTTTATCGATTCAGAGACGTTTTAAAGGACACCTGGGTGAAAATGGCCACTGGAGCGAATGCAACTCCCCTCGGGAAGTTGCACCCCAGTATCGGTGCTAAACGCGGGTTTGACGCAGGGCCTGGTGCTGGCAACGGGTTGATGCCAACTCCGGCACCCCCTGGGTCGTTCCCTTCTCTCCAGAGTTACCCGGGTACAATGCCGAGCACTGCTTTCTCTCCAGCGCACCAGTTTAGTCCGGGAACAGGTTTTTCGACCCAGGCTCCGCCACAACAAGGAGTGATATCTGGAATGGCTAAAACGGGTAAGTTGGTGAAACCTTGTTAGCCTCATGTCGTCGCTTAGGCCGCGCAACAGCCCCGGCCTTCATAAAATGGAGGCCGCATCGTCTGCTAAGGTTCATTTGCAGCCGTGTTGTCACTGAGTGAACCTTTTCTTCTAAAGAACTGGGAATATCAAAGAAACGTTTTAACTCCCCTGAAAGTGAAATAAAATCTAGCCTCATAGTACAGCTTGTATTCACAGATATACTCTATGACCCTGAAGTTAGCATCCTAAATAGCACGTTAGTAAAGGGCGATTCCATATTTTTGAAGGATTCTGGACCGCTTTTGTTTGGCTTCAGTTCGAAATCGTAAATCGTTTTCTTTCAACCTGTGGTTCTTGTCCTTTAGTTCTTTTGTTTTCTGAAGTAAAGTGTTGGGCTACTACAAGGTGCACTATTTTTTTAGTCATTTTCCTTAAGTAAGGATGGTAATATTTTGGGGGTGGGGCGGGGGGCAAAAATGACTTGTGTTGCTTTAGGAAAGTGGGAATTTTGAAAGGTTTAGTTAGTTAGTGAACTTCTCAAAATGGTTTTAATAAATATATTGATTTAAAATCACATTAATATGGCGTTTGTACCAAGGTGATGTATCTCTGGCTAGAAAATTAAACAGTTTCACCATTGGAAAAGCTGCAACTGTTTTGTGAGAATATTATTACCTGTAAAAACGACAGTGGACAGTCACAGAGAGGCTCCCTGTTCAAAGTAAGCATTATGGTTCCCCTTTGAAATGAAGATTAAAAACTAACTTCAGGTTTTTTGGACCTCAAACTTTGTCCACAACCAAGTATGAAATTATCCAATTCTTTTAAGGTACAAAATAAACAAACACACATTAACAAACCTTTTCTAAGTGTCCTCGTGCTTTTGATATAAATATCTTTGTGTTCATTTAGAGTTGTCTTGATAAAAGTATCTCTGCCTAATGTTGATCCTGCAATGTTTCCCTGAAAAGTTTTACATATTGGAATTTCATGTTGTTAGATTTTGGCCAAAAGAAAAGGAAAAAGAGCCGATGGAGCAGTGAGACCCCAGATCAGAAGACGGTCATCCCAGGAATGCCCACTGTCATTCCCCCTGGACTGACCCGAGACCAGGAAAGAGCTTATATAGGTAAATGCTAATTATCTTCTTTCAAATATGATTGTAAATGGTATTTGTGATATGCTTCATTATTTGTATTTAAAGTTCTTGTTTTCTGATGTCATCAGTGTTACTGTATTTTATTGTTTGCTGAGTTCCCAGTAGCTGGAACGGGGCAAAAGTATCTGTTGAAATATACGTAGCTAACTTCTTAAATCAAATTTATTTTCAAAGTAATATATAATTTATATATTTTAAGTGTTGCATATAAAATCTTGCTCCAGCTGCTGAAACAAAGCAAAAGAAAAAAAAAATGCTGATGAGCAATAATTATTGTAAATGTTAATGTAAGATGTTATTGTTATTTCTCTGCAAGTGGTTTTGCTATGTTCTGTAGCCTTTTGGTTTGCATACCATTGGACACCATTAACAAGAGCTTGTGATGGCAGAATAAATAAAAACTATCTGATCAGAGTAGTTCCCCTTTTACTCTACTGCAACCAGATGAGAACTGCAGCACATCAGTGTTGATCCAGTTATAGAAACTGATGATGCACGAAGGAACAACTGGATGTATAAATGATTTATGTTTTAATATTCGGTTTAACATCTGGAAGCAGCACAGCTTAATTCATTAGGACTAAAATAGTGAATTCAAATAATTTGACTTTTTCGAGATATGAATGTTAATTGTAGTATGAGAAATGTTATGAAGATGATGAGTAACTAAATTGCATTGCTTGACTTCTCAGTCTGCTTGCACTACATGTTCAATTTATCCAGTTTGATTGTAAGCTGTTCCCAGGAGGAAACATTTCTCTCACAGGAACAGTGTTGGAACTATTTTTAATTTAGATGAGTCCATTTGTCTGTAACTAACACCAGTATTGACTTTGTCCCCCTCATTGGTAATGGTTGTTCTTCACTGGTATGTAAACATTCATCTGTATCCACCCTCCTTGTCACACTTAGTTTGCTCATGAAGTAGATCCCCTAAAACAAGAGTTTCAGAATGAAATTGTTGTGAACATCGAGTTACAGGATGCGTATCCACCTCTTTAACTCAGAATAATCACCTAGAGGATTAATGAATCTGTGTTCAAGGGGATACTCCTTTCCGTTTCTCATAATGTGCATGAAATGTCTGATCTATTCCTTTCTTCATTGCCTCCTGAATACGAGACTTGTCTTTGTGTCACAGCAGCCCCTCAGTGTTAGATCTGTGGAGTGCCAAATGTGACTGTAATCACCTGTTCTGTTACTGAAACTTGCAACAAAAAAACAAACAAACAAGCAAACAAAAAAAACAAAACAAAAAACAAATTGGCCAAGTTCATCCTGAAAATGCCGAAGCCTTTAAACCGAGTGCAGCTGTGGTCATGGAAGTCAACTCCAGCCTTGTTTGAAGTATTGATGAGGTGGCAGGCATTTTTAGGAACCATGGTTCATCATTTGACATGTTCTCATGCTTAATCATTGTGGAACAAAGGTTGGTTGTCTGTAACCCTAATTGAAATGACCTCACAGACATATTCATTGTGATTACAATGTGTGCGTAGCACCAGAAAGGACTCCAGCTTTCTGCTGTAGTCTTACCGTGTTGATTTGATCTCCCTTTTTAACAGACTCACCAATTGTCTTTACTGCAGTAGTGATTGAGACTTTGCTCTCTGAAGTGCAGAGCACTCTCTCTCTCTGATGTTGCTGTGGTAACCACATTTCTCTCCATCCTTGTTTTCTTTCCTAACCTGAATTCTTCCAGTCCAACTGCAGATTGAAGACCTGACTCGTAAACTGCGTACAGGAGACCTGGGAATCCCTGTTAACCCTGAGGACAGGTTGGAAAAGATTAAACCCTCAAACAGTAACACTTTCTCTACCTTTTGCCTATTTGGAAGACTAATGTTGATTTTTCATTATAAATGTTTGTTTTATTTTATATTAGTGTTAGCTAAAAAGGTCTAAGGTTTACTTATCTACCTCCTCACTAAGTGACTGTTTAGAAAAATTGAGGTATTGATTTGTTTGTGAGCTCAGGTCCAAAAAGGTGTAATAAAGAATATAATTGGTAATTATTAGCTTTTTAAAAAAGTTAGTTTTATCAATGACTTGCCTGTTCAATATTGCTACTGAATTACATCTGCAAAACTCATGATGTGAAAATGTTTTGAATGAGTTTAAACCAAACATTTTTCTATTTATTAAAGACTAAATGTAAACTTTAGGTATAAATGCTGTGTTGCCTCAACAGCTACAGCTTTATGTGGGGGGCGTACAACATGCTGCAGCATCTGGGCAAAATTCTATCTTGTGTTAAACAAAGCAGAGGATATGACTCAGGCAGAAAAGGCACATCGTCATTTAATAAACTGTGCAGTGGAGCCTCTGAGTTAGGGCTGGGTGATGTAGCTTCAAAATTTAACCAGATTTATTTAATTTTTTTCCCCCTCCCCTTTAAAAGGAACTTACAAATGATAAAATATTTTTTTAAAAACTTGCTTTTATTTCAATTATCATTTGTGGTTGATTGATCAGAATTCAAAGTGAAAATAAACACAAACCAAAAAAAAAAAAAAAAACATCCGGCTGACATCACTCAGAACTGCAGAAGCCCAATGAGTAAACTTGTAAATAAAATATCAATTTACCAAAGTGTTAATTTTTATGAGCAACAAATTTGCAGTCCTACTCTGAATGTAAATCTAACTTGTTCAAATACTTTCTGATCTTTTATTTTTATGGAATTTTGATTCCTGGTTAAAAATAATGGAATTTAAAATAATAGATTCCAAACCTATAGGCCCTTTTCACCATGATAGCCGTTAGTTCTGTTGCTAAAAGTTAATGAGGTGCTAAAATCCTTTGCTTGGATAAAGAGTTCAGGCTGGTCAGAGGGGTGCCACAACAAGGCCATTTATTAAAGTTGTATTATAACTTCAAGTTATTCAAGGATATTATTGCAGTTTATGCAAACACAGTTTACTAAATCTAAATAGCATGTCATTGATTTTTTTTTTTCCTTTAACTTTTCCATGGTTAGAAAAGTTTAAATGAATACTTTTATTTGCAAATGTTTAGTTTTTTGTTAGCGACTTGCTAAACACGAGGGCCATGCTTTCACATTTTAGTTCATATTTTACAAGCCAAGGCCGTTTCTTATCTGCTGCTACCCACCACGGTCCTCAGTGTAAATGACTACAGATTTATTTGTCAATAACCATTTAGAGAAAATGCAAAGGTTCTGTAGCTGTTTGCATGAATTGCTTTGATATCTTTTGACATAAGAATCATTTTGAGAAATGAAAATCTATGCTAGTTGTGGCTCTGCTCTGATTGGTCAGTTTTCTGGAAGATGCTAGAGTGATCCACTACTGGTAAAACATTACCGTTCATAACCTCGCTATTGTTTCAGAAAGAAAACACTAAACTGTCACTTTAATGTTAAGGATTCTATGCCACATGTCTGATGTGAGGAGTTAGTTTGCCTTTTTGCTGCTTTGATTACATTCTGGCACATAGTTGGGTGTGCTAGAGTAACACCTGGAGCCTAATATTCAAATCGTTTTGTCGCACGAAAACTAAAACAGGAACAATTTAAGGAACAAAGGAAATAATCTTTAAAGACTAGAGGTCTCTGAGGTAGTGTACATAGGAATTTAGAATAAAATGGTTGTTGGTTTGAATGCCATGAGACTAAAGCAGAGGAGACGAGGACATTCAGGATGTAAATGCTCATTCTTTATAGAGGCTTGAAATGAGCTCCGAGTCACAATAATTTGAGTCATTTATTAAACTTGAACATAATTAGAAACCATTCTAGAAATCCAACTTTTTTAACCCAAAATTTTAATTGTTGTCTTTGAAAATGGAAGACAGAAAATGGAAGGTTCTTCTTTGTTGCAGGAATTATGGCTCTTGAGTACCTTTTTATGGTTTTGAATGAAATGGGAAGAAATTCTCAAAATAAATACAGTAAGGTTCAGTTGAAGAACTAAATATGTGAACTGTTTGATTCTTGGGTTTAAAAAAAACAAAATTAGTGTTTAATAATGTAGTTGGGTCAGTACCAGAGCAAATGGAATATTTTGGTATATTATTTATATTATTCATTTTACTTAACGGTGGAATTTTATGCTTCAGATTTGGCCACATTCACAGTTTGACCCACTTCCTGTGCTGTCTGCTTTATAGCACCATGTAAACTAATGACAGGATGCTACATGTGTTAAATGGTTTCTGTTGAAGCAGGATTTTGGCAGAAAGCATATTGACTTGAACATACTTTGGGGTAAATTAGCTCAGATAATTTGGATTTTTTTGGGAACATTAACCTTTTGACTTTTTTTTTTTTATGGTGATTATTTTAAGTTTTTGCCAGTGTTTTGAGTTCCTAGCCAGTACAAAGCATATAAAAGGACAGTGAGGAAGATTGGTTGGTGGTCATCTGAGTTTTTCCTAACATACGCCTTTAAACAATTCCCTGCAGTGAAGGGGGCTGCATTCCCCTTTTCCCTTTGGACTCTTGAGATCTGGAAGAAACTGGGCAGAGCTGTGCTTGTTTTAGAAGTGGCCAGTCTGTAACGTAGGGTTATAAAGCATCTGTTTTTACAGGAAGTGACTTGCCCTCAGCGTGTCCACTTGACCTCTGCTAGATAAAGCCACTTGAACACTGTGTTAGTTTCTCAGACATTTCCACAGCATCCAAAACATAAGAAGAACCGCAGCAGTCCTGTGAACCATCCCCTTGTCCAACGTAAGAGAAACGACTCGGGAGATGTTACAGGTTGCCACCGTTGAAAGGAAAACTTCCCCCTCCCCCCCAACTCTTCACACGGACACAAAAGCTGCTCTCTGTTAAGAGAGTGTAGGAACATGTGGATATCTAATCCTAATTCCTTTCCTCTAACCCAAATTACCCCACGTCAATCTAACTCTTTTTCAAGTGCAGGGCCTTCTTAACACGCCAACACAGGTTTTCAGCTTCCACGGAGAGGTACGGCCCTCTACCACCACGTCAGCACCAAGCACTCGTCAAAGCCAGCGACCCTGCTTAGCATTCTAAATTTTGCTTTGGTTTTTACCTTCACCTGTGCTTTATTGTGGGCCAAAAAATCCTGTGTGCAAGTGTAGTTCTGACTTTATTTATAAATTTTTTTTAGATGCAGTGCCACTCAAAAGTTTGGACAAACCCACCCAGGTGCTTTTTTATTGAGTGGTTGTGTCCAGACTGGAGACTGGCCTGGGCTTTTTTTCTTTTCTCTATTGTATGTTTTTTCTGTTGCTGCCCCTCCATTTTATCGGGTTAATTACCTCTAAACCGTTTTGGTTGCCACCGCCTAACAGTGAATGGTATGACAGAATGGACTCTTAACCTTTTACATGTCTGTGCATACTTCCTTTCGCTTAGTTTTGCTTTTGCACTGACCATGAGTCCAACTAAATCTCTTTAAGATGCAAATTGTTCCAACATTCTGAAGTCATAGTCAGCTTTAGGGACCCTGTTTGGTTGTAGATGGAAGAGCTTCTGCTTGTAGAAAGGCGTCATTGTTGTGTTTCTTGTATTTTGTCTCCTTGTAGGTCTCCTTCTCCAGAGCCCATCTACAACAGTGAGGGCAAAAGGCTGAACACCCGCGAGTATCGCACTAGGAAAAAGATTGAGGAGGAGCGCCACTCTCTCATCACAGAAATGATTGCTCTTAACCCCGACTTCAAGCCTCCGGCTGACTACAAGTATGTCTTCCACCTCACTCTCCGTCGAGGATTTTAATTTGTAGAACAGGGAGTCTTGCAACATGCAGATTCTACATGTACATTGAATTAACTTGCATCCTTTTCATGAAGTCTTTTTTTTAGTAGTACACCAATTGCAGTTTTTTTTAAGTAAATGGAGTGGTTTCTTCTTAATTGTTTGGGCAAGGTTCACAGAATTAAGGAAATTGCAGTTGTTTTATCAGTACTCCAATTTATCACTGCACTTTTAGGTTTTGAGCATTAACATTTTAGAAACCAGATTAGTAACTCTCTGATGTTATGGAGCTCCCAGCAACAGATGTTCTCATTGAAAATATCCTTACAGCACCAGCCATAGAGTCATATCTAACATGAGATGTATACATTTAGGTAGAAGTCATTATGGAGTTGCTGCAGAAGATTTGCTGCATCTTCTGCAGCAACTGTGATCATGCATGCTGGCTCTAGAGGGATCATGTTGACATGCTCCAAATAGAATTCATTAAAACCCAATTTTTCTGTTAACTGCTCCAAGTGATCAGTGTTTGCATAGGGGGAAAAAAGACTTCTCTTGTAAACTTTTGGCTGTTCAGAAAACTGTTGCTTTCTCTCTGTAAACGTTTTCCACGTTTTCGCTTCAGGCCTCCAGCCACCAGAGTAAGCGACAAAGTTATGATCCCCCAAGATGAATACCCTGAAATCAACTTTGTGGGTTTGCTCATTGGGCCCCGGTAAGCTCAATTTGCTGGTCTTGCTCACTCATTTATGTTAACTATTGGTTTATGTTAGATGTTTTCTGTTAAAATAAACTTCCAGAATCTGATGCTTTCCTGTTTTTAGTGGCAACACTCTGAAGAACATTGAGAAAGAATGCTGTGCTAAGATCATGATCAGAGGAAAAGGTTCTGTGAAGGAAGGGAAAGTCGGCCGTAAAGATGGCCAGATGCTGCCTGGTGAGGACGAGCCGCTGCATGCCCTGGTCACTGCGAACACCATGGAGAACGTCAAGAAGGCTGTGGAACAGGTTGGCTCTAGAGGGGCACACTGCCAGCAGATCAGCCTACATTTAGATGAACATCTTTGTATCAACTAATATTCTAATCTGCATTCAGATTCGTAACATCCTGAAGCAGGGCATCGAGACGCCTGAGGATCAGAACGACCTGAGAAAGATGCAGCTGAGGGAGCTGGCCAGGCTCAACGGCACCCTGAGGGAGGATGATAACAGGTCGGTGCCGTTTTGGTTCCCAGCGTCTGATTGTTCAGTCTGAGTTGGCACCTCTGAAGAGAAGCTGCTTGTTTGTAGGATCCTCCGTCCCTGGCAGAACTCTGAGCCCCGCAGCATCACCAATACCACCCTCTGTACCAAATGTGGAGGAGCTGGTCACATTTCCTCTGACTGCAAGTACACCAGGTAATGGTGGGGAAGGTTGTGCATTCTGCTGCTTCCATCTGCAGAGTTCAGCAGTGTTTCCTGTTTGCTTGTGCAGCTCCTTTGCAGGCCAGAGAGCAACAGGTGGAGAGCCCCCCCAGTCGGCCCAGGACAAGGCCCGTATGGACAAGGAGTATCTGTCCCTCATGGCGGAGCTGGGGGAGGCCCCGGTGCCATCTTCAGGAGGAGGACACTCCAGCAGTCCAGCAGGAGCCCCCCGAGCCTCAGGACCCAACAGCAACCAGGCTCCTCCGGTTAGTCTGAGTCCCAGGTCCTCACTCTGATTGGCTCAGAGGAGTGTGTTCATTGACTCGTTTTGTTCCACAGAACCGGCCACCCTGGATGAGCTCTGGTCCCACTGAGAATAGGAACTATCCTGGGATGGGAGGGCCCACGGGGCCTGGAGGTCCTCAGAGCTTCCCTCCCCCTATGCCCAACATGGGAGGACCACCTATGCCTCCCAACCCAAATGGCATGCCTCCACCCTGGATGCAGCCCCCTCCACCTCCAATGGGCCAGGGACCGGCTCCTCACGGACACCCAATGGGTGAGACTCTCATGCTGTGCTACATTAGTTTCTATTTTGATGGCATTTTGTATTTAGAAACTAGTGGACTCCAGTAAACAAACAAGAAAAAAACACAAGTTAATAGCAGGGTCTATAAATAATAAAACTCTACCAACAAAATAAGCAACATTTTCAATTCAAACCATTTTTTTGCTTTGAAATCAGGCAACATTCACACTGCAGCCTGAAATGGAAATGTGAAAAACCGCCCAATAAAATTCGGATTTCCCAAAAAATCGGAATGGAGTATTAAAGCTTGTAGTGTGAACATACTGTAAACATTCCTTAGTTTTGTCCTTATGTAGATGACATGATGAGGAATGTTTTATCAATCACCATAATCCCACAGTAACATTGTCAGACCCTAAGCAGCTCTGAGGGCCTCTCAGATACGTTACTGTTAGTTTTGTGTTGAAAGGTCAGCTACATAGCAGAGGCTGTGGAGCTGAAACTATCTGGTGTGTTTCAGGAAATTAATCGTGACTTTTTCTCCTCTGTTCAGGTCTGCTGCCACCTCCCATGGGTATAATGCCACCCCCACCTCCCCCTCCTGGCAACCAGCCCCCTCCTCCACCTTCTGCTCCCCTGCCACCATGGCAGCAACAGGCTCCACCCCCACCTCCTACTAGCAGCATGGCAACAAGTACACCTCTACCTTGGCAACAGAGTAAGAGTTTTCACACCTTTATCCAGAAATTAGGTTGAGTGTATAGAATGGTTTGCTGCTGTTACACTGGGACTTCATTAGGAAATAGAGGAGCACATGTGAAATTATTCTATAAATATTGCAAATGTTCTGAATGTCAAGTCCATGTCTGATCAGAGCAGCTCAGTGGTCTGTGAAATAATCTAGTAAATATCAGATCACTTCTGGTCTTTGACCTGCCTGGCGTGGCCAGCTAATGCCTGGTTCACATGGCAACAGCTTCAGAACCTGAGACCATACATGGCGATTAAACATTGTAGCTATAACGGGTTCGGTTGTAAAGTATATGGTGTTCAGCCACACAGTTTCTGACACAACCAGTTTCACTCACCAACATTCAGATGTCACACAGGAAATCTGGCAAAACCACTTGAGACTAAACGTGAGTTCAGCGTAAACAAACATGGCCGACTGGGAAGAAGCAATGGCAATAGTTTGTGGATTATAACAAAAAAAAAAAAAAACAATACAAAGACATCTCCAACATTTTGTCTGTGTGTTGGATTCTCACACAGACAAGTGTGTGTGATGTTCTGAGCTCAGAACATCACACACCATCGCCACACACACAGCATGAAAATCTTTTAAGATTATCTGGACGTGGACTCCGGTCAGTCATTCCCTCTTCCTGTCTGATTACTGGCAGATGAAGCCCATTAGCACTGAAAAAATTCAAAAAATGAAATGAAATCTTTAGAGCCATCTTAATAATCAGGACATCATTGTCAGAAGATCAAAATTGGGTCAAAAATCATCATAAACATCTGTGTTCAGGCCCAACCTGCAGCTCACATCTCTGATGTTTTTACAGATACCACCACCACCTCCAGCCCCGGCACCGGCAGCCTGCCGCCATGGCAACAGCCCCAACAGCCTGCGGTCTCTGCAGCCCAGCCGCCGCTACCCATGGGAACCCAATCCATGGTACCACCTCCCCCTGGAGTGCAGCCCCCGCTGCCCCCTGGAGCCCCCCCACCACCACCTCCTCCACCTCCAGGCTCAACCGGCATGATGTATGCCCCCCCACCACCACCACCACCCATGGACCCTTCTAACTTTGTCACCATGATGGGCATGGGGGTACCTGGCATGCCGCCCTTCGGCATGCCTCCTGCCCCCCCTCCACCCCCTCCACAGAACTAATCCTGCCACAGAAAAGTTTTCACACCCCCTACAGAACATTACGCACCAGCTATCAACTGACTGATGCTTCATCCTGAACATCCAAGTACTCAAAAGAAAAATGTACAAGCAGTGCTCTAATTTTATTGGTCCTCCATTTTGTTGCTGAAGCGACACAGTTCTGTTCATACAGATTGTAAAGTTGTGGAGTTTAGTTTATTCTCTGTTTTTAAAATTGGAACACGGGTTTTTGTGTGGCTGTGAGCACAGGTTCTACCAAGCAGACGCGTCAACGTCGCTGCTGTTAGTCGTCATCTTTCTCTGCTGAATCCATCAGACCGGGTTCTGCAGTCAACTTCCTCTGGTTTCAACTTGCATGGTTCACCTGAGACGCCTCATAGTCTGAAGTGACAAGTCTATATTTCTGTCCTGGCTTTAAGTTGAATAAGATGAATATTTTTGTAATAAGTGAAGCGTATGCTACTTGTGTAGACTGTTAGTAGTTCTGAGTGGTTCTGAACAAGAAGGAGTCCGGTGTTTTGATGTTTGGTTCCATGGTGGTGTGGTGTGGCGTCATGCTAACGTCCAGCTGTCTGAGAACGTTCTCGGTTCAGCAGTTCTGCTCTGACAACGATGTTCACTGTCTTTCTGTCGCTTGTGCAAAGACCTGAATGTTTTTGTCCCTCAAGTTGATGGAGGAATTTTTTAATTTTTTTTTTGTTGTTTCTGGCATAACTGTTCTGAATGAAAACCTGTTGAAACCCTGCTTGGTTTAGTAATAAACTTATCAAAGTAACTTTTTTGTGCCCCTGGTTTCTCTTTTCATCCCTGTAAGATCCTTTGTTTGCTTGCCAATGATTTCTTTTCCTTCCTCTTAAGGAACTCTTGGCTGCCTTTCCAAATGTTATGTGTAACACTTTTCTTTGTTCCTGCTGCTTTTTGACAAGCAGACTTGGATTTTCATTTTCAAGCTCTTGCCTCTTCATCAGACCACTTCGACCTTAACTACATAAAGGATGATTACTGACACTTTTTGTTTGTTTTGACAATGTGAATTAGCTGCAGTAACCCCAAATATAAGTTCTGATTCTTCTGACTATTTTTAGATATATTTCCAATGTTTTCAGCCTTAGTTGATTTGGTTATGCAAATGCATAAATTAGAGCATTTTGAATAGATCATTTGTTTCAATAACTTGATCAAGTGAAACAAGTTGTACACAGTCTGACGTTTTAACACTTATTTCTATTAATAATATTCTGCCAACAGTTAGTGAAAATATGACATTTACAATTAGATTATTACTTCAGATTCATAAGTACATTTTTAAAGAAAATCAGGCCTTGATGAAAAGTAGCAGTTATTTTCAAAAGATACTTTTAATCTGACAAACCTCGTTGGGGTGAATATTCTGATTTATTGATATAAGTGCAGCTGTTAAATTATCAGATGAAATGCCTTGCTGATTTTTTTTGTTTTTTAAGTTTGTAGAAGTTGAGGCATTCCAGTACAACATGCTGGAGATTTGTCAGGCAGCAGCTCTGTAGCAGGATGCTTTCAGAAATCAAAGACTGGAGGCTTCAACTGCATGAGGGAGTTGATTGAAATAAACCCGCACTCTGAATGTACTGGCTAAAATAAACCTTTTGGACCAATTTATTCAGTAGTACTGAAAAATAAGTTCCCCTCTTTGTCTCTTATCTTGACTTTAAGTTGTTTCTGCCACCTGTTATGACGCTTCTTTATAGAACTGGGTGCGCTTGCTGACATATATCTACGCCGTCATCCAAAATCTAGTAGTTTTTAGAGATCAATAATTGTAAAAATAGACTGAAATGCTTTACAGGACAGAACAGAAACAATAGAAAGTGAAAATTCTGTGTTCAGAGTATCTAATGATTCATCTCTTTGTCAGAAAACTAAAACTACAAGAAACAACAGCGGAAGAGGCTCGGATCACATCCCATCTGAAGAGGAGCAGAAAGTTTGGTTTCAGCTCAGTGGCGTGTAAAACTGATACCCTAGAAATCAGATCATGAAGTGAAAGCAGATGTGGAATTTCGATGCATGTCGTTCTCTTTTGACCATCTGCACAGCCACAGTCGGGGTTGCAGAGAAAGATGTGGACAATGAAGCGAAGTAAACAGTAGTGAAAAGAAAATGCTGGCATGAAGCAAACATTTCTCCCTGTTTCAGGTGTTGTGGACATGCTCTGTTCACAATATTTTCAGATTTTCAGATCCTCCTGCAAGTGCACCACAACAAAAATAAAAACTATTTAAAATCTCCTTAAAATCGCTTCATTAATTGATTAGTTCCCCAAAATGTATTTTTCTCACCTCACAGCTCAGTTTCCAGCTCCCACTTAGGGAACGACTCCTTGGTTCTAAATAAAACATCTTCCATCATTTATCTGTCTGCTGGGTTCCTTCATTTTTATGTCCGTTTATTAATGTTTCCTAACAAAACCTTCACTGCATAATTCTGACTGAGGTCTAATTACACACAGGAGGGCTGCATTTACTAATTAGGTAACTTCTGAAGAAAATGATAGTACTTGTTTTTATTTAGAGGTATCAAATTAAGGGCATTGTTGATGCTTCTCTTGATTTTTATTTGTGAAAATATTTGACAAGCATGTTTCCTGTACCATCATTCACCCACCATTTTTTTTCTACTTCATAACAATGTTAGTCTGGTGCTCTTCTATAATATCCAGTCCTACAAATTAAGATATCAAGAGATGGCCACATGAAAAGGAGGATCAGATTTGGCCCTGGCCCTGAGATTGACACATAAGTGATTTCGTAACCGATCATCAAGTGTGTGGTGTGTTACGGTAGATCGTCGTCGCTGCTCCGATCTAAATCAGGGGTTTTCACCGACTGTTAACGCAGCCGGTTGAATGTGACAGGTAGCCAATCAGAAAGCGCGGATTCTCCTGCGAGCTTTCTGAGAGGAAATTACGGAGGGAATCCCAAACTTGACACGGCGCAACGGAGATGATATGTGGAAACAACATTAATGTTTATTCAACATTTCGTGCAAAGAAAATAACAAGAGAAGGAGTTGGAGCGAAATTTTTTTTACCGCATTTGATAAACCCGGTAAATTTTCAGCTGCTCTTCGTTAACGTGACATAAATAGAGTGTAATGATTTTCATTCAGTCATACTTTACGTTGACACTAGCTACATGCATTACAGGTAGACTGTAGTAAAGCATTGATTAATGCCTGGTTTTAAAATTAGTTAACTGGACTTGTAGCCATTACTTTGTGCCCATTGTTGGACACCACACGGCACGATTGAACCGTTATACCTAGGATTTCTGTCGGCTAATGTGTGGTCTCTCAGGTTTTGAAAATGGGCCAACAATCAGCCGACGGCTCTGAGATTGTGTAGTGACATTACACTAAGGAAATGAGGAAGGGAAGGTCAGTTTAGAGCACCGAGTTGAGCCTTTTTCAATTCAGACCGAAAGAGAAAAAGGCCGGAAGAAACGATAAAACCGATAATTGAAATGAGGTCGATAGTTTTAATTTATCGTGCGATTAATTGATTTATTGTTTATCGCGACAGGCCTAATTATTTGCAAGACTTACAGAATAAAAACAAACACCTTCTCAACTAGAAGTTCTAAGATAATGATCCTTGAAGACCATCATTGAAGACACTCGGTATCGAGTGTCCGTAGAAATAACACTTTTCAAAAGTTGTCAGGATTTGTAGCGTTGGAGAAGAGCTACACAACTCGGACCCAGGATGAGGTTGGAAAACTCCCTGTTTTACGACTCAAACTGTGACCAGGATCAGACAACATAGGCAGAGCACAGAGAACAACAGCCCAAGACTCAGAACAAACTCAAATGACTGTCAAAGACCCAGTAAACACAGAGCATCTTGTGTTTGCTGGGAGGGAGTTTAAATACTTGCAGGAATAATAAGGGAACTCAACACAGCCGGGTACAGTCAAAGTAAGGCGTCACAACACAGGGACTAATTAACCAATAAAGGGTAAACATATGACACAAGAGGACCAAGTTAAACAACCTATACTAGAAAACCATAATCCTCACAAAAACATTCTTGGTTGGCATCATGTTCGATGTCCCTGAGCCTCACACAGTCAGTGATGTTGCCAATATGGCTTTCTGTGACCCTCTGCTCTCATTGTAAAATCTTTTGCCAAGTTGATCAAAACAAAGAAGCTTAGGCCAGGGGTTTAGCGTAAGGACACCATGGGATGAGGCATTATTTGTTTGTTTTTGCTTTGTTTCATTGTTTTGTCCCATGAAAAACTAATTGGTAATTTTGGCCTAGAACAGCCACTGTTGCAAGTTATAATCATGATGTTATCCATTCATCCATTGTCTATGTCATTTCTTCTATTATCTTAATGCACATACCCTTAATTGTGTTAGTTTTGCTTACTTTGAGGATTTATGTATATGTAATTTTTTTCAAAAATATGCAAAAACTTAAGGCCAGTTGAGTATTAGATGGTGACCTTCATAACGTCTGTATTGTTGGCTCTGGTTTCTCTCATCTTCATATAATGAGTTTATCAGCAGGACTCTGGAGAACTGGACTTTTTACTGAGGAGGTAATTCAGCCATTGAATTCGGATGTGTTGAACCAAGGAGACATTTAAAAGTTTCAGAAAACCAACCCTGAATCCCAGAGCTTGAGGACTCCTGCTCCAGACAGAACACCATAGATCCTCTTTGGGGCTCCAGTCAAACATGTACAGTGACATGATGGTCATTGAACCGGCTCTTGATACATTTGGCATCGCAACAGAAAGGTTCAAATTCCAGCTGGAACAAACATCAGAAATTTGTTATTTTCATCTGAAGTAACTACTTTGGACGACTGAGCAACAGCCTGGTTCTTTTCCACTTAGCACCAGGTGTAGAGGCGTTGTTAGACCTCTAATAACGCCTGTATGACTGTAACAATTTCCTAGCATTTCTAACAATCCCTCTTCAACTAGTCATAACCACCATGCTTCTCTATGATGCCATTTACACGAGTTTGCTGGAGCGTTGGACTGAGATGATGAGCCGTAGCGATACTGTGTGTGAAATTATCATTGACAGCACCTCACACCACTTAATGCTTTGGACATTTTACCATTGATGTTTTCTCTCACAACATTTTTAATACAATTATATTTAATCCAGTTCAAACTTTATTGACAGACTGAAGTCCACAGTTAGACATCTTGAAATAGAAAATGTTCCTAGAGAGACTTATATTGAAAAGTTTTTTTTTTTTAAAGAAGAAATGTCAGGCATCTCTAGAATTATAATGAAACTATGTAAAAGAAGTAGCTATTAAAAAAAGAACAGTAAATCACAGAAACATATGATGCCTGAAAACACATTGCAAGTTGAAGTTTGAAAGTTTGTCAAATTGGCATACAATGTGAAAAAATATATCATTTAACTCCCCCACCACAAACACACATATAGACATAAATGTATATCATAATGCACATTACTGGTAATAATATGAATTGCAGCATAATGCAAATTAAATATGTATTATGTAGTACTCAAAGTATGGCCCAGGGGCCATTTGGGGCCCTTGAATTTTTTTTTTTTTCTGTCTCTGAATGCAAGTCAAGAATGGTAAAAAAAATTGGTCAACAAAACAAAAATTGTTTTTCTTTCAATAAGGCAACAGTTCTTAGTCCTTTATTTTGGATTCTAACAATACACAGATTTCATAAGACAAGATTTCACAATATTTAAATTTTTGCATTTTTTATTTAGTGTATTTTGTGGCCCCTCAGGAGTCTAAAGTTACCAGTTTTGGCCCCGAGAATTAAAGACTTTCATGAGTGTCTCATGAGTGAAGTTCATGGAATGTGGGAGTAGATTTTGTTGTAGTTATATTTCATTCAGCTTAAAAAAAACATATTTTCAATTTATCAGCAAATTAAAGAAAAAAAGAAATAAAACACCTACATGTAGTATTTTGTTTTTGATTGCTCAGTGAGTTTGTCATTTCCATCAGTATTCAATCATTTCTCAGACTTGATGCAGCAGAAAGCCGCTGAACGTGGTGTGGTAGTTGTTTCCCCAGACGTGGTTGTTTGCACCTCCATTATCGGCCCCATCATTCGCTGTCTGCTGGTCAGAGCTCAACACAACAATGTCGCTGTTCTTCATCAGGTGCACGTACGAAGGATATAATCCTGAGGCGTGATAGTAGAAGGCGAAGTAGTATATTCCTCGAACGGGAGCAACGAACACACCTGTGGGAGCAATGTTTTAGTCGAACAAAACAAGTGAGTCGGACTCAATGTTCCTTCACATCTCTGAAGAAAAGTGAAATCTTAATGGTTTCCACTCCCGAGGCTTTTACTCCTTAACTTAGTGACAGCTGGCTACGTTTTCTGAAAAGCTAACTACGTTTATTTTGATTAATATTTTTGTCCAACTTTAAGATTTAGAATGCTAAGTTACATATAGCCGTATGATCGGGTGAACTTACCGGTGTGCTGGTTGTAGGCACTGCCTATATTTGTTATCACGGTTCTAAAGACCAACGTTTGGTGTTGGCTGACGGGTCCAATGGCTCCATTCCCACCTGTTGCAGCACTGAAAACTACCTTCAGTGCTTCTAGACAAAAACAAAATCAATGAAATATGGTTCAAACAGTTAGAAAAAAACTCAGTAAAACTGAGGGTTGTGTTAAAAAAAAAAAAAAAAAAAAAAAACACTAAAAAATGTCAGCGTGGGAACATAAAAGCGTCATATTAATTTGCGGTGGGCTCGTTTCTATCTTAAGGCAATCATGTGCAGGTGCGCGGCGATGGAAACAGAACCTCCCCGGTGTATCCTCTGGGACCCTGAGCAGGCTCAGCATTCATTATGACACAACATGAAATAATGTCAACCTAAAACCGCATCTTTCAACTTTTTGTCTCTTTTCAGGCAGTTTAAAAAATCCGTAACAGATGCGATAATGTCAAGGAGAGCAATCCGCAACATGAACACTCTGTGAGTCCATCAGTTTTGTTTTGTTTGTTTTTGTTTTTTTCTTTTAGTTTTTCAGTTAATTCTTATAAATTCTTATATAGTTTTTGAGATATTCCAGTAATACGTCTGTTATAATATAATGTTCAGATATCCTGATGCGACTCCGGAGGATCTGCAGGCCTCGGACAACGTCTGCATTATCTGTAGAGAGGAAATGGTCACCGGAGCCAAGAAGCTACCCTGTAACCACATTTTCCACTCCAGGTGAATCCAATTTCTTTCTTTGGGTTTGCGTAGTTCAAAGGGATGTCAGGGCCTTCAAAAAGAGCAGGAGCTTCTTAAAGTGACAGAGATCCAATTTCAAGGCATTAAATTACAAAGTCAGATTTCTTTTAAGTGAAATTTGATACAGATACCATTTTTATAACATAGTTACTTTATTCTGCTATAACATGGCACTATGTGGCTGGAAAATGCACAGTACTGCCCTTTAAAGACTGTTTTATCTTTTAAATTGTCCAAAATGACTCTACATTTTGATTTATTACAGTTGAGAAAGTTGTCCTTTTCCTACATTCACCATTTGTCTTTTCTTGTTCATTGAACTCCTTTTTCTCTCTCTCTCTCTTCCAGTCGTTCCAGGCATGCTGCCAGGCTTCCCTCCAGGAGTTTTCCCTTTCTGGGGTCCTTTCCCTGCAGTTTCTCCACCTGCTGCTGCTGCTGCTCCACCTGCAGCTCCTGCTGCAGCTGACGCTCCACCAGGCAGCACGGACACGACGCAGGCCGCTGGTAAAATGCCCCGAATTCTACTTTTAACTACAGTCATTTCAACTCAAGCGATTTAACTTTTTCTTCATGTCATCAATTTGTGACTCGGCCGTTCCCTTTAGGCACCAGCCAGCCCACTTCTGCTGCTGCAGACGCTGCAACGTCGTCAGCCGCCGCCGCCGCCGCTCCAGGATCAGCAATCCCAGGATTCCCTTTCTCCTTCCCGCTTCCTCCTTTCCCCGCAGCGCCATGGCTGCCGATGCCTCCGCCTCCTCCCTTCGGTAGGCTCCCACATCTAGAGACACTTGTTTGAGTTAAAAATAAATAAATAAATAAATAAATCATCTGGTTTTGTTGAAGTGCAGCTTATTTCTCTCCAGTGTCGTCCATGCCTCCTCCGCCGCCGTCGCTCTCTCGCCTGACGGAGGAGGAACTGAGGGAGCTGGAGGCCAAAGGGAGGAGAGGCCTGGAGGCCAGGCTGCAGTGTCTCCAGAACATCCACACCCTGCTGGACGCCGCTATGCTCAACATCCACCACTACCTCAGCACCGTCGCCACGCTCGCGTAGGTTACGCCCCTCCATCTGAAACTGGTTCGGTCAGGGAAAAGCCTGCAGTCTTGATTTGCCTTTGTAACTTTGAGGAGCCGCCATGCGCTGAAACATCACCTCTCTCCTGTTCTCACCCCAGCCCTCCTCGGCCTGAGGGTGGCACCGCAGAAGCTGGCGGAGCCAGTCGGGAGGCGGCGTCCGCCGGCGCAGAGAGTCCCACCACGGAGAGGGACTCGTCCACCTGTATGTAACAAATACAAGTTTCTGATCACAGCAGTTTTCACTTTCTTATTAATACAGTTTTGAAAAACCAGCTAAAAATATTTTCACAGAAGAAGAATCAGTAAGTGTTTCATCATTTAGAGAGGATAGTGATGAATTCTGAATCTGGGGTGAAAAGTAGGTATGCAGCACATGGCAGTTTTATTAACATACAAGTGTCTTAAAGGGGCAGAATTATGTAAAAACAACCACATCATGTTATAATGTCATTCCCTTATCATAAACATACCTGGAACATGGCCTTGATTCTTTCACACGTAGCTCCGCCTTCCAGGGTGAAGCTCCTCCTCTGAGCTGCAGTTTTCCAGTTTCTAAGCTTCCAAGCTTCTGCCTCACAGAGCAGCCCCACTTAGCTCCTTCAGACTAGCCAGGAGCAATTAGCACACCTATTGGAATCTGCTATGCTCATCATATGAGCTGTTTCTCAGTGAAACACTGCTAAAAACATTAAAAGGTTAACCGAGGAGCCATATAAATTGTAAATATTCAGGCTAGCTTAAGTTACTAAATGACAGGTCACTGCTGTCCTGCAGCTGTGCTACGCGTATAATAGATTATAGCAAGAAATGTAAAATAACTACTTTGTTTTTTATTGTTCAACCAAAAAACACATAGATTATAAAACTTGGCAGTGATGAGCTAGACTTGAAATGTTTTCACTCAATATAACACTATAGGTCTGCTGTCATGTAACCAGATACGTCTGAGCAGATGCAGCGTCCAGCTAAAGTTGATCATCTCACGTTAAAATCTCAGGGTTTTTTTGGGGTTTTTTTAATGTGGTTTGACTGCTGTATTTTAAACGTACTTAGCACAAAGTTGATGTCATTCAGCTGTGAGGATTGAGAGGAGGAAGAGAAGACAGAGAATCAGGACAGGCGGGGGAAGGCAGCAGGTTGGTGTAATGCTAGGCAGACATGTAGGAACAGCCATTGAATCCCAAATGATTCATTTTACAATATTTATTTGTTTAAAGGATATTAGCAAGATCTGTAAGCTATTAACTAATGCTTGTTTGACCATATGACTTAGGAGAGAACAGGCTTTACCCAGTTGTGAGTTCATAGAGACGAAGTGTAACAATTCAGTGCTAACATTCCTCTGTAGAGTCCAGGTTGTTTTATCAACCTGGAAATTATTATGAGAATAATGAGAAATAGTGATTTCTCATTATTCCCAGAATGAGAATATTAATTTCTCCTTCCTGTAACATAAAATAGATTGAGGTCGGAGGTTGGGGATGTGTATAATGTGCCTGCATGAACAGGAAGCATTGGAACTGCGCCCCCTGGTGGAGGAGTGGAAGCTCCTTCCTAACGAGGACTGTAATTGTGTTTCCAGCTGACCCAGTAGGTGGAGCCACAGTCTCCTCTCAGCCCGCTGACTCCACCTCCTCTGCCTCAGAGAGGAAGGAGAACTGGGACGAAGGAGCGGCGGACGACGAGAACGGAGAGCCCAGCGCGGCCGAGCTGAGGCGCCGGCGTCTCCGTAAGCTGGAGACGTCGCCGACATCGCCGTCGCCACCTCCCGAGAACTGATACAAGACCGGCGAGAAGAGGGGGCGGGGCTTATCGCTCTGAACCAACAGGAACTTTTGAGATAACTTTTGGCTGCTTCGGCTCTTCGCCTCTCTTCCTCGTCCACACGCTCAGGTTTCCCACAGCGACGAGTCGGACTCGAGCTAAGACGCAACCGCTTCTGTGTCGGACGGCAATGGCTCCTCTTCTGTTTTTCTTTTTTCTCTCTCTCTCTTAAACTTTTTTTTTGTTGTTGTTGTTGATTGGATCAACTCCGGAGTGGACTTATGCCATGCCAACGCTGCAGGAAACGAACTCGGTCAGTCAGCGTTTAGGTCTAGTTTTACTGCATCTTCAGCAGGAAGGCGGTCCTGCTCACCATAGCAACATGTTACGCAACAGGCGGATCAGTAATCCAGCATTTTCAGTTTCAAATAAAGCCGCTTCTGCTTTTTATACATCGCCACCGCCCCGACCCTCTCTTTGTTCCCCAGGGTTCTGACCCCCGTTCCCACTGCTGACACTGTATCATACTGATTTATTGGAAACTGTATATACTGTATAAAGAGTTTTAATAGGATCGTCTGTACATGCTGCGGAATAAAGCGCCTGAAGCAGCAGCTGATGCCACAGAGGGACGTGTCGAAGCTCCTGGTTTTAGGGGCCTTTTTCTACAGGTTTTCTGCTGCCGCCATGTGATGTTGTCTTTAAGTTGATTTGGCTGTTTAAATTAAAACTTCTGACTGATCGAAAAAAAATAATAATTTCTTCACAGAAGGAGCATTATTTTATTTTATTTTTTGTTGTGGTTAAAACGACTTTATTTTAAATTTAGGTTTGTAGTTTTTTTGGGTGGGGGTGGGATCATCAAACAGTTCCAGCCACATTCGACACCAAAAATAGAAACAAATCTTAGTTATAATTGCAAGAGTATTTTCTTTACTTGTTCACAACAAGCTAAACATGCAATATTTAAACAAAACAGAACAAAGTCATCTGATTGTTGTTGAAAATCTGTAGATCCCAATTAAAGAATATTGCAAGGTTCTTGTAAAACTTTTCTACATTTGCTTTTTTTTTTCTAACTTTGAGTTATTTTTGTCTGTCCTCAGCAACAACAATGGGACATGGGTTAATCTGTCTTCGTCCGGGTTGCTATTGTTTGTTGAACGAAGCTAAATCTCTCCATTAATTAGTGTCTCGATATTTGAGATCAGATTTGCTTTAATATGGAGGCAAAAGCCTGGAAATATTTGCTATATTTATTTGTCACGTGATTGTCTCCATCCAATCTAAGCTTGAGTCACGGAAAGTCTTTTGCACCTGATTTTTTTTATTATTATTATTTTAAAATTAATTCAAAACTTTTGTTATAATGCTTATAAGGCTGTACTTCTACGTGATTGGTTGTTTGGGAGCGCACAAAAGCGTTCAAAAGTGTGAGTCGTGATTGGTTGTTACCATGGGTATAAGCGACTCACCGCAGAGCAGTTCCCCTCCCACACAGGTGGTGGCGCCAGTGTTAATATGCTCTCAGAATGTAACAAAGCCTTCAAGCAAATATTTGTGAATTATTTTGAAGATGTAGCCTGAAATTTTCTTCAGGCAGTGAAAGGGTAAAACATCCAAAGGCGTGAATTTTTTTTCCACAGTTTGTGTTGGATTTATTTCTTAAGTATTTAATAATTATCCCAGTGAAAGAAATAACAACGGCCTAGCACTAACTGCAGAAAAAGTTCTCCATTACTCTTATTTACGAAGGTACAAAGGTCCATTTAAACCCGTAGAGATAAGCAAACTATGTTTTCCGTTTGATGTTGAGACAGAATGTTTTTTTTGACCATGTCGATAGCATTTCATGGTTGGTTCTTGGGGCTCCTTCCCTCTCTATCTCAAATTTCAGACTTTTTAAAGTCCATTATGAATCCTATTTAAATTAGTACAGAAATGTATTAACTTTGTTCATTCAACCGACGACAAATTAGCGCTATAGCCAACGAGACACGGAAAAACCGTAACCTCGCTACAGCCTCCACCGTCCAGCACGGCTGTCCAATGAGACGGCTCCATTTGCAGGTCTTGCGCGAAATTTGGTTTTTTGTTATTTTAAGCGCCAAAACAATAGATCTTTCTCTAACTTTTGCCACTTAAGCCCAACAGAAATAAAAGTCAGTCACCAAACACAGTTTTCCAACACGTACTGTGTATTAATAATTGTTCATTGCTGACATAAGAGGATGGAAGCTGCTGATAGCAGGGTACACAAATGAAGACTTCCTGAAAAGATGAGATTTTCTGGTAAATCTTGTTCTAATGTAAAATCGGACAGATTACTGGATTAAGGAAATTTCTATTATATTATTTGCTATCACACATAACAATTTTTGAGAATTAGGAAACAGTTGCTCTTTATTCTCCAAAGTTATGGGGGGAGGAGAGAATGGATATTTCAGCTGCCTGAAATAATCTGTTCCCCCTAAATAAAGTGGGAACAAATTAATACACCAACAAGTCTTTAACTGTGCGTATTCCTTTCATCATCAACAATAAATCATGTAAGTTTGGTAGCATTTGCTCTTAATTTGACAAAGTTAAATTAAGTTATTAAATTGAAGTTATGATCGGGGAACCAAATATTTTAGCTGCCTGAAATAATCCGTTCCCCCTGCAAAACATAGGAACAAATTCATTTACCAGAAAGTCTTTAACTGTGCTTATTCTTCTCTTCATCAACAACAAATCCTGTGATTTTGGTGACATTTGCTCTTTATCTTTAAGTTTCAGAGTTTGGTGTGTTGTGCTAGTTCATGTATGTTGTAAAATGGTGAATAAATTACACTTTGAAACCTATTTTTGATATTTATCCTTACAAGACTTTAATATAAAACAGCTATAGAAAAATAGTTTAAATCCCAAGGCCGCTTACCTTTGAGAAATGAAGAGCAAATGTCTCCAAAGCACAGTTAAAGACTTTCTGCTAAATTAAATTGTTCCTGTATTATTTAGGGGGAACAGATTATTTCAGGCAGCTGAAATATCCATTCTCTCCTCCCCCCATAACTTTGGAGAATAAAGCGCAACTGTTTCCTAATTCTCAAAAATTGTTATGTGTGATAGCAAATAATGTAATAGAAATGTCCTTAATCCAGTAATCTGTCAGATTTTACATTAGAACAGGATTTACCAGAAAATCTACACTCTCATCTTTTCAGGAAGTCTTCATTTGTGAAACCTACTATCAGCAGCTTCCATCCTCTTATGTCAGCAATGAACAATTATTAATACACAGTCACTAGATAAATGTCATATTCATTGTTCCCGGGTAGGGAAAGCAATGCCTTGCTGCATTTTACAATGAAGTTAAGTTTTATATCAAAGCTCTGACAAAAAGTAGCTATTAAAACAACTGAAATATGTACTGCTTTGAATGTGCAGTTGGGAACCGAAGCCCCTTAGCTTTTTTCTTGAATATTGTTTATCTGTATTTGGTTTTCTTGAAGCATAACAAATGTTTCACTCTGTCGTCATACAGTGTCTGCGAATAAAGTTTTAAAAAATCCTCCTAACCCCCCGGGCCCCTCCCCCTCCACCAAACGCAACAGACTTCTTGTGGCTTTGATGTGACCCTGTGATGTCACTCTCTGTGACGTCACAGTGACTGCCTCTATCTTCCAAAATTCTACAGAGAAATTTATTTGCAGTTTGACTACTTTTCGCACAAGGTTAATGATGGCTGAGAGCAACATTTTATTTGCGACGATTAGGGAGCTACAAAGTAGCTACGAGAAGCTGAGTCTCGAGAACGTCCAGTTAAAGGAGACGGTAGACAACCTCAGGCTGAGGTTGGAGCGTCTAACCAGCTGCACGTCCAACGTCTCAGTCTTAATCGCTGAAAATCAAATTCTGTCAGACATAAATAGGGAGTATAAAAGAAGGCTTCAGGATCTAAATGACGAAGTGGAGGAAGTAAGAGGAGAGATTAACTCTTTAAAAGAAGATTTTTATCTTGTCTGTCAGAAAAACGCGGAGCTCAACGATGAGACCTATAGAAAGCGACAGCAGCTGATGGACTCGCTGAAAGAGCGTCAGAAACATCGGACCTGGCTTGAGGCGGAAAACGATGGATTAAATCAAGAAATCGTAGCTTTGCGAGTAAAAATTAACCGCCTCAAAGCACGGCAGGAGCAACGAGAGGAGAGGGACGAAATCATCCCAGTAGAAGTAAAAACAACAATATTTCAGAGGGTCGGGCATGTTTTTATTAACATGTACCAGTCTGGGACACTGAGATACTGGGTCCCATCCTGGATATTTTAAAACATGCCCGACTCTCTGAAGACGGAGAGAGCGGGTCTGGGTTGAGGGAGGAAGAGTTTTGGAGGGGAGAGTCCGTCGGACAGTGGACCTCGGATTCTGGAAGAGCACTGTGGTTTTCGTCCTGGTCGTGGAACACTGGACCAGCTCTACACCCTCAGCAGGGTCCTGGAGGGAGCATGGGAGTTCGCCCAACCGGTCTACATATTTTTGTGGACTTGGAGAAGGCGGCCGACCATGTCCTTCAGGAAGCCCTGTGGGGGGTTCTCCGGGAGTATGGGGTACCGGGCCCTTTCATACGGGCTGTCAGGTCCCTGTACGACCGGTGTCAGAGTCTGGTCCGCATTGCTGCCAGTTAGTCGGGCTCGTTTCCAGTGAGAGTTGGACTCCGCCAGGGCTGCCCTTTCTCAGTGATTCTGTTCATCACTTTCATGGACAGAATTTCTAGGCGCAGCCAAGGTGTTGAGGGGATCCGTTTTGGTGGACTTAGGATCGCATCTCTGCTTTTTGCGGATGATGTGGTCCTATTGGCTCCACCAGGACGTGATCTGCAGCTCTCGCTGGAGCGGTTCGCAGCTGAGTGTGAAGCGGCCGGGATGAGAATCAGTGCCTCCAAGTCCGAGACCATCGTCTTGAGCCGGAAAAGGGTAGAGAGCCTTTTACCGGGTCGATGGCGATGTCCTGCCCCAACTGGAGGAGTTCAAGTATCGGGATCTTGTTCACGAATGAGGGAAGAAAGGAGCGGGAGATCGACAGGCGGATTGGCGCAGCGTCTGCCGTGAAGCGGGCGCTGTACCGGACCGTCGTGGTGAAGAGAGAGCTGAGCCAAACAGCGAAGCTCTCGATTTACAGGTCGATCTATGTTCCTACCCTCATCTATGGTCATGAGCTTTGGGTCATGACCGAAAGAACGAGATCTCGAATACAAGCGGCCGAAATGGGTTTCTCTGCAGGGTGTCTGGGCTCTCCCTTAGAGATAGGGTGAGAAGCTCGGTCATCCGGGAGGGACTCAGACTAGAACCGCTGCTCCTCCACAGCCAGTTGAGATGGCTCCGGTGTCTGGTCAGGATGCCTCATGGATGCCTCCCTCAGGAGGTGTTTCGGGTACGTCCTACCAGGAGGAGGCCCCGAGGAAGACCCAGGAGAAGCTGGAGGGACTATGTCTCTCAGCTGGACTGGGAACGCTTTGGGGTTCCCCGGAGGAGCTGGAAGAAGTGGCTGGGGAGAGGGAAGTCTGGGCCTCCCTTCTGAAGCTGCTACCCCTGCGACCCGACCCCGGATAAGCGGAAGACTACGGACGGATGGATGGACGGACGGACGGCCGGACGATGGATGGACGGATCAACGGACGGATGGATCGACGGATGGATCGACGGATGGATCGACGGATGGATCGACGGATGGATCGATGGACGGACGGACGGACGGTGGGCGTGGTATATAAGAAGCCACTGAGTCCAGTCGGACACATGTCCTCCTCGAGCTCCCGCTGTGTGGCTTTGCGTCTTTGCCGTAAATGGCAACAAATCGCCAAGTGTGGTGCATGCTGCTGTAGTTTTCTGTGGTAGACGTTCTCTCTCCCTGCACTACAGCTGATCTTTTTCCAAAAATCTAAATTTAAGTGTGCTCGTCGGTAAAACGCCACTGTGCTGCTCTCCTCCTCTTCCTCATTTTGTGAGCGCGCGCGCGATTGTGTGGATCGGCAGGTAAGAATTAACGCTCATTGTGGGCTCTAGTTTGTTGCAGCTTTGTTTTAAATGCGGACTAATTAACTTTCATAGGTCTCCCTATATTCGGACCATTGCTGCTCTTTTGTCTCCCGGAATTCTGCTCGTTCATCAGTAAAGTTCGGACAGTGGTTGCGGTCCCGCCCCAATTAAAGCGGTGTTTGCGGTGCGGCATCGGCGCGTCCAGTTTTAACCTATATTTTCTTTTATTTTTTGTTCCAGCCCTTTTGATTCTTTATCTAATTGTTTATTTATTTGGGCTAACATTGTTGTTCTTGCATTAGGTTGTGGCATTTATTAATTGTTTTGTTTTTCTGTTTGCAGAGCTGAGGTCCGGTGGCGGTGCTGGTGTGGTGACGGTGTCTTCCTCTTTTTGTGCAGTGATTCCTGAGTTTGGGTTGTCTCACTGCGTCTGGTGCTTTACAGGGTTTTTGTTTGCTGTGTTTGGTGGGTGCGGTTCTTGCGCGAAATTCGGTTCTCCTAGGTGTGAAACCCTTTTCCCCCTGCGTCGGGAGCGCGCATTGCAGCCAGAGAGGCGGATCTGGCCATTTTCACGGCGCTTCTGATCAATTTCATGGTAAAACAAGTCATATAATCACATCGAGGTTGTAAGATTCACTTTCAATTGCCTGAAATAATCTGTTCCCCCTCCATAACACGGGGACAAATTAATTCACCAACAAGTCTTGAACTGTGCTTATTCTCTGAATCAACAACAAATCCTGGGATTTTGGTGACATTTGCTCTTTATTTGACAATGTTTCAAACTCTGAAACTTAAAGATGAAGAGCAAATGTCACCAAAAATCACACGATTTGTTGTTGATGATGAAAGGAAGAGGCACAGTTAAAGACCTGTTGGTGAATTAATTTGTTCCCATGTTATGGAGGGGGAACAGATTATTTCAGGCAACTGAAACTGAATTTTGCAACCTTGACATGATTATGACTTGTTTTACCAAGAAATTGATCAGAAGCGCGGGCAAAAATGGCCAGACCCGCCTCTCGGGCTGCAATGCGCGCTCCCGACGCAGGGGGAACAGATTTTCACAGGGGAACCAAATTTCGCACAAGACCTCTTTGACAGCAAATACTGTCGGCTGAAAATAATAAATACTTTTTTATACCCCCATTTATGTAGCTAATAATTGTACAAAAATACAATAAAACTCTATGCTTTTGTCAATAGCTGGAGAATTGATAAACTACACTAATTTTATTGTTTCAAAGTTTGTTTGTTTTTTAAGCAGGCGCGTTATCTTTCTACGTTTTGTTACATTTTAACTAAATACCGCCTCCTACTTTATGTTGATAGTAAACCAACATAAAGTAGAGCATCACTGTGAATTGGACGTTAGATACGGAGCCCCCTGGGGGACATGGGGAATTTTTTTCTTTTGCGTTCCCGCGCAATACTGTACTGATCAATTATGCGGCATAATTGAATACTGTAAGCCTTTCTTACGGCGACCGCCATACTTTCTGCTTAATATAAGGTTATATGAGGTTTTTCCATGAATGTTAATACCTCTTTGTAAAATATCTATCCCGGGGTAATCAGTCATCTGTCAGTGTTGATTGTGTCTCTGTTCGTAGTCTGAATGGCTTAAAGGGCTGCTTTCATGTGAAGCTCCATCTCAACATTAACAGACATAAACATGCAGTAAATAAATCGATTTTCAATCAGTTTTTTGCACCAAAGACTTAATAATAATGAACAGGTTTTATTATTATAAAACACGGCAAACTAACGGTAGTAGAGGGCCGCACGGAATCTCATCTGTCCGTGTATCAATCAACTCCAAACCATTTCTTTGTTCTGTCACAATTATCGATTTAATGCATTTTGATTATCAGGCTCCAAACTTCGCAAGGACTGACCGCTGCGCTCACCGCTTCCCCACACACACCAAGCCAGCAGGATAGTGATCTTCCCAATCAGACTCAGTAACAGTCACGCCCACATCGACACACCCACCACTAGGTGTCAAAGCCGTGTGCTGCTGTCATATCAATAATTACCTATTTCATTCATATGGCTCTTACGTACGGAGCCTCAGTGAAAAGGTGTTTTTTATTATTTACTGTTTGGTGCAAAACACTGATTGAAAATCCATGTATTTACTGCATGTTTAAGATGCACTGAAAGCATCTCTTTAAACTATTTAGAATACGAACACAACAGAGACACAATCAAAACTGACCGATGACTAATTATCCCACAATTATCCAGAAATAATCCAAATTAGGATGTATTTTTATTTATTTCCTACTTACGGAACGTTTATGTTTATATCATAGGTTTTTAGTGCCTTTTTATCCTAAAGAAAAAGATGTAAAACTTCAGATATTTCACAAAGAGGGATTAACATTCATGGAAAAACCTCATAAAAATTAATTAAAAAAAAAAAAAAAAAAGCAGAGTTAATATCATCAGTCCAATTTATTAAGGCTAAATAAGTGATAACTTTGTTTTGGAACAACAGAGAAACAATTTACCGTTATAGCGCAGGTCCATCGTCATGCTGCTTCCACATGGGACACACAGAAAACAGCCCAGGACAACAACTTCCGGTTCCTTTTCTAAGCCTCGTCCTAAGATACGAGCTAAAGACGGCCTAAGTAATGACCTTAACCTCACGTGTGCGCGCACGCATGCGAGCAGCTCTAAGAGATGGGAGGTAAAACAATCATTCATTCCTAACATGATCAGAACATAATCGTTTAATGTTTAAAAATGACATCATCAGATGGACCGAGAAAAATTAGGTAAAAGAAAATTTTTTTTCAAATAAACGTCTTTCAATATAAAATGTGAGACGTTTAAAACGAAAAACTGCAGGTGTGTGTTTGGGCAATGCTTCTTCACACAATCCCTTTACCCAGCTTCATTTACTCTTACTGATGTTTCTGAAATCTAACAGTCACATAGTGTCAAGATTCCAGCACAACAGTAATACTGTTTTGCAAAAAAATTAAAATGAAAAAATGCTTGGGACCTTTGAAAAACGTCTAAAATGTATCCAAAGGGGAATAAATGTTAAAACTCTCAATAAGTTTTTTTTTTTTTTTTTTTTTTAAGTGAAGGTGTCCTGCAGCAGCCTTTGTTTCAGTTGTTCAACGGATGCCTCTGACTGAAGACTTGCAATTGTAGCATTAACGCACATTTTGACTATGTAATTAGAAACTATAACTCTTGTACAGAAGTGCACGAGTCACAGGAGGGGTGAAAACATTTAATTGTCTGTGCGGAAATGTTCAGGACTGCAGCATTTATTGTGACGTGAACCAAACAAGTACAACTCATCATTTTTCACCTGTAAACTGAGGATGCTTTGTAATTTTAAAGGCTCCCTGTCTATTAAAAAAAAAAAAAAAGTAAAAGGATTACTGGGAGTATATGGAGAAGAATTTTACAGTCCAACAGAGGGATACTTAATCTTTAGCATGTCCGTTGGGGACAACAGCAAACATTTAGGAGTCATTACAACAAGAAAGATTTCAAAGAAAGTCTTTGCACGTATGCATGTACCAAAGAAGAGTTCAGGTTTTGTCCAAGAAAAATGTTCCAGAAATATTTTGTTCTCTGTGTGAGCGCAAACCAAATGGCTTCAGAAGGTTTCTTTTTTTTCTTTCTTTTAAAATAGGAGGCTGAAAATCTTTTGGTAGCTCAATTGTTAACATTTACGCTAGCAGCATTTCCCTGAATAAATTACTCAATTAAAAAACAAAAAACAAAACAAAACAAAAAAACAAACACTAAAAAATGTCAGCGTGGGAACATAAAAGCGTCATATTAATTTGCGGTGGGCTCGTTTCTATCTTAAGGCAATCACGTGCAGGTGCGCGGCGATGGAAACAGAACCTCCCCGGTGTATCCTCTGGGACCCTGAGCAGGCTCAGCATTCATTATGACACAACATGAAATAATGTCAACCTAAAACCGCATCTTTCAACTTTTTGTTTGTCTCTTTTCAGGCAGTTTAAGAAAGCCGTAACAGATGCGATAATGTCAAGGAGAGCAATCCGCAACATGAACACTCTGTGAGTCCATCAGTTTTGTTTTGTTTGTTTGTTTTTTTCTTTTAGTTTTTCAGTTAATTCTTATAAATTCTTATATAGTTTTTGAGATATTCCAGTAATACGTCTGTTATAATATAATGTTCAGATATCCTGATGCGACTCCGGAGGATCTGCAGGCCTCGGACAACGTCTGCATTATCTGTAGAGAGGAAATGGTCACCGGAGCCAAGAAGCTACCCTGTAACCACATTTTCCACTCCAGGTGAATCCAATTTCTTTCTTTGGGTTTGCGTAGTTCAAAGGGATGTCAGGGCCTTCAAAAAGAGCAGGAGCTTCTTAAAGTGACAGAGATCCAATTTCAAGGCATTAAATTACAAAGTCAGATTTCTTTTAAGTGAAATTTGATACAGATACCATTTTTATAACATAGTTACTTTATTCTGCTATAACATGGCACTATGTGGCTGGAAA